>CM068824.1:49927192-50563026 GCA_028554795.2 Sinohyriopsis cumingii
ATATGACATCTTGACGTATCAGTCCCTAACCATCCACCTTTATCTGCTACTAAGAGAAACCTCCGTATGATAAACAGAACCAAACTAATGCACGACATCCAAGCTAACCTAACAACTTGCTTACCTCCTACTGCAGAACAACTCGATAACTGCCTGCGTTCATTGCTTGACAAACATGCCCCAGCTACCAAGTCCAGAGCATCAATTCAGAAGTGTTCTCCATGGTATAGCAGTGTTAGGGACCAGCTTCGCACTGCTAAAAGAGACCGCCGTAAAGCTGAGAGGCTTTGGCTTTCCACCAGACTCACTATTCATAAGCAAATCTATGAAGCCGCTAAGAAGAATATCACAAATATAGTCCATGCAGCGAAATCAGCCCAATACACTACTAAGATGATGGAAAGTTCCAGCTGCAAAGAGCTGTTCGAGATTACTAACAAGCTAATGTCAAGGAACAAATCTACACCACTTCCAGCTACCTTCTCTCCAGTCGACCTTCCGGACACGTTTGCAAATTTCTTCTGTGACAAAGTACAAACCATTAGAGATAAGCTTGACACCACAATTTCAATTGACTAGTCACCATACAGTTGGGATACAGAATTTGAGCGCCAACCATTAGCAGCATTTTAACCTTTCTCTATGGATTTAGTACGTACCATCCTGATGAAGAGTGCACCAAAGTCATGTGAACTTGATCCAATTCCAACATCACTGCTGCTTGAGTGCTTAGATCCAATATTGCCTTCACTATCTGATGTTATTAATACCTCTCTCTCATCCGGGGAATACCCATCATTTTTCAAAACTGCCATTGTAAAGCCTCTGCTGAAGAAACCAACACTAGACCATAATGATTTAAAGAACTACCGCCCAGTTTCTAATGTCCCATTCATATCATAAATCTTAGAAAAGGTTGTTCTATCACAGCTTATATCTCATTTAAATTCAAACAGTCTTTTTAGCAATGTACAATCTGCATATCGCCCTTGCCACAGCACTGAAACTACTCTTCTAAAAGTAGCTAATGACATTCTCTCTGCGTTGGATAGCGGAAAGATTACAGTCCTCGCCCTCCTTGATTTGTCCGCAGCATTTGACACAATAGGCCATGATATATTACTTCACGGTCTCCAGCATGTATTTGGCATTCATGATACAGCCTTACTGTGGTTCAAGTCCTACTTAGTCAACAGGACACAAATTGTGTTTGCAAATGGAATACACTCCAGCCCAGTTAATCTATGTTGTGGTGTTCCACAGGGGTCTGTTCTTGGCCCTGTTCTCTTCATTCTGTACACTCAGTCGCTCTCAAGTGTCATAGATCATCATCCAGTGTCTCACCAATTGTATGCTGATGACACCCAAATATACAAATCTAGCCACCCTACTGAAGTTGATGCTACCATCCAAGGTGTAGAGAGGTGCATTTATGATGTGAAATTATGGATATCATGTAACAAGCTGCAGATGAATGATGATAAGACTGAGGCCATTCTGATCACAACACAAAGACTTTCTCATTCACATCCTTTACCTCAAACAATAAATATCAGCAACACCAACATTAAATTGACACAATCAGTACGAAACCTAGGTGTTACTCTGGACAGTACTCTCACATTGCACCAACATGTCATGAACATATGCAAGGCTGCATAACTTGAGCTGAGACGCATCAGCTCAATTCGCGAATATCTTTCAGTTGATGCCACTAAAACACTTGTGTGTTCATTAGTACTTTCAAGACTGGACTATTGTAACTCAGTTCTGTCTAGTTCATCTCAATATCTGCTCCAGAAACTTCAAAAAGTTCAAAACACAGCTGCTCGGATCATACTTAGAGTACCACGATCAGAACACACCTCCCCGCTGCTCTGTACCCTACACTGGCTATCCATTCAATCCAGAATCAAACACAAAATTTGTTCTCTGTGCTACGTTTCACTGTCGGACTCTAGTCCAACATACCTATCCGACCTCACCCATGTATACACACCAGCAAGATACTTACGCTCCTCTTCTGACAATCATATACTCATTATTCCTACTATGAAAACAAAGTCATTTGGACAGCGTTCTTTTGCATACCACGGCCCAGCAACGTGGAATGAATTGCCCATCGAACTTAGACACAAAGACACAGTGATCACATTCAATATTCTCAGCATGTTTTTTTAAAAAAAATGTTTTCTAATTTCATAGTGTTTGTTTTTGTAATCATATAATTATATGTTTTTTATCTTACAGGTGTTGTCTAATGTTGTAAAGCACTTAGAGCTTCTAAAGATTAGGCGCTATACAAAGTCCTCATTATTATTATTATTATTGTGTAGCATATTTTCACATTTGAATACGGTTTGTGGTCTTTTTACAATTTATTTATCATTCACTCTATCTCACATTTCTGACATGACGTATCTCTCTCTCCTAAATTTCTGCCGTATAGGCACAGCTCTCACCCAAGCATTAGTCAGTTTCCAGTGATACATGCCTCGCTAGAGGACACACGGTACTAATTATACGGAAGAACTGTGAACCAGTCTAGAAATGGGTGAAGAAATAATAGAGTATTTACAGGTTTGGTGGTCCATAATTGGTTAATAATGAAAATTAAAATTTTAGGAAAAATATCTTTTGAGAGCTTATCCTATATGTAATGTAAAAAAAATATTGACAAATTTCTACTGATGCAATTTTAGCATTTTTACAGGCTTGACTCAGGAGTACTCAATACTGAAAGTGGCACCTGATTCATTTCGTGCAGAATCAATAACACGTGTTTCATGCACATGTATGTAAACAAATTTCCGCGGGTCATATGGTGTTCTCCACACATAAGCTTGCACCAAGGTTAGATGTGCACGAAAAAATTATAGGTGTCATTATCAGCACCCATAAATTTTAAGTTATTGAATTTTGAATATGATAGTGTTTCCATATGTTTACCATTGGAGTGGAATTAGTACCGTGAGTCCTAGTCGGTTTGCTCGCGTTACTCTTGCCATGTGGTGATGCTGCTTTACACGCATGCGTGGGTAATTCAAATCCGAGGTCAACAGCCGATGAATGCACAGGTGTTCTGTTCTGACAGGGATTTATACTAAAAAGGTGAGTGTTCTAAAGGATTGAACGCAGTGGATCAGTAGAAGAGGGATTATACTTATCGTCTGGATACAAAGGTTAGTCTAAATAAATTTATTAATTAATAGCGCGCGGTCCGATCATCGGCAGATACACCTGCGGACGCTTCAGCACAAGTAGTGCATAACAACGTTGGTCTCCGCCACCAGTCAAAAAAAAAAAGAAAAGGTGGAGAACAACTTGTTAGTCTAGTGTGTATGCTACGTTAGGTTATTAAATATGATAATTACGACTGATCAAATAACATGAAGATTTAATCTCATTAGCTGATAGATCTAGCTGAGTCGAAGCCTTAAAAACTCGCGCAGTACAAGGCAGATTTAAAAAAAAATACACACACATTCATTAAGGGGTCGTCCATTAATTATGTCAACAAAATGGGGGGAGCGGGTTTGAAGAAGTTTGACAATTGTTGAAATGGGGGAGGGGGAGTTCAAGATAAATTGACGTCAACAATGTTATTTTTTACAATAAATTTAATAAATAAAAAAAATAGGAAATTAGTCGGTGCGTTGGTATGGCACACACTCGCTCGCCCGTCAACAGCCCACCAGTTTCATCCTAAACCGGTTGAGCTTTTGCCAAGGAAGCCATAGTCTTGCATCATTATATTTTGTTTTTTATTCAATGTAGATTGTAGACTGTAGACAGATTAACCACATATGGTATTAATCTGAAGAAATTAATGAATCAGCCACTATGCCCATTATAACAATTGAGGAACATTTGGCTTCTCCATGGGAAGATGATAGAAGCTAGAACATAAAGTCTCGATTTTTTCATGAATTCAAAGTGTTATAGTCAATTTGAAATCTGTTAAACAAGTTAAAAAAATGTATTAAAATTTATTTGTAGACCTTTTAATTTCCATAATTCTATTTTTAGCATAAAGGCCAGCCGTATAAAATATTGTTAGTTTGTGGGGGGGGGTAAAAAAATTTTGACATAATTTTATTAGGGGGTCACTGAAAGTTTGACAGTTGTTGACAAGGGGGGGGGAGGGGGGTAAAAAATTGCCTAAAAATTGTTGACATAATTAATGGACGTCCTCTAATGTGGATAGTCACTTTATGCTGATTGGAAAACATAGTTCTTGTTTATATCAAATGAGAAGAAACACTAGCCTTAGCTGTTAAATGTCGTCTGCAAAAGTCTCAGCCGAATGCTGTAAATACGCCTGTCGATTATAAGTCTGGCTAACAGAGCGCCCCCCCCCCACGTGTTTGTTTGGATTTACGCTAGATGATTTACATTTTGACGTTAAATTGTAATGCTGTTTCGAGTCAGACCGTTTACTTTCCATGCATTTCATTTAATACCACGACATTTGAAATATCAGTTGATCATTCCATTCTGTTCTTCAGACCATTTCAACTAATGCCAGATCATTTGGAATCTGAATACATCATTTTATTTTTGGGGTTAAATCATTTCATTTTAGACAACATAATTTCATTTAATACTACGTTATTTGCAAGCAGATTTCATCAATCCGTTTTGTTCTTTAAATCGTTTTATTTAATACTACATCATTTGGAATCTGAATTCATCATTTCATTTATTGGGTTAAATCATTTCTTTTCAGACTACGTAATTTCATTTAATAATACGTCATTTGGATTCAGAATCCATCAATCCCTTTTGTTGTTTAAATCATTTTATTGAATGCCAGATCATTTGGAATTTAAATTCATCATTTCATTTGTCGAGTTAAATCATTTCATTTTAGACTACATCATTTCATTTAATAGCACGTCATTTGGAAGCAGATATCATCATTCCGTTTTGTTCTTTAAATCATTTTATTTAATACCAGATCATTTCATTTAACGCCACATCATTTGGAATCTGAATTCATTGTTTCATTTTTGGGGTTCAATTATTTCATTTCATGCTACATCATTTCATATCACACAACATCATTTGGAATCTGAATTCATCATTCCGTTTGTTGGGTTAAATCATTTCATTTCACACAACATCATTTCATTTAATACCAAGTCATTTGGAATCTAAATTCATCATTCGATTTTGTTCTTTAAATCATTTCATGTGACACCATATCATTTGGAATATGGATTTATCATTTCATTTGCTAGGTTAAATCATTTGATTTCATACTACATCATTTGATTAATATAATTTTGGCGGCGACGGCTGCCCTTAGAGATCCGCTTTATGAGACGTTGTTCACCGATCATGCTCGTACTAATATCGGGTAATCTAAACTCTTCATAAATTCTCTCTATCACACACGCGTGCGCGCACGCACGCACGCATACAACTGGCCGCTATGATTTATTGCAGTTTATGAATATTTGAATAATAGGATTACAATGTGTCTTTAGTCGGTACCTCATTTAGAGGCGTACACGTTCCTTTGGAGTGTTTTGCCTATTAATTGGTCTATTATACTCTGCCCTTGTATTGTCTGCTATGCGGTTATAGTATCAAGTGGGAAATCCCCTTTCAATTCCCGTCTGTTCTATACAATCTGGTATTCTCTGAATGCACGATCTGTTGCAAACGTTTTGCTTATCGTATGGTGCAGACAACGTGATCTCACTGGTAAGGTAAGCCTGCATGTCTCTTCCTCACGAACATAATTTAATTTTGTTTCTCTCTCTCTCTCTCTCTCTCTCTCTCTCTCTCTCTCTCTCAATAATGTGTTGGGAGCCGCGATTGCTCAGTTGACAGTGCGTAAGACTGGTAATCTAAGTGTGGAAATTGCCAATGATGAAATACGGTGTTTTTAATCTCTTGTTTAGTTGCATACCTGTAAACAATATAAAGGAAAGGACAGGTGATAATGATGGCGCTTATTAAAGACAATGTTTTGAGAGAAAAAAGGCGTCGCGGATATTCTCAAACATCCCTTCTGTCTGTCTGTGCGTCAGTCCATTCGATCGTGTGCCCGTTACCACATCTCGTCCAGGTGAAAATCCACGAAACTTTGTTGTTATGTGTCACCGTCTGGGGAGTTGGCTATGTATGGCGAGATTGGGGTTGGGGAATAAATACGTACTAAAATCGTACGCATTTGTGATGGCCAGCCATTGCAGTTGTTTTATTATTATTATTATTAGTAGTAGTAGTAGTAGTGGTAGTATGGTTGTTACTGTTGTTGTTGCAGCTGAGATAGTGGTGTTTGTGCCTGATTCTGAAGATTTATTTTCTTTTTCTTTTTAAATTACCCGTTCATTATCATCATCAGCTGCAGCAGCAGCAGTATTAGGCCGATAAATCAGCCCTTCACCCGTGATGATATTGGTTTTCGGCACAACATCGTCCATCAGTATCAACACAGATTTGTGGGGTTGATTTATCGGACTACAACAGTATTACCACCACCACCAATAATAGCAACCATCACAAACATTCATTACCAAATTCAGCGCCAACAGCATCTAATCTTGACCATAAAAATCTTCTACAACATGTACAATATCGAAGTAAATGTATAGCTAATCTTAATGTATAGCAAATCTGTGGAAAATTGGAACATTCTAGAAAATAAGTTGACCATCAAGAGGAGCTTTATATATTCCACACATACATGAAGAAATAGTGCCGTTTATTTCAGACACCTTCCAGGTCATCTTCGCCAACCAAGGTTCCGATATGATAACCCTATATACACCTTGGCGGATCGAACAGATATTTTAGTGCATTATTCTAGCGACATCTGTTGGATTTAATTAGTTGCCTCCCTTAGTATGTAATGCCATCTTACCAATAGCGTGTAACATTGCTGCATTTTACACTGGCCCGAAATGGTGGATGCAATTGACTTAAAAATGATACCTTGTAAGCTTAACATCAAAACTATGACTACGTACCAGAGGGAAGCCATTACAGGTGTGTTTGAGTGAAAGGTATTTGTACAAACACGGACCAGCAGTGGAGAATTTCTTGTTTATCAGTCCATTAAAGTTTTGTGCTGCCTTTGTCTCGATCATATAGCAGTAGTGTTCAAATTTGAACAACTTAATTTTGATTGTCGCCGCATTCTATGAAATTCAGAAACCCGAAACACAGAAATGTCTGCTTGTTTCGCCAAGGTGTAGATAGGGTTATCATATCGGAATCTTGGCTAACCAGAATGCTTCCAGGTTTGTTACTCTCAGGCTGCACGTAAAATTGAAACTACTCGTGCTGATATATTATGGTGACTGATATGATCTTTATATTGGACGCATTCTCACCCAGAATGTACGTTGCTCATTTTCATTCACAACTGTCAACGTCTCAGTATTTTTCAAGAATCGTATAACGCAAGTATCTGAGAATTTATTTATTCCTTTCCATCTGTTGGTCACGCTGTAATTATAATTCAAATTATTTGGCGAGCGCAATGCTATTTTTGATGGAGTGTGAAAAGGTCATATTGAGGGAGGAAAACACGAGATTTCCATCACACCCCAGTGATGGGTCTGACTGACGGATGGCCTTTGATGCGCAGTTGTTCTCGCTGCCCCCATCCTAAAACTGATTTTGAATGTAAGGGAGTTAACAAAGTTCAGCGAGAGAGAGAGAGAGAGAGAGAGAGTTAACGAAAATCAGTGTCCAAGCTTGATGGTAATCAAAGCAAATAGTCTTCCCAGTGCATATTCTTTTGCCCAATACATAACAGTTCAAGGAAAGTTGACTTCACCTTTTATATGATATCTACTCGTATATGTCTTTTATATCAACTGGTCGATTATTTTTAACAAGTACGTTTTAATCAAATCTGTGATATTCCCTTCGAAAATCACACACAGGGCTATAACAGATTCTGCAGTTTAATGTATATGCTTGTGTAGCTCAATCATCGGCAATTCAGTGCATGTGTAACCTCAGTCACAGGCAATTCAATGCATGTGTAACACAGTCACAGGCAATTCAATGCATGTGTAACACAATCACATACCATTTAATGTATGTGTAACACAATCGCAGGCAATTCAGTACATGTGTAACACAATCAAGGGCAATTCAATGCATGTGTAACACAATCAAGGGCAATTCAATGCATGTGTAACACAATCACATACAATTCAGTGCATGTGTAACACAATCACGGGCAATTCAATGCATGTCCAGTACAATCATGGGCCATTCAATACGTGAGTAACACAAGCACAGGCAATTCAATGCATCTGTAACACAATCGCAGGCAATTCAGTGCACGTGTAACACAATCACAGGCAATTCAGTGCACGTGTAACACAATCACAGGCAATTCAGTGCACGTGTAACACAATCGCAGGCAGTTCAGTACATGTGTAACACAATCACGAACAATTCAATGCATGTGTAACGCAATCACAGGCAATTTAATGCATGTGTAACACAACCACAGGCTATTCAATGCATGTGTAACACAATCAAGGGCAATTCAATGCATGTGTAAGACGATCATAGGCAATTCAGTGCATGTGTAGTACAATCACGGGCAATTCAATGCATGTGTAACACAATCACGGTCAATTCCATTTATGCAGCCCTCCAGCTAACTAAATGAGAAATGAGAGTGTAAAATGCGTAGTAGAGACTGAAAATGAGATTTCTAAAGAATATTCTTTAGTGAAGCTGTGCTGTAAATTCCAACTTTGCTTGTAGGCTGCCTTAGATTTTGGTGTCCAAGTGTTATCAATTTTATTTGAAGGCTGCCTTTGATATTGGTATTCAAGGTCTCACTGGATAGTTTCGTATTTTGACATCCCCCTAATTTTTAAGGTAGAAGGCATGAACCTAATTATCACAAGCCTAGCGTTTATAAATTCACACATAAGCTAAATCTATAATGTGGTTTAGATTTACTTTGAGTTAGGCTTGGAAATAGGTTGGCTTGTTGGTGACTGCCTGTCACAGTTAGATGAACATTGGAGATCAAATGCCTAACTTGGGCTGCAAATGAGCCGCCGACTTGGCTTACGTATTTATGTGTGTCTGCTACAGAGGTATCTAAGAATCTAGATGGTTGAGGGGTGATGAAAAGTATGCTAATTTGTTATAGTACTAGTGAACTTTATTCATGCATAAGGCACATACTGATTCTTTTAGCTGCCTTGTCACAGAAAAATATTCAAAATAGTATTTCTTGTCAAAAGTGAATGTAAAATTTAGGGGTTGGTGGCAGTGTTGGTTCAGTATAAAAACCACCAGTTGCATCAGGAATTAACCTGATTACTGCAGTCAAAATCTCTCATGTATGCTTTATACAAAAATCATTAGTTTGTTTTTATTTGTATCTTCAGTGTAAAATTATTCTCATTTTTCTGTAATTGGTCATTGTCGGATGAAAATTCACCAGATAAACTGTCCAGTGAGACCTCAAGTGTTGTCAAGTAATGAATTCCATGCACACCTTCACATCCTAATGCGTTGGACACATCACTGTTTAGATTAATGGTGTCTGAGTGCAGGAAACGTTCATGGAGAAAGATGATTTACCGTTAAAACCTCAAGAAATCTGCCCCTCATGAAGACAGTAGTCAAATCAATTAGGCACTTGAAGAACACCCAACATAGTAGCACAACAGCACAGGAGAAGTTAAAGGTGCCAATTATGGAATGGACTTTATGTTGTTGTTTTTTTTTTTATATTTCATGGTTATCATAATGTTTGTATTTGTACTTTTTTAATTGGGGAGGAGAAAATGGGTCGGCGTTTTGGAAGCTGAATATTAGCGAGCTGTTACATGTCTTAAGTTTTACGAGCGGGAACCTGATCTCCTGTCTGTTTGAATCTAGTTTGTAACCCAAAGAGGTCAAGTCTAGATAGTGGACAGACGGGAGAACGAGAATATGAAAATCTATGTATCCAACGGACCAAACTAAAGTTGTCGTTGACCACCAGACCAAACGAAAGCTGTCGTTGACCATCAGACCAAACCAAAGCTGTTGTTGTACTTTTGACAATGACTGAATCTGTAGCGTTATGAGATACATTTACATAATAAGATATGGTCTCCTATATGGGTCAGCAATTGTTGGTAACCAGTTGGGTAAACTGCTTGCATCTGCATCACCGGAGTTTGTTAGAACTGATGTTACATATGCAGCGATGCCAGCTACTACTTCCAATGGCTCCACTGCATCAGTGCAGTAACTTGAAACCCAGGAACAGGTGAAGGTATTGCAGGCAATTGTTACTATCTAGATGTACTGGAACTTTGAATCAATGCTGCTGTATGCAGCCCATCGTGGACCACCCGATGTGTCCGAATTGGTTGGAGCACTGTTGTTCTGTCTGGTCAGTTTAAGCTAAATAACAACACTGGGTTTGACGCAGATTGGTCACACGGCCTGGAATGAATGATGGGTGGAACCAGTTTAGGTTAAATTACTTGAATGTTTGTGCACATAGCACAAGACGTTAGACATGAAATGTAATTGTTTACGTGATATATATAAATGGAATGTTTAAACATGTTAATCATCTGTTGGCATATTGTAACTAACCGTACTCAACTGTCCATTTTCTTTAGAATATATGAAACAGTAGACGTTCTTATGCTGATTTTCTTTTAGTTTCTTCATTGTAAGGTTTGGCACCGATTCATACTCATTGAAACCCTTGTAAGAATAGTTCAGTACTACGATGCTTAACTGGACATTCTGTCATCTTCACAAGTGAGTGACAACAAATGATTTCCAATTTCAAGTCTGTTAAAGGACTGAAATCTCATCAATAAATCATTGTCTCTGGGAAAAAAAATTCAGTCACAGCTAGGACAAGCTCTCAAAAGATTATTTTTACTGAAATCTTACTTTAATTAATAACCAATCACGGCCAGCCAAACCCATATATGCTCTATTTTATGTACAGTGGCGTCACTAGGGCTGGTGTCACCCAGTGTGGTAACTCATAGTGTCACCACATAGACCTCCTTCCTGCACAACAATTCAAAACTTTTAGAGACAGTCACGTGAGTTAACTCATGGTGTCACCCACACAGACCTCCTTCCTGCACAAAAATTCAAATTTTTTTTTTTTTATATAGACAGTAATTTTGGTGTCACCCGTTGCGGTCAGCACCCGCTGCAACCCTTAGTGACGTCACTGTTTATGTTCACCCATTTCTAGACGTGGTTCCCATTTTTTCATATTATTAGTAGCGTGGATCCTTACGAGCTTGCAGTTTATATTTGCTGTAGATGATTATAGCATTTATTATTTAAAGCAAGTTTCGAAAGCATCGATCTATGAGGTTTTCATAAAAAAGGTGGGGTAATGTGATATTGCCCGTTTGTGCGTGCGTTCTACATGTCACGCTATTCCTCTCCTTTCAAAATATAATTTCGGATGGTGGTGGCGGTGGACAGTATATGTGTACACGGATTTTGAATGTTGATCCACCCTGATTGGCGAGTCTAGAGGGTGGGTCTAATTTTACATAAATCTTAAATAGTTTATAATCTGTAAGTCACACATGTCTCAAAATTGGTGAGCATGATCATTAACCAGTGTGTCAGCACACATTTTGATATGATCTCCAAAAATACCCATGGATAACACCACTTTCCACCCCCTCGCTGGGAGAATGGGTCATACAGGTGTCGCTCCAAGGTCATAACTTAAAGTCTCTTGAAACGATTGAGATACCAGCCATATATCCATCAATGTGTTTACTGATCATGAATTGAAGAATTACGATAAGTAAATGATATTGTCCCCTAATCTCTCCTAACCAACAGTCTTATCTCTATGCGGTGGGAAAAACAGGAATGTACAGAAATGTTCGTTATTCAACCACTTCACTTTTTAGCAGTAAAATGCATATTGTAATTAACCTATTCTTCAAAACATAATAAAATTATGCTATCTAATTTATAAATGACAGATTCTTGTTGTTTCTCTGCATGTATTTATTTGAGTGTGAATGCGCGTGTTTGTGTCATTCATTTTAAAAATTATATTCGTTTGTAAATGACGTCTACAGAAAAAATATAAATAAAAATAACATTGTAGCTTTTTAATTGTAGCTTTTTAATAAATATTTTCTTTTACTTTTTGAAACTTAAGTCATTTATGAAATTATTTTGGTTTGTAAAATTATATATACAGGAAACATCAAGGACTGTGTGCTTAGTTTCTAAATGTTTGCTTCTATGTTTTTATTCAGGATGACTCAAATATGGGAACTACATCTAGATGACAAAAAAAGAAAAAATACTTCGAAGACTTCCTCATATCATTGCTTGGAGAAAATTATACGATAAATTCTTTTAAAAAAACAGAGATAAGGATTAGGGCTACAGTTATTCCGGCCACATTGATGTTTTAAGTTTGCGACTGAAGCGAAAAACGCCATCAACCAACCAATCGTCTGAAAAGAACACTGGTCACATAAACTGCTGTTCACAAGCACTGTATGTGTTTCGTATTCAATGCGTTCTAATGATATAATCTTAAATCCTTGTAACCGGAGCCCGATCTATGGCGAGAAAATTGGCATGCTGGTTGTGTGTTATATTGGTATGGGTAAGTTACACATTCAGAGTAGGATATGAACAATACTGCGACTGTAGAAGAACTGAGCAAACACTGCATATGCAATGTACCGTTCCTCGCCAAGAAGAGATCTTCCAATGTATTGGGAACAATACGGATGCTAACAATGTGTACCTTACTGAAAGTAAACTCACAAACATACCGTCGGCTTTGACAATGTTGTCAAATGTGTCCTATCTTAACTTAGAGAAGAACACCATTGAAGAGCTGGATGATTTTGTCTTTGGTTATATTGGAAAAACTCTCGAAACTTTTGTGTTGGATTACAACAACATAAGTGTCTTGCGTAATGGCACACTAAATGCTCTGGTGAAGCTCAAGAACCTTTTCATCAGATACAATCTTCTAGAAATCATCGAGCCTGACGTTATAAATAGTAACTTGAAGACTTTGATTAACATACAGTGGTCATTTAACAGACTGAAGGAAGTTGATCTCGGCATTGCCTTCGTTCTTGTCCTCTCCAATCACCAGAATTTAATTGTAAACGTTTCACACAATAACATCAGTAATGTTACCAATTATTATCACTATCCAATTTCTATATTCAATCTGAATGACAGCATATATGTTGACCTTATAAGAAACAATTTTACCACAGTAGATGTTGCTTACTTGCTTCGGATTTTACAGGTTAAATCGCTCCAAGATCTCTACAGACTGGGAAACTGTGGCTTTAATATCAATTACAACCCGCTCCTTTGCGACTGCAACTTATTTCCCTTTGCTCTCTACATCAAAGAATTCTGGCCAATGGATCCAGACAATCCCGTGTTTGCTATCACGTGCTACAACCCAGAATCTCTTAGAGGGATGCGAATTATTGACGTTCCAATGAATGAGTTTAACTGCTCTGTCGAGAAAGACTGTCCATCCACTTGTACTTGTCAGTTTACGGTCGTCTGCAATTTACTGACGATAACTTGTACAGACGACAGTTTAGATGCATTGCCGTCATTAATTCCAGACGTTAAGACGATACATCTGGTGATTCATAGTCGTAATTTAAGGGCGCTAAGTGACAGAAACTACTTAGGCAATGTTTCCATATTGGATGTATCCTCGAGTGCTGTGTCAACTGTAGACAAGAACTTCTTACATTATCTTGACACTGTGGAGAAGATGTACCTAAATGACAATTCTCTGGAAACTCTACCAAGTGATATTCAGAACCTCAACTTGACGCATCTCGAATCCATTACCCTACATAACAATCCCTATATTTGTGACTGTCACACACTGTGGATGAAACACTGGCTTTTGAAAAATCGTATCAAGATATTAGAGTTGGAGAAAATCAAGTGTGCCACCGGTTCTGGTAATGGAAAAGCTGTCATAGAAGTTGAAGACAATTTGTTTATCTGCCAAACTGATTATACCACACCACTTTTGATACTTTTAGGATCAATATTGTTGTTTATGATTGTCGTATTTGTACTTATCGCAAAAAAAGAACATATGCAAGTATTTCTTGTAGCACATTTTAAATGTTGCAATTGTCTGCGTTCTAAACTCACTTCAGAACTGGAAAACGACGTATTTATCGCTTTCAGTAAGTTAGACAGCGATTATGTAACTCAAACTCTTTTCCCATTTTTCGACAAAGAAGAGATTAAGTATATATCTTATCACGATTTTACGCCGGGAGAGGTTCTCCTCGAAAGTATAGAAGAAAGTATTAGGTCAAGCATAGCTACTCTCGCAGTTCTTACGAACAATTTTCTTGAGAGTCAGTGGTGCATCCAGGAGTTTTACCAAGCGCACGAACGTTTTATTAGCGATAAGAATCGCAAATTGATCATTCTTGTGATTGAGGACAGGTTAGATCAATCTCGCTTAAGAGATGAAAAAATACAAATGTACATGAAAACGAATATCTACATTGCAGCTTCGAATGCAGATTATTTGTACAAGCTCCTGTCCGCATTGCCAAGAGTAGCACGGAAACATACGTCTGCGGAAAGTGAAACTGTGCCCGTACACGGACATGATGTCCGGGATAAAGACTCCACAGTTGAGAGAGTCGGTGATAGCTTTGATTCTAACGTGACGGGTAGAGAAACATGCGATGAAACGACTCCACTGCTTTAACAAAATAAATAAAATATTTAATTATAAAATGAAAAACTGATAAACTTTAATTCTCTAAAGTGATGGATAATTGTTGTGTATAGATTGCAAAAGGCGGGTTAGATGTATTAAACTGATTACCGATGCAAAAATCGAATAAATGAGCATCTATAACAATTTGGTTTTAAAAATCCGATTAAAATATTGACATAGGAAGTGAAAATAGTACAGACAAATGTGTTATTTAGTTTGTATTTCCTTTGCTTGGTGGCTGTTTTAAAAATTTATAGAATTATGTTTTCTATTAATCGTTTTATATTACTCAGGATTTTAGTTCTGCTTGAGAAATATTCTTGTGACCAATTGTCTCTGCCTGCTGGGTCTTAAAGTTATCAAAATTTTCATATTTGCGTTTGTCTGTTTTTTTTTTTTAAGTTACAGTCACGTTTTTTTCTTCTTCATATCCTAGGCTTGATTTTATGCAGCTCTTGAATACACATGTCTGTCCTGTCTCCAAACTTTCACTGCGAATAAATCTCTTATGCATCGAGTTACAACAGTGAAAACTACAGGATTTCAGTTGTTACACCTTGTCAGTTGATGTCAAATTTTCATTTGGAACTAACATTCTTACATGTTTGTTTCATAATTTGATTTTTTAGTCTAATTGTGTAATATAGAAAATTAGAGAACACCGGGCCTGATTTTCTTTTGCTGAGGCGGTGGCATGTAATGAGTGTTGGGTATAATTTTTTATATTCGTTTTAGGTAAGTTTTGTTTAACTAAATTGACCCGGCAGATTACAAATTACATATATGCAAGAGTAAGATAAGACCTCAGCAGTTCCATCTCACGCGAGAAAGCACATCATAGGCCAATACAAAGAAATATCAACGCAAATTAGGCCTGCTTCCATATTCACAAAACTCCCACCTGTAGGTCGGAGGTGGGGGGGGGTAAACTTCATACGGTATTTTCAACAGAGATGTGCATTCCCGGGTACCATAAACTCATCTAATTATGTATAACAGTACTTGTAATCTTAAAATTCATATCCATGTAATAGTTGGAAAACTGGATACAGAAAACTTACATTGGGGCATGAAGTTCATGGTGTGGTTTGTTTGTATGTCTACTCCTGGTTACATTACATTCTAATCCCTACTGCAAAGTAATAAATCCAAGATTCCTAATTATGGACTTAGTTATATATTGAGGATCAGAGATTATAACCAACGCATATAAGTGGAATTTATTGAAAGGACATCAAATAATAAACCGCCAGGCTCTAAGAAGTGTACTCTAACGGGCAGCAGGTCCCCATATACCAGTTTATAGGACCCTTCTCCGCGCTAGGTTTCAACTATGATCACATTTTGATGAAATTTGCTGTTGTATCTTGATATCAAGAGCTGGGATGAAATTTGCTATGTAACTTTACATCAACTAGGCTGGGATGAAATTTGACAGGTGCGCACATTTAATGAGATGATCCGTGTATTGATTAGCTGACCTTGTCGATGCACTAAGGTCTTAAATAATCAGATTCTGATGAAACTTGCAATGTTGCGTTATATTAGTAATATTGATCATAACTTGGATATCCAACCAAATCCGCACATACTGATGAGGTGATCGAGGTTCTGATTTTTTTTAGTGGCTGACTCTTTATGAGCACAATTCAGGCTTTATTTATGATGAGATTGTGATGAGCTTGTAAGTTTTCGTTAACAAGTCCGCGAATTAGTTGGCTGATCAGCGAAATCAACACATAAATGAGGTGACCTGGACGCTGATTGGCTGACATGATGGGTGTGCTATAGGATTTTATTTACTACCAGACTGGGATAAAACCTGCTGTGTGCTTTTATATCAAAATCTCAAGCCGAGTTTAATCTCCACTGAACTGTGGGCACATGAATAGTGTTATTTGGGCTCTGATTGGCAAACATTATGAAGCGGTGATTATTTTATGAATAAATTGAGATGAAATTTGCAGTAGCTTCATATATTTTTCTTAAGTTAATATCTTTAATACAATAGGTCAATTTCACTGCAGCATTATTGGCTGGCACACGTGTGTACATATACCAATATGAACATACATTCATTTAAAGTACAAAATATCAACACGATCAAAGAAATGTTTGATAACCAGTAGAATCAGCTTAGAAGTCTGTCCAACTATCAGCTGATCTGGCGTCAACATCATGATTATGCTTTGCGTTTAAGTCATTTCCTCAGACAAGTAGAGTCACGTGAAAATGTATATAGTTGTTTCATCGCAGTTTCTTGTGCTACGTGTTTAGTCTCGAATAAACAGTAACACAAGAAAGAGTGAAAACAATAAGCTTTGAAAAATTTAACAAATAATTTATTTCCCTGGAAAAATACTGTAAAAATGAAGAAAAAAATAAGAACTTACGGTTTTAAGAATCAAATCCAAAAATAATCCACAAATTAAATTTTAGAAGTTATAATAATGAAATGTTCTATTGAATTCAAGCTCGAGTCCCGACGAAGAATCCAAGATGGAAGACGATGACGTATACTGTATCCTTTGTGGTTTTGTAAGGTCTACAGTTCTGTATTATTCACAAACAATAATCCGGTTTTTGAATTAATGAAATGTCTTTGTCCAAGAATTCTTTATGAGTACTCAAATATTTCCAAGAAAAAGAATTAATCCTTTTGGATACAAATAATTCGAATAACCATTAAAATAACCCCCCAAACTGACACAACAAAAGAACACATTGACATCAAATGTTTTAAGCCCAGACTGAGAAAAATCTCTATAAACAATGATTATACAGTAACTAGAAACGCAAAACAAATTCCCGGATGAGGGTCAATTTTCCAGAACCTTCGAGAAGTATTTGCGTATAAAAGCACGTAGTCCCAGTATGACCTTGACAAGAGCCAATCATTTTGCTCACAGAATAAGATAAAAATAAAAAGTTGTTTACTTCTCCCACTGATTTCTGATATAAGGTCGGGAACTAGGTCAGCTTTAGGTGTTTACAAATGAGCAGTCGAGGTCAAACTATTTTCTGGAAAAGTATCGAGTTCCTAGTAAACAAAACTACATTATTTTGACATATAATGAAATTAAAAATAAAAAGATTTTAAAAGTTACAAACAATCAAATTAAATCAAATATAAATTAAATCAAATATACGTAACAAGATTCATTAGCTTGGCGATGATTATGAAACGCTTTACAATTTTCAATTAAAGCTAAATCATTTTGACATATATTTCACTTTCCAGTTATCGGCATTAACCTTTGCGTTTCGCTCAGCTTCTTAGATATTATTTACTGCAGGGTTGTGCAATGTGATACATTAGATCCATTTTCATAAAAACCAAGCTTTGCAATTCGGACATGCCAGCATTGGCGATTTTATTTTTGTTTACCTTGGTCAGCTACGTGAACGATTTCTGATCCACTTGGGCCTCTTGTTACATTTAAAGATGTTTCATTGCCCATACTTGAAAAAGAAAATGGGCCGAAGTACAAATTATGTAAAGTAAGCCCTTTGTTTTCCTTTCAGTGCTACCGTAATAATGGTCTTTTGGCATAATAATATAATAATTGCAATTAAAAAAGAACCCAGATGCATGGAATAACATTATTCAAGTTTTGATGTGCATGTACGTTGATGAGTTTCATGAATTTAAACTGGGAATGGTGTTATGCAGAATAGGACGATGCTGAAAATGCAGATCCTCTGTTTTTCTTGTCTTTGTGGGAGACAATTTGTTCTAAAATATAGCTCTAAAATTAAGACGTAAGCCGTAAAGTCCGTAGAGGAAATGAGAAACGGATGGCACGCATTACCAATATGTGCTATATTTGATGTTTAACTTCCTCTCCACTAAGAAGCTTGAAAACAATAATAAAAATCATGGGGGAGGAGGGAACCACAAACACAAAAGGTACAAGATTCTGTACGTCTTTTGAGATTGTTAGTTAATGTCCTTGTTAAAATTTAATCGTTTGGTAGCACATTCAAAGTACATGCAAAGCAAATGACAATATTATTGATATGAGCATAAATACACTGATGTCTCCTTTTCTAGTTGATGAACCGTATAATTCCACTTTCTGCAATCCGGAACTGTTATGTTTGTTTAATGTCATCACTGCAAAGTCTATGACAAAAATGTGATTGATATAAGCATAAATACAAGGATTTCACCTTTTGTAGTTGTTGAACCCTTTATGCAATCCGGAACTGTTATGTTTATTTAATGTCATCATCATTTGCCTTGAATAACAAATAATTTTGATTGCTTCGACATGCGTATGTTGGTACATCTGTCTTTCATATTTGACCTCGTTCAGAATCATAATTTAACCGCTGTACGTGTTGTCACAAATTTGCGGTGGGCCCCCGAGTGGCCGATTGGTCTAAAGCGCTCGCCGTTACGGATCACTGCCATCTCACCTCTGTCTGCGTGAGTTCGAGTCTCAGCCTCGGCTAACGTTGGTACGTGAGAAAGCCTGCCAGTAGCTTCTCGTGGGTCGGTGGTTCTTCCCGGGGTTTTCCAGGGTTCTTCCTCCACCAGTTATACTGGCCGCCATGTATAGCCTATCTTGTGCTGAAAAATGGCGTTAAACCCTACACCAACAAATTTGCGGTATGTGTGTGCTATAAATGGAGCAGAGGTTATATAAATTCTAGACCGGTCTTACCGACCTAGATCATCGCTTTCTATACCCAAATTCACTTTGCTGCTGGTGAAAACTACAACACAACAACACACGCACACACACACACACACACACACACACACACACACACACACACACACACACGTGTTTTTATTTCCCGAGTACGACGGTCTTTTATGGTGATTTCATCACGCAATGGTTGTTTTACTTTATTTATTTTTTTTTACGTCGGTTTCTTTGAGGGCCCATCACAGTTCTACTATTAATAATGTGATCTTGTTGTACAAATGTTCCACAGGATGGCCTTGTCCAGGCGCAACACACAAGAATATTTCCAGCAATTGTGTTTTCTGCATGAATACACCTCGGAGGCGATTAACCGATTTTGGCATAGCGAGCGTATCGATATTTGGCAACAGACGCGCAAGAAACCTAGCTTTTGTTGCCATTAACGGTGACCACAATCGAGACCTCATTTCTTTCGGGTCCTGGGCAGCCGAATACCTCTTCCTCCCCGAGTTGTCCGGGGTAGTCGAAGATCTTTTCCATTTTTTATTGATCCGCCAATAGTTTTTTGAGAATCATATCAGATTCATCTTCGCTAGCCAAGTTTCCGATATGTTAACGCTATAAACACCAGGACAGATCGAACAGACATTTTAGCTTTTCCTAGCGACATCTATTAGATTTCATGAGTTGCCTCCCTTAGAATGTGATGCCAAGTGACCAATAGCTTGTTACAGCGGTGCATTGTACATCGGCTGAATTGGTGGCGGCAGTTGACTTCAGAAGGAATACTTTGTTAGTTTAACATCGACAGTACCAGAAAGAAGTCATTACACATTACAGATTTATTTGAGTGAGTGGTATTTGTACAAACACGGACCAGCAGTGGAAAATCTTGATTGGATGCGGTGGTTTGCCGCCGCATCCTATGAAATTCACAGACCCGAAGCACAAAAATATCTGCTCGTTACGCCAGGGTGTAGATTCGGTTAACATATAGGAACCTTGGCTAGCAAAAGTGTATCGGATTCTGTTCTGACAGCCATTAACGAAGCCCGTTTTACAACCGCAGGAGCCTCCGCCAACAACATTGCTAGAATGGACATATTCCATCGCTCTTTTGCATTTGTGTCACCTCTGACTTGGACAGTTTTAATGTTACCTTCTTATTATTTTGTTTATCCGTCTTGATTTTATCAAGATGCGTTTGGATCAACCAAAAAGAGTCATTTATGGTCAGATTTTCCAGAAACAGTTTTAGTGTGACAACACACCCATCCATTTTTATTGTGCTCTTTATTTCCCACTCTAGTTGTTGCTAAAACCAAACTTAACTTCATGATCTGACATTATTTTAAATTATGCTGTTCAATTACTTGTTTTCTGTTGGCGCGTTCACGACCCTCGTTCGGCCACCTGTGCCCTCCAACATCAAAGTCTTGACAAGGAGAATCACAGCAATGCAACGGTAACTGCTTGCTAAACAGCAGTAACACGTTCATTAAGTGCATATCAACAACCGACTATTTCAACAACCACAGGTGTTCTAATGAGATAAAATAAATAAGGTACCAATGATTGAAGTCATGCTGAGAAATCTGCAGACCTATGTCGATATTTTGATTTTGAATCAGTGGGTTCCTGTGTGCCGAGAGAAACACCACAAACGCGTGTCTTGGAGCACTGATACCTCATTGATTAGTTAGTTATTTGCCATAATAACTGCTTATCAGTTACTCCATACGAGTCTGTGATTAACGCGAGAGATGATAACGTTGAAACGCCTCCTGGGTTCATAAATTATATCAAGCATGCTTCTGCGGTCATCGAAGAGGTTATCACAGCCAATTACAGCTTTATTTTCAATGATTCGGCTTTGCTAGCAATGGCAACATTATCACGCCAATTAGAAAAATTGTCATGGCCTTTTCGGTTTAGAACAACTGTGTTTAGCTCCAAAAATAGCCTTGCGAACATCACTTCAAAAACTTGATATATGACTAAGAAGAATCACACATGAGAACATTAATAAATCTCAGTGAAATTGATCCCGACTTTGTACAAAGTCCAAGGTCGAAATTCGGGTTGATGGCAATTACAGAGGACGTTTCGACATTTCCTACCACGTTCCTGACGTTTCCAGTGGCATGCTGGATACGATGTCGGTTAGCATCGTTGTGAAACATCATTGATGCACCAGCAGACCTCGTGTAATCATCGCTGTATCTGGCGATTCCAAGAATCGTCGTGGCAACGTCGACTTAGTCCAAACTTCGATTTCCTTTACGTAGATGAGATATGCAGTCTTGAAAAACATAATGATGCGTTTTGACTAATCCAATCTTGTAATTCGTACCACAATTTGAATTATCGGCCTGTTAAGTTTTCCACTGATTTCCAAGGATGCATCGTATTGGTGAAAGTACCGAGAAGTGTAATGGACTTGTAATATTCGTCCCTCTCCAATAGGCATTTAGTGCGGTATGAATACTACTGAAAACTTAACTTGCTTAGATCTCGCATGGACAGAATTGCGTCCATGTCAAACTCGGAATCAGATACATCTTTGAAAAGAGCTATCGTTTATACATTATCGATTTCGTTTAGTACCTTTTCAGACAGCTCCGTTTTCCGAATCCGATTACCAATGCTTTATTTCCAATAATCGAATCAGTATTGGCATGTACTAACACGCCAGTCGTTTTTGAAAAGCTTCGTTGACCGCCCTGGATGGAGTGTAGCCGGCTTTTCTTGCCGAGTCACTAAGCATCGTTGTTGATCTTGAATCGATTGGACCGTGCGCAATACCAGATTTTATATCACATCTCAGCGTGTTTAAAAATCGGTGCCACACACGTGGCGAGGCCCACGAGCATTTTCGGCACACTTGTGAAAAATCCCAGGACGATATCGCCAAGGCCTTGTCCGTAATATGTCACATAAGCGGGTTTTCTCACGTCATCTCGCACGACTATCACACATTCACGTATGACTCTCATTGTATTAAATATCTAGTCAATTTCTAATGAACACTTGGATCGACAAGGTTTCTCCGCGAAGATCCAATGCGTACTTGTCCTGGTCCACGAGGGAAAACTGTACGTGTGCTAGAGTCGAGGATTGTTGCATAGAAGTTACACGGGCGCCGCGGAAGTAATTGACAACAGATCAACCCGGACGCTTCGGGGAAAACCCGTACAATTTGAAACCTGGGAGGCTTGCGTCGTCGAGAATGAGGCTCTGTTACTGCCACTGGTGGCATCGCATGTTAGATTAATTTGAAGCGTTGAAGAAATCCTGACAATGTATCTCGAGATATTGTATCCCATGCGTAAGATTCATTCGCTTTCGGTAACCTTATTAATATCTTAAGAGCAACAAAGAACCGTTCTTAGCAACGGTCTCTCTAAACACCCCAAGACACCCCAAGACTCTCCATGAACACCCCAATATTACATATATTGGCACCAAAGCTCTCATAAACGTACTAAGAAGCGAAAAAAAGCAAAAACACATACGGACATTGTTACCATCAATGATTAATAGTATTGGTTGATGTCCCTATTTCCAATAACCTACGGAAACTAACTCTTATGCATCAAATCTCTTTAATTTTATAATATTATTAAACAATTTCCTTATTTAATGGCTATGCACCATACTTCTCTCATTTATTTTGTTATAAACTGTTTATATACAAATTTTAATTTTAAATCGTGCATCAACATTTTTAACAGAGACGTTTAGAATACATGACCAAAGAGTGTTACAAGCTCCACGCGAGTGATTTCCCTTGATTTTATGTCGCCGTGAAGGAAAGTCGCTCTGTAATTCCTTTCGATTTTACATCAATGTCGTGCTTGATATATCAGATGAATTTATCTAAACTGACTGATTATACAGGCCATTTAATGACTGGTACAGTCACATAGACAATTAATTATCAATAATAACTCACAAACCACCAAGTCGTTTAATTCTCAGTATGAATTACTCTGTCTCAATAGCAAATCCAGAGGACATGCCAAATACATTACCCAAATTACAGACTGATTTAAAAGAAGAAAAACGATGAAACACACATAACTGGTTTATTTCAGAAGTTATTAATGCTTTCGCAAGCATAGTAATAGAATATACAAGGTAGATTTTCATCGTTTTAAATTTATTTAATATAGCAAGTTTCTAGCTGAAATCAGAAAGAATATATATGAGCTATCGAATTTACATTTATTTTTACCAAAATAACTTTCCAATGTTTCCAAAAAGAAAATATAAAATTAACTTTTAGTAAATCAAGCCATTATCAACACTATCAAAAACAATGCATATTTATTGACTATTGAGTTCTCTAGCAAATCGTGCTTTCTTCGCATTATATTTACAAAACAAATTGCATAAAGAGTTATTGACGAGTAAAATGATAGTACAACGTATCAAAGAGTTATTGATGAGTAAAACGATGGTATAACGTATCAGTGATTTGTCGGAAACAGTACAAACGAACATCCGATATGTATTGATCCTGTCCTTCTGTAGACAGACGCTTCTTACAGAACTTACAAGAGCTTTCTGGAACATATTGCTACAGAGCTAGAAGTAGTGAATAGGGATAGTATAGCGTCAATGGGACTTATCATTAAAAAGACCCTTGGGAACATATAGCGTCAAGGGAAATTTAACATGGAGAAAAATCGTGGGAACATATAGCGTCAAGGGAAATTAACATGGAGAAAAATCGTGGGACTGTTGAGCGTCAAGGGGAATTTAAACAGGGTGGGACTGTATAGCGTCAAGGGAAATGGAACATGGGATTTTTTTTTTTTAAATTTTTTTTAAAAAGGGGTAGGCAATGGAAAGGCTATCTCTTTTCGAGAAATATGGCTGGCCCTGAAAAGGGCCTTTGGTTTATGTTAATATGCCCTTAACATAAAGGGCATTTGCGACATCTTCTTGTCCTCAAACTTCGTCTTACAGCAGGGCCATACATCAGAGTCCGCTTGAGGCAACCTTGTCTCTCTATATAGACTCTTCTTATCCACAGGCTGCTGTTGGTCCTGTGGACAACGGTCCACTTGGATCGGACATACATGAGCATGTCCGTCCTGAACATCATTGTTGACACAAGGGTTGAAGATTCAACGTCTGTCCACATGTTGAGGCTCCGACAATAGGTGAATCAATGCAGTGAACTGCGCTTATTTAAAGGGACAGAAAGGATTGAAACGGATTGAGTTCATTCACCAATCCGAACACGCGTTACAGAATTCAGTCAGCCCGCATCCAATCTGAAGAGAGCAGTCTGTGACGTCACGTAGTCTATATAGATTCGCTAGCGCTTGTGTGCAGTCAATCTATGCGACAGTGATTCAACATGACGGAAACTCAGAAAACGATCCATTGGGCTGCACCAACAGGGGAGACTGCCCAAGGGAACCCGGACTTACTTTCAGAAGAGGTGAATTGGGATTTTGTGGATTTTCTCTCTTCGCAAGAATTTGTTCCGGAACCTTCGTTACCTTCTTCATTACCGCAAGTGGAGAATTTTAGACAGAGACAGAAAGAAGAATTGGAGAAATTTATACAACGACAAAAGGAAGCGGAACAGGCTTTTCTCCTACAGCAACAGCAACAAGAAGAAGAGGTAAGAAAAAAACAACAGCAGCAACAGCAAGAAGAAGTAGCAGCAAAGAAACAAGAGGGTGAAAATCAAACGGTCACGGTACTGTTGGACATTTTAGCGGAGTTAAGAAGTCTGAAACAAATGTATCAGATTTCTTTATCACGACCGAAGAGAATACGACCTTGCCGAGCTAAACACGTCAACCCTGTGACTAAGCCTACCGTACCACCCTTAGTGATTTCAACCCAATCATTATCATCATCATCAACATTACGCAGTCCAGAAGTAGGCCTTGGCCGTGGCAAAGGCATAAGGCAGATAAAGTTGATTGCTTAAACTCACCCTTTCACCATGAAGAAAAAAGGCCCTTTTCAGGGCCACCCACATTTCTCGAAAAGAAATACAATTTCAATTTGCCAATAACTCAAAAAAAAAATAAACCCCACCCATTTTACCCTTATAGTACGTGTCTGTGTATGAGTGCGTGAGTGTACGTTCTTATTTTAAAATCACAACTCAAAGACACTTACCTTATATCATTCATTTATTCTTTTCTCCATTTTTTACAATCCAATTCACAATTCACAACACATCACTTTAATAAAAAGTTCATTGACTTCTTCTTTCTCCTTGTTTAGTCTCTCTGTTTTTTGAATTTCTTCACCCTCTTTTCCTCATTTTCTTCCCTTCTTCTTTTCTTCTTCTCCTGTTTCTTTGCCTCTTGTAAATAGAATTGTCTTTTTTCTTCCTCTTCTTCCTCTAAAGAATCCCTCTCTTCTTTCGAAGAATCCCTCTCTTCTTTCGAAGAATCCCTCTCTTCTTCTGAAGAATCCCTCTTTTCTTCTGACTCCTCTTGTTTCTTTTTTGGGCAATCTGGAGACCAATGTCCTTTTTCTTGACAATAATAACAGGTATCTTGACTTTTGTCTTTTTTAGTCCCTGTTTTTGTTCTTTTTTGACGGTCTGGACACTCTGAAGACCAATGCCCTTTCTTCTGACAGATATAGCAAGTATCTTGACTTTTATCTCTAAAGGAAGGAGAGTAGTCCGTAGGCTGGTCTGAAGAGAATTTTCTAATGACCCCTCGCAAAGCTCTGACGAAACGTTCCATCTGGGTAGTCTCTTCCATCGTTGTGCTCGGTTTGAGAGTGAAATGAATAGTGAAAGGACAAGACACACACCCTTTTATATACGCTGGTCTGCTATGACTATAAAGTAGCTCATGGTGTTTGAACTTGAGTCATTTGACTTTTTGCTTTCAAGATGAAACGATCCTATTCATTCGAGAAGAAAGAAGAAAGTAAGAGGCAGAAACGTGATCTATCGCCTCGAACCAGGGCTGAAATCTTGGCACAAATTCATGCCAGTGATTTTGAAGAGGACATGAGTGAACCAGAATTTGAACCCTCTAAACCAAGTTCACCACCCTTACTCAACCCTGAAAAATACTATTCCATTCGAGAGACGGAAAAGCGCTCCTCTAGAAAATTTAGAACCACGGCTTACAAATACACAGTGAAGTTTAAAGATTTCAAGGCTGAAGTGCCGTTAGAGAAAGCAGAAGTGTTCATCACCGAGATGTGGGATTCTTTGCTCACTGCACTCAAGCAACAATGTCAACCCAAAGAAGACGATCGCTTGAGACTTTCTACACAACACGACGGTTTGAAATCCCCTGTTTGGATCGAGTTTAGCACCCCTGCAGAATTGACCGCTTCCAAAGTCATGGACAAGATTCAACATGTGCAACAATCTAATGACCAGTTTGACATCACCGATGGAAAAGCCACATTGGACATGACCCACGTCTCTCCTCCTCAAGGGACCGGACGCAAAAAGATGTTATTGGTGAACGACCTTCGCAGCATTAAGCGTAGCCTTGTCCAAATTCACAATCCTCATGACCAGATGTGTTTAGCCCGTGCCATCGTGGTGGGACGAACCTATGCCAACAAGAACGACACGGTAGAATGGAAAAGAACCTGGAAAACTATTCAACAATCGGACCGAGCCAAACAACGAAATGAAGCAGAACTCCTGTTGCAACAAGCTGGCCTGTCCAAAGACACACCCTGTGGCATTCCTGAGATGCAAAAATTGCAAGATGCCCTAGCTCCACGATACACCTTGAAAGTGCACCCTCAAGAAGTGCGCGGGCCTCTGTTGTTTCGAGGGCAAGACTTTAAGGACGGAAAATACATTCATGTTTATCATCACGATGACCATTTCGATACGATTACCAGTATCACCGGATTCCTGGGATACGGTTATTACTGTGAGAAATGTGACCATGGTTATAATAATCGAGAGCAACACAAGCATTGTGGATTGAAATGCTCAGGATGTTTGGCCTCTTCACCCTGTCTGAGCGAAGAACCAGTGCCTTGTTCCACTTGTCTGCGCACGTTTGTCAGCCCTACCTGTTACCAACAACATCTGAAAACGCAAGGTTCACAGAAGAAATGTGCTTGTCAACTCCTGAGATTGTGCCCTACGTGTGAACAAGTCATATGTACCAATGCTGCCAAGGCACACGTATGTCGAGGAAAGAAAAAATGTCACATTTGTCACCACATCGTGGACTTGGAACACCAATGTTACGTGCAAAAATACCAACCCCCACCAGAGAAAGAGGATGGTCACAAGAAGAAAGGCAATTTCATCTTTTTCGATTTCGAATGCATGCAAGAAACCGGCATTCACATTCCTAATTTTTGCGTGGCTCATCGAGCGTGCGAGAAGTGCATTCAAGAACCTATTTTCAGTCATTGCCCTCACTGCAGCAAGATTCCCGGAGGGCGTGAAAAAATCTTTCGGGGACCGAACACGTTAGCCGATTTTGCCCAATGGGTCTTAGACCCCATCGACAAGACGTGGAGCCAAGAGGACATCGAACGTTACGGAGATTGTCATCGTCATGCCACGGTGATGGCTCACAATTTCTCCGGATACGATGGACAGTTTCTTTTGAGGTACTATACGGAACAAGGCACCAAGCGTCCTAAAGTGACTTTGAACGGAGCCAAAATCATTTTCATGCAAGTGGGACAAGTGCAGTTTAAAGATTCGATGAGCTATTTGGCCATGCCTTTGAGTCGAATGCCTAAAACGTTTGGAATGACAGAAATGGCTAAAGGGTACTTTCCACACTTTTTCAATACGGAAGCCAATCAACATGCCGTTCTACCCCATTTGCCTGAGGCTCACTATTACGACCCCGACAACATGCGTACCGAACAACGAGAAGCTTTCTACGCTTGGTACCAGGCTCACGCCTCGGACCCTTTCGACTTTCAGGAAGAAATGCTAAAGTATTGTCGTTCCGACGTGGACATTTTACGGCGTTGCTGTGGAAAATTTCGAGAACTGTTCATGGAACACGGAGGGGTCGATCCTTTGAAAGAAGCTTGCACCATTGCCAAAGCGTGTTCCTTAGTGTATCGACAACGATTCATGCCTGAAAACACCGTGGCTGTCATCAGTCCTCAAACGACCCACTTTGTCAAACGTCAATACTCGGTCAAAGCCTTACGTTGGTTACATTACTTGTGCGACAAGGAAGACAAGTGGATTCAACATGCCCGCAACGGAGGGGGCGAAAAGACCATCGGAACGTATTCGGTCGATGGCTGGGACTTAGAAAACCCCAAGATCGTGTACGAGTTTAACGGTTGCTTATTTCACGGATGTCCCGTCTGTTATCCTGATCGTAGTACTAAAAATCAGTTTTTACAACGAACCATGGAAGACTTGTACCAGGACACTTGTCAGCGGCACCTAAAGTTGGAACAGGAAGGATACCAAGTGGTGGAAATGTGGGAACACGAGTACGATCACCGTATGAAAACCGATCCCGAGTTTAAACACCTCGTGGAAAGTTACCAGTTCATGGACCCGCTGAACCCGAGGGATAGTTTGTACGGAGGAAGGACCAATACCACCTGTTTGCTGTACCAAGCCGACGAAGAGAAAGGAGAAGAAATCAAATACTTGGACGTGTGTTCGCTGTATCCCTACGTGTGCAAATATTGTCGCTTTCCTGTAGGGCACCCGCAATTGCTGACGGAACACATCGACCTGAAAAACATTCGACAATACGAAGGCTTGATCAAGTGTAAAGTTTTGCCTCCCACGAACCTATACCATCCCGTCTTACCTCACCATTGTCAAGGCAAACTGATGTTTCCCTTGTGCCGTACTTGTGCCGAAACGTGCAACCAAGACCAACCTTGTCAGCACAGCCAGGAAGAACGTGCCTTGACGGGAACCTGGGTCAGCGTAGAATTGTTCAAAGCTCTGGACATGGGATACCAACTGTTAGAAGTGTACGAAATTTGCCACTTTCCCAAGACACAACAATACCACAAGGGTGACCCTACTCAGAAAGGCATTTTCGCAGACTACGTGGATGCCTTTTTGAAACTGAAGCAAGAAGCCAGCGGCTATCCGTCCTGGTGTCACACTCCCGAAGACCAAATAAAATTCAAAGAGAAATACTACGAACAAGAAGGCATCACTTTAGACCACATCGAAAAAAACGAAGGCAGGCGATCGTTTGCCAAAGTGATTTTAAATTGCTTGTGGGGTAAAATGGCACAACGACCGTGTTTACCCAAGACGGAATATTTGACACAACCTTCCCGCTACTTCCAGATGATTCACGACAAAACCAAATACATGAAACACGTGGACGTCGTTCGAGAGAATTTGATCTTGGTCAATTACGAAGAAGATCTGGACTTTGTACAAGACGACCCTTTTGGAAATGTCATCATTGCGGCTTACGTGACAGCCCATGCTCGCTTAAAATTGTACGAAGCTTTAGAACTGTTAGAAGAACGCGTCCTGTACTTTGACACGGACAGTTGCATTTACATCCATCACCCGATTCAACATCACCCTAACATCGAAGGAGACCGTTTAGGAGCCTGGACAGACGAGCATCCCGACGACAAGATTCTAAGTTTCGTCAGTGGTGGTCCCAAAAATTACGGCTACGAATACCGGGACAAACAAGGAGAAGTGCACACGACATGCAAAGTGAAAGGACTGACTCTGAATTATCGTACCAGTCGAGTGGTCAACTTTGGGGTATTGAAAGAAGCCTTGCAATCGGGAGAGGATGGAAACTTTAAAGTGACCACCTATCAACCGAACAAGATTGTACGTTTACCCACTCACCACATCGTCAGTCGACCCTTGGAAAAAGTCTATCAAATTGTATACCAGAAGCGAGTGCGACTTCCCAATCACTTTACCTTACCGTACGGTCACGTCGGTATTGGTCTGTATATAAAAAGGAACCCTAGGCAAGATCGATAGTTCATTGGGACTACCAAGACCGAGCGAACAAGATGAATACTTTGAAAGAGACATCGTTCCAGTTTGGGGATTGTAAAAAAGTTGTATCTTCCTCTAGTGTGACTAATACTGGATGGATAAGACCCAGGCATTGCGACGGAAAATGTCCGGAAGGAAACTGCGATTGTCCATGTGGTTACCATTGTAATTGCGTAACGGAGTTTGCAGACGAGTGCGATTGTGAGCCTTGCGATGTGTACGATGCTGTACGTTGTGACCTGAGCGATGCCGTAAAGCATCATGGGAACTTTAGTGTCCCTACCCCTATCATGGAAAGCGATGCTGTGCGTGTCAAACCTGTGGGATGCGAAAGTGATGCCGCTCGTCCTCTTGGACATTTTACTGGGTTTCGTTTTAAAGGGGAATGTTCACCTTCACGTCTACCCCCCTACGGATGTCATCCAGCCCTGAGCAAACTCCTGCCCATGTCACTCAATCCTCATCGAAACGAACCTGTGAAAGACGAATATTCGTTCCCTGTGCGTTTGTAGGAATACTGCGACTTTGAAAATCGTCTTCAATCGTTCAAAGGAAAATGGCCTAAGTATCTGGGAGGACCGACCCCCGAAGAATTAGCCAGAGCCGGATTTTTCTACTTGGGCGAAGGAGATAAAGTCAAGTGCTTCAGTTGCGGTGTGTCACTTCACCACTGGGAACCGCAAGATTCGGCCTACGTTGAACATGCTCGATGGTCACCGAATTGTCATTACTTACCTTTAGTGGGACCGAGACATTGAAGTAACTTCTTACCATAATAATCTGTTCATGAATACTTTACAAGAGAACATTCGTGCTTTGCCTGTGGAGTTGAGAGAACGCATTTACCGAGAGCTGGTCAAAATACAAGTGAAACGTAAAGAACAATTGCATCCGTTACGTCACCGGTGTTTGAACCACTGGTACCTTCAGGCTATACAAGGACTGATTGAGTTGAAAGTGTTCCATTGGACAGACATTGATCAACGACCTCCTGGTTATAAAAAGGAATGGTTTGGTATTGACGATTCTATCTACTACATTGTAAACGTACTGCATCGAATTCCAGAGGAAGAGTTAACGAATTACCAACATCTTTCACGCAATGTCAACTTAGTGAAAGAGGAAACTTCTGAACGAATTGTAATGTGTAGATTAGTGGTGAAACGATTTAGATTCGACAATGAATTAAAACCATGTTTGTGCAAACAGTACATTTCTTGTGTCAGACCAAAGAGGATTTAGTATGACCTATTCATGGATACTTTGCTAGAGAACATTCGTGCCTTGCCTGTGGAATTGAGAGAATGCATTTACCGAGAGCTGGTCAAAATACAAGTCAAACGTAAAGAACAATTGCATCCGATACGTCACCAGATCTTTAACCACTGGTACCTGAATGGTATAAGAGAACTGATTCGTCAGAAATTCTTTCAATGGTCAGACATTGTTCAAAACTTTGAGGTCGCTAATGATCGACATGTTCATGATTATGGTTACTTCGAGATTCACCTAGTGCAACGCATTGAGGAAGACAAGTTAAAGGATTACCAACATATTTTACGTGGAATCTGCTTAGCGGAAGAGGAAACACCTAATCGAACTCTGACGTTTCGGTTACAGTATGCAAGATTTAGATTCCCTACTGGAGAACGAAGATCTCTGGTTAGAAAGTACGTGTATTGCATCCGAAAAAAAGAGAATATAAAAACAGGCTGCCATGCCACGGTTTATGTCACATGTCATCCAACAGATTCCGTGGAAGGAACTCAATGACCATATTCAAACCGTGGATCATTACCATCGATTATTACAAGAACTGTATCCATTCAATTTGGGACGACAAGTGGTGTGTGTCTTAGTGACTTGTTTTCTGGGATTTCGTTTACCAGCCGATTCTTTGTGGACTCTTTACGATCAGTACTTACCACCTCCATGGCCTTAAATGGTCACGAAAAACTCCTTTTGCTCAAAGCCTTGCGGTTTCATCTGGATACTTCTCGACCTCAACAGGAAAAAAAGATTCGTCAACTTTTAGCTACCCAAGACGTGTATGACGATGTGTGTGTAGCTTGTGACTTACACCCTCATTGGACAGATGTTCGTGACTGGAAAAAGGGGGGTTTTGAGGCTTGGACCCAAGAAGTGGCCCAGTATGCACAAGAGTTGTTCAAGGAAAAAAGTTACTTTTCAACCCGTGTTAGTGACGGTGCCAGAAGAACCCGTCACCGAGAACAACCACTCGCTTCAGGACAGGACTGTCATGGACATTCCTGAAAGGTCATTCCGGGAGGACACTTGTGTGGCAATACCTCAGGTAGAGACTGTAAGAACATTACACACTGTCCCTAGGACATCTTGGTTACCCAAAACATGTTGTACAGACACTTGTTTATATTCCACTTTGATCGCTTTGCTGTGTTTTATATTCCTGTACATCACTATTTGGGTTGTATGTATTTTTGTCTTTCGTGTTCATATTTGAAACATTCAATAAACGTGTTCTGAAAAAAGTATATAAACTCTTGTCTTGTTTGTTTTTCGTGTCACAAGTGACATTTCTCACACCATGGCTACCTCTGCTGTCTCTGCTCCCTCTTCCTCTACTGTCAAAGTCATCGACGAACACTTAGATCGTGCCAGTTGGGAGGCTTTGTATCTTCGCCATCCCTTTAACATGTTCATTTCTGGACCTAGCGGTTCAGGCAAAACCGAATTCGTCAAACGTTTGATCGAACATAAACATCATTTGATCGATCGGCCACCTCAACGGATCGTGTGGTGTTACAAAGAGTGGCAATCGGCGTACAGCCTTTTGCGAGAAAGTCAAGGCGATTCCATCGTGTTTGTGGAAGGCATTCCTAAAGAAGACGACGGCATCGTCTCTGACTCCCGTCAAACCCATTTGGTCATTTTCGACGACATGTTAGGAGAAGACGAAGAAGAAATTAAATTGTGGTTCACGCGCAAAGGGCATCACCGTAATGCCAGTGTCGTTTACATCACCCAAAATTTGTTTCAACAAAGTAAAGCCCATCGCACCATCAGTCTCAATGCACATTACGTGGTCTTGTTTAAAAGCCCTCGAGATAAATCGCAAGTGCAAGTCTTAGCCAAACAGTTAGGAACGCCTTGGCTGACTCAGGCGTACGACGATGCCACTCAAACGCCACACGCCTATTTACTCGTCGATTTGAAACCTACCACTCCCGAGGATTTGCGATTTCGTACCCACTTGTTTCACCACTGGTGCCAAGACGGAGGGCCTGTCCTGTACACGTCTCCGTCCTCGACTTCATTTCACTCCCCATCAAAAAATCTATAAAAACCTCAGACCCTTTTTCGTCTGTCTCACACTCAGTGCGAACATGACGTCCCTTCAGTCGCATCTTCCCGTCAAATTGATTCGTGCCTTGTATGGCATCAGTCGAGAAAAAGATCCACAAACACGAGCTCGTGTCTTAGAAGCTAGTCTCAAAGAAGTCTTACGATGGTTTACGGTGACGGCACGTCAATTACTCCAAGGAATCATTCAGATTCCTCATCAAACCCAACGCTTTTTCGATCGAAACAAAGTCGCTTTGGTCCAACTGGCCGATCCCCGCATCGACACTCAAACCAAAAACCAAATCATTTTGAAACCTGGAGGGAGCGGTACTCTAGGAGGTGTCATCATTCGCTCACTCTTAAGATGGGATCCTAATGCCCCCAAAGTTATCCCTAAGACAAAAGTCCAACGAAGCCCCAAGAAGAAAAAGAAAAAGACCAGGTCCCCAAAGAGAAGAAATTCTCCAGTGGCGGGACCCTCCTCTTACCAGACACCACCCCGGAAAAAGAAAAGAAGCCCCAAGAAAAAGAAACAGAGAAAAAGTCCCCAGAAAAAGAAAAGTCCACAGAAGAAAACTAGTCGCAAGAGAGGCACTGCGGCCAGGACGCAGCCTTACACTCGCAAACCACGATCTGCCACAGCGGTGACTGCGTCTCCGACAGCCTCACGTTTATCCACTTCTCCGTTGATGTCACCAGGAACTGAAGAGTATTTGGAGACGTTAATCACACCAAGAACTTCTCCGTTGATGACCCCCAAAAGAACTTCCCCAGTGGCAGGACCCTCCAATTTAGTGGCAGTGGCTGCTGCTCACAAAGTACCTTCTCCCAAAATCAAAGTCCATGAAAGATCGGGCATGTTACAAAGTTTACTGGATTTGTCCAAGCAAGAACTGACTCGATTTAGTCCGTTACGTACCCCTGCACGACGTGTCATGCCTGTCATGAAGTTGATACGACGTAAAGACAATCAGTGGCGACGCGTTCCAGTATAAAAAAGGCATGTGACCGAGTAGGGTATCAGTGTTTTTTTGGTGCTCCTAAAGACTCAAAGATGTCACCCTCCAGAAAACCCCAAGGAAAGAAAAGGAAAGGACTGCCACCACGTTTAGCCAAACATGGGGACCTGTTATCTGTCCTGTCCAAAGCTTCTCCACCCCTACGAAAAAAACTCATTCAAACGGCCTCCAAAGAGGTCATCGATACCGTGTGCGAATGTTGTTTGAACGTTTTGAAAGGCACGATCCCTTTGTCCAAACACCAGAAACAATGCTTAGGCAAACATCGTCACGTTCTTCGCCAAATGGTTCAAAAGAAAATTCCCATTCGTCAAAAGAAGATGTTGGTTCAACGTGGAGGCATTTTGCCTCTCTTGTTAGGCCCCATACTGAAAGGAGTCTTGGGAACCATGTTGGGAGGACTGATGGGAGCAAGATAAAAAGGCCTTCGAAAGTCCCAAGATCTCAGAATCGACCCCTGACAACCCCATGGAAGGACGAAAACTAGCTTTAGTGCCTTACAAACGATGGATGGAATACCATCGGTGGCAAGAACAACGCACCCCACATTTACCTCCCAATCCCAATTTGAGCGAGATGTCCCAGTTACAACATGAATTGCAGTCCTTGATGGATCGCCAAGATTTGTCCGAAACAGAAAAATCGCAAAAGTACGGTCAACTCTTGCAACGACTGCAACTCTTTCACCAGAAAGCTTTAGACGAAACAGCTTTACCCACTCTAAAAGATTTTAAGACCTTGATGAAAAGTCCAGCACCATCACCAGTACCAGTACCAGTACCATCACTACCCGTGACCAAGACAGAAAAAGGAGAAGAAGAGGAAGGGTTTCAAACTCCACCAGAAAAAGTACGCAAGTTAACAACACCACCTACCTCCAGAATTGGATGGATTAAAAAGATGATGGCCACCCCTTCTTCATCACAAGAGAAAAAGAAAGTGAAGACAGAAGTGAAGACAGAAGTGAAACAAGAACCGATATCCCCCGCCCAAACATCCTTCTCCTCTTCGACACCTATTGCTGGCCGCACACGCAAAGCCTTGCAATCCAAGAAAATACCCCAAGAGAAAAAGAGTAGCCTCTTCCAAGAGTGGGTGCCTTATTAACACACCAACCAACACAAAAAAAATGGAAAAAGTCTTAGCCAGCATTTACTACGATCCCTTGCATCCTGCAGGTTACGCAGGAGTTCAAAAATTGTATCGTGCTGCCAAAACTCGACTGAAAAGTCTCCGTTTACCTCAAGTGCAACGATGGTTACAAGAACAAGCTACCTACACTTTACACAAACCCATTCGACGCAAGTTTGCCAGAAGTCGCACCCGAGTGGAAGGCATCGATCATCAATGGCAAGCCGATTTAGCCGATGTCTCTCATTTGGCCAGCTACAATCGTGGCTACAAATATTTGTTTTGTGTCATCGACGTCTTTTCCAAATTTGCCTGGGTCGTGCCCTTGACTTCCAAATCGAGCAGCGAGTTAGTGCGAGCCCTGCAACGGGTGTTGAAACAAAGCGGTCGTCACCCTCTTCGATGGCAAACGGACAAAGGCACCGAATTTCTGAACCAAGCTTTCCAAAAAGAATTAAAGAAACGTGACATTCATTTTTTTACCACCGAGAATCCCGAAACCAAAGCCAGCATCGTGGAACGTTTTCAACGTACTTTGAAAGAACGCATGTGGAAATATTTTACGCATCACCACACTCTGAAGTACATCGACATCTTACCGCACCTGGTGCAAGCGTACAACCAATCTTACCATCGAAGCATCGGACGTGCCCCGCAAGACGTGACTCCCGACAACGAAGTGCTGGTGTTTGAGCGTCTGTTTGGTACGTCCCCGACGAGGGCTGTCCCCGAGAAAAGTGGAGAGTTGACCGTAGGAGATTGGGTGCGCATTGGCAAAACCAAACGCACTTTCGACAAAGGTTACTTACCTAACTGGACGACCGAATTGTTTCGCGTCACTGGACGAGTGCATGGCCGTCATCCTACCGTCTATAAATTGGAAGACATGAACGGAGAAGTGCTCAAAGGAACGTTTTATTTACCCGAATTACAACGTGTCACCAAAAAAGAAGACGACGTGTACGACATCGAAAGCATTCTCGAACGCAGAACCCGTAAAGTGGGCAAACGACGTGTCAAAGAAGTCAAAGTACGTTGGAAAGGATATCCACCCAGTTTCGATTCTTGGATCGACGCTTCGCAAGTCATCGACTATAAAAAGAAGAAGTGACTATCATGCCCTTTCACTCAGCAGACGCAGCTACGTCGACCACTCCTTCTTCCCCTAGTTCTTCTGTGCAAGATTTACAAAAACAACCCTTGTGGGTGTGGTGTGGAGAACGTGTGCCTAAAACGCAAATCGTCTTTTTCTGCCAAATCTTCGTGATGTATTGTGTCATCGGGGCAGCCATCGCCAATTTGAGTTTGCAACAAGGAGACAAACAATTGTGGACCATTTTATTGAGCAGTTGCATCGGTTACCTGCTTCCCAATCCCTCCCTGAAATTGTCCTCGAACGGGAACCTTGTGTCCAGTGCCAGTGTCAGTCACCACTCCAACAACCACAACCAGAACCCCATTTTGGGCGGAGACACGTCTCTGACGTCCAGTAACCCCTCGGACAGCCACAGAACTCTGGAATTATGAGTCACCAAAACCAATTTTACTTAACCTTACCCAGTGACAGTTCCATGGAGGTGTTTCCCCACAACACGTTGTGCTGTTACACGGCCAAATTACCTCAGGCCATCCCCTTAGATCACGAAGCCCATTGGGAAGTGGCTTTAGTAGAAATGATTCACCCGACCCAAGTCCTCAATGTCCTTCCCAATGAAAATAAATTTGATGTGGAAGTTCATGACGAGCAAATGCAACAGTGGATGGATACCCATAGCAAATATGACAAGAAAACCCGTACACCAAATCAAAAGTGGACCACCTATCACTTGTTCATTCCCCCAGGCTATTATTTTAGTGGTCAACATTTGGTCAACACCATAGCCACCAGGTTTAATGGTGTGTTTCTGAAAGCTTTGGAAAGTGTCAAAAAAATTGTCACCCTGGAGTACCACAAAACAGCTCGTCGCTTCCTGATGAAATTTCCTGAGGGGCCCAAAATCATGTCTTTCTTATTTTGTCATGAATTGTTTGACATGTTGGGCGGTGACATGGAGCTAAGGAAGAAAGTAGAAAAAGAAAAAGGTGAATTACCAGTCATTTCTGACAACGATTCTTTTGCCAAGTATTTTCGTACCCCGGTAGAACTGAACCAAGGACTGAATTTGATGTTCGTGTACTCCGATGTGGTGGAGTACAACGTGGTGGGACACACCTCCGTACAGTTACTGCGTGTCATTCCTTTCAAAGTGGATTCTGTCGCAAACGCTGACGAGGAAGGTGGAAACACTTACCACGTCCACCGTGAATTTGTCCATCCTCACTATTTGCCTGTCAGTAAGTCGTATTTGGACACAGTCAACATTACTATAAAAGGAGATTTGGGACAAAATATTCCATTCACCAAAGGAAAAGTCACGGTGAAACTCCATTTTCGAAAACGGTTCTCTCACGACTCGTAAGTAAGTCATGTATCCAGTGTACCGAGGGGTTGCTCGACAGCGAGGACACGGTTTAGGAGACATGTTAAAATCGGCCTTTCGTTCGGTGGCCCCAGTGTTGAAACCGATGGTGACACGCGGATTGCACGCTTTGAAAGATGCGGCACTGACGCAAGGCAAAGAATTTCTCCAAAATGTCATCATCGACAAACAAAACCCTAAAGAAGCCTTCATGAGGGCAGGCAAAAATGTCTTGCTGCAAACGGGTAAAGACATTTTAGGCCGACGAGACACACCTATAAATGCCCTGCACGCTACCGAGTCAGGCATTCAGCAAGGACAAGGCAGAAAGAGACGATGCAGAAAGCACCCTTTCACCAGACTTCAAGCGAGAAAGGCCAAGAAAAGAAGAACCGTTCGAGACTTAGACGTTTTCGATTATTGAAACATAGAAAAAATGATGCACCGAGAGTCTTGCGCCTGTTCCAAGACGGAACTGGATCTGTTTGCCATGCCCCCCACCATGATGACAATGCAAGAATCCCAGTGGGTGGAATTTCACCCCGTCTCCTCATTGACAGCCTCAGCTCCCATCGAGTTTGAAATCAAAGGACAGCCCGAAGATTACATCGATCTGAATAGCAGTTACTTGTACTTGAAAGTCAAAGTTGTCGATGAGGACAATTCGACCCTAGATGGCGATGAGGTAATAGCTTCCGTCAACAATTTCATGCATTCCTTGTTTAGCGGAGTGGACTTGTACTTGAACAACAAACTGGTCAGCAGCAGCATGGATACTTACCCTTATCGAGCGTACCTGGAAAATCTCTTGACGTACGGAATAGATGCCAAGAACACTCATCTCAATGCCTGTGTGCTATGGGAAGCTGACGAAGCAGGCCAGTTTGAAAGATTCGAAACTGATGCAAGCAAAACACCAAACAATGACGGATTTGTAGAACGAAGAGACAAAATCAAAAACGGACAAAGTTTAGAACTGATGGATCGTTTACATCTGGACATGTGGTTGCAAGAGAAATATTTGCTAAACGGGGTGAATGTTCGCCTGAGACTGAATCGTAGCAGTGCCGCTTTCCATTTGATAGGTACTACTGTTTGCAAAACTGTCATCGAGGAAGCCAGGCTCTACGTACGCCGTGTGGAAGTGTTACCTAAAGTGGGTAACGACATCAGTCAGACGTTGAGCAGAACGACCGCCAAGTATCCCATACGACGCGTGGAAGTGAAAACGTTCACCATTCCCAAGGGACAGCGATCCATGATCGAAGATCATCTGTTCCAAGGACAGCTACCCAAACGTTTAATCGTTGGTATCGTCGAGAATACAGCCTTCAACGGAGCTGTCGAAAAAAATCCTTTCTACTTTCAACACTTTGGTGTGTCCAAGATCGAAGTCAGTCGCGATGGCAAGACCTTGTGTACCCGACCTTTCGAACCTGACTTTGAGAAGAAGAATTACTTGAGATCGTACTTGTCCCTGTACGAAGCCACCGGCCAGTTAGGAACCAACACCAGTCACGGCATTACGTACGAGGATTACGCAGGAGGTTATGCTTTGTGGGCTTTCGATTTCACTCCAGACCAAGGCAGCGACGAGGGACATTTCCACCCTATAAAATCTGGTCAAATTCGTGTGGAACTTCAGTTTGCAAACCGAGACCCTGATGTAACGGTGAACGTCATCCTGTATGCCGAATTTGATAATACCATAGAAATCAATAGTTTGAGAGAAGTCATTCTAGATTACTAGAAAGCCATGGAAGACTGTTCTCCCTCTTTACCTAGTGGAGAAACTTTGGAGATGGAATGTGTGGAAAAAGAAGAAGTGATCATGATGAAGTCGAGATGGCCAGAACAAGAAGCCCATTTAGTCTCCTGTTTTGCCAAACACTTGGTCGACAAAATGACGGAATTGATCAAGAAAAATTGTTATGGATGTCAAAACGATCATCCCAGTCAAATTCAACACGATAAATGCCTGATGTTGAGTCAAGAAGAAAAATTGGACGAGTATCTGGACGAAGCTTGGGGTCTCATCTCGAACAAAGACGTGTTGCACCAGTGGTATAAAGACTTGCGTGAACATTCTTGTCCACCATTAACCACTCAAGAGATCCATCGTATCGAAGCTCTCCTAAATCAGAGTGAGGAAACAGAACGAATAACCGTTTATTCGTCAGACATTTTCAAGCAAAAAGTCAGGATCGAATTGACGACTTATTATTACCTGTGAAGAAGAAAACAACACAAATGGATACCTGGGAACTTTATTACCTTTTGAACCACAGTTCGTATACGGCTTCTTGGAATCCTGTCGTCTGTGCTAAAGATGAACTCCCTCATCGCAAACCTAAAGACCATCAAGCTTACGTGATCAACACGGACGACAGTCATCTCCCAGGAACCCACTGGGTAGCCGTCTACTTTCCTCAAGAAGGATGTGTGGAATATTTCGATTCGTACGGATTGCCCCCTTTGGAAGACGATATCATTGACTTTATGAGAAGAAATGCTCAAACCACCCGATTCAATAATGTGAAATTACAAGGCACAGATTCCTTGGTGTGTGGACAGTACTGTGTGTATTTTCTGCATCATCGCAGCCTGGGCTATTCCTTAGAACATTTAGTGACTCATTTCGATCCTCGTTCTTCTGCTAGAAACGATGTGAAAGTAGATCGATGGTTTTGTGACCATTATGCTTATCTTTTGTCTCAAGCTAGGAAACGTAGTGTCCATCAATGACCTAATGATTTCCAACAGTGGAAATCACAATTTCATTCACAACGTTGTCAGCCCTGTTTAAAGTAGATTGTCCATTGAGATAAAAATGTTTGTGATTTGAAAAAATTGTTTGATGTTATATTGTTGGATTATTGTTAAAAATGTTAGAGTTGTTGTTTAGTGTTAAGTGATTTTTGAATAAAAAATGTTGTGTTTTGAAAAAAATGCTTTTGTCTTTTGTTTAGCTATAAGAATGTTGGATTGATGCTCTTTCATTTCTTACTATCCCTCTCATGACACTCACTAAACGTTGCGACTCGAAAACCGTGTGGGGATGTTTTCCTTCACGTCCGCGCTTTGACTTTAAGAACCGGTTTGTTCCCAGTCTAACCATCCATTGTCGACTCATCCTCTTAAGAAGATGTGCTCCAAACTAGCTAAACTCAACGAAGCCTACGTGAATTTGCATAGGGTCAGACACAGTCTGATACCGAAGCCAGAAGAAATAGAGAATGTGAGAATGTTAAAAATCACTGAAGACCTGATAGAAGAGCTCTTCAGAGAAGAAATGAACAGGGAAAAAGAAGAATGGACAGAGAAGTACAGACTTCAGAGACAGCAGCAACAGCAGCAGCAACAGCAGCAGCAGCAGCAGCAACCTGAAGCTGACAGAGGCTTTGTCGATTGTCGTATCGACACCAAAGAGTTCTTCTTCTCTTTCCGAAGAAGCAGACCTATCGCCAGAAAGTCTATCCTCAGAGGACATCGCATTCTTAGAAACTAAAAAGAATGCCATAGCAAACAAAAAAAAACAGCCCTTTTCAGGGCTACCCAATACTCTAGAAAAGAAATAACGATCCATTTGCCAATGTGTGTAGGTAGAGTAGTGTGAAAATAAACACTAACTCTTTTTCAAAAAAATGTGAGGGTATGTGTTTGTGTATAGGATTGTGTGTTTGTGTGTATGTAAGTGATCAAGGAGGTTGGTGTGGATAGTAGATTAAAATGATGTTTGTTTTTTTGGCTGTTAGAGGTGTATATTTGGAGTTAGATTGGATTGCTTTGCGTATGTGGATAGTATATTGGAGTGATTTATAAAAAATTTTAAAATAGTGATGGGTAGCATAAAAAGTGAGTGAGTGTTTCTTTTAGGTCCGCGCGTTGCTGTTTTTTTTTTTTTTTTGGGTCACGATCTAGGTAAGATCAATTTTATGTTATTAGGGGATGTTTTCCATCACGTCCGCGCTTTCACTATAAATTGAAACTCGCTGGGCAGTCTAGCTACCCTTGTTGATTGATCAACACAGCCAGAAGAATGACTAGCAGAATAGTGAAACTGTTAGAACTCCAGATGCACCTGGAATATGCCAGGCGCATAGTAAACGAACTATCAGCGGAGGCTATAGTAGAAGAAGCAAGAGTAAAGAAGGAAGAGGAGGAGAGAAGAGAGAGGGAAGAAGAGGAAAAGAAAAGAGAAGAGAGGATGTCGTTCAATATTCCCGAGACAGAGGATTGGGGTGTTGAAGCGAATCATCCTCCCTCTGCGCTCCCCAGAAGAAAGGTGAAAGAAGACTGGGGAAGAAGATGCGTGTGTGGCGCCAGGCCAGGACGGTGCAACCATTAGATAGGTGCATCAGGAGTTCAAAAAACAGCCCTTTTCAGGGCTACCCAATACTCTAGAAAAGAAATAACGATCAATTTGCCAATGTGTGTAGGTAGAGTAGTGTGTATATAAACACTAACTCTTTTTTAAGATAGTGTGAGGGTATGCGTTTGTGTGTTTGTGTGTTTGTGTTTGTAAGAGCTCAGGTATGTTTGTGTGAATAGTAGATTATGGGTTTCTTAGCGTATCTGAAGAGTATAGTTAGGGTTATATTATATGAAATGAGAAAAGTAGGGGATGTTTTCCTTCACGTCCGCGCGTTGCTTGGTCATGATCGAGGTAAGATCAATTTTATGTTTTCAGGGATGTTTTCCTTCACGTACGCGCTTTCACTATAAAACTAACAGTGTTGGTCATTGGAGCCCATTCTACGGAATAAGTAAACAAGAAGATGCCAGCAGCTTCAGCTTTATACAACGATCTTATGGGAAGTTGGTATTGGATGGTGGATGGATTGAGTGTAGTAGAAAGGGTTGAACAGGAATGGAGGTATGCAGTGACAAAAGACTTCGTCTCAAGACAAGTAACCAGCCTCCACTTATCCGTAAATATTGTAAAAGAAATGATAGAGGATGAGGAGAAGAGAATCAGAGGTTTAATTAACCCACCGTATGTCAAAGTGGGTAAGTTAAAAGAAGCGATAGATCATGTGACGAGTGCAAGGTGCTTTCTAGAAGACATTGTAGAATGGACAGATTGGTGTTTCGCGAAGTGGGGGTTAGAAAAACTTAAGAAAGCTGAAGAACTAATGAGGAATGTGCTGACCGAAGAGGTCAAGAAGATCAAAGAAAAGTGGTCCAAGGAAAGAAAAGAAGAAGAAAATAGAAAAAAAAGGGATGAATTCGAAAAACTGAACACAAACTGGATGAAAATCCAAGAGAAGTTCCGGGCCATGGGCCACCCGGACTGGTTGCCGGAAACAGAAAAGAAAAAGAAGAAAGGAATGATGCACAAAATAAGAGGATGGTGGAAGAAGTTAAGAAGTTAAAAGAAGAAGAAGAAGAAGAAGAAAAAACCCAAAGGCCCTTTTCAGGGCCAGCCATATTTCTCGAAAAGAGATAGCCTTTCCATTGCCTACCCCTTTTTAAAAAAAATTTAAAAAAAAAAAATCCCATGTTCCATTTCCCTTGACGCTATACAGTCCCACCCTGTTTAAATTCCCCTTGACGCTCAACAGTCCCACGATTTTTCTCCATGTTAATTTCCTTGACGCTATATGTTCCCACGATTTTTCTCCATGTTAAATTTCCCTTGACGCTATATGTTCCCAAGGGTCTTTTTAATGATAAGTCCCATTGACGCTATACTATCCCTATTCACTACTGCTAGATAGAAGTGTTGAGTCCGTGGAAGAAAGAGTGCTTGAGATGATGGAATTTGGAAGTGATGATGAGAAGAGTATATCCAGGCCAATAGATCCTGTATTCCCCTCGGTTACATGCTATCTTTGCACGAGACATCTGAAAGATAATGTCAGGCACTTCCTTCAAAATAAAATATGGGTGGAAAAGGGTTAACGCGATATAATAAAGACCCAGATATTTGATACCGGTGTCATCACAGATGCAAATACTACAATAGATTTTGAAAGTTGATCAGAACTTTTGGAAATAGTCATCAATGAATAGCATCCGACATTTGCACTATACTTTATAAATAACTTGAAACCAAGACTACATAAATATTTTTTCAAAAAGATAGCTGCAAAAATACTGAATGCGTGAATTTGACTAATGACAATGCATCCATCAATAACATTCTACAACTTTTCGTTTGACTGGAAACCACAACACGCGCAAGATCTAATACACAAACTTTTCAGCGTGACACAGCACCATTTCATGGTTGATAGAAGCGCTCTTTACGACAGCGCGAATTATCAGTTAACGAAAAAAACAACACATTTGTCATATACATGACAGCGTCTGGAGGTGCAAATCCGAAAAGCAAACCACGGAGATTTTCGGAAACGTCCTCAAGGACATTACACGTATATAGAAATCAAAGTACATGAAGTCACTAAATGGAAAATACACCGTAATTAATAAAGCTATTATTATATACTACTAATTATTAAATATATATTGTGTTTTGGAAAGTTAAATGATATCAAGAATTTACATGTATCTGTAATCGTAGTATTGATTTATTGTAAAGAAGATTTAGCTACCAACTTCATGCTCAGTAATAATTAATTTAGAAATAATTTTGGAAACTACAGAACATGATATATTGGCATTTAGATTCAAACATTTAATACTTCGCAACTACTTCAAACAATGTTGGAGTCAGCCTGAAATATTGAAATTAGTAAGATGTTTTTACAGATCGTTAATTGATTCAATATTTAATTATTTACATTATGTTCTAAAAATAAAGAAATTCTATAACTGTATGAAGTTGGTAAGCTTGAAGGGAAAAAATAATTATATATATACTATTATATCTAAAATGTATGAATATACAAGCATCATGTATGCTACTTGGTATGTTCAATTCAGAAATAGATAAATAAATATATCTTTAAGAGCGAAAGACTGACAGAATAAAAAAGGATAATGAATCATTACACTAACCTGTATCGTAAATGCGATGCTGTCATTTTCCGCATATATTACAAGACAAAATAAGCTAACGAGGCCTGACATGATTAGGATATTGTAGACAAGGATAAAACACTATTGTCACAATTAACACATTTCAGTTCATATTGTACCAAAATATATCCGATCGAAATGTCACAATATAAACTGTAATTACTGTAAATTAATCCACAATGTACACACATGTATGGCTCTTTTGTACAAATTTTAAGCGTGTGGTGCGTTTAATTTTCAAACCTTTTTATTTTCATTCAAATTTGCGTGCATTGATTAACTTAATAAAAGTGACTTTAGTTATAATTAACTGTTTATATCTTTTTTATTTATTGCAGACATCAATGAATAACCATGTGATTAGTGCGAATGATCAATAGCAGTGAGCTAATTATTGTTTCTAAAACAAATCGGATTTCTTTGCAAATTTCTAGTGTGCAGTAAATGTAATTTCGTTTCATTCAGATTAGCGTGCATTCAATAACTTAATAAATGTTACTTTAATTTTAATTAACTGTTGACATTTTTTTCGGCGACTTAGAGATGTGTTGGTATCTTCTTTAATTGTAGACGTCAATGAATAATGGCGTGATTAGTGGAAATTAATATTAGTGCTAATTATTATTTTCAATATGCATGAATTGGGGGCAGAGGCGTAGCTGGGGGGGGGGGCAGGGGGGTACATATGTCCTCGGGCGCCAAGGTACAGGGGCGCCAAAATGAGGCTTACAACTTTACATCATAATAAGTAAACAAGGGTAATATTCAAAAATGTGATTAAACGGGGAGGGGGCTGGGGGGCCAATTTTATAGTTCGTCCCCGGGCGCAAAATATCATAGCTACGCCTCTGATTGGGGGCGACTTATCCCTTGACTGGAGTGTAAGTGTCTTGGGGTCGAAATGTCTAGGGAATTTTCTTGGTGTCGAAATGTCTTGCTCCCATGTGGTATTGCTACTTATTTATAAATGTTGATAAATATTCACATTACTGCACCCGAACACTCTTCGTCGAAATGAGAGTTGTTTCCCTTTGGCAAATCTTTGATCTCGCTACTTTTTCTGTTAAATAAACAATCGCTAAATATTCACACTTTTTGTTTCTATGTTTGTTTGTGCTGTTGTTGAAATTTAAAGTAGGCAAATGATTGAGTGTTGATGTGTTTTTTGAGAGTCTTGGGGTGTTTAGTGAGACCCGTTGGATTGAATACGTGAAGCGGTGGCCATATTGTTCTTGTTTATTTTTTGTTTACTCCGATATATCATCGAGCACCCCAGACCCGGTCCTGCTAAATACTGCATAATCATGGGGATGAAAATACAGTATTGTTAAAGAAAGTAAAGTAATTGAGTAAATAAAAATAAAAAATTGTACAGTTTGTTGTTGTTTATCAACTGACATTAATATGAAAATTGATGGCGCTTGTGTAAAGTAACAGAACTTCACATGAATATTGACAGAATAAGCCATAACGTAGACCAACAAGTAGGTCTCTGTTTTTTTTTTTTTTTTTTTTTTTGTTTTTTTTCTTTTTTCTTCCTGACATTGCTGATAGCGGAGAGCAGTCAAAAGCAGATGGATTTTATTTACCATCCGCATAGCAAGGTCAGTCGAAATAAATTTATGAATTACTAGCGAGCGTCCGATAGTCAGAAGTGACGGGAGGCTGAAACAGCGTAAAACTTCAGTATGGAATACGTCCCGACAGCGTTGGTCTCCGCTATCAGTAATGCATGGAAGAAGAGAAAGAAAAGCGTAGATGTACTTGTTTGTCTAGCCATAACGCCGTTCGGGGTAATATTGGAAACCGTTTATCAGACAAACCAATTCTCACAGTCGGACTGACGTCATCGAGTCACATTTTTATAACTATTTACCGCATAGTAGTAAACTATCAACAAAATATCATATTGTTGCTGTCACTAGTGCAATGATAAGCAGAATGGATTATCATTTTTTAAAAATTGGTGGAATAACGTGTGGACTGATGAATGAACCACTCTGGTTGGTAAGTGCAGGAATTTTCATTTGCGCTTGCATTAATGCTTGATTCAACTGGGACGGATTGTGGGTGTTTGACAAATAAGAAACCAGTTTGACATGATACATGTCTGATTTTTGTCGGCTTTACAGTAGCTCTTGAAAGTCTGGATTGTTGTAGCCTGTGATGTGTATTGAAAATTTTGACATGAAATCATCACTGGCATTCGACCAAACACCGATATTTGACTCAGTTTTTTAAAATCCTTTTTAGACTTTGTCTCTGATAGAGAAGAAAGTCTTTCTACCCTGCTATTTTTCTTTTAAAACTACACTGCTGTCGGGCATTTCTGCGCACCTAAGGTTTTCGTTTCCAATATTGAAGCAAAACGCATATTGAATTCGAGCGATTGACAAAAATAAAATACAGCAATGCTAACCATTTGAAAAGATGCAGTTGTCACCAGAATATTCTGTTCAAAATAATATTAATTTTGGACACAGGGGATACCACCCCACTATTTTCCTGTCTCGCAATATGTCAGCTTTTTCTGCGCATAGCTTTGAAAAGATGTAATGTCAATAAATGGCAAGATATATTAAGCAAACTAAACCGATCTTGTAAAAAAATTAGTAAGGTTCAACATTTTATGAAAAATAAGCTATTACGTGGAAGAGAAACAATCATGAATAAGGTGTAATGTGTTTACGTCTTGTTGATGGGGAAAAATTACTACATAATTTAGAAACAGACTATCGGCCGGGGAATTTGTTCAGAATTTATGTTCTAGTGGCTAGTAGACACGTTGGGTAGCAGACGATTTTGTACGTGTGGGACAACTTCTTGCAAAATTGGAAACTTGGATTAAAATAGTTTTGTTTTAATGTACACATTTCCATCTTTTATATAATGTATTTATTTGTATGATTCTAAAAGATGCATAGTCAATCGAATTTTCTGGGTTACAGGTTCAAGAAGGTCATGGAGTGGGTCTTCACGTTGCCATTTAGAAATCACATTTTTATGTGCATTTCGAGTCTAAATGTGGGATATTTTTCTAAACTTTATGAATATCACTTTTCTTAATTAATGTACGATTCTTCTTTCTGGATACAAAATGGATTTTTGACCCAAAATAGCACGTGATCAAATGTTTACAGAAATGACGTATCGTTCCGCAGAATTACCTGGCGCGCAGAATAGGCCGACATGGCGGTAAATACTTATCACCAATAACATGTTGAAATATATTCCCAAGATTTTCCAAGATTCATTTTGATAAGTTCTATGATGACGAAATTAATCACTTGTAAGGCAAGATGCACGAGAACACCTGAGTAAACCACGTGTTTTCCCTACAGGAACTCGGCTTCAAGCCTGAAGTAGCGAGTATGTTGAAATTATACATTGCCTGAAGTTCTACCAAATAATAGCTCGACTATGTGTGCAGGGTCGGGGGGGGGGGGGGGGTTGGCAGGGTCGTCCAGGTTTCCGGATATCCCCCCCCCCGGTAAAAAGAAATATACGTTTCAAGGTACAGTCAATTGTCAATTGAAATTTGACCACCGTTGTATTCTTGCGCACGTTTATTGCATATTATGCAAAATTTGAGTAAACAGACTTTTACTTTGGTGCCCTTTTGAGCAATGTCAGGTGGATAAATGACATTGTCCATATATATGGAAACCAAAAATCATGTTTCTAAAACGACACTCCTCGAGTGAAGGACAACAGACATTGCAAGGAACACATATTCGACCGGTCACGATAAGAGTATGTGATCTGCTGGAGAGAGAACCGATTTGCACGCGTTCTGAAAAAAAAAAAAAGCTGAAAAACTTTCAATTGGATATAGCAAATATAGGCGATCTTCCCCAAATCGACCAGAAAATCTTGAGCAAAGTTGCAACCAATATCAGCTCTATTTGTCAAGGATCTGTATGTTTGGAGTCTTCTTTCCGACAACCAAATATCTCATACAAGAGCAGGAGGGATGTCCCTATCGGCTGCAGATCTTTTTGCAAAAGCGATTCTTGCACATATTCATACACATGCATCTGCAAATGGTTTGCAAGATGCTCTACATGTTCGTATTGGTTCCACAGCTCCATACATCGAAATAACACAATCTCTATATTGATCTACAACTAATTCCATATCACGAAAAATGCACATGTACTCTACGTATTACATGCAAAAAAACAAAGAACAACAACAAAAACAAACAAAACAAAATAAATAATACTGGCATAGATTCTTGTATGCGAAATAGACACAGCCAATATTCCATCCGAAGAATTGTTCCAATTGCTACCCGGTTTCTGCAATCGTTGCGAGCAGATGGAATCGGTTTCTATGCATGAGATGCAACCATGGATTATTCTTGTTTTCTAGATAGACCTATAATGGTAGAACATCTTCAAAATAAATACGAGTTTATACTAGATAGAACCAACATCAAGAGCGAGAACAATCAAAATCGGATTCTAGACAACTAAAACATATATCCTATGCACATATATTGTTCTAATGCTAGAGGTCTTCGCGAACCATTTGTTTTCGCCAACCCAAACATTTTCATTCAACCAAGGTGGTATCGATCAATACCAAAACGAATAGGATGTACACAACTGTATCGAACCTAAGAGCGTACTATCGGTATCTACTTGTCCACAACGTTCGTTTCTTGCAATTTTTGTCAAACAAATAGACTCAGGTATCGTCATATATATATATATATATATATATATATATATATATATATATATATATATATATATATATATATATATATATATATATATATATATATATATATATATATATATATATATACTCCAAAAACCAGTTTGCACTAAATTACGCTGGCGAGTGTATGTTGTTAAATACACTATAAATTCTGAATACACTATAAACTCCAGTGTATGTCTCTATACAAGAATTTTATCAGAGCACTTTTGTATTTCCAGAGAAAATAATCACTTGAATTCAATAATTTCAAGACAATATATTACAGCCCGAAATTATACTGGACACAACTTATAATACAACTTCATTGTGCCATGACTTAAAGCCCGAAAATAAATCCTCTCAATTACAAGATTATATAGTTCTCTACTTGACCTCATGTCACAGTTAGCATTATCTATCACAATTAGCTTTTTCTATAAAATAAAAACAAACTATTACCTAGTGGAGAAGAAAAAAAACTTTCGAGAATGATCATGATGTTTGCAAAATAAAAATGTTAGTTATTACAAGAAACAGAATCTAGACTATGTCAAATACACTAAGGAAATTCGAAAACCTAAACCTAGACCCAAATAAACATATTAACTTTATTAATAATGATACTGATTTTAATCCCATACACGTAGAGAATAATTTAGACATGTATTAGTTGTTTACACAGAATAAAATAATGAAGTCAATTAAAATCAAACAGAAATTAACTCCGTTTTGGTCAAGGTCAAGTCCAACATACAACGTTACTTTACAATAGCATGTAATAAAAGAAAAAATATAATAAAACTAACCAACAAGTAATTCAAATTAAATAAACATAACACATCGCATAGTGGTTTACTGTTGCACCAATGTGAGTTTGTCACTGCTTAACACCAAATAATGGATATTATCCGATTCAATCACCAAATACGAATACGGACACCACGCATTGTCAATCAACTTAAAATTGACGCTCTAGCACATTAAAATTTACTTAGGTAATAGTTCTGTATCCGTGGAAACGACTTGCAACTCCTCTTACACAAATGCTCTTGATGGCTTTGCTGCTCGTTCATCCGCAGTAATGTGTTGACTGTCCCGGAAAATCAATCCGATCTGTGACTGAAAATATGTCAATGGACCATACTAGGTCAATAGCACGATGGTACCCGCCTTGGTGCATACGGGCATCGAACGAAATAGTTTCCGAATGAGCCTAACACGGATGGTTGTGCAACTGATTTATGCGTAACGGTGACAGTCTTAGAACTGCCGAATTGCCTCAGCGGGTTTTAATCCAATCGTGCGTGTGATTATTTAATGCTTATATGACTGATGCAAATCGTGTTACCCGCTGGCAGGATCGCTCTAGAGTGAGAGCACTTCAAGTTCGAGACCACATGCTCATGCACGCATAAGTGTCCGAATAATCGTTCTGTGAGTGAACGGTTAACTCGTTCCACGTTCCACCAATGGCTTGATCACGATTTATGTCAACATGTCCAAAACGAACCAGCACCTTATGTTTTGTTGACAATGTAGCAACTTTGCCCGGGTTCACTTGCTACAGCCGCGTCCATGTCAGTGGTGCACGTGCATAGAAACGTTTAAGAACGTCTGCGACACTCACCGAATCTTTGGAAGTCAGTCCTTGTATCTGACGGCAACATCTACAATGGATAACACGTACGTGTATGTGTGTCCTTGTACCCTTTCATGTCAAACAAAATACCAGCCGATTAAACTTCGTTAGGTGTCCTCGTATGAAATCATCCGCTGAAAATTAACGCGGGTAGGTAAATTTGCCTGTACTCTTGTTTGGTCAACCATGATGGAGCAATCTCATGGGTGACTTTTCCGCGCTTACTAACTTTTCAACGGCCCCTTCACGCTTCCAGTAGCCGCGAGGACTGCAGTGCGGAAGCTACTTTTTCTTATTCGTGTTTGTTTATTATACCAATATATTTTTACTTCCAAAGACTGAACTTTGTTCACCACCTAGTAGCCTCTAAATGCAATCTTAATCTTCATACCTCCTTTGATGATACATCTCGCGATTCATTCTCGTAGTGCAGAATTAAAAGCATTCAAGTTATGGATGAGATCTCTGACAGCACTTTGACGCCCACGGTTATCACTTGATACTGTGTTCGCTATATCATCGAAACGATTCAGATGTGCTTTTCAAGGCTTGGATTGGTTCTTATAATCAAGTCCTATATCTAGCCGTGTTCCGAGTCATTGTAGTGGTATCTAGGGATATGCTTTTTACCAGGATATTTACTCCACGGTGTGCCTGGTAGCTTCATTAACACAGCAGCAACATGGCCGACGACTTCTTTTTAATAAACGTGAACTTCTTTGTTCCATACCGAACACAAATTTCGGCGATCGTAGCTCGACCATTACGTGTTTGAACACTAGTTGGATTTGCAGTACGAGTTTTATGCGGCATCACAATCCATGTTTAGTCATAAGGGAGTTATCCAACAAATTACTTTGAACATGGCATCACGAAAGAGAAAACGCTCCGACCAGAGAACAATCACAGATTTTTCTGTCATCGACTTCTCTGCGCAGGCATGTTCAGATGACCCACGCACGGTGACATGTTTCCAAACTCAGTTGTCACGTTAATTATTAATTATTCTCCCGGCTGGATTAGGGAAAACCGAACTGTTGTTGAATCTGATCAAGATATATTTAACGTGGGATCGCATGTGCGTGATTACACCCTCTGTGGACGATCAACCGTGTTATGATGTACTCAAGGATTTCACAGAAGCGTTTCGCTCGTTGAGTGACAATGTCACCACAAGAAGTAAGTCATCCACCATTGATCTCTTTTCCACAATTGATGAAGCTCCTACCATGGATGACCTCGATGCGGCTGCAGATAATCTTGTTATGCGCGATAATGTGATAGTTGAAAACTATTGCACGAGACCGACACAAAAACTTACACGTGATCTATGTCAAGCAAGCGTACCTAAAGTGATTCGAGACAACTGTAACGTGTTAATGATATTTCGTGGTTTTCACGCACATGACCTTGCAAAAATTTGTGGTATGAGTTTTATGATATGTTTGTGGATGTCACCCAGAGCCCGTGTAGTTGCCTATATATTGACCATAACTTCCTGGGGAAACTATCGAGCCGGTTTGAACAAGACAATTTAACAACCATAATAAACATACACAATGACGAAATTTGCAAACGATACCATAGCAGAGGCTGCTAACTGACGTTGCAATGCCGAGCTCGATCAAATGGAACTTCATCGCATGCACATGGATGCATGCAAACGCAAACGCGTCAAAGATACGTTGCAGTCGCAACAATACGAACAGGAAGACATCAGACAGGGCTTCGAACAAGCATTTGCAATCTTAATGAAACCGACGCGAGAAACTGCGGAACAAGTCAAGAAAGTCGTCGAAGTACCTCCAAGATGATGAGATTTTCCCACCAGCTGGACTGTTCAGGGACAATATAAGAAGTCTGAAAGAAAAGTCTATCAAACGTGGACCAAGTGGGAATTTCGGGACAAGTTTTATCTGCATTCTGCATCTGGCCCACACTGGAATAAATTTAACTTTGACGTTGAAAAATAGGGTCATTTAATAAAGCAAGGTGAGGGTATCAATAAGGAACAATTAACGTTGTCATATTACTGATTACGAGACCACAGATCCGCCACAGGTAAATGAAATTGTGGATAGGTTGGAAAGACAGCAATTAACGTTGTCCGTCATATTACTGAGTGCGTGACGACAGACCCGCCACATGTAAATGAACTTGTGGATAGGTTGGAAACACTCGTGGGATCGGTGCACGTAGAAAACAACGAACCAGAAGTTATTAATGGGGCCGCATCGATTTGTCAGAGGTTGCTCACCGACGACATCATGGACTCGGGGACATTCTCGCTTTCTGATGCACGAACTCACTGAAAACATATGTGACTTTAAAACGAGTAAAGCTCGTATAAAACCATCGATGAGTATTGGTGCAGTTCCCATTTTACGTGGAATCGATGATGTAATGCAGCGTGGTTTTTATTTTCGAGCATTACCTCAATGATTACACTTTTGTCAATGAAAACATAATTTTATGTGCAGATGTATCCCACGTGACCAATCATTTCATCGATAATCTTCTCGTGGACAATCTTATCGTCGAATTCATTTTGTTGAAAATTATTTTATCAACTATTCATTTGATCAAACTCATTTAGATAACATTTATTTGGTTGACAATTATTTAGTTGCGGATATTTTGTCGATATTATTTTAGACTTATATGGAAAAAGCAGCCATGGATTATACCATCTGAAAATTGTTCTTTAAAGGCTGAGATGGCTGCAAGCTCGTAGTCGACATAATTAGACTGGTTTAAACTTTCATCGGGATTCAGATCCCATAGAATTTGAAGCATGAACATCATACAATTCCTGTGACTTGTTCTTTAGAAGCACATAATCACACGGAATTGTTTCGGAATTTCCTAATAACACTTGAATTGTAAAGATGAGAAGAATCTCTTCGTGGAACATAGAAGTTTCTATCGGCAAACCAGTTTGAGTTTTCGTTCACCGAATCCATTTCTCGATGCAAAATTCAATATATTCTCTGTTGATAATCTCAAGAAATCGTGATTATCGAAGGTGCGTTGAATTTTTCTTTAAACTAGACCTGAAGCAGATTCATCTTCGTCGTCTGCAGCAGCAGACTCAATAGCTGCCCGGCGTTTCCTTATGTGACAGTAGATACCTTGAGGCCAATGCCGCTGTACCAACAACAGGCACTTGAGAAATCGCGTGTTTAACGATATTTGTGGTTGTACTTTCCCACTCAGTTACTTCACGACTAACCTTTTCGACAAATATCGCTGCCGATACTCCCTCAGATGATGGCTAATGTAGACGATGTTCAATGGTGAGCATACAACATCTCCAGTGCTGTGTAGACGTGAATTACATGATCAGAATTCACAAAGCCAGTATATTTTTCCTCCTTTATCTTTTTCTTTCGTATAGAAATACCTCTCATAAATAGCCTAATCGTTACGTCTGCTACTTTCTCCATTGTGACGGTCAAAATCGTACAATCGTCTTCCTTTTCGGGGAAAACAATTGATGGTTTATTTACCCAGGTTGCATCAAATGAGTGCTCCACCATGCATGACTGTTTGCGTAATTTGTGACCAGTATTAGCTGAATAATAAATGAAACCATTATATTAAGTAGAGGCGACAAACTAATCAGAACGATTATGGGTTTCTATTAAACCCTGGTTAGACTACTTAAAGGCCAGCCATTTGATTCATATTTTTTAAATCTCTGTCATTGAATCAAAACCAACTTTATGGTTATTTGGCCACGATAACAATTTTAATTATGTGGATTACGAAATCAAAACGTGTGCTCAGCCATGATTGATTATTGATGCAATGTTTGCTAAGCAGAAGTTTCAACAATAATAAATAGAACCGATATTTAAAGTAGAACTAAAAAAAAATTAGTCAGCGTAAAAAACTATCACCAAAATTAATTTCAACGTAAATTGTGACGTCGAAGTAAGTTCGACTAAATGTGTTTGAGGAAATGGAAATCAACCTAATATCTGTCGCCAAGAAATGAACAGTTGACGAAGTAATTTTTGATACAATAAATTTGATATGATTGTCGACGAAAAGAACGGGAACCGTATCCTTCACACTTGAGATTCCACTAGCGTCGTTGCGCCTGTATTACAGCTGGCCAAATATTCAATCACGGTCATTCGTTGGCCTTTCCGCGAATAACTTGTTTGTCTTTTAGGGACCTGTGCTCATCCTGGAATGTTATTGAACTTCCCACTGGCGCGTACGATATTATGTAAATGAATGATGAAATCCCACGGAGAATTTCGTTGGTGACACGAGCCCACACTCACCTCTGCCTTCTCCATTGAATCTCCACAGTATATGATTCATATTAAACAGTCGTCACTAAAAACAGTTCTCAGTTGATTAAAGGAGATTTCCGAGGACAAACGATTTCTACGTAATGGATGTAATATCGCACCACACATTGTCACCACCATGGTATAGTGTAATGTAACATCCCACACTGTCAGTAACAGCTACAGTTCATGTTCAGGAAATGGAGTCGAATCACAGGGTTATATTTTGTTTGGATTCGCCCCAAATGCTCACCGGATTTTCTGCTATTAAATACTCCTCGCTCTGTGTATCTTCCCTAACACAATCCTTGGTTTGAACAACTTTTATTCCAGTGGACAAGGACGAGCATATATTATATCTCCGGGGAGACCTTGACAATACAACTGCAGATCAGAGGTCGACTCGTCATTTAAATATAATGACATTGGTACACGGAAGTGTGAGACTTGTGCACGCAAGAAAACTAGTTTAACGGTATATTACTTAACTAGTCTTGGTGAGGTTGTTCGTGGATTAGTCACTAGATCGCCAAACGTTCTTGAGGTCTGGTTGCATGTAATGCACCAATCATTAAACAAGCTGTTGATAACATCAGATACGTGGCTGAAGATCGGTTGAAAACAACTGGGAGTGCGAGCGATTCAATGAGTTTGAGATCAACTACGACAATTAGTCACTCAAGCATCTCGGGTAGAACTAAAGGGGATTACACTTCCATCAACAGAAACAATGTCCATGCTGGTTTGTAAAATCATCAGTGAAGCCGCTCTGCAATGTCTGGATGGTTCAATTATTACAAATGTGGCAGTGGGAAGCGGATTACGGTTTTGGAGTGAGACTGGATGTAAATGGCCGATTGGATGAGACTGATAATGTATAAACAACGATACAGTTTAATAATGCACCCGATCCCGCATTTGAAACTCTGGAGCCAGTGTTATTAGATCAAAATGTTCGAGATTTCCAGTATTATTCGTACCCGGTTAAAGACCCTCATGAACAAAAAGCAGTTACACATACATGACACTTCTCGGTATTTTCTCCTGTGTTAGGCCTTCTGAGAAATCGAGGGAGAACTTATGGTCAGCCGTCGCCGCCAAAATTACATTTATCAAATGATGTGGTATGAAATCAAATGATTTAACCTAGCAAATGAAATGATAAATCCATATTCCAAATGATGTGGTGTCACATGAAATGATTTAACGAACAAAACCAAATGATGAATTTAGATTCCAAACGACGTGTTATTAAATGAAATGATGTTGTGTGAAATGAAATGATTTAACCCAACAAACGGAATGATGAATTCAGATTCCAAATGATGTTGTGTGATATGAAATGATGTAGCATGAAATGAAATGATTGAACCCCCAAAATGAAACAATGAATTCAGATTCCAAATGATGTGGCGTTAAATGAAATGATCTGGTATTAAATTAGACCAACAAGTTGTTCTCCACATTTTTTATTTGTTTTACTGGCGGCGGAGACCAACGTTATTATGCACTACTTGTGCTGAAGCGTCCGCGGGTGTTTCTGCGGATGATCGGACCGCGCGCTATTAATTAATAAATTTATTTAGACTAACCTTTGTATCCAGACAGTAAGTATAATCCCTCTTCTACTGATCCACTGCGTTAAATCCTATAGAACACTCATTTTTTTTAGTATAAATCCCTGTCAGAACAGAACATCTGTGTACTCATCGGCTGTTGACCTCAGAGTTGAATTACCCACGCATGCGTGTAAAGCAGCATCACCACATGGCAAGAGTAACGCGAGCAAACCGTCTAGCGAGGCATTTATCACTGGAAACTGACTAATGCTTGGGTGAGAGCTGTGCCGATACGGCAGAAATTTAGGAGAGAGAGAGAGATACGTCATGTCAGAAATGTGAGATAGAGTGAATGATAAATACATTGTAAAAAGACCACAAACTGTATTCAGATGTGAAAATATGCTACACAATAATAATAATATTATTATTATTAATTTATTATTATTACTAGTGGTAGTATCTTTACTCATATTTAATAACATTTACAATGGTATAAATGGATTTTATGACATACATATCTACATATTAATACTTTACATTACTTATAAGAATAACATGATTATTATGATGAACATTATTAATAACATTTGCAATGGTATTTATGAATACATCCATACATGCATACATGTTAATACTTAACATTACTTATAACATGATTAGTATGATGAACTTTATTAATAACATTTACAATGGTATTTATGAATACATACATACATACATACATACATACATACGTCTGTTATAATTTTACACCATAACTTATAACATATGGATAATGTTATATTTTAATAAAAAACAATAGTTTCTTCTTCCCTTGTGACTACGTGTCTTCGAAATTCCTTGATAATTCTGTCCTGTGTCTCTTTATCCATGGAGGAATGATACATTTCAATCAAACGTGTCTTTGCTGATTTTTTGTCTCTGTATACTTGGTCTCCCATTTCTTCAACCAACCAAGATAAAACAATAAAAACAGCAGTGTCTGTTCTGAAATAATAATAATAATGATAACTTTCCTTTTCATATGAAATATTCCCCCGCACTGCTGGTATCAGACCATGTACATCCGACTCACTTCCCCATCTCCTGTTTTCACTGCAAATATAAACTTTCTCCTTCATATTTTAATCCCTCGTGAAACAAATCGTTACTTATAACATGATTAGTATGATGAACTTTATACATACATACATACATACATACATACATACATACATACATACATACATACATACATACATTGACATGTGAGTTAATTTTGTTTCTTTTGTCAGATTTGTTTATGTGCGAGATGTATATGTCTGTGTTCTTTATTCTTGCTTCTGAGCGGAAATTCTGATAAGCTCTGTGATATCTTCCAGGGATTTCTCTTAAGAGTTCCTCGTCCTTCAGTACTCTGACAAAAGTTTCAATATCCTTTCTTCGTGAAAATTTTGATTTTCCTGTCTGGAAACTTTCCAATTCGGAGACTGTTGTAGAATATATTTTGTCTAGAACATGGCCAACCACACCAGCCAACGTGCTATGTCTGTTCAAAGTGGCGTCACTCAGCTGATGACCAGCCGATCGTAAGCTTTCTATAAAGATAATAAAAAGTCAGCATTAATATTTTAACCTCCAAAATTAACAGTATATGGTAATTTTCAAATTAATGAACACATAATATATTAGACACCAAGAACATCATGTTAAAGTCGTATTTCCACGAATTACAAAATACTGCATATACTAAGACTTCATATATTTATTAAACACAATTCTTCCAATTTAAAACGATTAATAATAATTCCGTTATCAAATGATTTACTTTGAACTCCTTGTTAAAAAATTAATTGACTAGGTCAACCTCATCAATGTTTCCGGCACCTCCTCGAAGATTAACTGTTTCTGTTTCACACCAAGTCTTGCTGCATTCTCTCTGATACGCACCCAGACAAATCTGCAAGAATTAAATTTGCTTTGTTACTTAGGACTGTTTTCTCATTGTTTAACTGATTGTTATACAAATTTACTGTTACTGACCCACAAATGAAATAAAGATGTGATATACTACCGCAGAATGATCATGCTAAATTAAAACTATTTTCTTCAGAATATTTGATATATGCATCTGATGATTCTGATATAGTCCTAATGGGTATTCAGCTGTCACTTCCTTGATGTTCCAAAATTATGTTAAATATAGGTGACTTTTTTTATATAAATGAACCGATAGAATCTTTACTGCGGAACTTTTGTAACATCCAATTAAACACTTGTCATAACTTTTATAATTTATTTTGACTTGCCTTTTTAATACTTATTCGTACAGTAACCCTAAATTAAACACTAAGTACAGCAAAAAAGGACCCCAAAAAATATAATGCAGGAATTTTGTAAAATTACTTTATGAACAAGTAAGCATTTAGTGGATTTTTCTTGTATTTGTTTAATCATGGATAACCATTTTGTTCTTTATAGTCGCTGGGAGAATGAATATAGAATAATTACAGTAATAAAAGGCTTCAATGTAGGATGTTCCTTCATAGATGTTAGATGGAGTTAGCTTGACCTAATTAGGCATATAAAGACATTAATGCTCTGAAACAAATATAATATAGCTTACTTGTAATTAGATTGTGCCCCAGGATAAAGTATTTTCTGTGGTTATTGTTGTGGAATTTGACCATGTGTTGCTTCCAAAAGGACACCATTGATGGGCCATCATTTTCTCCGACAGCATCTCTTCTTACTTTATCTTCCATCCCTCTGATGAGATTTGTCTTTGTATACTCGAATTTTCGGTCGACAGCCTTTTCACTTACAGAGTCTTTCTTGCTCTTCCCTTTCTTAGATTTCCTTCTTGATAAAAGTATTAAAGTATTAATATGTAGATATGTATGTATGTCATAAAATCCATTTATACCATTGCAAATGTTATTAAATATGATTGAAAATACTACCACTAGTAATAATAATAAATTATTAATAATTGAACTAGTCCAAACCACACTCACACTGGAGCAAAGGTCAGTCCATTTTTTCTGCCTATACCGCCCTCCTCCTAGTAGAAAAAACTAGCTGTCTGACTCTCTCTTTTTGGAGCAGTTTCCGAATCTCCAGGACTATGGAAATTCGATAGGTGGCAACCTGATTATTCTTGGAGATTTCAACTTTCACTTTGACTGTCCCGGAAACTCAAATACATCAAAACTCACAGATTCCATTAATGTTTTTCAACCTCAAACAGTCAGTTAACCAACCCACCCATAAACATGGTCACATTTTAGACTGGATTCTTCATATACCTGATGATAACATTCTACGGTCCTCCCTGGTATCCCATGACCTTGCATCAGATCACCTCTGCATTATATGACATCTTGACGTATCAGTCCCTAACCATCCACCTTTATCTGCTACTAAGAGAAACCTCCGTATGATAAACAGAACCAAACTAATGCACGACATCCAAGCTAACCTAACAACTTGCTTACCTCCTACTGCAGAACAACTCGATAACTGCCTGCGTTCATTGCTTGACAAACATGCCCCAGCTACCAAGTCCAGAGCATCAATTCAGAAGTGTTCTCCATGGTATAGCAGTGTTAGGGACCAGCTTCGCACTGCTAAAAGAGACCGCCGTAAAGCTGAGAGGCTTTGGCTTTCCACCAGACTCACTATTCATAAGCAAATCTATGAAGCCGCTAAGAAGAATATCACAAATATAGTCCATGCAGCGAAATCAGCCCAATACACTACTAAGATGATGGAAAGTTCCAGCTGCAAAGAGCTGTTCGAGATTACTAACAAGCTAATGTCAAGGAACAAATCTACACCACTTCCAGCTACCTTCTCTCCAGTCGACCTTCCGGACACGTTTGCAAATTTCTTCTGTGACAAAGTACAAACCATTAGAGATAAGCTTGACACCACAATTTCAATTGACTAGTCACCATACAGTTGGGATACAGAATTTGAGCGCCAACCATTAGCAGCATTTTAACCTTTCTCTATGGATTTAGTACGTACCATCCTGATGAAGAGTGCACCAAAGTCATGTGAACTTGATCCAATTCCAACATCACTGCTGCTTGAGTGCTTAGATCCAATATTGCCTTCACTATCTGATGTTATTAATACCTCTCTCTCATCCGGGGAATACCCATCATTTTTCAAAACTGCCATTGTAAAGCCTCTGCTGAAGAAACCAACACTAGACCATAATGATTTAAAGAACTACCGCCCAGTTTCTAATGTCCCATTCATATCATAAATCTTAGAAAAGGTTGTTCTATCACAGCTTATATCTCATTTAAATTCAAACAGTCTTTTTAGCAATGTACAATCTGCATATCGCCCTTGCCACAGCACTGAAACTACTCTTCTAAAAGTAGCTAATGACATTCTCTCTGCGTTGGATAGCGGAAAGATTACAGTCCTCGCCCTCCTTGATTTGTCCGCAGCATTTGACACAATAGGCCATGATATATTACTTCACGGTCTCCAGCATGTATTTGGCATTCATGATACAGCCTTACTGTGGTTCAAGTCCTACTTAGTCAACAGGACACAAATTGTGTTTGCAAATGGAATACACTCCAGCCCAGTTAATCTATGTTGTGGTGTTCCACAGGGGTCTGTTCTTGGCCCTGTTCTCTTCATTCTGTACACTCAGTCGCTCTCAAGTGTCATAGATCATCATCCAGTGTCTCACCAATTGTATGCTGATGACACCCAAATATACAAATCTAGCCACCCTACTGAAGTTGATGCTACCATCCAAGGTGTAGAGAGGTGCATTTATGATGTGAAATTATGGATATCATGTAACAAGCTGCAGATGAATGATGATAAGACTGAGGCCATTCTGATCACAACACAAAGACTTTCTCATTCACATCCTTTACCTCAAACAATAAATATCAGCAACACCAACATTAAATTGACACAATCAGTACGAAACCTAGGTGTTACTCTGGACAGTACTCTCACATTGCACCAACATGTCATGAACATATGCAAGGCTGCATAACTTGAGCTGAGACGCATCAGCTCAATTCGCGAATATCTTTCAGTTGATGCCACTAAAACACTTGTGTGTTCATTAGTACTTTCAAGACTGGACTATTGTAACTCAGTTCTGTCTAGTTCATCTCAATATCTGCTCCAGAAACTTCAAAAAGTTCAAAACACAGCTGCTCGGATCATACTTAGAGTACCACGATCAGAACACACCTCCCCGCTGCTCTGTACCCTACACTGGCTATCCATTCAATCCAGAATCAAACACAAAATTTGTTCTCTGTGCTACGTTTCACTGTCGGACTCTAGTCCAACATACCTATCCGACCTCACCCATGTATACACACCAGCAAGATACTTACGCTCCTCTTCTGACAATCATATACTCATTATTCCTACTATGAAAACAAAGTCATTTGGACAGCGTTCTTTTGCATACCACGGCCCAGCAACGTGGAATGAATTGCCCATCGAACTTAGACACAAAGACACAGTGATCACATTCAATATTCTCAGCATGTTTTTTTAAAAAAAATGTTTTCTAATTTCATAGTGTTTGTTTTTGTAATCATATAATTATATGTTTTTTATCTTACAGGTGTTGTCTAATGTTGTAAAGCACTTAGAGCTTCTAAAGATTAGGCGCTATACAAAGTCCTCATTATTATTATTATTATTGTGTAGCATATTTTCACATTTGAATACGGTTTGTGGTCTTTTTACAATTTATTTATCATTCACTCTATCTCACATTTCTGACATGACGTATCTCTCTCTCCTAAATTTCTGCCGTATAGGCACAGCTCTCACCCAAGCATTAGTCAGTTTCCAGTGATACATGCCTCGCTAGAGGACACACGGTACTAATTATACGGAAGAACTGTGAACCAGTCTAGAAATGGGTGAAGAAATAATAGAGTATTTACAGGTTTGGTGGTCCATAATTGGTTAATAATGAAAATTAAAATTTTAGGAAAAATATCTTTTGAGAGCTTATCCTATATGTAATGTAAAAAAAATATTGACAAATTTCTACTGATGCAATTTTAGCATTTTTACAGGCTTGACTCAGGAGTACTCAATACTGAAAGTGGCACCTGATTCATTTCGTGCAGAATCAATAACACGTGTTTCATGCACATGTATGTAAACAAATTTCCGCGGGTCATATGGTGTTCTCCACACATAAGCTTGCACCAAGGTTAGATGTGCACGAAAAAATTATAGGTGTCATTATCAGCACCCATAAATTTTAAGTTATTGAATTTTGAATATGATAGTGTTTCCATATGTTTACCATTGGAGTGGAATTAGTACCGTGAGTCCTAGTCGGTTTGCTCGCGTTACTCTTGCCATGTGGTGATGCTGCTTTACACGCATGCGTGGGTAATTCAAATCCGAGGTCAACAGCCGATGAATGCACAGGTGTTCTGTTCTGACAGGGATTTATACTAAAAAGGTGAGTGTTCTAAAGGATTGAACGCAGTGGATCAGTAGAAGAGGGATTATACTTATCGTCTGGATACAAAGGTTAGTCTAAATAAATTTATTAATTAATAGCGCGCGGTCCGATCATCGGCAGATACACCTGCGGACGCTTCAGCACAAGTAGTGCATAACAACGTTGGTCTCCGCCACCAGTCAAAAAAAAAAAGAAAAGGTGGAGAACAACTTGTTAGTCTAGTGTGTATGCTACGTTAGGTTATTAAATATGATAATTACGACTGATCAAATAACATGAAGATTTAATCTCATTAGCTGATAGATCTAGCTGAGTCGAAGCCTTAAAAACTCGCGCAGTACAAGGCAGATTTAAAAAAAAATACACACACATTCATTAAGGGGTCGTCCATTAATTATGTCAACAAAATGGGGGGAGCGGGTTTGAAGAAGTTTGACAATTGTTGAAATGGGGGAGGGGGAGTTCAAGATAAATTGACGTCAACAATGTTATTTTTTACAATAAATTTAATAAATAAAAAAAATAGGAAATTAGTCGGTGCGTTGGTATGGCACACACTCGCTCGCCCGTCAACAGCCCACCAGTTTCATCCTAAACCGGTTGAGCTTTTGCCAAGGAAGCCATAGTCTTGCATCATTATATTTTGTTTTTTATTCAATGTAGATTGTAGACTGTAGACAGATTAACCACATATGGTATTAATCTGAAGAAATTAATGAATCAGCCACTATGCCCATTATAACAATTGAGGAACATTTGGCTTCTCCATGGGAAGATGATAGAAGCTAGAACATAAAGTCTCGATTTTTTCATGAATTCAAAGTGTTATAGTCAATTTGAAATCTGTTAAACAAGTTAAAAAAATGTATTAAAATTTATTTGTAGACCTTTTAATTTCCATAATTCTATTTTTAGCATAAAGGCCAGCCGTATAAAATATTGTTAGTTTGTGGGGGGGGTAAAAAATTTTGACATAATTTTATTAGGGGGTCACTGAAAGTTTGACAGTTGTTGACAAGGGGGGGGGAGGGGGGTAAAAAATTGCCTAAAAATTGTTGACATAATTAATGGACGTCCTCTAATGTGGATAGTCACTTTATGCTGATTGGAAAACATAGTTCTTGTTTATATCAAATGAGAAGAAACACTAGCCTTAGCTGTTAAATGTCGTCTGCAAAAGTCTCAGCCGAATGCTGTAAATACGCCTGTCGATTATAAGTCTGGCTAACAGAGCGCCCCCCCCCCCACGTGTTTGTTTGGATTTACGCTAGATGATTTACATTTTGACGTTAAATTGTAATGCTGTTTCGAGTCAGACCGTTTACTTTCCATGCATTTCATTTAATACCACGACATTTGAAATATCAGTTGATCATTCCATTCTGTTCTTCAGACCATTTCAACTAATGCCAGATCATTTGGAATCTGAATACATCATTTTATTTTTGGGGTTAAATCATTTCATTTTAGACAACATAATTTCATTTAATACTACGTTATTTGCAAGCAGATTTCATCAATCCGTTTTGTTCTTTAAATCGTTTTATTTAATACTACATCATTTGGAATCTGAATTCATCATTTCATTTATTGGGTTAAATCATTTCTTTTCAGACTACGTAATTTCATTTAATAATACGTCATTTGGATTCAGAATCCATCAATCCCTTTTGTTGTTTAAATCATTTTATTGAATGCCAGATCATTTGGAATTTAAATTCATCATTTCATTTGTCGAGTTAAATCATTTCATTTTAGACTACATCATTTCATTTAATAGCACGTCATTTGGAAGCAGATATCATCATTCCGTTTTGTTCTTTAAATCATTTTATTTAATACCAGATCATTTCATTTAACGCCACATCATTTGGAATCTGAATTCATTGTTTCATTTTTGGGGTTCAATTATTTCATTTCATGCTACATCATTTCATATCACACAACATCATTTGGAATCTGAATTCATCATTCCGTTTGTTGGGTTAAATCATTTCATTTCACACAACATCATTTCATTTAATACCAAGTCATTTGGAATCTAAATTCATCATTCGATTTTGTTCTTTAAATCATTTCATGTGACACCATATCATTTGGAATATGGATTTATCATTTCATTTGCTAGGTTAAATCATTTGATTTCATACTACATCATTTGATTAATATAATTTTGGCGGCGACGGCTGCCCTTAGAGATCCGCTTTATGAGACGTTGTTCACCGATCATGCTCGTACTAATATCGGGTAATCTAAACTCTTCATAAATTCTCTCTATCACACACGCGTGCGCGCACGCACGCACGCATACAACTGGCCGCTATGATTTATTGCAGTTTATGAATATTTGAATAATAGGATTACAATGTGTCTTTAGTCGGTACCTCATTTAGAGGCGTACACGTTCCTTTGGAGTGTTTTGCCTATTAATTGGTCTATTATACTCTGCCCTTGTATTGTCTGCTATGCGGTTATAGTATCAAGTGGGAAATCCCCTTTCAATTCCCGTCTGTTCTATACAATCTGGTATTCTCTGAATGCACGATCTGTTGCAAACGTTTTGCTTATCGTATGGTGCAGACAACGTGATCTCACTGGTAAGGTAAGCCTGCATGTCTCTTCCTCACGAACATAATTTAATTTTGTTTCTCTCTCTCTCTCTCTCTCTCTCTCTCTCTCTCTCTCTCTCTCAATAATGTGTTGGGAGCCGCGATTGCTCAGTTGACAGTGCGTAAGACTGGTAATCTAAGTGTGGAAATTGCCAATGATGAAATACGGTGTTTTTAATCTCTTGTTTAGTTGCATACCTGTAAACAATATAAAGGAAAGGACAGGTGATAATGATGGCGCTTATTAAAGACAATGTTTTGAGAGAAAAAAGGCGTCGCGGATATTCTCAAACATCCCTTCTGTCTGTCTGTGCGTCAGTCCATTCGATCGTGTGCCCGTTACCACATCTCGTCCAGGTGAAAATCCACGAAACTTTGTTGTTATGTGTCACCGTCTGGGGAGTTGGCTATGTATGGCGAGATTGGGGTTGGGGAATAAATACGTACTAAAATCGTACGCATTTGTGATGGCCAGCCATTGCAGTTGTTTTATTATTATTATTATTATTAGTAGTAGTAGTAGTGGTAGTATGGTTGTTACTGTTGTTGTTGCAGCTGAGATAGTGGTGTTTGTGCCTGATTCTGAAGATTTATTTTCTTTTTCTTTTTAAATTACCCGTTCATTATCATCATCAGCTGCAGCAGCAGCAGTATTAGGCCGATAAATCAGCCCTTCACCCGTGATGATATTGGTTTTCGGCACAACATCGTCCATCAGTATCAACACAGATTTGTGGGGTTGATTTATCGGACTACAACAGTATTACCACCACCACCAATAATAGCAACCATCACAAACATTCATTACCAAATTCAGCGCCAACAGCATCTAATCTTGACCATAAAAATCTTCTACAACATGTACAATATCGAAGTAAATGTATAGCTAATCTTAATGTATAGCAAATCTGTGGAAAATTGGAACATTCTAGAAAATAAGTTGACCATCAAGAGGAGCTTTATATATTCCACACATACATGAAGAAATAGTGCCGTTTATTTCAGACACCTTCCAGGTCATCTTCGCCAACCAAGGTTCCGATATGATAACCCTATATACACCTTGGCGGATCGAACAGATATTTTAGTGCATTATTCTAGCGACATCTGTTGGATTTAATTAGTTGCCTCCCTTAGTATGTAATGCCATCTTACCAATAGCGTGTAACATTGCTGCATTTTACACTGGCCCGAAATGGTGGATGCAATTGACTTAAAAATGATACCTTGTAAGCTTAACATCAAAACTATGACTACGTACCAGAGGGAAGCCATTACAGGTGTGTTTGAGTGAAAGGTATTTGTACAAACACGGACCAGCAGTGGAGAATTTCTTGTTTATCAGTCCATTAAAGTTTTGTGCTGCCTTTGTCTCGATCATATAGCAGTAGTGTTCAAATTTGAACAACTTAATTTTGATTGTCGCCGCATTCTATGAAATTCAGAAACCCGAAACACAGAAATGTCTGCTTGTTTCGCCAAGGTGTAGATAGGGTTATCATATCGGAATCTTGGCTAACCAGAATGCTTCCAGGTTTGTTACTCTCAGGCTGCACGTAAAATTGAAACTACTCGTGCTGATATATTATGGTGACTGATATGATCTTTATATTGGACGCATTCTCACCCAGAATGTACGTTGCTCATTTTCATTCACAACTGTCAACGTCTCAGTATTTTTCAAGAATCGTATAACGCAAGTATCTGAGAATTTATTTATTCCTTTCCATCTGTTGGTCACGCTGTAATTATAATTCAAATTATTTGGCGAGCGCAATGCTATTTTTGATGGAGTGTGAAAAGGTCATATTGAGGGAGGAAAACACGAGATTTCCATCACACCCCAGTGATGGGTCTGACTGACGGATGGCCTTTGATGCGCAGTTGTTCTCGCTGCCCCCATCCTAAAACTGATTTTGAATGTAAGGGAGTTAACAAAGTTCAGCGAGAGAGAGAGAGAGAGAGAGAGAGTTAACGAAAATCAGTGTCCAAGCTTGATGGTAATCAAAGCAAATAGTCTTCCCAGTGCATATTCTTTTGCCCAATACATAACAGTTCAAGGAAAGTTGACTTCACCTTTTATATGATATCTACTCGTATATGTCTTTTATATCAACTGGTCGATTATTTTTAACAAGTACGTTTTAATCAAATCTGTGATATTCCCTTCGAAAATCACACACAGGGCTATAACAGATTCTGCAGTTTAATGTATATGCTTGTGTAGCTCAATCATCGGCAATTCAGTGCATGTGTAACCTCAGTCACAGGCAATTCAATGCATGTGTAACACAGTCACAGGCAATTCAATGCATGTGTAACACAATCACATACCATTTAATGTATGTGTAACACAATCGCAGGCAATTCAGTACATGTGTAACACAATCAAGGGCAATTCAATGCATGTGTAACACAATCAAGGGCAATTCAATGCATGTGTAACACAATCACATACAATTCAGTGCATGTGTAACACAATCACGGGCAATTCAATGCATGTCCAGTACAATCATGGGCCATTCAATACGTGAGTAACACAAGCACAGGCAATTCAATGCATCTGTAACACAATCGCAGGCAATTCAGTGCACGTGTAACACAATCACAGGCAATTCAGTGCACGTGTAACACAATCACAGGCAATTCAGTGCACGTGTAACACAATCGCAGGCAGTTCAGTACATGTGTAACACAATCACGAACAATTCAATGCATGTGTAACGCAATCACAGGCAATTTAATGCATGTGTAACACAACCACAGGCTATTCAATGCATGTGTAACACAATCAAGGGCAATTCAATGCATGTGTAAGACGATCATAGGCAATTCAGTGCATGTGTAGTACAATCACGGGCAATTCAATGCATGTGTAACACAATCACGGTCAATTCCATTTATGCAGCCCTCCAGCTAACTAAATGAGAAATGAGAGTGTAAAATGCGTAGTAGAGACTGAAAATGAGATTTCTAAAGAATATTCTTTAGTGAAGCTGTGCTGTAAATTCCAACTTTGCTTGTAGGCTGCCTTAGATTTTGGTGTCCAAGTGTTATCAATTTTATTTGAAGGCTGCCTTTGATATTGGTATTCAAGGTCTCACTGGATAGTTTCGTATTTTGACATCCCCCTAATTTTTAAGGTAGAAGGCATGAACCTAATTATCACAAGCCTAGCGTTTATAAATTCACACATAAGCTAAATCTATAATGTGGTTTAGATTTACTTTGAGTTAGGCTTGGAAATAGGTTGGCTTGTTGGTGACTGCCTGTCACAGTTAGATGAACATTGGAGATCAAATGCCTAACTTGGGCTGCAAATGAGCCGCCGACTTGGCTTACGTATTTATGTGTGTCTGCTACAGAGGTATCTAAGAATCTAGATGGTTGAGGGGTGATGAAAAGTATGCTAATTTGTTATAGTACTAGTGAACTTTATTCATGCATAAGGCACATACTGATTCTTTTAGCTGCCTTGTCACAGAAAAATATTCAAAATAGTATTTCTTGTCAAAAGTGAATGTAAAATTTAGGGGTTGGTGGCAGTGTTGGTTCAGTATAAAAACCACCAGTTGCATCAGGAATTAACCTGATTACTGCAGTCAAAATCTCTCATGTATGCTTTATACAAAAATCATTAGTTTGTTTTTATTTGTATCTTCAGTGTAAAATTATTCTCATTTTTCTGTAATTGGTCATTGTCGGATGAAAATTCACCAGATAAACTGTCCAGTGAGACCTCAAGTGTTGTCAAGTAATGAATTCCATGCACACCTTCACATCCTAATGCGTTGGACACATCACTGTTTAGATTAATGGTGTCTGAGTGCAGGAAACGTTCATGGAGAAAGATGATTTACCGTTAAAACCTCAAGAAATCTGCCCCTCATGAAGACAGTAGTCAAATCAATTAGGCACTTGAAGAACACCCAACATAGTAGCACAACAGCACAGGAGAAGTTAAAGGTGCCAATTATGGAATGGACTTTATGTTGTTGTTTTTTTTTTTATATTTCATGGTTATCATAATGTTTGTATTTGTACTTTTTTAATTGGGGAGGAGAAAATGGGTCGGCGTTTTGGAAGCTGAATATTAGCGAGCTGTTACATGTCTTAAGTTTTACGAGCGGGAACCTGATCTCCTGTCTGTTTGAATCTAGTTTGTAACCCAAAGAGGTCAAGTCTAGATAGTGGACAGACGGGAGAACGAGAATATGAAAATCTATGTATCCAACGGACCAAACTAAAGTTGTCGTTGACCACCAGACCAAACGAAAGCTGTCGTTGACCATCAGACCAAACCAAAGCTGTTGTTGTACTTTTGACAATGACTGAATCTGTAGTGTTATGAGATACATTTACATAATAAGATATGGTCTCCTATATGGGTCAGCAATTGTTGGTAACCAGTTGGGTAAACTGCTTGCATCTGCATCACCGGAGTTTGTTAGAACTGATGTTACATATGCAGCGATGCCAGCTACTACTTCCAATGGCTCCACTGCATCAGTGCAGTAACTTGAAACCCAGGAACAGGTGAAGGTATTGCAGGCAATTGTTACTATCTAGATGTACTGGAACTTTGAATCAATGCTGCTGTATGCAGCCCATCGTGGACCACCCGATGTGTCCGAATTGGTTGGAGCACTGTTGTTCTGTCTGGTCAGTTTAAGCTAAATAACAACACTGGGTTTGACGCAGATTGGTCACACGGCCTGGAATGAATGATGGGTGGAACCAGTTTAGGTTAAATTACTTGAATGTTTGTGCACATAGCACAAGACGTTAGACATGAAATGTAATTGTTTACGTGATATATATAAATGGAATGTTTAAACATGTTAATCATCTGTTGGCATATTGTAACTAACCGTACTCAACTGTCCATTTTCTTTAGAATATATGAAACAGTAGACGTTCTTATGCTGATTTTCTTTTAGTTTCTTCATTGTAAGGTTTGGCACCGATTCATACTCATTGAAACCCTTGTAAGAATAGTTCAGTACTACGATGCTTAACTGGACATTCTGTCATCTTCACAAGTGAGTGACAACAAATGATTTCCAATTTCAAGTCTGTTAAAGGACTGAAATCTCATCAATAAATCATTGTCTCTGGGAAAAAAAATTCAGTCACAGCTAGGACAAGCTCTCAAAAGATTATTTTTACTGAAATCTTACTTTAATTAATAACCAATCACGGCCAGCCAAACCCATATATGCTCTATTTTATGTACAGTGGCGTCACTAGGGCTGGTGTCACCCAGTGTGGTAACTCATAGTGTCACCACATAGACCTCCTTCCTGCACAACAATTCAAAACTTTTAGAGACAGTCACGTGAGTTAACTCATGGTGTCACCCACACAGACCTCCTTCCTGCACAAAAATTCAAATTTTTTTTTTTTTATATAGACAGTAATTTTGGTGTCACCCGTTGCGGTCAGCACCCGCTGCAACCCTTAGTGACGTCACTGTTTATGTTCACCCATTTCTAGACGTGGTTCCCATTTTTTCATATTATTAGTAGCGTGGATCCTTACGAGCTTGCAGTTTATATTTGCTGTAGATGATTATAGCATTTATTATTTAAAGCAAGTTTCGAAAGCATCGATCTATGAGGTTTTCATAAAAAAGGTGGGGTAATGTGATATTGCCCGTTTGTGCGTGCGTTCTACATGTCACGCTATTCCTCTCCTTTCAAAATATAATTTCGGATGGTGGTGGCGGTGGACAGTATATGTGTACACGGATTTTGAATGTTGATCCACCCTGATTGGCGAGTCTAGAGGGTGGTCTAATTTTACATAAATCTTAAATAGTTTATAATCTGTAAGTCACACATGTCTCAAAATTGGTGAGCATGATCATTAACCAGTGTGTCAGCACACATTTTGATATGATCTCCAAAAATACCCATGGATAACACCACTTTCCACCCCCTCGCTGGGAGAATGGGTCATACAGGTGTCGCTCCAAGGTCATAACTTAAAGTCTCTTGAAACGATTGAGATACCAGCCATATATCCATCAATGTGTTTACTGATCATGAATTGAAGAATTACGATAAGTAAATGATATTGTCCCCTAATCTCTCCTAACCAACAGTCTTATCTCTATGCGGTGGGAAAAACAGGAATGTACAGAAATGTTCGTTATTCAACCACTTCACTTTTTAGCAGTAAAATGCATATTGTAATTAACCTATTCTTCAAAACATAATAAAATTATGCTATCTAATTTATAAATGACAGATTCTTGTTGTTTCTCTGCATGTATTTATTTGAGTGTGAATGCGCGTGTTTGTGTCATTCATTTTAAAAATTATATTCGTTTGTAAATGACGTCTACAGAAAAAATATAAATAAAAATAACATTGTAGCTTTTTAATTGTAGCTTTTTAATAAATATTTTCTTTTACTTTTTGAAACTTAAGTCATTTATGAAATTATTTTGGTTTGTAAAATTATATATACAGGAAACATCAAGGACTGTGTGCTTAGTTTCTAAATGTTTGCTTCTATGTTTTTATTCAGGATGACTCAAATATGGGAACTACATCTAGATGACAAAAAAAGAAAAAATACTTCGAAGACTTCCTCATATCATTGCTTGGAGAAAATTATACGATAAATTCTTTTAAAAAAACAGAGATAAGGATTAGGGCTACAGTTATTCCGGCCACATTGATGTTTTAAGTTTGCGACTGAAGCGAAAAACGCCATCAACCAACCAATCGTCTGAAAAGAACACTGGTCACATAAACTGCTGTTCACAAGCACTGTATGTGTTTCGTATTCAATGCGTTCTAATGATATAATCTTAAATCCTTGTAACCGGAGCCCGATCTATGGCGAGAAAATTGGCATGCTGGTTGTGTGTTATATTGGTATGGGTAAGTTACACATTCAGAGTAGGATATGAACAATACTGCGACTGTAGAAGAACTGAGCAAACACTGCATATGCAATGTACCGTTCCTCGCCAAGAAGAGATCTTCCAATGTATTGGGAACAATACGGATGCTAACAATGTGTACCTTACTGAAAGTAAACTCACAAACATACCGTCGGCTTTGACAATGTTGTCAAATGTGTCCTATCTTAACTTAGAGAAGAACACCATTGAAGAGCTGGATGATTTTGTCTTTGGTTATATTGGAAAAACTCTCGAAACTTTTGTGTTGGATTACAACAACATAAGTGTCTTGCGTAATGGCACACTAAATGCTCTGGTGAAGCTCAAGAACCTTTTCATCAGATACAATCTTCTAGAAATCATCGAGCCTGACGTTATAAATAGTAACTTGAAGACTTTGATTAACATACAGTGGTCATTTAACAGACTGAAGGAAGTTGATCTCGGCATTGCCTTCGTTCTTGTCCTCTCCAATCACCAGAATTTAATTGTAAACGTTTCACACAATAACATCAGTAATGTTACCAATTATTATCACTATCCAATTTCTATATTCAATCTGAATGACAGCATATATGTTGACCTTATAAGAAACAATTTTACCACAGTAGATGTTGCTTACTTGCTTCGGATTTTACAGGTTAAATCGCTCCAAGATCTCTACAGACTGGGAAACTGTGGCTTTAATATCAATTACAACCCGCTCCTTTGCGACTGCAACTTATTTCCCTTTGCTCTCTACATCAAAGAATTCTGGCCAATGGATCCAGACAATCCCGTGTTTGCTATCACGTGCTACAACCCAGAATCTCTTAGAGGGATGCGAATTATTGACGTTCCAATGAATGAGTTTAACTGCTCTGTCGAGAAAGACTGTCCATCCACTTGTACTTGTCAGTTTACGGTCGTCTGCAATTTACTGACGATAACTTGTACAGACGACAGTTTAGATGCATTGCCGTCATTAATTCCAGACGTTAAGACGATACATCTGGTGATTCATAGTCGTAATTTAAGGGCGCTAAGTGACAGAAACTACTTAGGCAATGTTTCCATATTGGATGTATCCTCGAGTGCTGTGTCAACTGTAGACAAGAACTTCTTACATTATCTTGACACTGTGGAGAAGATGTACCTAAATGACAATTCTCTGGAAACTCTACCAAGTGATATTCAGAACCTCAACTTGACGCATCTCGAATCCATTACCCTACATAACAATCCCTATATTTGTGACTGTCACACACTGTGGATGAAACACTGGCTTTTGAAAAATCGTATCAAGATATTAGAGTTGGAGAAAATCAAGTGTGCCACCGGTTCTGGTAATGGAAAAGCTGTCATAGAAGTTGAAGACAATTTGTTTATCTGCCAAACTGATTATACCACACCACTTTTGATACTTTTAGGATCAATATTGTTGTTTATGATTGTCGTATTTGTACTTATCGCAAAAAAAGAACATATGCAAGTATTTCTTGTAGCACATTTTAAATGTTGCAATTGTCTGCGTTCTAAACTCACTTCAGAACTGGAAAACGACGTATTTATCGCTTTCAGTAAGTTAGACAGCGATTATGTAACTCAAACTCTTTTCCCATTTTTCGACAAAGAAGAGATTAAGTATATATCTTATCACGATTTTACGCCGGGAGAGGTTCTCCTCGAAAGTATAGAAGAAAGTATTAGGTCAAGCATAGCTACTCTCGCAGTTCTTACGAACAATTTTCTTGAGAGTCAGTGGTGCATCCAGGAGTTTTACCAAGCGCACGAACGTTTTATTAGCGATAAGAATCGCAAATTGATCATTCTTGTGATTGAGGACAGGTTAGATCAATCTCGCTTAAGAGATGAAAAAATACAAATGTACATGAAAACGAATATCTACATTGCAGCTTCGAATGCAGATTATTTGTACAAGCTCCTGTCCGCATTGCCAAGAGTAGCACGGAAACATACGTCTGCGGAAAGTGAAACTGTGCCCGTACACGGACATGATGTCCGGGATAAAGACTCCACAGTTGAGAGAGTCGGTGATAGCTTTGATTCTAACGTGACGGGTAGAGAAACATGCGATGAAACGACTCCACTGCTTTAACAAAATAAATAAAATATTTAATTATAAAATGAAAAACTGATAAACTTTAATTCTCTAAAGTGATGGATAATTGTTGTGTATAGATTGCAAAAGGCGGGTTAGATGTATTAAACTGATTACCGATGCAAAAATCGAATAAATGAGCATCTATAACAATTTGGTTTTAAAAATCCGATTAAAATATTGACATAGGAAGTGAAAATAGTACAGACAAATGTGTTATTTAGTTTGTATTTCCTTTGCTTGGTGGCTGTTTTAAAAATTTATAGAATTATGTTTCTATTAATCGTTTTATATTACTCAGGATTTTAGTTCTGCTTGAGAAATATTCTTGTGACCAATTGTCTCTGCCTGCTGGGTCTTAAAGTTATCAAAATTTTCATATTTGCGTTTGTCTGTTTTTTTTTTTAAGTTACAGTCACGTTTTTTTCTTCTTCATATCCTAGGCTTGATTTTATGCAGCTCTTGAATACACATGTCTGTCCTGTCTCCAAACTTTCACTGCGAATAAATCTCTTATGCATCGAGTTACAACAGTGAAAACTACAGGATTTCAGTTGTTACACCTTGTCAGTTGATGTCAAATTTTCATTTGGAACTAACATTCTTACATGTTTGTTTCATAATTTGATTTTTTAGTCTAATTGTGTAATATAGAAAATTAGAGAACACCGGGCCTGATTTTCTTTTGCTGAGGCGGTGGCATGTAATGAGTGTTGGGTATAATTTTTTATATTCGTTTTAGGTAAGTTTTGTTTAACTAAATTGACCCGGCAGATTACAAATTACATATATGCAAGAGTAAGATAAGACCTCAGCAGTTCCATCTCACGCGAGAAAGCACATCATAGGCCAATACAAAGAAATATCAACGCAAATTAGGCCTGCTTCCATATTCACAAAACTCCCACCTGTAGGTCGGAGGTGGGGGGGGGTAAACTTCATACGGTATTTTCAACAGAGATGTGCATTCCCGGGTACCATAAACTCATCTAATTATGTATAACAGTACTTGTAATCTTAAAATTCATATCCATGTAATAGTTGGAAAACTGGATACAGAAAACTTACATTGGGGCATGAAGTTCATGGTGTGGTTTGTTTGTATGTCTACTCCTGGTTACATTACATTCTAATCCCTACTGCAAAGTAATAAATCCAAGATTCCTAATTATGGACTTAGTTATATATTGAGGATCAGAGATTATAACCAACGCATATAAGTGGAATTTATTGAAAGGACATCAAATAATAAACCGCCAGGCTCTAAGAAGTGTACTCTAACGGGCAGCAGGTCCCCATATACCAGTTTATAGGACCCTTCTCCGCGCTAGGTTTCAACTATGATCACATTTTGATGAAATTTGCTGTTGTATCTTGATATCAAGAGCTGGGATGAAATTTGCTATGTAACTTTACATCAACTAGGCTGGGATGAAATTTGACAGGTGCGCACATTTAATGAGATGATCCGTGTATTGATTAGCTGACCTTGTCGATGCACTAAGGTCTTAAATAATCAGATTCTGATGAAACTTGCAATGTTGCGTTATATTAGTAATATTGATCATAACTTGGATATCCAACCAAATCCGCACATACTGATGAGGTGATCGAGGTTCTGATTTTTTTTAGTGGCTGACTCTTTATGAGCACAATTCAGGCTTTATTTATGATGAGATTGTGATGAGCTTGTAAGTTTTCGTTAACAAGTCCGCGAATTAGTTGGCTGATCAGCGAAATCAACACATAAATGAGGTGACCTGGACGCTGATTGGCTGACATGATGGGTGTGCTATAGGATTTTATTTACTACCAGACTGGGATAAAACCTGCTGTGTGCTTTTATATCAAAATCTCAAGCCGAGTTTAATCTCCACTGAACTGTGGGCACATGAATAGTGTTATTTGGGCTCTGATTGGCAAACATTATGAAGCGGTGATTATTTTATGAATAAATTGAGATGAAATTTGCAGTAGCTTCATATATTTTTCTTAAGTTAATATCTTTAATACAATAGGTCAATTTCACTGCAGCATTATTGGCAGGCACACGTGTGTACATATACCAATATGAACATACATTCATTTAAAGTACAAAATATCAACACGATCAAAGAAATGTTTGATAACCAGTAGAATCAGCTTAGAAGTCTGTCCAACTATCAGCTGATCTGGCGTCAACATCATGATTATGCTTTGCGTTTAGGTCATTTCCTCAGACAAGTAGAGTCACGTGAAAATGTATATAGTTGTTTCATCGCAGTTTCTTGTGCTACGTGTTTAGTCTCGAATAAACAGTAACACAAGAAAGAGTGAAAACAATAAGCTTTGAAAAATTTAACAAATAATTTATTTCCCTGGAAAAATACTGTAAAAATGAAGAAAAAAATAAGAACTTACGGTTTTAAGAATCAAATCCAAAAATAATCCACAAATTAAATTTTAGAAGTTATAATAATGAAATGTTCTATTGAATTCAAGCTCGAGTCCCGACGAAGAATCCAAGATGGAAGACGATGACGTATACTGTATCCTTTGTGGTTTTGTAAGGTCTACAGTTCTGTATTATTCACAAACAATAATCCGGTTTTTGAATTAATGAAATGTCTTTGTCCAAGAATTCTTTATGAGTACTCAAATATTTCCAAGAAAAAGAATTAATCCTTTTGGATACAAATAATTCGAATAACCATTAAAATAACCCCCCAAACTGACACAACAAAAGAACACATTGACATCAAATGTTTTAAGCCCAGACTGAGAAAAATCTCTATAAACAATGATTATACAGTAACTAGAAACGCAAAACAAATTCCCGGATGAGGGTCAATTTTCCAGAACCTTCGAGAAGTATTTGCGTATAAAAGCACGTAGTCCCAGTATGACCTTGACAAGAGCCAATCATTTTGCTCACAGAATAAGATAAAAATAAAAAGTTGTTTACTTCTCCCACTGATTTCTGATATAAGGTCGGGAACTAGGTCAGCTTTAGGTGTTTACAAATGAGCAGTCGAGGTCAAACTATTTTCTGGAAAAGTATCGAGTTCCTAGTAAACAAAACTACATTATTTTGACATATAATGAAATTAAAAATAAAAAGATTTTAAAAGTTACAAACAATCAAATTAAATCAAATATAAATTAAATCAAATATACGTAACAAGATTCATTAGCTTGGCGATGATTATGAAACGCTTTACAATTTTCAATTAAAGCTAAATCATTTTGACATATATTTCACTTTCCAGTTATCGGCATTAACCTTTGCGTTTCGCTCAGCTTCTTAGATATTATTTACTGCAGGGTTGTGCAATGTGATACATTAGATCCATTTTCATAAAAACCAAGCTTTGCAATTCGGACATGCCAGCATTGGCGATTTTATTTTTGTTTACCTTGGTCAGCTACGTGAACGATTTCTGATCCACTTGGGCCTCTTGTTACATTTAAAGATGTTTCATTGCCCATACTTGAAAAAGAAAATGGGCCGAAGTACAAATTATGTAAAGTAAGCCCTTTGTTTTCCTTTCAGTGCTACCGTAATAATGGTCTTTTGGCATAATAATATAATAATTGCAATTAAAAAAGAACCCAGATGCATGGAATAACATTATTCAAGTTTTGATGTGCATGTACGTTGATGAGTTTCATGAATTTAAACTGGGAATGGTGTTATGCAGAATAGGACGATGCTGAAAATGCAGATCCTCTGTTTTTCTTGTCTTTGTGGGAGACAATTTGTTCTAAAATATAGCTCTAAAATTAAGACGTAAGCCGTAAAGTCCGTAGAGGAAATGAGAAACGGATGGCACGCATTACCAATATGTGCTATATTTGATGTTTAACTTCCTCTCCACTAAGAAGCTTGAAAACAATAATAAAAATCATGGGGGAGGAGGGAACCACAAACACAAAAGGTACAAGATTCTGTACGTCTTTTGAGATTGTTAGTTAATGTCCTTGTTAAAATTTAATCGTTTGGTAGCACATTCAAAGTACATGCAAAGCAAATGACAATATTATTGATATGAGCATAAATACACTGATGTCTCCTTTTCTAGTTGATGAACCGTATAATTCCACTTTCTGCAATCCGGAACTGTTATGTTTGTTTAATGTCATCACTGCAAAGTCTATGACAAAAATGTGATTGATATAAGCATAAATACAAGGATTTCACCTTTTGTAGTTGTTGAACCCTTTATGCAATCCGGAACTGTTATGTTTATTTAATGTCATCATCATTTGCCTTGAATAACAAATAATTTTGATTGCTTCGACATGCGTATGTTGGTACATCTGTCTTTCATATTTGACCTCGTTCAGAATCATAATTTAACCGCTGTACGTGTTGTCACAAATTTGCGGTGGGCCCCCGAGTGGCCGATTGGTCTAAAGCGCTCGCCGTTACGGATCACTGCCATCTCACCTCTGTCTGCGTGAGTTCGAGTCTCAGCCTCGGCTAACGTTGGTACGTGAGAAAGCCTGCCAGTAGCTTCTCGTGGGTCGGTGGTTCTTCCCGGGGTTTTCCAGGGTTCTTCCTCCACCAGTTATACTGGCCGCCATGTATAGCCTATCTTGTGCTGAAAAATGGCGTTAAACCCTACACCAACAAATTTGCGGTATGTGTGTGCTATAAATGGAGCAGAGGTTATATAAATTCTAGACCGGTCTTACCGACCTAGATCATCGCTTTCTATACCCAAATTCACTTTGCTGCTGGTGAAAACTACAACACAACAACACACGCACACACACACACACACACACACACACACACACACACACACACACACACACGTGTTTTTATTTCCCGAGTACGACGGTCTTTTATGGTGATTTCATCACGCAATGGTTGTTTTACTTTATTTATTTTTTTTTACGTCGGTTTCTTTGAGGGCCCATCACAGTTCTACTATTAATAATGTGATCTTGTTGTACAAATGTTCCACAGGATGGCCTTGTCCAGGCGCAACACACAAGAATATTTCCAGCAATTGTGTTTTCTGCATGAATACACCTCGGAGGCGATTAACCGATTTTGGCATAGCGAGCGTATCGATATTTGGCAACAGACGCGCAAGAAACCTAGCTTTTGTTGCCATTAACGGTGACCACAATCGAGACCTCATTTCTTTCGGGTCCTGGGCAGCCGAATACCTCTTCCTCCCCGAGTTGTCCGGGGTAGTCGAAGATCTTTTCCATTTTTTATTGATCCGCCAATAGTTTTTTGAGAATCATATCAGATTCATCTTCGCTAGCCAAGTTTCCGATATGTTAACGCTATAAACACCAGGACAGATCGAACAGACATTTTAGCTTTTCCTAGCGACATCTATTAGATTTCATGAGTTGCCTCCCTTAGAATGTGATGCCAAGTGACCAATAGCTTGTTACAGCGGTGCATTGTACATCGGCTGAATTGGTGGCGGCAGTTGACTTCAGAAGGAATACTTTGTTAGTTTAACATCGACAGTACCAGAAAGAAGTCATTACACATTACAGATTTATTTGAGTGAGTGGTATTTGTACAAACACGGACCAGCAGTGGAAAATCTTGATTGGATGCGGTGGTTTGCCGCCGCATCCTATGAAATTCACAGACCCGAAGCACAAAAATATCTGCTCGTTACGCCAGGGTGTAGATTCGGTTAACATATAGGAACCTTGGCTAGCAAAAGTGTATCGGATTCTGTTCTGACAGCCATTAACGAAGCCCGTTTTACAACCGCAGGAGCCTCCGCCAACAACATTGCTAGAATGGACATATTCCATCGCTCTTTTGCATTTGTGTCACCTCTGACTTGGACAGTTTTAATGTTACCTTCTTATTATTTTGTTTATCCGTCTTGATTTTATCAAGATGCGTTTGGATCAACCAAAAAGAGTCATTTATGGTCAGATTTTCCAGAAACAGTTTTAGTGTGACAACACACCCATCCATTTTTATTGTGCTCTTTATTTCCCACTCTAGTTGTTGCTAAAACCAAACTTAACTTCATGATCTGACATTATTTTAAATTATGCTGTTCAATTACTTGTTTTCTGTTGGCGCGTTCACGACCCTCGTTCGGCCACCTGTGCCCTCCAACATCAAAGTCTTGACAAGGAGAATCACAGCAATGCAACGGTAACTGCTTGCTAAACAGCAGTAACACGTTCATTAAGTGCATATCAACAACCGACTATTTCAACAACCACAGGTGTTCTAATGAGATAAAATAAATAAGGTACCAATGATTGAAGTCATGCTGAGAAATCTGCAGACCTATGTCGATATTTTGATTTTGAATCAGTGGGTTCCTGTGTGCCGAGAGAAACACCACAAACGCGTGTCTTGGAGCACTGATACCTCATTGATTAGTTAGTTATTTGCCATAATAACTGCTTATCAGTTACTCCATACGAGTCTGTGATTAACGCGAGAGATGATAACGTTGAAACGCCTCCTGGGTTCATAAATTATATCAAGCATGCTTCTGCGGTCATCGAAGAGGTTATCACAGCCAATTACAGCTTTATTTTCAATGATTCGGCTTTGCTAGCAATGGCAACATTATCACGCCAATTAGAAAAATTGTCATGGCCTTTTCGGTTTAGAACAACTGTGTTTAGCTCCAAAAATAGCCTTGCGAACATCACTTCAAAAACTTGATATATGACTAAGAAGAATCACACATGAGAACATTAATAAATCTCAGTGAAATTGATCCCGACTTTGTACAAAGTCCAAGGTCGAAATTCGGGTTGATGGCAATTACAGAGGACGTTTCGACATTTCCTACCACGTTCCTGACGTTTCCAGTGGCATGCTGGATACGATGTCGGTTAGCATCGTTGTGAAACATCATTGATGCACCAGCAGACCTCGTGTAATCATCGCTGTATCTGGCGATTCCAAGAATCGTCGTGGCAACGTCGACTTAGTCCAAACTTCGATTTCCTTTACGTAGATGAGATATGCAGTCTTGAAAAACATAATGATGCGTTTTGACTAATCCAATCTTGTAATTCGTACCACAATTTGAATTATCGGCCTGTTAAGTTTTCCACTGATTTCCAAGGATGCATCGTATTGGTGAAAGTACCGAGAAGTGTAATGGACTTGTAATATTCGTCCCTCTCCAATAGGCATTTAGTGCGGTATGAATACTACTGAAAACTTAACTTGCTTAGATCTCGCATGGACAGAATTGCGTCCATGTCAAACTCGGAATCAGATACATCTTTGAAAAGAGCTATCGTTTATACATTATCGATTTCGTTTAGTACCTTTTCAGACAGCTCCGTTTTCCGAATCCGATTACCAATGCTTTATTTCCAATAATCGAATCAGTATTGGCATGTACTAACACGCCAGTCGTTTTTGAAAAGCTTCGTTGACCGCCCTGGATGGAGTGTAGCCGGCTTTTCTTGCCGAGTCACTAAGCATCGTTGTTGATCTTGAATCGATTGGACCGTGCGCAATACCAGATTTTATATCACATCTCAGCGTGTTTAAAAATCGGTGCCACACACGTGGCGAGGCCCACGAGCATTTTCGGCACACTTGTGAAAAATCCCAGGACGATATCGCCAAGGCCTTGTCCGTAATATGTCACATAAGCGGGTTTTCTCACGTCATCTCGCACGACTATCACACATTCACGTATGACTCTCATTGTATTAAATATCTAGTCAATTTCTAATGAACACTTGGATCGACAAGGTTTCTCCGCGAAGATCCAATGCGTACTTGTCCTGGTCCACGAGGGAAAACTGTACGTGTGCTAGAGTCGAGGATTGTTGCATAGAAGTTACACGGGCGCCGCGGAAGTAATTGACAACAGATCAACCCGGACGCTTCGGGGAAAACCCGTACAATTTGAAACCTGGGAGGCTTGCGTCGTCGAGAATGAGGCTCTGTTACTGCCACTGGTGGCATCGCATGTTAGATTAATTTGAAGCGTTGAAGAAATCCTGACAATGTATCTCGAGATATTGTATCCCATGCGTAAGATTCATTCGCTTTCGGTAACCTTATTAATATCTTAAGAGCAACAAAGAACCGTTCTTAGCAACGGTCTCTCTAAACACCCCAAGACACCCCAAGACTCTCCATGAACACCCCAATATTACATATATTGGCACCAAAGCTCTCATAAACGTACTAAGAAGCGAAAAAAAGCAAAAACACATACGGACATTGTTACCATCAATGATTAATAGTATTGGTTGATGTCCCTATTTCCAATAACCTACGGAAACTAACTCTTATGCATCAAATCTCTTTAATTTTATAATATTATTAAACAATTTCCTTATTTAATGGCTATGCACCATACTTCTCTCATTTATTTTGTTATAAACTGTTTATATACAAATTTTAATTTTAAATCGTGCATCAACATTTTTAACAGAGACGTTTAGAATACATGACCAAAGAGTGTTACAAGCTCCACGCGAGTGATTTCCCTTGATTTTATGTCGCCGTGAAGGAAAGTCGCTCTGTAATTCCTTTCGATTTTACATCAATGTCGTGCTTGATATATCAGATGAATTTATCTAAACTGACTGATTATACAGGCCATTTAATGACTGGTACAGTCACATAGACAATTAATTATCAATAATAACTCACAAACCACCAAGTCGTTTAATTCTCAGTATGAATTACTCTGTCTCAATAGCAAATCCAGAGGACATGCCAAATACATTACCCAAATTACAGACTGATTTAAAAGAAGAAAAACGATGAAACACACATAACTGGTTTATTTCAGAAGTTATTAATGCTTTCGCAAGCATAGTAATAGAATATACAAGGTAGATTTTCATCGTTTTAAATTTATTTAATATAGCAAGTTTCTAGCTGAAATCAGAAAGAATATATATGAGCTATCGAATTTACATTTATTTTTACCAAAATAACTTTCCAATGTTTCCAAAAAGAAAATATAAAATTAACTTTTAGTAAATCAAGCCATTATCAACACTATCAAAAACAATGCATATTTATTGACTATTGAGTTCTCTAGCAAATCGTGCTTTCTTCGCATTATATTTACAAAACAAATTGCATAAAGAGTTATTGACGAGTAAAATGATAGTACAACGTATCAAAGAGTTATTGATGAGTAAAACGATGGTATAACGTATCAGTGATTTGTCGGAAACAGTACAAACGAACATCCGATATGTATTGATCCTGTCCTTCTGTAGACAGACGCTTCTTACAGAACTTACAAGAGCTTTCTGGAACATATTGCTACAGAGCTAGAAGTAGTGAATAGGGATAGTATAGCGTCAATGGGACTTATCATTAAAAAGACCCTTGGGAACATATAGCGTCAAGGGAAATTTAACATGGAGAAAAATCGTGGGAACATATAGCGTCAAGGGAAATTAACATGGAGAAAAATCGTGGGACTGTTGAGCGTCAAGGGGAATTTAAACAGGGTGGGACTGTATAGCGTCAAGGGAAATGGAACATGGGATTTTTTTTTTTTAAATTTTTTTTAAAAAGGGGTAGGCAATGGAAAGGCTATCTCTTTTCGAGAAATATGGCTGGCCCTGAAAAGGGCCTTTGGTTTATGTTAATATGCCCTTAACATAAAGGGCATTTGCGACATCTTCTTGTCCTCAAACTTCGTCTTACAGCAGGGCCATACATCAGAGTCCGCTTGAGGCAACCTTGTCTCTCTATATAGACTCTTCTTATCCACAGGCTGCTGTTGGTCCTGTGGACAACGGTCCACTTGGATCGGACATACATGAGCATGTCCGTCCTGAACATCATTGTTGACACAAGGGTTGAAGATTCAACGTCTGTCCACATGTTGAGGCTCCGACAATAGGTGAATCAATGCAGTGAACTGCGCTTATTTAAAGGGACAGAAAGGATTGAAACGGATTGAGTTCATTCACCAATCCGAACACGCGTTACAGAATTCAGTCAGCCCGCATCCAATCTGAAGAGAGCAGTCTGTGACGTCACGTAGTCTATATAGATTCGCTAGCGCTTGTGTGCAGTCAATCTATGCGACAGTGATTCAACATGACGGAAACTCAGAAAACGATCCATTGGGCTGCACCAACAGGGGAGACTGCCCAAGGGAACCCGGACTTACTTTCAGAAGAGGTGAATTGGGATTTTGTGGATTTTCTCTCTTCGCAAGAATTTGTTCCGGAACCTTCGTTACCTTCTTCATTACCGCAAGTGGAGAATTTTAGACAGAGACAGAAAGAAGAATTGGAGAAATTTATACAACGACAAAAGGAAGCGGAACAGGCTTTTCTCCTACAGCAACAGCAACAAGAAGAAGAGGTAAGAAAAAAACAACAGCAGCAACAGCAAGAAGAAGTAGCAGCAAAGAAACAAGAGGGTGAAAATCAAACGGTCACGGTACTGTTGGACATTTTAGCGGAGTTAAGAAGTCTGAAACAAATGTATCAGATTTCTTTATCACGACCGAAGAGAATACGACCTTGCCGAGCTAAACACGTCAACCCTGTGACTAAGCCTACCGTACCACCCTTAGTGATTTCAACCCAATCATTATCATCATCATCAACATTACGCAGTCCAGAAGTAGGCCTTGGCCGTGGCAAAGGCATAAGGCAGATAAAGTTGATTGCTTAAACTCACCCTTTCACCATGAAGAAAAAAGGCCCTTTTCAGGGCCACCCACATTTCTCGAAAAGAAATACAATTTCAATTTGCCAATAACTCAAAAAAAAAATAAACCCCACCCATTTTACCCTTATAGTACGTGTCTGTGTATGAGTGCGTGAGTGTACGTTCTTATTTTAAAATCACAACTCAAAGACACTTACCTTATATCATTCATTTATTCTTTTCTCCATTTTTTACAATCCAATTCACAATTCACAACACATCACTTTAATAAAAAGTTCATTGACTTCTTCTTTCTCCTTGTTTAGTCTCTCTGTTTTTTGAATTTCTTCACCCTCTTTTCCTCATTTTCTTCCCTTCTTCTTTTCTTCTTCTCCTGTTTCTTTGCCTCTTGTAAATAGAATTGTCTTTTTTCTTCCTCTTCTTCCTCTAAAGAATCCCTCTCTTCTTTCGAAGAATCCCTCTCTTCTTTCGAAGAATCCCTCTCTTCTTCTGAAGAATCCCTCTTTTCTTCTGACTCCTCTTGTTTCTTTTTTGGGCAATCTGGAGACCAATGTCCTTTTTCTTGACAATAATAACAGGTATCTTGACTTTTGTCTTTTTTAGTCCCTGTTTTTGTTCTTTTTTGACGGTCTGGACACTCTGAAGACCAATGCCCTTTCTTCTGACAGATATAGCAAGTATCTTGACTTTTATCTCTAAAGGAAGGAGAGTAGTCCGTAGGCTGGTCTGAAGAGAATTTTCTAATGACCCCTCGCAAAGCTCTGACGAAACGTTCCATCTGGGTAGTCTCTTCCATCGTTGTGCTCGGTTTGAGAGTGAAATGAATAGTGAAAGGACAAGACACACACCCTTTTATATACGCTGGTCTGCTATGACTATAAAGTAGCTCATGGTGTTTGAACTTGAGTCATTTGACTTTTTGCTTTCAAGATGAAACGATCCTATTCATTCGAGAAGAAAGAAGAAAGTAAGAGGCAGAAACGTGATCTATCGCCTCGAACCAGGGCTGAAATCTTGGCACAAATTCATGCCAGTGATTTTGAAGAGGACATGAGTGAACCAGAATTTGAACCCTCTAAACCAAGTTCACCACCCTTACTCAACCCTGAAAAATACTATTCCATTCGAGAGACGGAAAAGCGCTCCTCTAGAAAATTTAGAACCACGGCTTACAAATACACAGTGAAGTTTAAAGATTTCAAGGCTGAAGTGCCGTTAGAGAAAGCAGAAGTGTTCATCACCGAGATGTGGGATTCTTTGCTCACTGCACTCAAGCAACAATGTCAACCCAAAGAAGACGATCGCTTGAGACTTTCTACACAACACGACGGTTTGAAATCCCCTGTTTGGATCGAGTTTAGCACCCCTGCAGAATTGACCGCTTCCAAAGTCATGGACAAGATTCAACATGTGCAACAATCTAATGACCAGTTTGACATCACCGATGGAAAAGCCACATTGGACATGACCCACGTCTCTCCTCCTCAAGGGACCGGACGCAAAAAGATGTTATTGGTGAACGACCTTCGCAGCATTAAGCGTAGCCTTGTCCAAATTCACAATCCTCATGACCAGATGTGTTTAGCCCGTGCCATCGTGGTGGGACGAACCTATGCCAACAAGAACGACACGGTAGAATGGAAAAGAACCTGGAAAACTATTCAACAATCGGACCGAGCCAAACAACGAAATGAAGCAGAACTCCTGTTGCAACAAGCTGGCCTGTCCAAAGACACACCCTGTGGCATTCCTGAGATGCAAAAATTGCAAGATGCCCTAGCTCCACGATACACCTTGAAAGTGCACCCTCAAGAAGTGCGCGGGCCTCTGTTGTTTCGAGGGCAAGACTTTAAGGACGGAAAATACATTCATGTTTATCATCACGATGACCATTTCGATACGATTACCAGTATCACCGGATTCCTGGGATACGGTTATTACTGTGAGAAATGTGACCATGGTTATAATAATCGAGAGCAACACAAGCATTGTGGATTGAAATGCTCAGGATGTTTGGCCTCTTCACCCTGTCTGAGCGAAGAACCAGTGCCTTGTTCCACTTGTCTGCGCACGTTTGTCAGCCCTACCTGTTACCAACAACATCTGAAAACGCAAGGTTCACAGAAGAAATGTGCTTGTCAACTCCTGAGATTGTGCCCTACGTGTGAACAAGTCATATGTACCAATGCTGCCAAGGCACACGTATGTCGAGGAAAGAAAAAATGTCACATTTGTCACCACATCGTGGACTTGGAACACCAATGTTACGTGCAAAAATACCAACCCCCACCAGAGAAAGAGGATGGTCACAAGAAGAAAGGCAATTTCATCTTTTTCGATTTCGAATGCATGCAAGAAACCGGCATTCACATTCCTAATTTTTGCGTGGCTCATCGAGCGTGCGAGAAGTGCATTCAAGAACCTATTTTCAGTCATTGCCCTCACTGCAGCAAGATTCCCGGAGGGCGTGAAAAAATCTTTCGGGGACCGAACACGTTAGCCGATTTTGCCCAATGGGTCTTAGACCCCATCGACAAGACGTGGAGCCAAGAGGACATCGAACGTTACGGAGATTGTCATCGTCATGCCACGGTGATGGCTCACAATTTCTCCGGATACGATGGACAGTTTCTTTTGAGGTACTATACGGAACAAGGCACCAAGCGTCCTAAAGTGACTTTGAACGGAGCCAAAATCATTTTCATGCAAGTGGGACAAGTGCAGTTTAAAGATTCGATGAGCTATTTGGCCATGCCTTTGAGTCGAATGCCTAAAACGTTTGGAATGACAGAAATGGCTAAAGGGTACTTTCCACACTTTTTCAATACGGAAGCCAATCAACATGCCGTTCTACCCCATTTGCCTGAGGCTCACTATTACGACCCCGACAACATGCGTACCGAACAACGAGAAGCTTTCTACGCTTGGTACCAGGCTCACGCCTCGGACCCTTTCGACTTTCAGGAAGAAATGCTAAAGTATTGTCGTTCCGACGTGGACATTTTACGGCGTTGCTGTGGAAAATTTCGAGAACTGTTCATGGAACACGGAGGGGTCGATCCTTTGAAAGAAGCTTGCACCATTGCCAAAGCGTGTTCCTTAGTGTATCGACAACGATTCATGCCTGAAAACACCGTGGCTGTCATCAGTCCTCAAACGACCCACTTTGTCAAACGTCAATACTCGGTCAAAGCCTTACGTTGGTTACATTACTTGTGCGACAAGGAAGACAAGTGGATTCAACATGCCCGCAACGGAGGGGGCGAAAAGACCATCGGAACGTATTCGGTCGATGGCTGGGACTTAGAAAACCCCAAGATCGTGTACGAGTTTAACGGTTGCTTATTTCACGGATGTCCCGTCTGTTATCCTGATCGTAGTACTAAAAATCAGTTTTTACAACGAACCATGGAAGACTTGTACCAGGACACTTGTCAGCGGCGCCTAAAGTTGGAACAGGAAGGATACCAAGTGGTGGAAATGTGGGAACACGAGTACGATCACCGTATGAAAACCGATCCCGAGTTTAAACACCTCGTGGAAAGTTACCAGTTCATGGACCCGCTGAACCCGAGGGATAGTTTGTACGGAGGAAGGACCAATACCACCTGTTTGCTGTACCAAGCCGACGAAGAGAAAGGAGAAGAAATCAAATACTTGGACGTGTGTTCGCTGTATCCCTACGTGTGCAAATATTGTCGCTTTCCTGTAGGGCACCCGCAATTGCTGACGGAACACATCGACCTGAAAAACATTCGACAATACGAAGGCTTGATCAAGTGTAAAGTTTTGCCTCCCACGAACCTATACCATCCCGTCTTACCTCACCATTGTCAAGGCAAACTGATGTTTCCCTTGTGCCGTACTTGTGCCGAAACGTGCAACCAAGACCAACCTTGTCAGCACAGCCAGGAAGAACGTGCCTTGACGGGAACCTGGGTCAGCGTAGAATTGTTCAAAGCTCTGGACATGGGATACCAACTGTTAGAAGTGTACGAAATTTGCCACTTTCCCAAGACACAACAATACCACAAGGGTGACCCTACTCAGAAAGGCATTTTCGCAGACTACGTGGATGCCTTTTTGAAACTGAAGCAAGAAGCCAGCGGCTATCCGTCCTGGTGTCACACTCCCGAAGACCAAATAAAATTCAAAGAGAAATACTACGAACAAGAAGGCATCACTTTAGACCACATCGAAAAAAACGAAGGCAGGCGATCGTTTGCCAAAGTGATTTTAAATTGCTTGTGGGGTAAAATGGCACAACGACCGTGTTTACCCAAGACGGAATATTTGACACAACCTTCCCGCTACTTCCAGATGATTCACGACAAAACCAAATACATGAAACACGTGGACGTCGTTCGAGAGAATTTGATCTTGGTCAATTACGAAGAAGATCTGGACTTTGTACAAGACGACCCTTTTGGAAATGTCATCATTGCGGCTTACGTGACAGCCCATGCTCGCTTAAAATTGTACGAAGCTTTAGAACTGTTAGAAGAACGCGTCCTGTACTTTGACACGGACAGTTGCATTTACATCCATCACCCGATTCAACATCACCCTAACATCGAAGGAGACCGTTTAGGAGCCTGGACAGACGAGCATCCCGACGACAAGATTCTAAGTTTCGTCAGTGGTGGTCCCAAAAATTACGGCTACGAATACCGGGACAAACAAGGAGAAGTGCACACGACATGCAAAGTGAAAGGACTGACTCTGAATTATCGTACCAGTCGAGTGGTCAACTTTGGGGTATTGAAAGAAGCCTTGCAATCGGGAGAGGATGGAAACTTTAAAGTGACCACCTATCAACCGAACAAGATTGTACGTTTACCCACTCACCACATCGTCAGTCGACCCTTGGAAAAAGTCTATCAAATTGTATACCAGAAGCGAGTGCGACTTCCCAATCACTTTACCTTACCGTACGGTCACGTCGGTATTGGTCTGTATATAAAAAGGAACCCTAGGCAAGATCGATAGTTCATTGGGACTACCAAGACCGAGCGAACAAGATGAATACTTTGAAAGAGACATCGTTCCAGTTTGGGGATTGTAAAAAAGTTGTATCTTCCTCTAGTGTGACTAATACTGGATGGATAAGACCCAGGCATTGCGACGGAAAATGTCCGGAAGGAAACTGCGATTGTCCATGTGGTTACCATTGTAATTGCGTAACGGAGTTTGCAGACGAGTGCGATTGTGAGCCTTGCGATGTGTACGATGCTGTACGTTGTGACCTGAGCGATGCCGTAAAGCATCATGGGAACTTTAGTGTCCCTACCCCTATCATGGAAAGCGATGCTGTGCGTGTCAAACCTGTGGGATGCGAAAGTGATGCCGCTCGTCCTCTTGGACATTTTACTGGGTTTCGTTTTAAAGGGGAATGTTCACCTTCACGTCTACCCCCCTACGGATGTCATCCAGCCCTGAGCAAACTCCTGCCCATGTCACTCAATCCTCATCGAAACGAACCTGTGAAAGACGAATATTCGTTCCCTGTGCGTTTGTAGGAATACTGCGACTTTGAAAATCGTCTTCAATCGTTCAAAGGAAAATGGCCTAAGTATCTGGGAGGACCGACCCCCGAAGAATTAGCCAGAGCCGGATTTTTCTACTTGGGCGAAGGAGATAAAGTCAAGTGCTTCAGTTGCGGTGTGTCACTTCACCACTGGGAACCGCAAGATTCGGCCTACGTTGAACATGCTCGATGGTCACCGAATTGTCATTACTTACCTTTAGTGGGACCGAGACATTGAAGTAACTTCTTACCATAATAATCTGTTCATGAATACTTTACAAGAGAACATTCGTGCTTTGCCTGTGGAGTTGAGAGAACGCATTTACCGAGAGCTGGTCAAAATACAAGTGAAACGTAAAGAACAATTGCATCCGTTACGTCACCGGTGTTTGAACCACTGGTACCTTCAGGCTATACAAGGACTGATTGAGTTGAAAGTGTTCCATTGGACAGACATTGATCAACGACCTCCTGGTTATAAAAAGGAATGGTTTGGTATTGACGATTCTATCTACTACATTGTAAACGTACTGCATCGAATTCCAGAGGAAGAGTTAACGAATTACCAACATCTTTCACGCAATGTCAACTTAGTGAAAGAGGAAACTTCTGAACGAATTGTAATGTGTAGATTAGTGGTGAAACGATTTAGATTCGACAATGAATTAAAACCATGTTTGTGCAAACAGTACATTTCTTGTGTCAGACCAAAGAGGATTTAGTATGACCTATTCATGGATACTTTGCTAGAGAACATTCGTGCCTTGCCTGTGGAATTGAGAGAATGCATTTACCGAGAGCTGGTCAAAATACAAGTCAAACGTAAAGAACAATTGCATCCGATACGTCACCAGATCTTTAACCACTGGTACCTGAATGGTATAAGAGAACTGATTCGTCAGAAATTCTTTCAATGGTCAGACATTGTTCAAAACTTTGAGGTCGCTAATGATCGACATGTTCATGATTATGGTTACTTCGAGATTCACCTAGTGCAACGCATTGAGGAAGACAAGTTAAAGGATTACCAACATATTTTACGTGGAATCTGCTTAGCGGAAGAGGAAACACCTAATCGAACTCTGACGTTTCGGTTACAGTATGCAAGATTTAGATTCCCTACTGGAGAACGAAGATCTCTGGTTAGAAAGTACGTGTATTGCATCCGAAAAAAAGAGAATATAAAAACAGGCTGCCATGCCACGGTTTATGTCACATGTCATCCAACAGATTCCGTGGAAGGAACTCAATGACCATATTCAAACCGTGGATCATTACCATCGATTATTACAAGAACTGTATCCATTCAATTTGGGACGACAAGTGGTGTGTGTCTTAGTGACTTGTTTTCTGGGATTTCGTTTACCAGCCGATTCTTTGTGGACTCTTTACGATCAGTACTTACCACCTCCATGGCCTTAAATGGTCACGAAAAACTCCTTTTGCTCAAAGCCTTGCGGTTTCATCTGGATACTTCTCGACCTCAACAGGAAAAAAAGATTCGTCAACTTTTAGCTACCCAAGACGTGTATGACGATGTGTGTGTAGCTTGTGACTTACACCCTCATTGGACAGATGTTCGTGACTGGAAAAAGGGGGGTTTTGAGGCTTGGACCCAAGAAGTGGCCCAGTATGCACAAGAGTTGTTCAAGGAAAAAAGTTACTTTTCAACCCGTGTTAGTGACGGTGCCAGAAGAACCCGTCACCGAGAACAACCACTCGCTTCAGGACAGGACTGTCATGGACATTCCTGAAAGGTCATTCCGGGAGGACACTTGTGTGGCAATACCTCAGGTAGAGACTGTAAGAACATTACACACTGTCCCTAGGACATCTTGGTTACCCAAAACATGTTGTACAGACACTTGTTTATATTCCACTTTGATCGCTTTGCTGTGTTTTATATTCCTGTACATCACTATTTGGGTTGTATGTATTTTTGTCTTTCGTGTTCATATTTGAAACATTCAATAAACGTGTTCTGAAAAAAGTATATAAACTCTTGTCTTGTTTGTTTTTCGTGTCACAAGTGACATTTCTCACACCATGGCTACCTCTGCTGTCTCTGCTCCCTCTTCCTCTACTGTCAAAGTCATCGACGAACACTTAGATCGTGCCAGTTGGGAGGCTTTGTATCTTCGCCATCCCTTTAACATGTTCATTTCTGGACCTAGCGGTTCAGGCAAAACCGAATTCGTCAAACGTTTGATCGAACATAAACATCATTTGATCGATCGGCCACCTCAACGGATCGTGTGGTGTTACAAAGAGTGGCAATCGGCGTACAGCCTTTTGCGAGAAAGTCAAGGCGATTCCATCGTGTTTGTGGAAGGCATTCCTAAAGAAGACGACGGCATCGTCTCTGACTCCCGTCAAACCCATTTGGTCATTTTCGACGACATGTTAGGAGAAGACGAAGAAGAAATTAAATTGTGGTTCACGCGCAAAGGGCATCACCGTAATGCCAGTGTCGTTTACATCACCCAAAATTTGTTTCAACAAAGTAAAGCCCATCGCACCATCAGTCTCAATGCACATTACGTGGTCTTGTTTAAAAGCCCTCGAGATAAATCGCAAGTGCAAGTCTTAGCCAAACAGTTAGGAACGCCTTGGCTGACTCAGGCGTACGACGATGCCACTCAAACGCCACACGCCTATTTACTCGTCGATTTGAAACCTACCACTCCCGAGGATTTGCGATTTCGTACCCACTTGTTTCACCACTGGTGCCAAGACGGAGGGCCTGTCCTGTACACGTCTCCGTCCTCGACTTCATTTCACTCCCCATCAAAAAATCTATAAAAACCTCAGACCCTTTTTCGTCTGTCTCACACTCAGTGCGAACATGACGTCCCTTCAGTCGCATCTTCCCGTCAAATTGATTCGTGCCTTGTATGGCATCAGTCGAGAAAAAGATCCACAAACACGAGCTCGTGTCTTAGAAGCTAGTCTCAAAGAAGTCTTACGATGGTTTACGGTGACGGCACGTCAATTACTCCAAGGAATCATTCAGATTCCTCATCAAACCCAACGCTTTTTCGATCGAAACAAAGTCGCTTTGGTCCAACTGGCCGATCCCCGCATCGACACTCAAACCAAAAACCAAATCATTTTGAAACCTGGAGGGAGCGGTACTCTAGGAGGTGTCATCATTCGCTCACTCTTAAGATGGGATCCTAATGCCCCCAAAGTTATCCCTAAGACAAAAGTCCAACGAAGCCCCAAGAAGAAAAAGAAAAAGACCAGGTCCCCAAAGAGAAGAAATTCTCCAGTGGCGGGACCCTCCTCTTACCAGACACCACCCCGGAAAAAGAAAAGAAGCCCCAAGAAAAAGAAACAGAGAAAAAGTCCCCAGAAAAAGAAAAGTCCACAGAAGAAAACTAGTCGCAAGAGAGGCACTGCGGCCAGGACGCAGCCTTACACTCGCAAACCACGATCTGCCACAGCGGTGACTGCGTCTCCGACAGCCTCACGTTTATCCACTTCTCCGTTGATGTCACCAGGAACTGAAGAGTATTTGGAGACGTTAATCACACCAAGAACTTCTCCGTTGATGACCCCCAAAAGAACTTCCCCAGTGGCAGGACCCTCCAATTTAGTGGCAGTGGCTGCTGCTCACAAAGTACCTTCTCCCAAAATCAAAGTCCATGAAAGATCGGGCATGTTACAAAGTTTACTGGATTTGTCCAAGCAAGAACTGACTCGATTTAGTCCGTTACGTACCCCTGCACGACGTGTCATGCCTGTCATGAAGTTGATACGACGTAAAGACAATCAGTGGCGACGCGTTCCAGTATAAAAAAGGCATGTGACCGAGTAGGGTATCAGTGTTTTTTTGGTGCTCCTAAAGACTCAAAGATGTCACCCTCCAGAAAACCCCAAGGAAAGAAAAGGAAAGGACTGCCACCACGTTTAGCCAAACATGGGGACCTGTTATCTGTCCTGTCCAAAGCTTCTCCACCCCTACGAAAAAAACTCATTCAAACGGCCTCCAAAGAGGTCATCGATACCGTGTGCGAATGTTGTTTGAACGTTTTGAAAGGCACGATCCCTTTGTCCAAACACCAGAAACAATGCTTAGGCAAACATCGTCACGTTCTTCGCCAAATGGTTCAAAAGAAAATTCCCATTCGTCAAAAGAAGATGTTGGTTCAACGTGGAGGCATTTTGCCTCTCTTGTTAGGCCCCATACTGAAAGGAGTCTTGGGAACCATGTTGGGAGGACTGATGGGAGCAAGATAAAAAGGCCTTCGAAAGTCCCAAGATCTCAGAATCGACCCCTGACAACCCCATGGAAGGACGAAAACTAGCTTTAGTGCCTTACAAACGATGGATGGAATACCATCGGTGGCAAGAACAACGCACCCCACATTTACCTCCCAATCCCAATTTGAGCGAGATGTCCCAGTTACAACATGAATTGCAGTCCTTGATGGATCGCCAAGATTTGTCCGAAACAGAAAAATCGCAAAAGTACGGTCAACTCTTGCAACGACTGCAACTCTTTCACCAGAAAGCTTTAGACGAAACAGCTTTACCCACTCTAAAAGATTTTAAGACCTTGATGAAAAGTCCAGCACCATCACCAGTACCAGTACCAGTACCATCACTACCCGTGACCAAGACAGAAAAAGGAGAAGAAGAGGAAGGGTTTCAAACTCCACCAGAAAAAGTACGCAAGTTAACAACACCACCTACCTCCAGAATTGGATGGATTAAAAAGATGATGGCCACCCCTTCTTCATCACAAGAGAAAAAGAAAGTGAAGACAGAAGTGAAGACAGAAGTGAAACAAGAACCGATATCCCCCGCCCAAACATCCTTCTCCTCTTCGACACCTATTGCTGGCCGCACACGCAAAGCCTTGCAATCCAAGAAAATACCCCAAGAGAAAAAGAGTAGCCTCTTCCAAGAGTGGGTGCCTTATTAACACACCAACCAACACAAAAAAAATGGAAAAAGTCTTAGCCAGCATTTACTACGATCCCTTGCATCCTGCAGGTTACGCAGGAGTTCAAAAATTGTATCGTGCTGCCAAAACTCGACTGAAAAGTCTCCGTTTACCTCAAGTGCAACGATGGTTACAAGAACAAGCTACCTACACTTTACACAAACCCATTCGACGCAAGTTTGCCAGAAGTCGCACCCGAGTGGAAGGCATCGATCATCAATGGCAAGCCGATTTAGCCGATGTCTCTCATTTGGCCAGCTACAATCGTGGCTACAAATATTTGTTTTGTGTCATCGACGTCTTTTCCAAATTTGCCTGGGTCGTGCCCTTGACTTCCAAATCGAGCAGCGAGTTAGTGCGAGCCCTGCAACGGGTGTTGAAACAAAGCGGTCGTCACCCTCTTCGATGGCAAACGGACAAAGGCACCGAATTTCTGAACCAAGCTTTCCAAAAAGAATTAAAGAAACGTGACATTCATTTTTTTACCACCGAGAATCCCGAAACCAAAGCCAGCATCGTGGAACGTTTTCAACGTACTTTGAAAGAACGCATGTGGAAATATTTTACGCATCACCACACTCTGAAGTACATCGACATCTTACCGCACCTGGTGCAAGCGTACAACCAATCTTACCATCGAAGCATCGGACGTGCCCCGCAAGACGTGACTCCCGACAACGAAGTGCTGGTGTTTGAGCGTCTGTTTGGTACGTCCCCGACGAGGGCTGTCCCCGAGAAAAGTGGAGAGTTGACCGTAGGAGATTGGGTGCGCATTGGCAAAACCAAACGCACTTTCGACAAAGGTTACTTACCTAACTGGACGACCGAATTGTTTCGCGTCACTGGACGAGTGCATGGCCGTCATCCTACCGTCTATAAATTGGAAGACATGAACGGAGAAGTGCTCAAAGGAACGTTTTATTTACCCGAATTACAACGTGTCACCAAAAAAGAAGACGACGTGTACGACATCGAAAGCATTCTCGAACGCAGAACCCGTAAAGTGGGCAAACGACGTGTCAAAGAAGTCAAAGTACGTTGGAAAGGATATCCACCCAGTTTCGATTCTTGGATCGACGCTTCGCAAGTCATCGACTATAAAAAGAAGAAGTGACTATCATGCCCTTTCACTCAGCAGACGCAGCTACGTCGACCACTCCTTCTTCCCCTAGTTCTTCTGTGCAAGATTTACAAAAACAACCCTTGTGGGTGTGGTGTGGAGAACGTGTGCCTAAAACGCAAATCGTCTTTTTCTGCCAAATCTTCGTGATGTATTGTGTCATCGGGGCAGCCATCGCCAATTTGAGTTTGCAACAAGGAGACAAACAATTGTGGACCATTTTATTGAGCAGTTGCATCGGTTACCTGCTTCCCAATCCCTCCCTGAAATTGTCCTCGAACGGGAACCTTGTGTCCAGTGCCAGTGTCAGTCACCACTCCAACAACCACAACCAGAACCCCATTTTGGGCGGAGACACGTCTCTGACGTCCAGTAACCCCTCGGACAGCCACAGAACTCTGGAATTATGAGTCACCAAAACCAATTTTACTTAACCTTACCCAGTGACAGTTCCATGGAGGTGTTTCCCCACAACACGTTGTGCTGTTACACGGCCAAATTACCTCAGGCCATCCCCTTAGATCACGAAGCCCATTGGGAAGTGGCTTTAGTAGAAATGATTCACCCGACCCAAGTCCTCAATGTCCTTCCCAATGAAAATAAATTTGATGTGGAAGTTCATGACGAGCAAATGCAACAGTGGATGGATACCCATAGCAAATATGACAAGAAAACCCGTACACCAAATCAAAAGTGGACCACCTATCACTTGTTCATTCCCCCAGGCTATTATTTTAGTGGTCAACATTTGGTCAACACCATAGCCACCAGGTTTAATGGTGTGTTTCTGAAAGCTTTGGAAAGTGTCAAAAAAATTGTCACCCTGGAGTACCACAAAACAGCTCGTCGCTTCCTGATGAAATTTCCTGAGGGGCCCAAAATCATGTCTTTCTTATTTTGTCATGAATTGTTTGACATGTTGGGCGGTGACATGGAGCTAAGGAAGAAAGTAGAAAAAGAAAAAGGTGAATTACCAGTCATTTCTGACAACGATTCTTTTGCCAAGTATTTTCGTACCCCGGTAGAACTGAACCAAGGACTGAATTTGATGTTCGTGTACTCCGATGTGGTGGAGTACAACGTGGTGGGACACACCTCCGTACAGTTACTGCGTGTCATTCCTTTCAAAGTGGATTCTGTCGCAAACGCTGACGAGGAAGGTGGAAACACTTACCACGTCCACCGTGAATTTGTCCATCCTCACTATTTGCCTGTCAGTAAGTCGTATTTGGACACAGTCAACATTACTATAAAAGGAGATTTGGGACAAAATATTCCATTCACCAAAGGAAAAGTCACGGTGAAACTCCATTTTCGAAAACGGTTCTCTCACGACTCGTAAGTAAGTCATGTATCCAGTGTACCGAGGGGTTGCTCGACAGCGAGGACACGGTTTAGGAGACATGTTAAAATCGGCCTTTCGTTCGGTGGCCCCAGTGTTGAAACCGATGGTGACACGCGGATTGCACGCTTTGAAAGATGCGGCACTGACGCAAGGCAAAGAATTTCTCCAAAATGTCATCATCGACAAACAAAACCCTAAAGAAGCCTTCATGAGGGCAGGCAAAAATGTCTTGCTGCAAACGGGTAAAGACATTTTAGGCCGACGAGACACACCTATAAATGCCCTGCACGCTACCGAGTCAGGCATTCAGCAAGGACAAGGCAGAAAGAGACGATGCAGAAAGCACCCTTTCACCAGACTTCAAGCGAGAAAGGCCAAGAAAAGAAGAACCGTTCGAGACTTAGACGTTTTCGATTATTGAAACATAGAAAAAATGATGCACCGAGAGTCTTGCGCCTGTTCCAAGACGGAACTGGATCTGTTTGCCATGCCCCCCACCATGATGACAATGCAAGAATCCCAGTGGGTGGAATTTCACCCCGTCTCCTCATTGACAGCCTCAGCTCCCATCGAGTTTGAAATCAAAGGACAGCCCGAAGATTACATCGATCTGAATAGCAGTTACTTGTACTTGAAAGTCAAAGTTGTCGATGAGGACAATTCGACCCTAGATGGCGATGAGGTAATAGCTTCCGTCAACAATTTCATGCATTCCTTGTTTAGCGGAGTGGACTTGTACTTGAACAACAAACTGGTCAGCAGCAGCATGGATACTTACCCTTATCGAGCGTACCTGGAAAATCTCTTGACGTACGGAATAGATGCCAAGAACACTCATCTCAATGCCTGTGTGCTATGGGAAGCTGACGAAGCAGGCCAGTTTGAAAGATTCGAAACTGATGCAAGCAAAACACCAAACAATGACGGATTTGTAGAACGAAGAGACAAAATCAAAAACGGACAAAGTTTAGAACTGATGGATCGTTTACATCTGGACATGTGGTTGCAAGAGAAATATTTGCTAAACGGGGTGAATGTTCGCCTGAGACTGAATCGTAGCAGTGCCGCTTTCCATTTGATAGGTACTACTGTTTGCAAAACTGTCATCGAGGAAGCCAGGCTCTACGTACGCCGTGTGGAAGTGTTACCTAAAGTGGGTAACGACATCAGTCAGACGTTGAGCAGAACGACCGCCAAGTATCCCATACGACGCGTGGAAGTGAAAACGTTCACCATTCCCAAGGGACAGCGATCCATGATCGAAGATCATCTGTTCCAAGGACAGCTACCCAAACGTTTAATCGTTGGTATCGTCGAGAATACAGCCTTCAACGGAGCTGTCGAAAAAAATCCTTTCTACTTTCAACACTTTGGTGTGTCCAAGATCGAAGTCAGTCGCGATGGCAAGACCTTGTGTACCCGACCTTTCGAACCTGACTTTGAGAAGAAGAATTACTTGAGATCGTACTTGTCCCTGTACGAAGCCACCGGCCAGTTAGGAACCAACACCAGTCACGGCATTACGTACGAGGATTACGCAGGAGGTTATGCTTTGTGGGCTTTCGATTTCACTCCAGACCAAGGCAGCGACGAGGGACATTTCCACCCTATAAAATCTGGTCAAATTCGTGTGGAACTTCAGTTTGCAAACCGAGACCCTGATGTAACGGTGAACGTCATCCTGTATGCCGAATTTGATAATACCATAGAAATCAATAGTTTGAGAGAAGTCATTCTAGATTACTAGAAAGCCATGGAAGACTGTTCTCCCTCTTTACCTAGTGGAGAAACTTTGGAGATGGAATGTGTGGAAAAAGAAGAAGTGATCATGATGAAGTCGAGATGGCCAGAACAAGAAGCCCATTTAGTCTCCTGTTTTGCCAAACACTTGGTCGACAAAATGACGGAATTGATCAAGAAAAATTGTTATGGATGTCAAAACGATCATCCCAGTCAAATTCAACACGATAAATGCCTGATGTTGAGTCAAGAAGAAAAATTGGACGAGTATCTGGACGAAGCTTGGGGTCTCATCTCGAACAAAGACGTGTTGCACCAGTGGTATAAAGACTTGCGTGAACATTCTTGTCCACCATTAACCACTCAAGAGATCCATCGTATCGAAGCTCTCCTAAATCAGAGTGAGGAAACAGAACGAATAACCGTTTATTCGTCAGACATTTTCAAGCAAAAAGTCAGGATCGAATTGACGACTTATTATTACCTGTGAAGAAGAAAACAACACAAATGGATACCTGGGAACTTTATTACCTTTTGAACCACAGTTCGTATACGGCTTCTTGGAATCCTGTCGTCTGTGCTAAAGATGAACTCCCTCATCGCAAACCTAAAGACCATCAAGCTTACGTGATCAACACGGACGACAGTCATCTCCCAGGAACCCACTGGGTAGCCGTCTACTTTCCTCAAGAAGGATGTGTGGAATATTTCGATTCGTACGGATTGCCCCCTTTGGAAGACGATATCATTGACTTTATGAGAAGAAATGCTCAAACCACCCGATTCAATAATGTGAAATTACAAGGCACAGATTCCTTGGTGTGTGGACAGTACTGTGTGTATTTTCTGCATCATCGCAGCCTGGGCTATTCCTTAGAACATTTAGTGACTCATTTCGATCCTCGTTCTTCTGCTAGAAACGATGTGAAAGTAGATCGATGGTTTTGTGACCATTATGCTTATCTTTTGTCTCAAGCTAGGAAACGTAGTGTCCATCAATGACCTAATGATTTCCAACAGTGGAAATCACAATTTCATTCACAACGTTGTCAGCCCTGTTTAAAGTAGATTGTCCATTGAGATAAAAATGTTTGTGATTTGAAAAAATTGTTTGATGTTATATTGTTGGATTATTGTTAAAAATGTTAGAGTTGTTGTTTAGTGTTAAGTGATTTTTGAATAAAAAATGTTGTGTTTTGAAAAAAATGCTTTTGTCTTTTGTTTAGCTATAAGAATGTTGGATTGATGCTCTTTCATTTCTTACTATCCCTCTCATGACACTCACTAAACGTTGCGACTCGAAAACCGTGTGGGGATGTTTTCCTTCACGTCCGCGCTTTGACTTTAAGAACCGGTTTGTTCCCAGTCTAACCATCCATTGTCGACTCATCCTCTTAAGAAGATGTGCTCCAAACTAGCTAAACTCAACGAAGCCTACGTGAATTTGCATAGGGTCAGACACAGTCTGATACCGAAGCCAGAAGAAATAGAGAATGTGAGAATGTTAAAAATCACTGAAGACCTGATAGAAGAGCTCTTCAGAGAAGAAATGAACAGGGAAAAAGAAGAATGGACAGAGAAGTACAGACTTCAGAGACAGCAGCAACAGCAGCAGCAACAGCAGCAGCAGCAGCAGCAACCTGAAGCTGACAGAGGCTTTGTCGATTGTCGTATCGACACCAAAGAGTTCTTCTTCTCTTTCCGAAGAAGCAGACCTATCGCCAGAAAGTCTATCCTCAGAGGACATCGCATTCTTAGAAACTAAAAAGAATGCCATAGCAAACAAAAAAAAACAGCCCTTTTCAGGGCTACCCAATACTCTAGAAAAGAAATAACGATCCATTTGCCAATGTGTGTAGGTAGAGTAGTGTGAAAATAAACACTAACTCTTTTTCAAAAAAATGTGAGGGTATGTGTTTGTGTATAGGATTGTGTGTTTGTGTGTATGTAAGTGATCAAGGAGGTTGGTGTGGATAGTAGATTAAAATGATGTTTGTTTTTTTGGCTGTTAGAGGTGTATATTTGGAGTTAGATTGGATTGCTTTGCGTATGTGGATAGTATATTGGAGTGATTTATAAAAAATTTTAAAATAGTGATGGGTAGCATAAAAAGTGAGTGAGTGTTTCTTTTAGGTCCGCGCGTTGCTGTTTTTTTTTTTTTTTTGGGTCACGATCTAGGTAAGATCAATTTTATGTTATTAGGGGATGTTTTCCATCACGTCCGCGCTTTCACTATAAATTGAAACTCGCTGGGCAGTCTAGCTACCCTTGTTGATTGATCAACACAGCCAGAAGAATGACTAGCAGAATAGTGAAACTGTTAGAACTCCAGATGCACCTGGAATATGCCAGGCGCATAGTAAACGAACTATCAGCGGAGGCTATAGTAGAAGAAGCAAGAGTAAAGAAGGAAGAGGAGGAGAGAAGAGAGAGGGAAGAAGAGGAAAAGAAAAGAGAAGAGAGGATGTCGTTCAATATTCCCGAGACAGAGGATTGGGGTGTTGAAGCGAATCATCCTCCCTCTGCGCTCCCCAGAAGAAAGGTGAAAGAAGACTGGGGAAGAAGATGCGTGTGTGGCGCCAGGCCAGGACGGTGCAACCATTAGATAGGTGCATCAGGAGTTCAAAAAACAGCCCTTTTCAGGGCTACCCAATACTCTAGAAAAGAAATAACGATCAATTTGCCAATGTGTGTAGGTAGAGTAGTGTGTATATAAACACTAACTCTTTTTTAAGATAGTGTGAGGGTATGCGTTTGTGTGTTTGTGTGTTTGTGTTTGTAAGAGCTCAGGTATGTTTGTGTGAATAGTAGATTATGGGTTTCTTAGCGTATCTGAAGAGTATAGTTAGGGTTATATTATATGAAATGAGAAAAGTAGGGGATGTTTTCCTTCACGTCCGCGCGTTGCTTGGTCATGATCGAGGTAAGATCAATTTTATGTTTTCAGGGATGTTTTCCTTCACGTACGCGCTTTCACTATAAAACTAACAGTGTTGGTCATTGGAGCCCATTCTACGGAATAAGTAAACAAGAAGATGCCAGCAGCTTCAGCTTTATACAACGATCTTATGGGAAGTTGGTATTGGATGGTGGATGGATTGAGTGTAGTAGAAAGGGTTGAACAGGAATGGAGGTATGCAGTGACAAAAGACTTCGTCTCAAGACAAGTAACCAGCCTCCACTTATCCGTAAATATTGTAAAAGAAATGATAGAGGATGAGGAGAAGAGAATCAGAGGTTTAATTAACCCACCGTATGTCAAAGTGGGTAAGTTAAAAGAAGCGATAGATCATGTGACGAGTGCAAGGTGCTTTCTAGAAGACATTGTAGAATGGACAGATTGGTGTTTCGCGAAGTGGGGGTTAGAAAAACTTAAGAAAGCTGAAGAACTAATGAGGAATGTGCTGACCGAAGAGGTCAAGAAGATCAAAGAAAAGTGGTCCAAGGAAAGAAAAGAAGAAGAAAATAGAAAAAAAAGGGATGAATTCGAAAAACTGAACACAAACTGGATGAAAATCCAAGAGAAGTTCCGGGCCATGGGCCACCCGGACTGGTTGCCGGAAACAGAAAAGAAAAAGAAGAAAGGAATGATGGACAAAATAAGAGGATGGTGGAAGAAGTTAAGAAGTTAAAAGAAGAAGAAGAAGAAGAAGAAAAAACCCAAAGGCCCTTTTCAGGGCCAGCCATATTTCTCGAAAAGAGATAGCCTTTCCATTGCCTACCCCTTTTTAAAAAAAATTTAAAAAAAAAAAATCCCATGTTCCATTTCCCTTGACGCTATACAGTCCCACCCTGTTTAAATTCCCCTTGACGCTCAACAGTCCCACGATTTTTCTCCATGTTAATTTCCTTGACGCTATATGTTCCCACGATTTTTCTCCATGTTAAATTTCCCTTGACGCTATATGTTCCCAAGGGTCTTTTTAATGATAAGTCCCATTGACGCTATACTATCCCTATTCACTACTGCTAGATAGAAGTGTTGAGTCCGTGGAAGAAAGAGTGCTTGAGATGATGGAATTTGGAAGTGATGATGAGAAGAGTATATCCAGGCCAATAGATCATGTATTCCCCTCGGTTACATGCTATCTTTGCACGAGACATCTGAAAGATAATGTCAGGCACTTCCTTCAAAATAAAATATGGGTGGAAAAGGGTTAACGCGATATAATAAAGACCCAGATATTTGATACCGGTGTCATCACAGATGCAAATACTACAATAGATTTTGAAAGTTGATCAGAACTTTTGGAAATAGTCATCAATGAATAGCATCCGACATTTGCACTATACTTTATAAATAACTTGAAACCAAGACTACATAAATAATTTTTCAAAAAGATAGCTGCAAAAATACTGAATGCGTGAATTTGACTAATGACAATGCATCCATCAATAACATTCTACAACTTTTCGTTTGACTGGAAACCACAACACGCGCAAGATCTAATACACAAACTTTTCAGCGTGACACAGCACCATTTCATGGTTGATAGAAGCGCTCTTTACGACAGCGCGAATTATCAGTTAACGAAAAAAACAACACATTTGTCATATACATGACAGCGTCTGGAGGTGCAAATCCGAAAAGCAAACCACGGAGATTTTCGGAAACGTCCTCAAGGACATTACACGTATATAGAAATCAAAGTACATGAAGTCACTAAATGGAAAATACACCGTAATTAATAAAGCTATTATTATATACTACTAATTATTAAATATATATTGTGTTTTGGAAAGTTAAATGATATCAAGAATTTACATGTATCTGTAATCGTAGTATTGATTTATTGTAAAGAAGATTTAGCTACCAACTTCATGCTCAGTAATAATTAATTTAGAAATAATTTTGGAAACTACAGAACATGATATATTGGCATTTAGATTCAAACATTTAATACTTCGCAACTACTTCAAACAATGTTGGAGTCAGCCTGAAATATTGAAATTAGTAAGATGTTTTTACAGATCGTTAATTGATTCAATATTTAATTATTTACATTATGTTCTAAAAATAAAGAAATTCTATAACTGTATGAAGTTGGTAAGCTTGAAGGGAAAAAATAATTATATATATACTATTATATCTAAAATGTATGAATATACAAGCATCATGTATGCTACTTGGTATGTTCAATTCAGAAATAGATAAATAAATATATCTTTAAGAGCGAAAGACTGACAGAATAAAAAAGGATAATGAATCATTACACTAACCTGTATCGTAAATGCGATGCTGTCATTTTCCGCATATATTACAAGACAAAATAAGCTAACGAGGCCTGACATGATTAGGATATTGTAGACAAGGATAAAACACTATTGTCACAATTAACACATTTCAGTTCATATTGTACCAAAATATATCCGATCGAAATGTCACAATATAAACTGTAATTACTGTAAATTAATCCACAATGTACACACATGTATGGCTCTTTTGTACAAATTTTAAGCGTGTGGTGCGTTTAATTTTCAAACCTTTTTATTTTCATTCAAATTTGCGTGCATTGATTAACTTAATAAAAGTGACTTTAGTTATAATTAACTGTTTATATCTTTTTTATTTATTGCAGACATCAATGAATAACCATGTGATTAGTGCGAATGATCAATAGCAGTGAGCTAATTATTGTTTCTAAAACAAATCGGATTTCTTTGCAAATTTCTAGTGTGCAGTAAATGTAATTTCGTTTCATTCAGATTAGCGTGCATTCAATAACTTAATAAATGTTACTTTAATTTTAATTAACTGTTGACATTTTTTTCGGCGACTTAGAGATGTGTTGGTATCTTCTTTAATTGTAGACGTCAATGAATAATGGCGTGATTAGTGGAAATTAATATTAGTGCTAATTATTATTTTCAATATGCATGAATTGGGGGCAGAGGCGTAGCTGGGGGGGGGGGCAGGGGGGTACATATGTCCTCGGGCGCCAAGGTACAGGGGCGCCAAAATGAGGCTTACAACTTTACATCATAATAAGTAAACAAGGGTAATATTCAAAAATGTGATTAAACGGGGAGGGGGCTGGGGGGCCAATTTTATAGTTCGTCCCCGGGCGCAAAATATCATAGCTACGCCTCTGATTGGGGGCGACTTATCCCTTGACTGGAGTGTAAGTGTCTTGGGGTCGAAATGTCTAGGGAATTTTCTTGGTGTCGAAATGTCTTGCTCCCATGTGGTATTGCTACTTATTTATAAATGTTGATAAATATTCACATTACTGCACCCGAACACTCTTCGTCGAAATGAGAGTTGTTTCCCTTTGGCAAATCTTTGATCTCGCTACTTTTTCTGTTAAATAAACAATCGCTAAATATTCACACTTTTTGTTTCTATGTTTGTTTGTGCTGTTGTTGAAATTTAAAGTAGGCAAATGATTGAGTGTTGATGTGTTTTTTGAGAGTCTTGGGGTGTTTAGTGAGACCCGTTGGATTGAATACGTGAAGCGGTGGCCATATTGTTCTTGTTTATTTTTTGTTTACTCCGATATATCATCGAGCACCCCAGACCCGGTCCTGCTAAATACTGCATAATCATGGGGATGAAAATACAGTATTGTTAAAGAAAGTAAAGTAATTGAGTAAATAAAAATAAAAAATTGTACAGTTTGTTGTTGTTTATCAACTGACATTAATATGAAAATTGATGGCGCTTGTGTAAAGTAACAGAACTTCACATGAATATTGACAGAATAAGCCATAACGTAGACCAACAAGTAGGTCTCTGTTTTTTTTTTTTTTTTTTTTTTTGTTTTTTTTCTTTTTTCTTCCTGACATTGCTGATAGCGGAGAGCAGTCAAAAGCAGATGGATTTTATTTACCATCCGCATAGCAAGGTCAGTCGAAATAAATTTATGAATTACTAGCGAGCGTCCGATAGTCAGAAGTGACGGGAGGCTGAAACAGCGTAAAACTTCAGTATGGAATACGTCCCGACAGCGTTGGTCTCCGCTATCAGTAATGCATGGAAGAAGAGAAAGAAAAGCGTAGATGTACTTGTTTGTCTAGCCATAACGCCGTTCGGGGTAATATTGGAAACCGTTTATCAGACAAACCAATTCTCACAGTCGGACTGACGTCATCGAGTCACATTTTTATAACTATTTACCGCATAGTAGTAAACTATCAACAAAATATCATATTGTTGCTGTCACTAGTGCAATGATAAGCAGAATGGATTATCATTTTTTAAAAATTGGTGGAATAACGTGTGGACTGATGAATGAACCACTCTGGTTGGTAAGTGCAGGAATTTTCATTTGCGCTTGCATTAATGCTTGATTCAACTGGGACGGATTGTGGGTGTTTGACAAATAAGAAACCAGTTTGACATGATACATGTCTGATTTTTGTCGGCTTTACAGTAGCTCTTGAAAGTCTGGATTGTTGTAGCCTGTGATGTGTATTGAAAATTTTGACATGAAATCATCACTGGCATTCGACCAAACACCGATATTTGACTCAGTTTTTTAAAATCCTTTTTAGACTTTGTCTCTGATAGAGAAGAAAGTCTTTCTACCCTGCTATTTTTCTTTTAAAACTACACTGCTGTCGGGCATTTCTGCGCACCTAAGGTTTTCGTTTCCAATATTGAAGCAAAACGCATATTGAATTCGAGCGATTGACAAAAATAAAATACAGCAATGCTAACCATTTGAAAAGATGCAGTTGTCACCAGAATATTCTGTTCAAAATAATATTAATTTTGGACACAGGGGATACCACCCCACTATTTTCCTGTCTCGCAATATGTCAGCTTTTTCTGCGCATAGCTTTGAAAAGATGTAATGTCAATAAATGGCAAGATATATTAAGCAAACTAAACCGATCTTGTAAAAAAATTAGTAAGGTTCAACATTTTATGAAAAATAAGCTATTACGTGGAAGAGAAACAATCATGAATAAGGTGTAATGTGTTTACGTCTTGTTGATGGGGAAAAATTACTACATAATTTAGAAACAGACTATCGGCCGGGGAATTTGTTCAGAATTTATGTTCTAGTGGCTAGTAGACACGTTGGGTAGCAGACGATTTTGTACGTGTGGGACAACTTCTTGCAAAATTGGAAACTTGGATTAAAATAGTTTTGTTTTAATGTACACATTTCCATCTTTTATATAATGTATTTATTTGTATGATTCTAAAAGATGCATAGTCAATCGAATTTTCTGGGTTACAGGTTCAAGAAGGTCATGGAGTGGGTCTTCACGTTGCCATTTAGAAATCACATTTTTATGTGCATTTCGAGTCTAAATGTGGGATATTTTTCTAAACTTTATGAATATCACTTTTCTTAATTAATGTACGATTCTTCTTTCTGGATACAAAATGGATTTTTGACCCAAAATAGCACGTGATCAAATGTTTACAGAAATGACGTATCGTTCCGCAGAATTACCTGGCGCGCAGAATAGGCCGACATGGCGGTAAATACTTATCACCAATAACATGTTGAAATATATTCCCAAGATTTTCCAAGATTCATTTTGATAAGTTCTATGATGACGAAATTAATCACTTGTAAGGCAAGATGCACGAGAACACCTGAGTAAACCACGTGTTTTCCCTACAGGAACTCGGCTTCAAGCCTGAAGTAGCGAGTATGTTGAAATTATACATTGCCTGAAGTTCTACCAAATAATAGCTCGACTATGTGTGCAGGGTCGGGGGGTTGGGGGGGGGGGTTGGCAGGGTCGTCCAGGTTTCCGGATATCCCCCCCCCCCCGGTAAAAAGAAATATACGTTTCAAGGTACAGTCAATTGTCAATTGAAATTTGACCACCGTTGTATTCTTGCGCACGTTTATTGCATATTATGCAAAATTTGAGTAAACAGACTTTTACTTTGGTGCCCTTTTGAGCAATGTCAGGTGGATAAATGACATTGTCCATATATATGGAAACCAAAAATCATGTTTCTAAAACGACACTCCTCGAGTGAAGGACAACAGACATTGCAAGGAACACATATTCGACCGGTCACGATAAGAGTATGTGATCTGCTGGAGAGAGAACCGATTTGCACGCGTTCTGAAAAAAAAAAAAAGCTGAAAAACTTTCAATTGGATATAGCAAATATAGGCGATCTTCCCCAAATCGACCAGAAAATCTTGAGCAAAGTTGCAACCAATATCAGCTCTATTTGTCAAGGATCTGTATGTTTGGAGTCTTCTTTCCGACAACCAAATATCTCATACAAGAGCAGGAGGGATGTCCCTATCGGCTGCAGATCTTTTTGCAAAAGCGATTCTTGCACATATTCATACACATGCATCTGCAAATGGTTTGCAAGATGCTCTACATGTTCGTATTGGTTCCACAGCTCCATACATCGAAATAACACAATCTCTATATTGATCTACAACTAATTCCATATCACGAAAAATGCACATGTACTCTACGTATTACATGCAAAAAAACAAAGAACAACAACAAAAACAAACAAAACAAAATAAATAATACTGGCATAGATTCTTGTATGCGAAATAGACACAGCCAATATTCCATCCGAAGAATTGTTCCAATTGCTACCCGGTTTCTGCAATCGTTGCGAGCAGATGGAATCGGTTTCTATGCATGAGATGCAACCATGGATTATTCTTGTTTTCTAGATAGACCTATAATGGTAGAACATCTTCAAAATAAATACGAGTTTATATTAGATAGAACCAACATCAAGAGCGAGAACAATCAAAATCGTATTCTAGACAACTAAAACTTATATCCTATGCACATATATTGTTCTAATGCTAGAGGTCTTCGCGAACCATTTGTTTTCGCCAACCCAAACATTTTCATTCAACCAAGGTGGTATCGATCAATACCAAAACGAATAGGATGTACACAACTGTATCGAACCTAAGAGCGTACTATCGGTATCTACTTGTCCACAACGTTCGTTTCTTGCAATTTTTGTCAAACAAATAGACTCAGGTATCGTCATATATATATATATATATATATATATATATATATATATATATATATATATATATATATATATATATATATATATATATATATATACTCCAAAAACCAGTTTGCACTAAATTACGCTGGCGAGTGTATGTTGTTAAATACACTATAAATTCTGAATACACTATAAACTCCAGTGTATGTCTCTATACAAGAATTTTATCAGAGCACTTTTGTATTTCCAGAGAAAATAATCACTTGAATTCAATAATTTCAAGACAATATATTACAGCCCGAAATTATACCGGACACAACTTATAATACAACTTCATTGTGCCATGACTTAAAGCCCGAAAATAAATCCTCTCAATTACAAGATTATATAGTTCTCTACTTGACCTCATGTCACAGTTAGCATTATCTATCACAATTAGCTTTTTCTATAAAATAAAAACAAACTATTACCTAGTGGAGAAGAAAAAAAACTTTCGAGAATGATCATGATGTTTGCAAAATAAAAATGTTAGTTATTACAAGAAACAGAATCTAGACTATGTCAAATACACTAAGGAAATTCGAAAACCTAAACCTAGACCCAAATAAACATATTAACTTTATTAATAATGATACTGATTTTAATCCCATACACGTAGAGAATAATTTAGACATGTATTAGTTGTTTACACAGAATAAAATAATGAAGTCAATTAAAATCAAACAGAAATTAACTCCGTTTTGGTCAAGGTCAAGTCCAACATACAACGTTACTTTACAATAGCATGTAATAAAAGAAAAAATATAATAAAACTAACCAACAAGTAATTCAAATTAAATAAACATAACACATCGCATAGTGGTTTACTGTTGCACCAATGTGAGTTTGTCACTGCTTAACACCAAATAATGGATATTATCCGATTCAATCACCAAATACGAATACGGACACCACGCATTGTCAATCAACTTAAAATTGACGCTCTAGCACATTAAAATTTACTTAGGTAATAGTTCTGTATCCGTGGAAACGACTTGCAACTCCTCTTACACAAATGCTCTTGATGGCTTTGCTGCTCGTTCATCCGCAGTAATGTGTTGACTGTCCCGGAAAATCAATCCGGTCTGTGACTGAAAATATGTCAATGGACCATACTAGGTCAATAGCACGATGGTACCCGCCTTGGTGCATACGGGCATCGAACGAAATAGTTTCCGAATGAGCCTAACACGGATGGTTGTGCAACTGATTTATGCGTAACGGTGACAGTCTTAGAACTGCCGAATTGCCTCAGCGGGTTTTAATCCAATCGTGCGTGTGATTATTTAATGCTTATATGACTGATGCAAATCGTGTTACCCGCTGGCAGGATCGCTCTAGAGTGAGAGCACTTCAAGTTCGAGACCACATGCTCATGCACGCATAAGTGTCCGAATAATCGTTCTGTGAGTGAACGGTTAACTCGTTCCACGTTCCACCAATGGCTTGATCACGATTTATGTCAACATGTCCAAAACGAACCAGCACCTTATGTTTTGTTGACAATGTAGCAACTTTGCCCGGGTTCACTTGCTACAGCCGCGTCCATGTCAGTGGTGCACGTGCATAGAAACGTTTAAGAACGTCTGCGACACTCACCGAATCTTTGGAAGTCAGTCCTTGTATCTGACGGCAACATCTACAATGGATAACACGTACGTGTATGTGTGTCCTTGTACCCTTTCATGTCAAACAAAATACCAGCCGATTAAACTTCGTTAGGTGTCCTCGTATGAAATCATCCGCTGAAAATTAACGCGGGTAGGTAAATTTGCCTGTACTCTTGTTTGGTCAACCATGATGGAGCAATCTCATGGGTGACTTTTCCGCGCTTACTAACTTTTCAACGGCCCCTTCACGCTTCCAGTAGCCGCGAGGACTGCAGTGCGGAAGCTACTTTTTCTTATTCGTGTTTGTTTATTATACCAATATATTTTTACTTCCAAAGACTGAACTTTGTTCACCACCTAGTAGCCTCTAAATGCAATCTTAATCTTCATACCTCCTTTGATGATACATCTCGCGATTCATTCTCGTAGTGCAGAATTAAAAGCATTCAAGTTATGGATGAGATCTCTGACAGCACTTTGACGCCCACGGTTATCACTTGATACTGTGTTCGCTATATCATCGAAACGATTCAGATGTGCTTTTCAAGGCTTGGATTGGTTCTTATAATCAAGTCCTATATCTAGCCGTGTTCCGAGTCATTGTAGTGGTATCTAGGGATATGCTTTTTACCAGGATATTTACTCCACGGTGTGCCTGGTAGCTTCATTAACACAGCAGCAACATGGCCGACGACTTCTTTTTAATAAACGTGAACTTCTTTGTTCCATACCGAACACAAATTTCGGCGATCGTAGCTCGACCATTACGTGTTTGAACACTAGTTGGATTTGCAGTACGAGTTTTATGCGGCATCACAATCCATGTTTAGTCATAAGGGAGTTATCCAACAAATTACTTTGAACATGGCATCACGAAAGAGAAAACGCTCCGACCAGAGAACAATCACAGATTTTTCTGTCATCGACTTCTCTGCGCAGGCATGTTCAGATGACCCACGCACGGTGACATGTTTCCAAACTCAGTTGTCACGTTAATTATTAATTATTCTCCCGGCTGGATTAGGGAAAACCGAACTGTTGTTGAATCTGATCAAGATATATTTAACGTGGGATCGCATGTACGTGATTACACCCTCTGTGGACGATCAACCGTGTTATGATGTACTCAAGGATTTCACAGAAGCGTTTCGCTCGTTGAGTGACAATGTCACCACAAGAAGTAAGTCATCCACCATTGATCTCTTTTCCACAATTGATGAAGCTCCTACCATGGATGACCTCGATGCGGCTGCAGATAATCTTGTTATGCGCGATAATGTGATAGTTGAAAACTATTGCACGAGACCGACACAAAAACTTACACGTGATCTATGTCAAGCAAGCGTACCTAAAGTGATTCGAGACAACTGTAACGTGTTAATGATATTTCGTGGTTTTCACGCACATGACCTTGCAAAAATTTGTGGTATGAGTTTTATGATATGTTTGTGGATGTCACCCAGAGCCCGTGTAGTTGCCTATATATTGACCATAACTTCCTGGGGAAACTATCGAGCCGGTTTGAACAAGACAATTTAACAACCATAATAAACATACACAATGACGAAATTTGCAAACGATACCATAGCAGAGGCTGCTAACTGACGTTGCAATGCCGAGCTCGATCAAATGGAACTTCATCGCATGCACATGGATGCATGCAAACGCAAACGCGTCAAAGATACGTTGCAGTCGCAACAATACGAACAGAAGACATCAGACAGGGCTTCGAACAAGCATTTGCAATCTTAATGAAACCGACGCGAGAAACTGCGGAACAAGTCAAGAAAGTCGTCGAAGTACCTCCAAGATGATGAGATTTTCCCACCAGCTGGACTGTTCAGGGACAATATAAGAAGTCTGAAAGAAAAGTCTATCAAACGTGGACCAAGTGGGAATTTCGGGACAAGTTTTATCTGCATTCTGCATCTGGCCCACACTGGAATAAATTTAACTTTGACGTTGAAAAATAGGGTCATTTAATAAAGCAAGGTGAGGGTATCAATAAGGAACAATTAACGTTGTCATATTACTGATTACGAGACCACAGATCCGCCACAGGTAAATGAAATTGTGGATAGGTTGGAAAGACAGCAATTAACGTTGTCCGTCATATTACTGAGTGCGTGACGACAGACCCGCCACATGTAAATGAACTTGTGGATAGGTTGGAAACACTCGTGGGATCGGTGCACGTAGAAAACAACGAACCAGAAGTTATTAATGGGGCCGCATCGATTTGTCAGAGGTTGCTCACCGACGACATCATGGACTCGGGGACATTCTCGCTTTCTGATGCACGAACTCACTGAAAACATATGTGACTTTAAAACGAGTAAAGCTCGTATAAAACCATCGATGAGTATTGGTGCAGTTCCCATTTTACGTGGAATCGATGATGTAATGCAGCGTGGTTTTTATTTTCGAGCATTACCTCAATGATTACACTTTTGTCAATGAAAACATAATTTTATGTGCAGATGTATCCCACGTGACCAATCATTTCATCGATAATCTTCTCGTGGACAATCTTATCGTCGAATTCATTTTGTTGAAAATTATTTTATCAACTATTCATTTGATCAAACTCATTTAGATAACATTTATTTGGTTGATAATTATTTAGTTGCGGATATTTTGTCGATATTATTTTAGACTTATATGGAAAAAGCAGCCATGGATTATACCATCTGAAAATTGTTCTTTAAAGGCTGAGATGGCTGCAAGCTCGTAGTCGACATAATTAGACTGGTTTAAACTTTCATCGGGATTCAGATCCCATAGAATTTGAAGCATGAACATCATACAATTCCTGTGACTTGTTCTTTAGAAGCACATAATCACACGGAATTGTTTCGGAATTTCCTAATAACACTTGAATTGTAAAGATGAGAAGAATCTCTTCGTGGAACATAGAAGTTTCTATCGGCAAACCAGTTTGAGTTTTCGTTCACCGAATCCATTTCTCGATGCAAAATTCAATATATTCTCTGTTGATAATCTCAAGAAATCGTGATTATCGAAGGTGCGTTGAATTTTTCTTTAAACTAGACCTGAAGCAGATTCATCTTCGTCGTCTGCAGCAGCAGACTCAATAGCTGCCCGGCGTTTCCTTATGTGACAGTAGATACCTTGAGGCCAATGCCGCTGTACCAACAACAGGCACTTGAGAAATCGCGTGTTTAACGATATTTGTGGTTGTACTTTCCCACTCAGTTACTTCACGACTAACCTTTTCGACAAATATCGCTGCCGATACTCCCTCAGATGATGGCTAATGTAGACGATGTTCAATGGTGAGCATACAACATCTCCAGTGCTGTGTAGACGTGAATTACATGATCAGAATTCACAAAGCCAGTATATTTTTCCTCCTTTATCTTTTTCTTTCGTATAGAAATACCTCTCATAAATAGCCTAATCGTTACGTCTGCTACTTTCTCCATTGTGACGGTCAAAATCGTACAATCGTCTTCCTTTTCGGGGAAAACAATTGATGGTTTATTTACCCAGGTTGCATCAAATGAGTGCTCCACCATGCATGACTGTTTGCGTAATTTGTGACCAGTATTAGCTGAATAATAAATGAAACCATTATATTAAGTAGAGGCGACAAACTAATCAGAACGATTATGGGTTTCTATTAAACCCTGGTTAGACTACTTAAAGGCCAGCCATTTGATTCATATTTTTTAAATCTCTGTCATTGAATCAAAACCAACTTTATGGTTATTTGGCCACGATAACAATTTTAATTATGTGGATTACGAAATCAAAACGTGTGCTCAGCCATGATTGATTATTGATGCAATGTTTGCTAAGCAGAAGTTTCAACAATAATAAATAGAACCGATATTTAAAGTAGAACTAAAAAAAAATTAGTCAGCGTAAAAACTATCACCAAAATTAATTTCAACGTAAATTGTGACGTCGAAGTAAGTTCGACTAAATGTGTTTGAGGAAATGGAAATCAACCTAATATCTGTCGCCAAGAAATGAACAGTTGACGAAGTAATTTTTGATACAATAAATTTGATATGATTGTCGACGAAAAGAACGGGAACCGTATCCTTCACACTTGAGATTCCACTAGCGTCGTTGCGCCTGTATTACAGCTGGCCAAATATTCAATCACGGTCATTCGTTGGCCTTTCCGCGAATAACTTGTTTGTCTTTTAGGGACCTGTGCTCATCCTGGAATGTTATTGAACTTCCCACTGGCGCGTACGATATTATGTAAATGAATGATGAAATCCCACGGAGAATTTCGTTGGTGACACGAGCCCACACTCACCTCTGCCTTCTCCATTGAATCTCCACAGTATGTGATTCATGTTAAACAGTCGTCACTAAGAACAGTTCTCAGTTGATTAAAGGAGATTTCCGAGGACAAACGATTTCTACGTAATGGATGTAATATCGCACCACACATTGTCACCACCATGGTATAGTGTAATGTAACATCCCACACTGTCAGTAACAGCTACAGTTCATGTTCAGGAAATGGAGTCGAATCACAGGGTTATATTTTGTTTGGATTCGCCCCAAATGCTCACCGGATTTTCTGCTATTAAATACTCCTCGCTCTGTGTATCTTCCCTAACACAATCCTTGGTTTGAACAACTTTTATTCCAGTGGACAAGGACGAGCATATATTATATCTCCGGGGAGACCTTGACAATACAACTACAGATCAGAGGTCGACTCGTCATTTAAATATAATGACATTGGTACACGGAAGTGTGAGACTTGTGCACGCAAGAAAACTAGTTTAACGGTATATTACTTAACTAGTCTTGGTGAGGTTGTTCGTGGATTAGTCACTAGATCGCCAAACGTTCTTGAGGTCTGGTTGCATGTAATGCACCAATCATTAAACAAGCTGTTGATAACATCAGATACGTGGCTGAAGATCGGTTGAAAACAATTGGGAGTGCGAGCGATTCAATGAATTTGAGATCAACTACGACAATTAGTCACTCAAGCATCTCGGGTAGAACTAAAGGGGATTACACTTCCATCAACTGAAACAATGTCCATGCTGGTTTGTAAAATCATCAGTGAAGCCGCTCTGCAATGTCTGGATGGTTCAGTTATTACAAATGTGGCAGTGGGAAGCGGATTACGGTTTTGGAGTGAGACTGGATGTAAATGGCCGATTGGATGAGACTGATAATGTATAAACAACGATACAGTTTAATAATGCACCCGATCCCGCATTTGAAACTCTGGAGCCAGTGTTATTAGATCAAAATGTTCGAGATTTCCAGTATTATTCGTACCCGGTTAAAGACCCTCATGAACAAAAAGCAGTTACACATACATGACACTTCTCGGTATTTTCTCCTGTGTTAGGCCTTCTGAGAAATCGAGGGAGAACTTATGGTCAGCCGTCGCCGCCAAAATTACATTTATCAAATGATGTGGTATGAAATCAAATGATTTAACCTAGCAAATGAAATGATAAATCCATATTCCAAATGATGTGGTGTCACATGAAATGATTTAACGAACAAAACCAAATGATGAATTTAGATTCCAAACGACGTGTTATTAAATGAAATGATGTTGTGTGAAATGAAATGATTTAACCCAACAAACGGAATGATGAATTCAGATTCCAAATGATGTTGTGTGATATGAAATGATGTAGCATGAAATGAAATGATTGAACCCCCAAAATGAAACAATGAATTCAGATTCCAAATGATGTGGCGTTAAATGAAATGATCTGGTATTAAATTAGACCAACAAGTTGTTCTCCACATTTTTTATTTGTTTTACTGGCGGCGGAGACCAACGTTATTATGCACTACTTGTGCTGAAGCGTCCGCGGGTGTTTCTGCGGATGATCGGACCGCGCGCTATTAATTAATAAATTTATTTAGACTAACCTTTGTATCCAGACGGTAAGTATAATCCCTCTTCTACTGATCCACTGCGTTAAATCCTATAGAACACTCATTTTTTTTAGTATAAATCCCTGTCAGAACAGAACATCTGTGTACTCATCGGCTGTTGACCTCAGAGTTGAATTACCCACGCATGCGTGTAAAGCAGCATCACCACATGGCAAGAGTAACGCGAGCAAACCGTCTAGCGAGGCATTTATCACTGGAAACTGACTAATGCTTGGGTGAGAGCTGTGCCGATACGGCAGAAATTTAGGAGAGAGAGAGAGATACGTCATGTCAGAAATGTGAGATAGAGTGAATGATAAATACATTGTAAAAAGACCACAAACTGTATTCAGATGTGAAAATATGCTACACAATAATAATAATATTATTATTATTAATTTATTATTATTACTAGTGGTAGTATCTTTACTCATATTTAATAACATTTACAATGGTATAAATGGATTTTATGACATACATATCTACATATTAATACTTTACATTACTTATAAGAATAACATGATTATTATGATGAACATTATTAATAACATTTGCAATGGTATTTATGAATACATCCATACATGCATACATGTTAATACTTAACATTACTTATAACATGATTAGTATGATGAACTTTATTAATAACATTTACAATGGTATTTATGAATACATACATACATACATACATACATACATACGTCTGTTATAATTTTACACCATAACTTATAACATATGGATAATGTTATATTTTAATAAAAAACAATAGTTTCTTCTTCCCTTGTGACTACGTGTCTTCGAAATTCCTTGATAATTCTGTCCTGTGTCTCTTTATCCATGGAGGAATGATACATTTCAATCAAACGTGTCTTTGCTGATTTTTTGTCTCTGTATACTTGGTCTCCCATTTCTTCAACCAACCAAGATAAAACAATAAAAACAGCAGTGTCTGTTCTGAAATAATAATAATAATGATAACTTTCCTTTTCATATGAAATATTCCCCCGCACTGCTGGTATCAGACCATGTACATCCGACTCACTTCCCCATCTCCTGTTTTCACTGCAAATATAAACTTTCTCCTTCATATTTTAATCCCTCGTGAAACAAATCGTTACTTATAACATGATTAGTATGATGAACTTTATACATACATACATACATACATACATACATACATACATACATACATACATACATTGACATGTGAGTTAATTTTGTTTCTTTTGTCAGATTTGTTTATGTGCGAGATGTATATGTCTGTGTTCTTTATTCTTGCTTCTGAGCGGAAATTCTGATAAGCTCTGTGATATCTTCCAGGGATTTCTCTTAAGAGTTCCTCGTCCTTCAGTACTCTGACAAAAGTTTCAATATCCTTTCTTCGTGAAAATTTTGATTTTCCTGTCTGGAAACTTTCCAATTCGGAGACTGTTGTAGAATATATTTTGTCTAGAACATGGCCAACCACACCAGCCAACGTGCTATGTCTGTTCAAAGTGGCGTCACTCAGCTGATGACCAGCCGATCGTAAGCTTTCTATAAAGATAATAAAAAGTCAGCATTAATATTTTAACCTCCAAAATTAACAGTATATGGTAATTTTCAAATTAATGAACACATAATATATTAGACACCAAGAACATCATGTTAAAGTCGTATTTCCACGAATTACAAAATACTGCATATACTAAGACTTCATATATTTATAAAACACAATTCTTCCAATTCAAAACGATTAATAATAATTCCGTTATCAAATGGTTTACTTTGAACTCCTTGTTAAGAAATTAATTGACTAGGTCAACCTCATCAATATTTCCGGCACCTCCTCGAAGATTACCTGTTTCTCTTTCACACCAAGTCTTGCTGCATTCTCTCTGATACGCACCCAGACAAGTCTGCAAGAATTTAATTTGCTTTGTTACTTAGGACTGTTTTCTCATTGTTTAACTGATTGTTATACAAATTTACTGTTACTGACCCACAAATGAAATAAAGATGTGATATACTACCGCAGAATGATCATGCTAAATTAAAACTATTTTCTTCAGAATATTTGATATATGCATCTGATGATTCTGATATAGTCCTAATGGGTATTCAGCTGTCACTTCCTTGATGTTCCAAAATTATGTTAAATATAGGTGACTTTTTTTATATAAATGAACCGATAGAATCTTTACTGCGGAACTTTTGTAACATCCAATTAAACACTTGTCATAACTTTTATAATTTATTTTGACTTGCCTTTTTAATACTTATTCGTACAGTAACCCTAAATTAAACACTAAGTACAGCAAAAAAGGACCCCAAAAAATATAATGCAGGAATTTTGTAAAATTACTTTATGAACAAGTAAGCATTTAGTGGATTTTTCTTGTATTTGTTTAATCATGGATAACCATTTTGTTCTTTATAGTCGCTGGGAGAATGAATATAGAATAATTACAGTAATAAAAGGCTTCAATGTAGGATGTTCCTTCATAGATGTTAGATGGAGTTAGCTTGACCTAATTAGGCATATAAAGACATTAATGCTCTGAAACAAATATAATATAGCTTACTTGTAATTAGATTGTGCCCCAGGATAAAGTATTTTCTGTGGTTATTGTTGTGGAATTTGACCATGTGTTGCTTCCAAAAGGACACCATTGATGGGCCATCATTTTCTCCGACAGCATCTCTTCTTACTTTATCTTCCATCCCTCTGATGAGATTTGTCTTTGTATACTCGAATTTTCGGTCGACAGCCTTTTCACTTACAGAGTCTTTCTTGCTCTTCCCTTTCTTAGATTTCCTTCTTGATAAAAGTATTAAAGTATTAATATGTAGATATGTATGTATGTCATAAAATCCATTTATACCATTGCAAATGTTATTAAATATGATTGAAAATACTACCACTAGTAATAATAATAAATTATTAATAATTGAACTAGTCCAAACCACACTCACACTGGAGCAAAGGTCAGTCCATTTTTTCTGCCTATACCGCCCTCCTCCTAGTAGAAAAAACTAGCTGTCTGACTCTCTCTTTTTGGAGCAGTTTCCGAATCTCCAGGACTATGGAAATTCGATAGGTGGCAACCTGATTATTCTTGGAGATTTCAACTTTCACTTTGACTGTCCCGGAAACTCAAATACATCAAAACTCACAGATTCCATTAATGTTTTTCAACCTCAAACAGTCAGTTAACCAACCCACCCATAAACATGGTCACATTTTAGACTGGATTCTTCATATACCTGATGATAACATTCTACGGTCCTCCCTGGTATCCCATGACCTTGCATCAGATCACCTCTGCATTATATGACATCTTGACGTATCAGTCCCTAACCATCCACCTTTATCTGCTACTAAGAGAAACCTCCGTATGATAAACAGAACCAAACTAATGCACGACATCCAAGCTAACCTAACAACTTGCTTACCTCCTACTGCAGAACAACTCGATAACTGCCTGCGTTCATTGCTTGACAAACATGCCCCAGCTACCAAGTCCAGAGCATCAATTCAGAAGTGTTCTCCATGGTATTGCAGTGTTAGGGACCAGCTTCGCACTGCTAAAAGAGACCGCCGTAAAGCTGAGAGGCTTTGGCTTTCCACCAGACTCACTATTCATAAGCAAATCTATGAAGCCGCTAAGAAGAATATCACAAATATAGTCCATGCAGCGAAATCAGCCCAATACACTACTAAGATGATGGAAAGTTCCAGCTGCAAAGAGCTGTTCGAGATTACTAACAAGCTAATGTCAAGGAACAAATCTACACCACTTCCAGCTACCTTCTCTCCAGTCGACCTTCCGGACACGTTTGCAAATTTCTTCTGTGACAAAGTACAAACCATTAGAGATAAGCTTGACACCACAATTTCAATTGACTAGTCACCATACAGTTGGGATACAGAATTTGAGCGCCAACCATTAGCAGCATTTTAACCTTTCTCTATGGATTTAGTACGTACCATCCTGATGAAGAGTGCACCAAAGTCATGTGAACTTGATCCAATTCCAACATCACTGCTGCTTGAGTGCTTAGATCCAATATTGCCTTCACTATCTGATGTTATTAATACCTCTCTCTCATCCGGGGAATACCCATCATTTACAAAACTGCCATTGTAAAGCCTCTGCTGAAGAAACCAACACTAGACCATAATGATTTAAAGAACTACCGCCCAGTTTCTAATGTCCCATTCATATCATAAATCTTAGAAAAGGTTGTTCTATCACAGCTTATATCTCATCTAAATTCAAACAGTCTTTTTAGCAATGTACAATCTGCATATCGCCCTTGCCACAGCACTGAAACTACTCTTCTAAAAGTAGCTAATGACATTCTCTCTGCGTTGGATAGCGGAAAGATTACAGTCCTCGCCCTCCTTGATTTGTCCGCAGCATTTGACACAATAGGCCATGATATATTACTTCACGGTCTCCAGCATGTATTTGGCATTCATGATACAGCCTTACTGTGGTTCAAGTCCTACTTAGTCAACAGGACACAAATTGTGTTTGCAAATGGAATACACTCCAGCCCAGTTAATCTATGTTGTGGTGTTCCACAGGGGTCTGTTCTTGGCCCTGTTCTCTTCATTCTGTACACTCAGTCGCTCTCAAGTGTCATAGATCATCATCCAGTGTCTCACCAATTGTATGCTGATGACACCCAAATATACAAATCTAGCCACCCTACTGAAGTTGATGCTACCATCCAAGGTGTAGAGAGGTGCATTTATGATGTGAAATTATGGATATCATGTAACAAGCTGCAGATGAATGATGATAAGACTGAGGCCATTCTGATCACAACACAAAGACTTTCTCATTCACATCCTTTACCTCAAACAATAAATATCAGCAACACCAACATTAAATTGACACAATCAGTACGAAACCTAGGTGTTACTCTGGACAGTACTCTCACATTGCACCAACATGTCATGAACATATGCAAGGCTGCATAACTTGAGCTGAGACGCATCAGCTCAATTCGCGAATATCTTTCAGTTGATGCCACTAAAACACTTGTGTGTTCATTAGTACTTTCAAGACTGGACTATTGTAACTCAGTTCTGTCTAGTTCATCTCAATATCTGCTCCAGAAACTTCAAAAAGTTCAAAACACAGCTGCTCGGATCATACTTAGAGTACCACGATCAGAACACACCTCCCCGCTGCTCTGTACCCTACACTGGCTATCCATTCGATCCAGAATCAAACACAAAATTTGTTCTCTGTGCTACGTTTCACTGTCGGACTCTAGTCCAACATACCTATCCGACCTCACCCATGTATACACACCAGCAAGATACTTACGCTCCTCTTCTGACAATCATATACTCATTATTCCTACTATGAAAACAAAGTCATTTGGACAGCGTTCTTTTGCATACCACGGCCCAGCAACGTGGAATGAATTGCCCATCGAACTTAGACACAAAGACACAGTGATCACATTCAATATTCTCAGCATGTTTTTTTAAAAAAATGTTTTCTAATTTCATAGTGTTTGTTTTTGTAATCATATAATTATATGTTTTTTATCTTACAGGTGTTGTCTAATGTTGTAAAGCACTTAGAGCTTCTAAAGATTAGGCGCTATACAAAGTCCTCATTATTATTATTATTATTGTGTAGCATATTTTCACATTTGAATACGGTTTGTGGTCTTTTTACAATTTATTTATCATTCACTCTATCTCACATTTCTGACATGACGTATCTCTGTCTCCTAAATTTCTGCCGTATAGGCACAGCTCTCACCCAAGCATTAGTCAGTTTCCAGTGATACATGCCTCGCTAGAGGACACACGGTACTAATTATACGGAAGAACTGTGAACCAGTCTAGAAATGGGTGAAGAAATAATAGAGTATTTACAGGTTTGGTGGTCCATAATTGGTTAATAATGAAAATTAAAATTTTAGGAAAAATATCTTTTGAGAGCTTATCCTATATGTAATGTAAAAAAAATATTGACAAATTTCTACTGATGCAATTTTAGCATTTTTACAGGCTTGACTCAGGAGTACTCAATACTGAAAGTGGCACCTGATTCATTTCGTGCAGAATCAATAACACGTGTTTCATGCACATGTATGTAAACAAATTGCCGCGGGTCATATGGTGTTCTCCACACATAAGCTTGCACCAAGGTTAGATGTGCACGAAAAAATTATAGGTGTCATTATCAGCACCCATAAATTTTAAGTTATTGAATTTTGAATATGATAGTGTTTCCATATGTTTACCATTGGAGTGGAATTAGTACCGTGAGTCCTAGTCGGTTTGCTCGCGTTACTCTTGCCATGTGGTGATGCTGCTTTACACGCATGCGTGGGTAATTCAAATCCGAGGTCAACAGCCGATGAATGCACAGGTGTTCTGTTCTGACAGGGATTTATACTAAAAAGGTGAGTGTTCTAAAGGATTGAACGCAGTGGATCAGTAGAAGAGGGATTATACTTATCGTCTGGATACAAAGGTTAGTCTAAATAAATTTATTAATTAATAGCGCGCGGTCCGATCATCGGCAGATACACCTGCGGACGCTTCAGCACAAGTAGTGCATAACAACGTTGGTCTCCGCCACCAGTCAAAAAAAAAAAGAAAAGGTGGAGAACAACTTGTTAGTCTAGTGTGTATGCTACGTTAGGTTATTAAATATGATAATTACGACTGATCAAATAACATGAAGATTTAATCTCATTAGCTGATAGATCTAGCTGAGTCGAAGCCTTAAAAACTCGCGCAGTACAAGGCAGATTTAAAAAAAAATACACACACATTCATTAAGGGGTCGTCCATTAATTATGTCAACAAAATGGGGGGAGCGGGTTTGAAGAAGTTTGACAATTGTTGAAATGGGGGAGGGGGAGTTCAAGATAAATTGACGTCAACAATGTTATTTTTTACAATAAATTTAATAAATAAAAAAAATAGGAAATTAGTCGGTGCGTTGGTATGGCACACACTCGCTCGCCCGTCAACAGCCCACCAGTTTCATCCTAAACCGGTTGAGCTTTTGCCAAGGAAGCCATAGTCTTGCATCATTATATTTTGTTTTTTATTCAATGTAGATTGTAGACTGTAGACAGATTAACCACATATGGTATTAATCTGAACAAATGAATGAATCAGCCACTATGCCCATTATAACAATTGAGGAACATTTGGCTTCTCCATGGGAAGATGATAGAAGCTAGAACATAAAGTCTCGATTTTTTCATGAATTCAAAGTGTTATAGTCAATTTGAAATCTGTTAAACAAGTTAAAAAAATGTATTAAAATTTATTTGTAGACCTTTTAATTTCCATAATTCTATTTTTAGCATAAAGGCCAGCCGTATAAAATATTGTTAGTTTGTGGGGGGGGGGGGTAAAAAAATTTTGACATAATTTTATTAGGGGGTCACTGAAAGTTTGACAGTTGTTGACAAGGGGGGGGAGGGGGGTAAAAAATTGCCTAAAAATTGTTGACATAATTAATGGACGTCCTCTAATGTGGATAGTCACTTTATGCTGATTGGAAAACATAGTTCTTGTTTATATCAAATGAGAAGAAACACTAGCCTTAGCTGTTAAATGTCGTCTGCAAAAGTCTCAGCCGAATGCTGTAAATACGCCTGTCGATTATAAGTCTGGCTAACAGAGCGCCCCCCCCCCCCCCACGTGTTTGTTTGGATTTACGCTAGATGATTTACATTTTGACGTTAAATTGTAATGCTGTTTCGAGTCAGACCGTTTACTTTCCATGCATTTCATTTAATACCACGACATTTGAAATATCAGTTGATCATTCCATTCTGTTCTTCAGACCATTTCAACTAATGCCAGATCATTTGGAATCTGAATACATCATTTTATTTTTGGGGTTAAATCATTTCATTTTAGACAACATAATTTCATTTAATACTACGTTATTTGCAAGCAGATTTCATCAATCCGTTTTGTTCTTTAAATCGTTTTATTTAATACTACATCATTTGGAATCTGAATTCATCATTTCATTTATTGGGTTAAATCATTTCTTTTCAGACTACGTAATTTCATTTAATAATACGTCATTTGGATTCAGAATCCATCAATCCCTTTTGTTGTTTAAATCATTTTATTGAATGCCAGATCATTTGGAATTTAAATTCATCATTTCATTTGTCGAGTTAAATCATTTCATTTTAGACTACATCATTTCATTTAATAGCACGTCATTTGGAAGCAGATATCATCATTCCGTTTTGTTCTTTAAATCATTTTATTTAATACCAGATCATTTCATTTAACGCCACATCATTTGGAATCTGAATTCATTGTTTCATTTTTGGGGTTCAATTATTTCATTTCATGCTACATCATTTCATATCACACAACATCATTTGGAATCTGAATTCATCATTCCGTTTGTTGGGTTAAATCATTTCATTTCACACAACATCATTTCATTTAATACCAAGTCATTTGGAATCTAAATTCATCATTCGATTTTGTTCGTTAAATCATTTCATGTGACACCATATCATTTGGAATATGGATTTATCATTTCATTTGCTAGGTTAAATCATTTGATTTCATACTACATCATTTGATTAATATAATTTTGGCGGCGACGGCTGCCCTTAGAGATCCGCTTTATGAGACGTTGTTCACCGATCATGCTCGTACTAATATCGGGTAATCTAAACTCTTCATAAATTCTCTCTATCACACACGCGTGCGCGCACGCACGCACGCATACAACTGGCCGCTATGATTTATTGCAGTTTATGAATATTTGAATAATAGGATTACAATGTGTCTTTAGTCGGTACCTCATTTAGAGGCGTACACGTTCCTTTGGAGTGTTTTGCCTATTAATTGGTCTATTATACTCTGCCCTTGTATTGTCTGCTATGCGGTTATAGTATCAAGTGGGAAATCCCCTTTCAATTCCCGTCTGTTCTATACAATCTGGTATTCTCTGAATGCACGATCTGTTGCAAACGTTTTGCTTATCGTATGGTGCAGACAACGTGATCTCACTGGTAAGGTAAGCCTGCATGTCTCTTCCTCACGAACATAATTTAATTTTGTTTCTCTCTCTCTCTCTCTCTCTCTCTCTCTCTCTCAATAATGTGTTGGGAGCCGCGATTGCTCAGTTGACAGTGCGTAAGACTGGTAATCTAAGTGTGGAAATTGCCAATGATGAAATACGGTGTTTTTAATCTCTTGTTTAGTTGCATACCTGTAAACAATATAAAGGAAAGGACAGGTGATAATGATGGCGCTTATTAAAGACAATGTTTTGAGAGAAAAAAGGCGTCGCGGATATTCTCAAACATCCCTTCTGTCTGTCTGTGCGTCAGTCCATTCGATCGTGTGCCCGTTACCACATCTCGTCCAGGTGAAAATCCACGAAACTTTGTTGTTATGTGTCACCGTCTGGGGAGTTGGCTATGTATGGCGAGATTGGGGTTGGGGAATAAATACGTACTAAAATCGTACGCATTTGTGATGGCCAGCCATTGCAGTTGTTTTATTATTATTATTATTATTAGTAGTAGTAGTAGTGGTAGTATGGTTGTTACTGTTGTTGTTGCAGCTGAGATAGTGGTGTTTGTGCCTGATTCTGAAGATTTATTTTCTTTTTCTTTTTAAATTACCCGTTCATTATCATCATCAGCTGCAGCAGCAGCAGTATTAGGCCGATAAATCAGCCCTTCACCCGTGATGATATTGGTTTTCGGCACAACATCGTCCATCAGTATCAACACAGATTTGTGGGGTTGATTTATCGGACTACAACAGTATTACCACCACCACCAATAATAGCAACCATCACAAACATTCATTACCAAATTCAGCGCCAACAGCATCTAATCTTGACCATAAAAATCTTCTACAACATGTACAATATCGAAGTAAATGTATAGCTAATCTTAATGTATAGCAAATCTGTGGAAAATTGGAACATTCTAGAAAATAAGTTGACCATCAAGAGGAGCTTTATATATTCCACACATACATGAAGAAATAGTGCCGTTTATTTCAGACACCTTCCAGGTCATCTTCGCCAACCAAGGTTCCGATATGATAACCCTATATACACCTTGGCGGATCGAACAGATATTTTAGTGCATTATTCTAGCGACATCTGTTGGATTTAATTAGTTGCCTCCCTTAGTATGTAATGCCATCTTACCAATAGCGTGTAACATTGCTGCATTTTACACTGGCCCGAAATGGTGGATGCAATTGACTTAAAAATTATACCTTGTAAGCTTAACATCAAAACTATGACTACGTACCAGAGGGAAGCCATTACAGGTGTGTTTGAGTGAAAGGTATTTGTACAAACACGGACCAGCAGTGGAGAATTTCTTGTTTATCAGTCCATTAAAGTTTTGTGCTGCCTTTGTCTCGATCATATAGCAGTAGTGTTCAAATTTGAACAACTTAATTTTGATTGTCGCCGCATTCTATGAAATTCAGAAACCCGAAACACAGAAATGTCTGCTTGTTTCGCCAAGGTGTAGATAGGGTTATCATATCGGAATCTTGGCTAACCAGAATGCTTCCAGGTTTGTTACTCTCAGGCTGCACGTAAAATTGAAACTACTCGTGCTGATATATTATGGTGACTGATATGATCTTTATATTGGACGCATTCTCACCCAGAATGTACGTTGCTCATTTTCATTCACAACTGTCAACGTCTCAGTATTTTTCAAGAATCGTATAACGCAAGTATCTGAGAATTTATTTATTCCTTTCCATCTGTTGGTCACGCTGTAATTATAATTCAAATTATTTGGCGAGCGCAATGCTATTTTTGATGGAGTGTGAAAAGGTCATATTGAGGGAGGAAAACACGAGATTTCCATCACACCCCAGTGATGGGTCTGACTGACGGATGGCCTTTGATGCGCAGTTGTTCTCGCTGCCCCCATCCTAAAACTGATTTTGAATGTAAGGGAGTTAACAAAGTTCAGCGAGAGAGAGAGAGAGAGAGAGAGAGAGTTAACGAAAATCAGTGTCCAAGCTTGATGGTAATCAAAGCAAATAGTCTTCCCAGTGCATATTCTTTTGCCCAATACATAACAGTTCAAGGAAAGTTGACTTCACCTTTTATATGATATCTACTCGTATATGTCTTTTATATCAACTGGTCGATTATTTTTAACAAGTACGTTTTAATCAAATCTGTGATATTCCCTTCGAACATCACACACAGGGCTATAACAGATTCTGCAGTTTAATGTATATGCTTGTGTAGCTCAATCATCGGCAATTCAGTGCATGTGTAACCTCAGTCACAGGCAATTCAATGCATGTGTAACACAATCACATACCATTTAATGTATGTGTAACACAATCGCAGGCAATTCAGTACATGTGTAACACAATCAAGGGCAATTCAATGCATGTGTAACACAATCAAGGGCAATTCAATGCATGTGTAACACAATCACATACAATTCAGTGCATGTGTAACACAATCACGGGCAATTCAATGCATGTCCAGTACAATCATGGGCCATTCAATACGTGAGTAACACAAGCACAGGCAATTCAATGCATCTGTAACACAATCGCAGGCAATTCAGTGCACGTGTAACACAATCACAGGCAATTCAGTGCACGTGTAACACAATCACAGGCAATTCAGTGCACGTGTAACACAATCGCAGGCAGTTCAGTACATGTGTAACACAATCACGAACAATTCAATGCATGTGTAACGCAATCACAGGCAATTTAATGCATGTGTAACACAACCACAGGCTATTCAATGCATGTGTAACACAATCAAGGGCAATTCAATGCATGTGTAAGACGATCATAGGCAATTCAGTGCATGTGTAGTACAATCACGGGCAATTCAATGCATGTGTAACACAATCACGGTCAATTCCATTTATGCAGCCCTCCAGCTAACTAAATAAGAAATGAGAGTGTAAAATGCGTAGTAGAGACTGAAAATGAGATTTCTAAAGAATATTCTTTAGTGAAGCTGTGCTGTAAATTCCAACTTTGCTTGTAGGCTGCCTTAGATTTTGGTGTCCAAGTGTTATCAATTTTATTTGAAGGCTGCCTTTGATATTGGTATTCAAGGTCTCACTGGATAGTTTCGTATTTTGACATCCCCCTAATTTTTAAGGTAGAAGGCATGAACCTAATTATCACAAGCCTAGCGTTTATAAATTCACACATAAGCTAAATCTATAATGTGGTTTAGATTTACTTTGAGTTAGGCTTGGAAATAGGTTGGCTTGTTGGTGACTGCCTGTCACAGTTAGATGAACATTGGAGATCAAATGCCTAACTTGGGCTGCAAATGAGCCGCCGACTTGGCTTACGTATTTATGTGTGTCTGCTACAGAGGTATCTAAGAATCTAGATGGTTGAGGGGTGATGAAAAGTATGCTAATTTGTTATAGTACTAGTGAACTTTATTCATGCATAAGGCACATACTGATTCTTTTAGCTGCCTTGTCACAGAAAAATATTCAAAATAGTATTTCTTGTCAAAAGTGAATGTAAAATTTAGGGGTTGGTGGCAGTGTTGGTTCAGTATAAAAACCACCAGTTGCATCAGGAATTAACCTGATTACTGCAGTCAAAATCTCTCATGTATGCTTTATACAAAAATCATTAGTTTGTTTTTATTTGTATCTTCAGTGTAAAATTATTCTCCTTTTTCTGTAATTGGTCATTGTCGGATGAAAATTCACCAGATAAACTGTCCAGTGAGACCTCAAGTGTTATCAAGTAATGAATTCCATGCACACCTTCACATCCTAATGCGTTGGACACATCACTGTTTAGATTAATGGTGTCTGAGTGCAGGAAACGTTCATGGAGAAAGATGATTTACCGTTAAAACCTCAAGAAATCTGCCCCTCATGAAGACAGTAGTCAAATCAATTAGGCACTTGAAGAACACCCAACATAGTAGCACAACAGCACAGGAGAAGTTAAAGGTGCCAATTATGGAATGGACTTTATGTTGTTGTTTTTTTTTTTATATTTCATGGTTATCATAATGTTTGTATTTGTACTTTTTTAATTGGGGAGGAGAAAATGGGTCGGCGTTTTGGAAGCTGAATATTAGCGAGCTGTTACATGTCTTAAGTTTTACGAGCGGGAACCTGATCTCCTGTCTGTTTGAATCTAGTTTGTAACCCAAAGAGGTCAAGTCTAGATAGTGGACAGACGGGAGAACGAGAATATGAAAATCTATGTATCCAACGGACCAAACTAAAGTTGTCGTTGACCACCAGACCAAACGAAAGCTGTCGTTGACCATCAGACCAAACCAAAGCTGTTGTTGTACTTTTGACAATGACTGAATCTGTAGTGTTATGAGATACATTTACATAATAAGATATGGTCTCCTATATGGGTCAGCAATTGTTGGTAACCAGTTGGGTAAACTGCTTGCATCTGCATCACCGGAGTTTGTTAGAACTGATGTTACATATGCAGCGATGCCAGCTACTACTTCCAATGGCTCCACTGCATCAGTGCAGTAACTTGAAACCCAGGAACAGGTGAAGGTATTGCAGGCAATTGTTACTATCTAGATGTACTGGAACTTTGAATCAATGCTGCTGTATGCAGCCCATCGTGGACCACCCGATGTGTCCGAATTGGTTGGAGCACTGTTGTTCTGTCTGGTCAGTTTAAGCTAAATAACAACACTGGGTTTGACGCAGATTGGTCACACGGCCTGGAATGAATGATGGGTGGAACCAGTTTAGGTTAAATTACTTGAATGTTTGTGCACATAGCACAAGACGTTAGACATGAAATGTAATTGTTTACGTGATATATATAAATGGAATGTTTAAACATGTTAATCATCTGTTGGCATATTGTAACTAACCGTACTCAACTGTCCATTTTCTTTAGAATATATGAAACAGTAGACGTTCTTATGCTGATTTTCTTTTAGTTTCTTCATTGTAAGGTTTGGCACCGATTCATACTCATTGAAACCCTTGTAAGAATAGTTCAGTACTACGATGCTTAACTGGACATTCTGTCATCTTCACAAGTGAGTGACAACAAATGATTTCCAATTTCAAGTCTGTTAAAGGACTGAAATCTCATCAATAAATCATTGTCTCTGGGAAAAAAAATTCAGTCACAGCTAGGACAAGCTCTCAAAAGATTATTTTTACTGAAATCTTACTTTAATTAATAACCAATCACGGCCAGCCAAACCCATATATGCTCTATTTTATGTACAGTGGCGTCACTAGGGCTGGTGTCACCCAGTGTGGTAACTCATAGTGTCACCACATAGACCTCCTTCCTGCACAACAATTCAAAACTTTTAGAGACAGTCACGTGAGTTAACTCATGGTGTCACCCACACAGACCTCCTTCCTGCACAAAAATTCAAATTTTTTTTTTTTTATATAGACAGTAATTTTGGTGTCACCCGTTGCGGTCAGCACCCGCTGCAACCCTTAGTGACGTCACTGTTTATGTTCACCCATTTCTAGACGTGGTTCCCATTTTTTCATATTATTAGTAGCGTGGATCCTTACGAGCTTGCAGTTTATATTTGCTGTAGATGATTATAGCATTTATTATTTAAAGCAAGTTTCGAAAGCATCGATCTATGAGGTTTTCATAAAAAAGGTGGGGTAATGTGATATTGCCCGTTTGTGCGTGCGTTCTACATGTCACGCTATTCCTCTCCTTTCAAAATATAATTTCGGATGGTGGTGGCGGTGGACAGTATATGTGTACACGGATTTTGAATGTTGATCCACCCTGATTGGCGAGTCTAGAGGGTGGGTCTAATTTTACATAAATCTTAAATAGTTTATAATCTGTAAGTCACACATGTCTCAAAATTGGTGAGCATGATCATTAACCAGTGTGTCAGCACACATTTTGATATGATCTCCAAAAATACCCATGGATAACACCACTTTCCACCCCCTCGCTGGGAGAATGGGTCATACAGGTGTCGCTCCAAGGTCATAACTTAAAGTCTCTTGAAACGATTGAGATACCAGCCATATATCCATCAATGTGTTTACTGATCATGAATTGAAGAATTACGATAAGTAAATGATATTGTCCCCTAATCTCTCCTAACCAACAGTCTTATCTCTATGCGGTGGGAAAAACAGGAATGTACAGAAATGTTCGTTATTCAACCACTTCACTTTTTAGCAGTAAAATGCATATTGTAATTAACCTATTCTTCAAAACATAATAAAATTATGCTATCTAATTTATAAATGACAGATTCTTGTTGTTTCTCTGCATGTATTTATTTGAGTGTGAATGCGCGTGTTTGTGTCATTCATTTTAAAAATTATATTCGTTTGTAAATGACGTCTACAGAAAAAATATAAATAAAAATAACATTGTAGCTTTTTAATTGTAGCTTTTTAATAAATATTTTCTTTTACTTTTTGAAACTTAAGTCATTTATGAAATTATTTTGGTTTGTAAAATTATATATACAGGAAACATCGAGGACTGTGTGCTTAGTTTCTAAATGTTTGCTTCTATGTTTTTATTCAGGATGACTCAAATATGGGAACTACATCTAGATGACAAAAAAAGAAAAAATACTTCGAAGACTTCCTCATATCATTGCTTGGAGAAAATTATACGATAAATTCTTTTAAAAAAACAGAGATAAGGATTAGGGCTACAGTTATTCCGGCCACATTGATGTTTTAAGTTTGCGACTGAAGCGAAAAACGCCATCAACCAACCAATCGTCTGAAAAGAACACTGGTCACATAAACTGCTGTTCACAAGCACTGTATGTGTTTCGTATTCAATGCGTTCTAATGATATAATCTTAAATCCTTGTAACCGGAGCCCGATCTATGGCGAGAAAATTGGCATGCTGGTTGTGTGTTATATTGGTATGGGTAAGTTACACATTCAGAGTAGGATATGAACAATACTGCGACTGTAGAAGAACTGAGCAAACACTGCATATGCAATGTACCGTTCCTCGCCAAGAAGAGATCTTCCAATGTATTGGGAACAATACGGATGCTAACAATGTGTGCTTTACTGAAAGTAAACTCACAAACATACCGTCGGCTTTGACAATGTTGTCAAATGTGTCCTATCTTAACTTAGAGAAGAACACCATTGAAGAGCTGGATGATTTTGTCTTTGGTTATATTGGAAAAACTCTCGAAACTTTTGTGTTGGATTACAACAACATAAGTGTCTTGCGTAATGGCACACTAAATGCTCTGGTGAAGCTCAAGAACCTTTTCATCAGATACAATCTTCTAGAAATCATCGAGCCTGACGTTATAAATAGTAACTTGAAGACTTTGATTAACATACAGTGGTCATTTAACAGACTGAAGGAAGTTGATCTCGGCATTGCCTTCGTTCTTGTCCTCTCCAATCACCAGAATTTAATTGTAAACGTTTCACACAATAACATCAGTAATGTTACCAATTATTATCACTATCCAATTTCTATATTCAATCTGAATGACAGCATATATGTTGACCTTATAAGAAACAATTTTACCACAGTAGATGTTGCTTACTTGCTTCGGATTTTATAGGTTAAATCGCTCCAAGATCTCTACAGACTGGGAAACTGTGGCTTTAATATCAATTACAACCCGCTCCTTTGCGACTGCAACTTATTTCCCTTTGCTCTCTACATCAAAGAATTCTGGCCAATGGATCCAGACAATCCCGTGTTTGCTATCACGTGCTACAACCCAGAATCTCTTAGAGGGATGCGAATTATTGACGTTCCAATGAATGAGTTTAACTGCTCTGTCGAGAAAGACTGTCCATCCACTTGTACTTGTCAGTTTACGGTCGTCTGCAATTTACTGACGATAACTTGTACAGACGACAGTTTAGATGCATTGCCGTCATTAATTCCAGACGTTAAGACGATACATCTGGTGATTCATAGTCGTAATTTAAGGGCGCTAAGTGACAGAAACTACTTAGGCAATGTTTCCATATTGGATGTATCCTCGAGTGCTGTGTCAACTGTAGACAAGAACTTCTTACATTATCTTGACACTGTGGAGAAGATGTACCTAAATGACAATTCTCTGGAAACTCTACCAAGTGATATTCAGAACCTCAACTTGACGCATCTCGAATCCATTACCCTACATAACAATCCCTATATTTGTGACTGTCACACACTGTGGATGAAACACTGGCTTTTGAAAAATCGTATCAAGATATTAGAGTTGGAGAAAATCAAGTGTGCCACCGGTTCTGGTAATGGAAAAGCTGTCATAGAAGTTGAAGACAATTTGTTTATCTGCCAAACTGATTATACCACACCACTTTTGATACTTTTAGGATCAATATTGTTGTTTATGATTGTCGTATTTGTACTTAACGCAAAAAAAGAACATATGCAAGTATTTCTTGTAGCACATTTTAAATGTTGCAATTGTCTGCGTTCTAAACTCACTTCAGAACTGGAAAACGACGTATTTATCGCTTTCAGTAAGTTAGACAGCGATTATGTAACTCAAACTCTTTTCCCATTTTTCGATAAAGAAGAGATTAAGTATATATCTTATCACGATTTTACGCCGGGAGAGGTTCTCCTCGAAAGTATAGAAGAAAGTATTAGGTCAAGCATAGCTACTCTCGCAGTTCTTACGAACAATTTTCTTGAGAGTCAGTGGTGCATCCAGGAGTTTTACCAAGCGCACGAACGTTTTATTAGCGATAAGAATCGCAAATTGATAATTCTTGTGATTGAGGACAGGTTAGATCAATCTCGCTTAAGAGATGAAAAAATACAAATGTACATGAAAACGAATATCTACATTGCAGCTTCGAATGCAAATTATTTGTACAAGCTCCTGTCCGCATTGCCAAGAGTAGCACGGAAACATACGCCTGCGGAAAGTGAAACTGTGCCCGTACACGGACATGATGTCCGGGATAAAGACTCCACAGTTGAGAGAGTCATTGATAGCTTTGATTCTAACGTGACGGGTAGTGAAACATGCGATGAAACGACTCCACTGCTTTAACAAAATAAATAAAATATTTAATTATAAAATGAAAAACTGATAAACTTTAATTCTCTAAAGTGATGGATAATTGTTGTGTATAGATTGCAAAAGGCGGGTTAGATGTATTAAACTGATTACCGGTGCAAAAATCGAATAAATGAGCATCTATAACAATTTGGTTTTAAAAATCCGATTAAAATATTGACATAGGAAGTGAAAATAGTACAGACAAATGTGTTATTTAGTTTGTATATCCTTTGCTTGGTGGCTGTTTTAAAAATTTATAGAATTATGTTTTCTATTAATCGTTTTATATTACTCAGGATTTTAGTTCTACTTGAGAAATATTCTTGTGACCAATTGTCTCTGCCTGCTGGGTCTTAAAGTTATCAAAATTTTCGTATTTGCGTTTGTCTGTTTTTTTTTTAAGTTACAGTCACGTTTTTTTCTTCTTCATATCCTAGGCTTGATTTTATGCAGCTCTTGAATACACATGTCTGTCCTGTCTCCAAACTTTCACTGCGAATAAATCTCTTATGCATCGAGTTACAACAGTGAAAACTACAGGATTTCAGTTGTTACACCTTGTCAGTTGATGTCAAATTTTCATTTGGAACTAACATTCTTACATGTTTGTTTCATAATTTGATTTTTTAGTCTAATTGTGTAATATAGAAAATTAGAGAACACCGGGCCTGATTTTCTTTTGCTGAGGCGGTGGCATGTAATGAGTGTTGGGTATAATTTTTTATATTCGTTTTAGGTAAGTTTTGTTTAACTAAATTGACCCGGCAGATTACAAATTACATATATGCAAGAGTAAGATAAGACCTCAGCAGTTCCATCTCACGCGAGAAAGCACATCATAGGCCAATACAAAGAAATATCAACGCAAATTAGACCTGCTTCCATATTCACAAAACTCCCACCTGTAGGTCGGAGGTGGGGGGGGGGGGTGTAAACTTCATACGGTATTTTCAACAGAGATGTGCATTCCCGGGTACCATAAACTCATCTAATTATGTATAACAGTACTTGTAATCTTAAAATTCATATCCATGTAATAGTTGGAAAACTGGATACAGAAAACTTACATTGGGGTATGAAGTTCATGGTGTGGTTTGTTTGTATGTCTACTCCTGGTTACATTACATTCTAATCCCTACTGCAAAGTAATAAATCCAAGATTCCTAATTATGGACTTAGTTATGTATTGAGGATCAGAGATTATAACCAACGCATATAAGTGGAATTTATTGAAAGGACATCAAATAATAAACCGCCAGGCTCTAAGAAGTGTACTCTAACGGGCAGCAGGTCCCCATATACCAGTTTATAGGACCCTTCTCCGCGCTAGGTTTCAACTATGATCACATTTTGAAGAAATTTGCTGTTGTATCTTGATATCAAGAGCTGGGATGAAATTTGCTATGTAACTTTACATCAACTAGGCTGGGATGAAATTTGACAGGTGCGCACATTTAATGAGATGATCCGTGTATTGATTAGCTGACCTTGTCGATGCACTAAGGTCTTAAATAATCAGATTCTGATGAAACTTGCAATGTTGCGTTATATTAGTAATATTGATCATAACTTGGATATCCAACCAAATCCGCACATACTGATGAGGTGATCGAGGTTCTGATTTTTTTTAGTGGCTGACTCTTTATGAGCACAATTCAGGCTTTATTTATGATGAGATTGTGATGAGCTTGTAAGTTTTCGTTAACAAGTCCGCGAATTAGTTGGCTGATCAGCGAAATCAACACATAAATGAGGTGACCTGGACGCTGATTGGCTGACATGATGGGTGTGCTATAGGATTTTATTTACTACCAGACTGGGATAAAACCTGCTGTGTGCTTTTATATCAAAATCTCAAGCCGAGTTTAATCTCCACTGAACTGTGGGCACATGAATAGTGTTATTTGGGCTCTGATTGGCAAACATTATGAAGCGGTGATTATTTTATGAATAAATTGAGATGAAATTTGCAGTAGCTTCATATCTTTTTCTTAAGTTAATATCTTTAATACAATAGGTCAATTTCACTGCAGCATTATTGGCTGGCACACGTGTGTACATATACCAATATGAACATACATTCATTTAAAGTACAAAATATCAACACGATCAAAGAAATGTTTGATAACCAGTAGAATCAGCTTAGAAGTCTGTCCAACTATCAGCTGATCTGGCGTTAACATCATGATTATGCTTTGCGTTTAAGTCATTTCCTCAGACAAGTAGAGTCACGTGAAAATGTATATAGTTGTTTCATCGCAGTTTCTTGTGCTACGTGTTTAGTCTCGAATAAACAGTAACACAAGAAAGAGTGAAAACAATAAGCTTTGAAAAATTTAACAAATAATTTATTTCCCTGGAAAAATACTGTAAAAATGAAGAAAAAAATAAGAACTTACGGTTTTAAGAATCAAATCCAAAAATAATCCACAAATTAAATTTTAGAAGTTATAATAATGAAATGTTCTATTGAATTCAAGCTCGAGTCCCGACGAAGAATCCAAGATGGAAGACGATGACGTATACTGTATCCTTTGTGGTTTTGTAAGGTCTACAGTTCTGTATTATTCACAAACAATAATCCGGTTTTTGAATTAATGAAATGTCTTTGTCCAAGAATTCTTTATGAGTACTCAAATATTTCCAAGAAAAAGAATTAATCCTTTTGAATACAAATAATTCGAATAACCATTAAAATAACCCCCCAAACTGACACAACAAAAGAACACATTGACATCAAATGTTTTAAGCCCAGACTGAGAAAAATCTCTATAAACAATGATTATACAGTAACTAGAAACGCAAAACAAATTCCCGGATGAGGGTCAATTTTCCAGAACCTTCGAGAAGTATTTGCGTATAAAAGCACGTAGTCCCAGTATGACCTTGACAAGAGCCAATCATTTTGCTCACAGAATAAGATAAAAATAAAAAGTTGTTTACTTCTCCCACTGATTTCTGATATAAGGTCGGGAACTAGGTCAGCTTTAGGTGTTTACAAATGAGCAGTCGAGGTCAAACTATTTTCTGGAAAAGTATCGAGTTCCTAGTAAACAAAACTACATTATTTTGACATATAATGAAATTAAAAATAAAAAGATTTTAAAAGTTACAAACAATCAAATTAAATCAAATATAAATTAAATCAAATATACGTAACAAGATTCATTAGCTTGGCGATGATTATGAAACGCTTTACAATTTTCAATTAAAGCTAAATCATTTTGACATATATTTCACTTTCCAGTTATCGGCATTAACCTTTGCGTTTCGCTCAGCTTCTTAGATATTATTTACTGCAGGGTTGTGCAATGTGATACATTAGATCCATTTTCATAAAAACCAAGCTTTGCAATTCGGACATGCCAGCATTGGCGATTTTATTTTTGTTTACCTTGGTCAGCTACGTGAACGATTTCTGATCCACTTGGGCCTCTTGTTACATTTAAAGATGTTTCATTGCCCATACTTGAAAAAAAAATGGGCCGAAGTACAAATTATGTAAAGTAAGCCCTTTGTTTTCCTTTCAGTGCTACCGTAATAATGGTCTTTTGGCATAATAATATAATAATTGCAATTAAAAAAAGAACCCAGATGCATGGAATAACATTATTCAAGTTTTGATGTGCATGTACGTTGATGAGTTTCATGAATTTAAACTGGGAATGGTGTTATGCAGAATAGGACGATGCTGAAAATGCAGATCCTCTGTTTTTCTTGTCTTTGTGGGAGACAACTTTGTTCTAAAATATAGCTCTAAAATTAAGACGTAAACAGTAAAGTCCGTAGAGGAAATGAGAAACGGATGGCACGCATTACCAATATGTGCTATATTTGATGTTTAACTTCCTCTCCACTAAGAAGTTTAAAAACAATAATAAAAATCATGGGGGAGGAGGGAAACACAAACACAAAAGGTACAAGATCCTGTACGTCTTTATAGATTGTTAGTTAATGTCCTTGTTAAAATTTAATCGTTTGGTAGCACATTCATAGTACATGCAAAGCAAATGACAATATTATTGATATGAGCATAAATACACTGATGTCTCCTTTTCTAGTTGCTGAACCGTATAATTTCACTTTCTGTAATCCGGAACTGTTATGTTTGTTTAATGTCATCACTGCAAAGTCCATGACAAAAATGTGATTGATATAAGCATAAATACAAGGATTTCACCTTTTGTAGTTGTTGAACCCTTTATGCAATCCGGAACTGTTATGTTTATTTAATGTCATCATCAATTTGCCTTGAATAACAATTAATTTTGATTGCTTCCACATGCGCATGTTGGTACATCTGTCTTTCGTATTTGACCTCGTTCAGAGTCATAATTTAACCGCTGTACGTGTTCTCGCAAATTTGCGGTATGATTGTGCTATAAATGGAGCAGAGGTTATATAAATTCTAGACCGGTCTTACCGACCTAGATCATCGCTTTCTATACCCAAATTCACTTTGCTGCTGGTGAAAACTACAAGACGACAACACACGCACACACACACACACACACACACACACACACACGTGTTTTTATTTCACGAGTACGACTGTTTTTTATGGTGATTTCATCTCGCAATGGTTGTTTTGCTTCATTTATTTTTTTCACGTCGGTTTCTTTGAGGGCCCATCACAGTTCTACTATTAATAATGTGATCTTGTTGTACAAATGTTCCACAGGATGGTCTTGTCCAGGCGCAACACACGAGTATTTATATCTCCGGCAATTGTGTTTTCTGCATGAATACGCGTCGGAAGCGATTAACCGATTTTGTCATAGCGAGCGTATCGATATTTGGCAACAGACGCGCAAGAAGCCTAGCTTTTGTTGCCATTAACGGTGACCACAATCGAGACCTCATTTCTTTCGGGTCCTGGGCAGCCGAATACCTCTTCCTCCCCGAGTTGTCTGGGGTAGTCGAAGATCTTTTCCATTTTTTGTTGATCCGCCAATAGTTTTTTTGAGAATCATATCGGATGCATCTTCGCTAGCCAAGGTTCCGATATGTTAACGCTATAAACACCTGGGCGGATCGAACAGACATTTTAGCTTTCCTAGCGACTTCTATTAGATTTCATGAGTTGCCTCCCTTAGAATGTGATGCCAAGTGACCAATAGCTTGTTACAGCGGTGCATTGTACATCGGCTGAATTGGTGGCGGCAGTTGACTTCAGAAGGAATACTTTGTTAGTTTAACATCGAAAGTACCAGAAAGAAGTCATTACACATTACAGATTTATTTGAGTGAGTGGTATTTGTACAAACGCGGACCAGGAGTGGAAAATCTTAATTGGATGCGGTGGTTTGCCGCCGCATCCTATGAAATTCACAGACCCGAAGCACAAAAATATCTGCTCGTTACGCCAGGGTGTAGATTCGGTTAACATATATGAACCTTGGCTAGCAAAAATATATCGGATTCTGTTATGACAGCCATTAACGAAGCCGGTTTTGCAACCGCAGGAGCCTCCGCCAACAACAGTGCTAGACTGGACATATTGCATCGCTCTTTTGCATTTGTGTCACCTCTGACTTGGACAGTTTTAATGTTGCCTTCTTATTATTTTGTTTATCCGTCTTGATTTTATCAAGATGCGTTGGGGTCAACCAAAAAGAGTCATTTATGGTCAGATTTTCCAGAAACAGTTTTAGTGTGACAACACACCCATCCATTTTTATTGTGCTCTTTATTTCCCACTCTAGTTGTCGCTAAAACCAAACTTAACTTCATGATCTGACATTATTTTAAATTATGCTGTTCAGTTACTTGTTTTCTGTTGGAGCGTTCACGACCCTCGTTCGGCCACCTGTGCCCTCCAACATCAAAGTCTTGACTGGAAGAATCACAGCAATGCAACGGTAACTGCTTGCTAAACAGCAGTAACACGTTCATTAAGTGCATATCAACCACCGACTATTTCAACAGCTCCATGTGTTCTAATGAGATAAAATAAATAAGGTACCAATGATTGAAGTCATGCTGGGAAATCTGCAGACCTATGTCGATATTTTGATTTTGAATCAGAGGGTTCCTGTGGGCCGAGAGAAACACAACAAACGCGTGTCTTGGAGCACTGATACTTCATTGATTAGTTAGTTATTTGCCATAATAACTGCTTATCAGTTACTCCATACGAGTCTGTGATTAACGCGAGAGATGATAACGTTGAAACGCCTCCTGGGTTCATAAATTATATCAAGCATGCTTCTGCGGTCATCGAAGAGGTTATCACAGCCAATTACAGCTTTATTTTCAATGATTCGGCTTTACTAGCAGTGGCATCATTATCACGCCAATTAGCAAAATTATCATGGCCTTTTCGGTTTAGAACAACTGTGTTTAGCTCCAAAAATAACCTTGCGAACATCACTGCAAAAACCTGATATATGACTAAGAAGAATCACACATGAGAACATTAATAATCTCAGTGAAATTGATCCCGACTTTGTACAAAGTTCAAGGTCGAAATTCGGGTTGATGGAAATTACAGAGGACGTTTCGACATTTCCTATCACGTTCCTGACGTTTCCAGTGGCATGCTGGATACGATGTCGGTTAGCATCGTTGTGAAACATCATTGATGGACCAGCAGACCTCGCGAAATCATAGCTGTATCTGGCGATTCCAAGAATCGTCGTGGCAACGTCGACTTAGTCCAAACTTCGATTTCCTTTACGTAGATGAGATATGCAGTCTTGAAAAACATAATGATGCGTTTTGACTAATCCAATCTTGTAATTCGTACCACAATTTGAATTATCGGCCTGTTAAGTTTTCCACTGATTTCCAAGGATGCATCGTATTGGTGAAAGTACCGAGAAGTGTAATGGACTTGTAATATTCGTCCCTCTCCAATAGGCATTTAGTGCGGTATGAATACTACTGAAAACTTAACTTGCTTAGATCTCGCATGGACAGAATTGCGTCCATGTCAAACTCGGAATCAGGTACATCTTTGAAAAGAGCTATCGTTTATACATTATCGATTTCGTTTAGTACCTTTTCAGACAGCTCCGTTTTCCGAATCCGATTCCCAATGCTTTATTTCCAATAATCGAATCAGTATTGGCATGTACTAACACGCCAGTCGTTTTTGAAAAGCTTTGTTGACCGCCCTGGATGGAATGTAACCGGCTTTTCTTGCCGAGTCACTAAGCATCGTAGTTGATCTTGAATCGATTGGACCGTGCGCAATACCAGATTTTATATCACATCTCAGCGTGTTTAAAAATCGGTGCCACACACGTGGCCAGGCCCACTAGCATTTTCGGCACACTTGTGAAAAATCCCAGGACGATATCGCCAAGGCCTTGTCCGTAATATGTCGCATAAGCGGGTTTTCTCACGTCAACACGCACTAGTATCACACATTCACGTATAACTCTCATTGTATTAAATATCTAGTCAATTTCTAATGAACACTTGTAGCGATAAGGTTTCTCCGCGGAGATCCAATGCGTACTTGTCCTGGTCCACGAGGGAAAACTATACGTGTGCTAGAGTCGAGGATTGTTGCATAGAAGTTACACGGGCGCCGCGGCAGTAATTGACAACAGATCACCCCGGACGCTTCGGGGAAAACCCGTACAATTTGAAACCTGGGAGGCTTGCGTCGTCGAGAATGAGGCTCTGTTACTGCCACTGGTGGCATCGCATGTTAGATTAATTTGAAGCGTTGAAGAAATCCTGACAATGTATGGCGAGATATTGTATCCCGTGCGTAAGATTCATTCGCTTTCGGTAATCTTATTAATATCTTAAAAGCAACAAAGAACAGTTCTCAGCAATGACCGAGTGATGTCAACCGCGTACTGTGGAGATTCGACTGAGATTGCAGAGCTGAGTGTAGGCTCGTGTTCGTATATGAAATTTTAGAGTTTTTGCCGATCACCAATGTGATCCTTTGTCGGATCTCATCATTGATCTATTCAACTAACACGCGAAACGTCTTTGGGTACATGCTATCATAGTTGAACAGCCACTGACAAATAAACGTGGCCTCTTTGATAACTTCTGGCACATAATTACCGATGCGAAGCGGCCCAACCAGGGTTTCCAATCTGTCCACGAGTTCATTGATTTGTTGCTTATTACACGCGTGGAGATCCGATGGACCAAAGTCTTCTCCTGCATGTTTCGTTCTTCTTCAGGGTGTACTTGCGACCTGCGAAGTTCAGCTTTCTTTCACTGCCTGTCAACATTTTCTTCTTGCAACGATAGTTTAAGTGGTGGTGGGAGTTTGTATTCGGGTTCGGGCGGGTGTCAGTTTCGGGCGGAATTTTAGAGGGTTCCAGTGCGTGATAAAAACTACCGTGTGGAAATATGGTTGGAGTGTTCCATGTGTATATGATTCAGAAAAACAAGTCAGAATATTTTCTTGTGTACAGTATTGCATCATATATGCTATCCACAATTGATAACTGTAAGGTCTCGAGCTTTACTTCAGCACAAGGCCAGCTTTGACTTGATATCAACTTGGCATAAAAATGAGCTGTGCAGTGTGCATGAATGAATCAAGATTAAAATTGTAACATTCCACTCCAGACACTATTGTTATAGAAATAGACACCACTCAGGTGTATTTCCCAATGAATATAGTACTGTTATATTCCAAAACGCACTAATACTTTGAAATATAAATTTTATGTTTTTTCTTCTTTATAGCTAACTAAATCACACTTCAGTGTGATATGCAGATAATTAATACCCCCTTTAGGAATACTACAGTTGATGCTCTTGACGTTTAGCTGTTTACTGTAATAATAGTATCGACACTTTAATCTATTTCACTTGTGAAATCTCCTTATGCAGTAATATATATACTGTTGTTTTTGTCACTCGAATCAATATAGCTGTATGCAACAAGGTAAATAGTGCTGATGTAGTACAGCAAGGTTAATTCTATGGGAGAATCAATCTTCAGCACTGAAGAATGTATTGTACGCTTATTTTATACCATTTGGAATATTATATAGTGTGGAATGCTGCACTATATTACGATCTCAATTGCAAGCACACCGAGATCATATTGGGGGTGGGGACCAGACAGATGCCCCCTCCCCACTTAACCAAAACAATAAAAGGAGTTTTATGTGTAGATGTTTTCCCTCATATATGTTGATTGTTTTTTTGTTTTTTAGAAAAGAATTTCGATCAAAAATGTATTTAGATATAAATTTTGACAGGTTATTTATTTAAACCACAGTGTTATCTACAGGGTAGTTCTTCTGAGTCGGTTTCTATTACCGTACTCGAAATCTCATACCTGGTCCTCTGTTAGACCTTGGCTAGAGGTCACCTATATCCCATGTGTACTATATGTGTGTAATGCTATACTGTATGTGTGCTATATATACTTTTAAGATTGAAGCTTTAAATTATTATTTTTCATTATTTAAATTTTGAATTTTAGCGAAGTAACGGTGTGATAATCATACTTGATTTTTTAAAATAAATCCTATTTTTTGTGTGTGTGTTAATCTGTGTCGTTCTTCGCTTAAATGAGTTTTATATATTAGGTCGGCTGGGCTCGAGTTGGGGTCCATACTATATTTTCCTGTATTTCTCCCCGCTCGAGTTTGGCCGCCTTATTTATTTATAGTTATAATGCCAAAGGAATCCAAAAATTGTTTATTTATTTCCACTACGTGAAAAATTGTACAGTACGGCAGCTGTACAAGGAAAACAAAGAGGGACAGATTCGAGTGATAAACGATACATTTGTGTGTATGTTTGGTATGTCAAGATTTCCCACCTGTGGTACTTTTCCAAGACTCTTTCATAGGCCCGCTCACTTCGTGTGGCGCCGTGTGACATAGCCCTATGCCGCCATTATCTTGTACTTCCCCCATTAGGATCCCTGTCCCTCCGCATATCTAGTCTATTAAAAACATTAAGAAGAGAAAGAGACCAAGGAAGGTAAGAAAGGTAAAGTTAAAAGGGGAGATATGTTTCCCAAGTAATTTCGATTCTATTTCTCTATGACTATCATCTGCCCACAGGCTTTCAGTTGTTGCATATAGTGTTTTTTGGTCAAAATTACCATCTAAACAGAGTATATTCTGTTGTTTGTATTTCTTCTTTTGCATATGTCCCTTATTAGTTTTATTCTAGGGATTTTCCTAACTTCACACTGCACAATTATGTGGTTTTTTTGTTGCTAAATATCGCATTTTTACACAGCGGACATTTTGGCGGTGCTCTGACCATATGCCATCTCACTGCTACCTGTCCTGTCAACCATGCATCATGCATGTATTTAAAGCAGAGGCTTTGTATTTTAAGTGACCCCAGTTTGATCCAGTGACCCCACGCTCTTTCCCAATTAACATATAAATTTTCTTGTTCTACTTTGTTTTTATATTTACTCGTGATATTATCCATTGCCACTTATACTTTGTTTTGCATCTATTTCCCATAAATCCTTATTATCCCTATTTGTTTGTAATAATTCTTTTATATTCCTAAATATTCTCGAAGCTTCTAATTTTTTAACTAATTTATTATTCTGATAAATATCTTTTCTATTTCTCATTAAAAAAACCAGTATATATATATATATATATATATATATATATATATATATATATATATATATATCCCCTCGGTTCTGCCTGTATTCTTTTGAATCTATTTAAAGTATTTGCATATTTGGTTATTATTGGGTTTGGTATTGCTAACCCACCCCTTTCCCTTGCTTTGTATAGTGTTTCTTTTTTTATATAATGCGTTTTAAAGTCCCAAATATAATTTACAATTGGATTATCAATTGTATTTAATTTTTTATTTTCAATATCGATGGATTTTAAAATATAATTTATGTTTGCATACATGTGTGTTTTGGCCACTTGGGCCCGTTCCATGGGGCAAAGTGGCGTGAGTGCTCAGATATTCACATTTTCATTTATTTTTCTTCTCACTTCATTACAGTTTTCTTCCTCTTCTCCTTTCCCAAAATAGATCCCTAATGCTTTAACTCTTTCCTTGATCAGGTGCGTGGGTAAACCAAAGTGTTTACCCTGCCAGTTTCCTATTTTCAGAATTTCTGTTTTTTTATGGTTGATTTTCGACCCTGAAGCCTTACCAAATTCTTCAAATTCCTTTTCTAAGTGTTTAAAGGAATCTGGCTCTTTTATAAAGTTGGTGCAATCATCAGCATGCTGTAGCATTTTGATTTCCTCTTTTATGTTCGGAACTTTAATACCTTCTATCTTTTTATTAAGTCATATTTTCCTACTTAGAATTTCTATTGCTATTACGTATAATAACATCGATAGGGGGCATCCTTGTGCCTCACCGATCTTTTAATGTTAAATTGTCCAGTATTCGCTCCATTGACCTGTAGTCTTGAATTTATTTTACTGTACAAGATTTTGGTCCAATTTTGAAAATTGTTTCCAAAACCGATTTTTTTCGAGCACGTTTTGTTTTTAGTTGTGTTCCAATCTATCACATGCTTTTTCCTGGTCAAAAAGTACCATGGCACCTTTTAACCCACAATCATTAATATAATCTATAATTGTTTTAATACTTATTATGTTGTTTTGTATGTCTCTTCCCTTTGCCCCACACGTTTGATTAATATTTATTATTTTGTCCATTCCCTTTCTTATTCTTTCTGCTAGTAGTTTACTTAGGATTGTATAGTCTCTGTTTAGGAGGGAGATGGGCCTCCAATTCTTTAGGTCCTCCCTATCTCCCTTCCTCTTGTATATCAATTTTATAGTGCCTTCCCTCATACTTCTTGTCATGTTCTTGTTTCTTAGTAAAATGTTGTTAAACAACCATTCTAGGATTAGCGACAACTCGCAGCTGAATTTAGAATAAAATTCCGCTGTAGGTCCATCTCCACTTGGGGATTTACCTTTTGTTAACAGTATAACAGTATTTGTTATTTCTTTTGTCGAGATGAACTCATCAAACAAGTCTTTGTGTTCAGATAGTATCATGTCGCATTCGATTTCTTGCTAATAAATATATATTGTTATGTCTTCTATTCCTTTAGATTTGTATAGATTAGTATAGAAATCTTCAATATATTTCATGATTGTATTCCTCTCTGTTATTCTCTCATTATTGTCTAGTTTTAAACTTTCTATGCATTTTTTTTTATCTTTTGCCACTACTTCTCGTGTGTACTCGCTGGTGGTCAGAATGCGTCTGCCAGAATACGGCACACGACTGCTATTTATGGTATCACGGTACCAATTGTTTTTCCATATGCCTCAATGATAATGTGTTGTGAAATAAATATACTTTCTATCCTACCTCAGCATGCATGTCACACACTGTCATAGAGAACAATGCCAAATTGTCAATTTAACAAGGACAAAACCAGGTACTCCATTGCATTTAAGAGAGATAACTCTGCTGGAACTAGACAGGGGTAAGAGTTATCTAGTCACAACATACTCAGTTTCAGCCATGTGTACCACATTTAAAAAAAAATCATAAAAAATACAAAATATGATATAGATAGGAATTAATATAATCTCACATGTTGCCAAGAGGCTGAACTTTTTTTAAGCCTAACAGAAAATACAACTCTTACATAATGCACCAATCACAGCTAGTGTTGTTCTTTATTTCTGAATGCAGTGTTCCCTGCACTTAAGCTCCACCCACCTGGACTTGCGTAATTGGTACAATTATACCTTATACCCTTGAGACCCGTTGGTCTTACGCAGAGATTGATGGCAAAACCTTGGTCGTAAGCGCCCGTGGGAAACGAATGAATAGTTCCAGTGATACTTAACCAAAACTTAGTATAATATACAACAACAATTTAAGCAGCAGAGGGACTGAGCCCACCAACCTTAAAGTCAAATAGGACCATCTATCAAAAACATTTCCGATAGAAGGTCTTATTTCGCAAAATAAACCCTTCCAGCCAGAAACTATGATGACTAAATCCTCTTTTCTGGCCGGAAGGGTTATTTCGACAGCGGCGAATAACTCGCTATAAAAAATAGTTTCTTCGCGGGGTGACGTCGACTGCGGCTTCGTGGCGTAGTCCCTCTGCTGCTAATCATTTTAGGATTTCTGTTGTGAATTAAAAATTTAAGTAAACAATAATGGCCAACATCGGAGAAGCACATTCCGCTAGACTAGCTCGAGAACGACTAGAAGCAATAAAAAAATTTATTCCTGTGCGAGATAGTGTCAGAGAAAAATTACAAGTAAGACAGCAAGTAAAGGAAGGTTTCGCAGAGGCCGCGGAGGAATTATTCAAACCTGTAACAGCAGCTACCAAAGCGGTTACAACGGCTATCGTAGGAAAACCTGATCCTGATCGACCACAAAAAAGTTTGCTTCAGGCGATAGAAGAACTTCGAAAACCAGAAGCAATCAAAGGAATATTTATAAATAAATTTACTGAAACAGGTATTGAAGAAATAAAGGCTATTCCATTAGATACCTAGGAAGATTTTAAACGACTTTCCGTTTGGATTATTGATAATTTTCATCGCAGACATGAATTTTTAAAACCAGGAGCTGATAAGGGTATGTCTCGAAATGATTGGGTTGATTACGTGTATAAAATAAGACGAGATATTCCTAAGATATCCAAAGGTGATATGGATTATAATATTTTAAGAACGGGTATTTTTACGTATGATAAATATTTGAAAGATGAAAAGAAAAAAGAACAACAGCAGCGGTTACAAGAACGAAAGCGAGTTACAAAACAAAAAAAACAATCACAGCCTGAACAATTTATGTTGCAGGATGAAGAATACAGACTTCCCCCTCCATTGCAACAACAGGAACCTAAACGGAAACGTGGAAGACCTAAAAAAGAGAAACTAGTTCCATCTTTCTCTGCTTTAAAAATAGAAGAGGTTCCGGAAGAAAGTGGGGATGTACTTGAAGATCTAGGGCTGATATCTCCTAAAGGATCCGAAAAAAACGGAGATGGTCTAAAAACAGGAAGCGGTTTTATTTCCTGCCCTGATAATGTTCTCAATGATGTATCACGGCTAGAAGTTCTCATCGGAGGAAAACGAGCTGGAAATAACTCTCCGGAAATAATTAATGAAGCGGCTGATATCTGTCAGCGACTATTTCGCGGCGGCATCATGGATACTCACATCTATCGAGAACTTATTGATGAACTCGTGGACAGCGACTAAAATGTCTTTGACATTTTCAAAGTCGCCGCGATTGAAAGTCGATTAGAGAAATAACTAATTAAATAAAATGATCATACATGACTCTAATCATATGACCCGACGAGAGAGAGTGGTAAATTCGCGATATCCTGTTTACAGTGCATATTATGGAGATGGACTTGGAGATGTTGTTCAAGGATTGTTTACAAGAATAGCTCCAAAGGCGGGACCAATTGCAAAACAATTATCGTCAAAAGCTATTGATGTTATCAAAGACAAAGCTTCTGGTGTAATCGGTGAAGCCGCTGGCAAAGTGTTCACGGCGATCAAGGACAGACTAGCACGATTAATACGCAGAAAGCCTCCGCCGGTAAAATTACCAAGCACCGCGGACATGCCTGCAAATGTTAGCAAAATAATAAATGAAACTGCGTATCAAAAACTAGCGTCGCTGATACCTTCCAAAGAAATAGAAAAAAATATAGCTTCAAGTTTAGTAGCGGGGAGTGGTCTTCGTTTTAGATAATAATAATGTATTACAATAAGATGTTTCAGCGTATATCCAACGTAGCACTTGATATGGTTAAACCAGTCAGAAAGGATTAATCCTTGCGCGATTATCAATTTTATTCTTATGACGCAAAAACACCTAACGCGAAGGGGAGAATTGAGTTTCAAATTCATGACACAAGTAGATATTTTCTGCCTTGTGAGGCCTTTATTGAGGTCACAGGTAGAATCTTAAAAGCGAATGGTGGTGATTACGGAATAGGTGATCGTGTTGGTTTTGTTAATAATGGTGTGATGGCGTTATTTAGCAAAGCCACATACTCGATTGATGGAAAAGATATTGAGTCGTGTTTGGATAATGTTGACGTTGCCACGACAATACTTGGTCTTGCAAGATATTCCGATGACTACACAAGATCAGCTGGTCCAACAATGATGTTTGTAAAGGACACATCTGATCATCCCGAAAATAGAAATGTAACGATGAACTTGGCCGTGGATGCAGTTGCATCCATGAACGAAAATTTCAACTTAGGTTTTGCCGCGCGTCGGGCAATGCTGAGCGGCGAGGAAGAGTTTTCCTGTGCAATTCCGTTATCTCATATTTTTGGATTTTGCAGAAATGTCAGAAAGGTTATATTTGGTGCCAAACACACAGTAACGCTTGTCAGAAAAAACTCTGACAATGATGCAATATGGCGAGCTGCTGAAGTTGATCCTGGTCAAGTAGAGTTAAGAAAACTATTTCTGTGGATGCCAACAATGACTCCATCAATCGCTGAAGAACAAAAATTACTTTCTTTTAAGGATCAAGGTGGAAAATCGTTGTTGTCATGGTTAGCAATGACAACAGATAGTACTTCAATCAACGCTCCTGGACTGTTCACGTGGCAATTGGGATCACAACAGGGAGTATCAGCAGCGCGACACATATTTATCGCGTTTCAGGCAAATTCTAGAATAAATAACCAGGAGGCAAGTCCAATGATATTTGACACACTCGGAGTTTCTGAAGTTTCATTAAGAATAAACAGACATCAAGAACCCGCTGAGGATGTCAGTCTAAATTTTGAAAGAAATGATGTTCCACGGGCATATTATCGATTGATGTCTTATGATGGGCGTGATCAAAACGTTGACACTGGGCTGCAGATATCTCAGCGTGATTTTACAACGTTGTATCCGATCTATTACTTTTCGTTGGAACATTTGGATTTATTCAGAAAATCTGTCGTTGACATAGTTATTCGGGCTCGCCTGGCTCGAGTACCAGTGGCACCAGCAGCAGCAGTTCCAGGTGCTAGAGCGATCGCGGTCATACTTTCCGATAAAACAATGTTACTTGAAGGTGCTGGCGGCCGAATGAGAGTCGTTGATGCACCAGTGGAAAACATGTAGGTTTTTCAAAAGCGCAATTAGATCAACATCATATTAAATAAAATGTCATACAGTCATGTTAATGTCACACTGACTCCTGGTCAGGTGAAGAAATTACAGTCGAAAAACGCGAGCACATGTGGGACATCAATAACGTTAAAACACGATCAGCTAGCGGGCGGTCCCAACAAGCTGTCGCTGACTAAAACTCAGCTAAAACATTTCAATAGCGCGAAGCAATCAACGACTGGAGTTCGACTTGATCTCTCTCCGGCTGCGGTCAAAGATATGGTTAAAACCGGTGGTATATTTCCTCTTCTCGCAGCGATACCAGCACTGATAGCTGCTGCTGCTCCCGCAGTCGCAAAGGCAGCCGCGTTAGGAGCTGTTGGAACCGCAGCTGGAATGGCACTAAAGAAAGCCACCGGGAAAGGATACAAAAAAAGGGATCCGGTCTAAGACTACCGGGAACTCCGGCGTCATGGTACCCAAAAAGGTTTTGAAAAACGCTAGCGTTTTCACACCGATGTTGAAGCTTCCAGCGAGTAATTTTGATTTGCTTGATGCTGTTAAACAATTACGTATAAAAAATTTCAAAGGTGTATTTATGCGAGATCAATTACCAGCACGACCGGCGAGCACAGAAACAGGAATTATTAATCTCGACAACAAGGAAGGCCCTGGGACTCATTGGGTTGCTTACGCGTGGAATTATCTATTTCGATTCGTACGGGCTAGCACCGCCAGTTGAATTTCTTAGGTACGTCCAAGGATTTTCAATTCCAGTTTGGCAGTCAACGTTACCAACACAAACACTAACCGATCCTCCGATATGTGGTCAAGAGGTTTTGAATGTTCTCGCCGCGATAACAAAACATCCAGCGATTCCTCCTCATAAAGTCGTGCATGAATACACGTTGAAAAATCATCAATGATTTCCAAATTTAAACACCCCCATAACAGATAATGGTTGATATTTACGGAAGATCAAGCAGAACCAAGGAAGAAAAAAAAGATATCGATTTATCGAAGTATGCGACCAAAGATGAAATTGATGATCTTTTAAATCTAACCGGGATAGACCCAGATGAGGTTGTTATTTTTCAGGACAGGCACGGCAAACTAAAAACCAGTAATATTAAGTGGAATGACATAATTCGCAGGGTTATTGGAGCTGTCGCGGACAACATTGTTGTATTCACTGACAGCGGCAGAATCAGAAATTCGTCGATATCAATTGCGATGCTGCGAGATGATGCACGAAAAGTTGCAGCGACGCGTGTAGCGAAGACCGGTGATACAATGACAGGTGAACTGAGCATGAACGGCAACCAAATAACCGTTCTAAAAAATCCGGAAGGTCCCGAAGATGCCGCAAACAAACAATACGTAGACACCGTTGACGGTAAACTAGCCACGTTGCGGGCAGAGTATGATGTTCACGTGGGCGCGTTTACAAGATTTCGCAGAAATTATCAAAAAACCGACGAGACCGTGGATAAGTTCTTTGGAGCTCCTTTGGTCGTCGATATGAAACTTTCTGAAATCAAAACCAACATTGACACGATCAAACAAACACAGCAGGATATCGTATCGGGTATTCCTGAGATCGTTAACAAAACCAGTCTGATTAAAGTCCCCACTGGAGTTACCCCCGGGCATATCACCAACATCGTATTCACGGTATCATCGGGATTCGCAACATGGTCCCGACAAAATAGCACTGTCAAATACACAGCAACAGCCACTGGCGTGTACAGGTTGTCTGTGTTTTCAGCCGCTAAATTTGAAATCTTCACAACATATCCTTGGAGACATTCCACCGATATGTATTCCGGGGTTGTAACTGTAATACTAAACAGCGGAACCGAAGAAATATTTATACTTGAAGCCGCAGACAAGAAATTAACCGCAACATCTTACTGGTGGTGTTTGGAATTCGTCGCAGAAACGCCTCAATTGGTTACCGCGTAATTGAATAATGAAATCATCATCAACGACAACATTGAAATCCGAAGGATTTCCAGATGCTCAACAATATCGATATGATTAGGTACGCGAATGGCAATCAACGTTGAAAAACACCATTGACAGATGCGCAACAAAAATAAAAAAATACAAACGCCGTGTGACCGCGCTGGACATAACAGTGTATTCGGTATCCGCGGTAGTTGCCTCCACGGGTGTGCTATTGTCTGCGCTGACACCAGTAACTGCTGCAATCGCGATCACAATCACAATTTCAGCATCAACGACGATTGCGGCAGTCGCCAACATCATCGCGAAAAAAATATCTTCGTGCGCGATAACAAAATTACACGAGTATACGCGGGTAGCCAACGCGGCCAACAGCGCCTACTCGAAATTGTCCTCGTTGATATCATCCAGCGTAGACGACAACAACATATCAGATTCCGAATTCACGTTGATGTCCGGTATATACAACGATTACGAGCGCGCAGCGAATACTGAAACCGCAAACGGTTTTCATTTGAAAACGATGAAGATAAATAATGACGGAGATAATTCAGCATCGAGCGTTGCTCGACATAGCCGCAAATACAACTCCGGTAAGGACCACAATGATATCAGTGTCCTCGACGCAACCTGAATTCGATATTAATTTTCCAACTGCAATTCCAGTTACCGAAATCGCGTTGGCACAATTACGAGTATATCACAGTTGGCCCAATATCAGGTCGACATCATTTCACGGACAGTTGCCAAATAACTCATTTGTTTTTTCATATCAGAATAGCGCTGATGGCACACCAGATTGGAATACTATTACACTTCCCACTGGGAGTTATCAGATAGAGGAAATCAACAAAGAAATACAGCGTCAAATAAAACGTATCACCGGAAAAGAAGCAAAAATATCAATCACTGCACACGAGCCAACGCTGTCCACGATCATCGAAATCTCAACACCGGGTTACGCCGTTGATATCTATAACAGTTCAATCAGAACAGTATTAGGATGGCCTCGAAATCCACCACCGGCACCACCGACACCACCCGTTGCACCAGAAAAATCCGATTATATCACTGACGCAAAGTCATATCACGGAATTACACCCGGTTAAAGGGCGCGTCTGGATGATATAAAAGGTGCAACGGTGGATAGGTGGATCCCGCCTCTTAGTGACGGCGGCGATATTATGTTGACTTTTACTCGTGCAACATATTCAACGGGAGTGGGAGGATTAGGATTTCGTGTTTATCTGAGCGAAATTACAGAATTTTTTAAAACTATTAATGTGGAGCACCGCGCGCAACTAGCGCATCTACGGCAACGCTTCCAAGAACACATTTCCGATGTAACAGGTTCACGTGGAGAAATTATTAAGCAAATCGAAATATTAAATCAGATTGCCGCAGATATGGAATATATTAACCAACGAATGATTCAGGTAGTAACCGACAGTAGCTCCATCATTAAACAACAATTTTTGGATAAGTACTCGCTGACCGAAGCTGAACTGCCGAATTTTAAATTACCAGGATATGTTTCCCCGGTCATCTTGCGAAAATTCGTCACTGATATCGTCGATGAATACTTCGATGACATACTTGCACAACACAAACGAATACTACCAGAACCCGTTATCTTAGCACGCAATAATTCCACAGCGAGCGATGGCCGGCATATTTCTCCGGGCATCGTAGCAATCACTGATGTCGTCGCGGTCAATCTTGTATGTGATGTCATCGATGGCAGTTACAACATAGACACGACAACATCGAATCAAGCCCAGCAAGGGTTTATACTGTATTCATTTACTCCTAGAGAGCCACCTGGATTTTTGATTGTGCAAGAGCCAATCAATCCGGTATCGTTGCGGTGTCATAATCCGACGCTGACAAGGATAAATTTTAAAGTCACTGACCAGCAACATAGACTGTTGGACCTGCGTGGGGAGACTGTTAGTATTAATCTGCTGGTAAAGTCCTAAGGACTTTCATCGTGAAACGATTTCCATCTTAAGATTTTCATCGTGAAACGATTTCCGTCGTAAAAAATCGAAGATTTTTTCAGGGACTTTCATCGTGAAACGATTTCCATCGTAAAAATACAAAGTATTTTTCAAGGACTTTCAATTAATAATACCATATCATAATAATGTCCAAAAAATCTTCGAATTACCAACAGTATGATGATGATGATGAAAATCTCTCTGACAGTTCTGACGCTAGCGTGGAAACACAAAGTGTTTGTGAATCACAGCGTGATTCTGACAGTGATTTTGTTGTCAGTGATGAAGATCTCTCTGAAAACGGTAGCGTTTCCGACAGTGATTTCGCTGACAACGACGACGACGACGATGATAGCACTGTGGGAAACGCTAACGACATCACCATCAGCGACAGCACTGTCATAATAAATTATATTAAATGAACGCGAAAATAATAGTATGTATCAACACGTGAAATGTTCCATCGTTGACAAGCGTGCGCTTGAAGAATTCATCCGAAAAATATTTACCGGAAATCATTCCCCGGGCGTTGTTAAAATAATCATCGATAAACACGGCAATGATGACTTTTTACTGACAGATTTTCAGCTGAAGCAACTCCGCGAAAACAATATCACGATGATTACTTGTGATGCAGACCAAATCTTCAATGTTGCTCACTCGTGCATTTCACGGGAACATCTCGATAAGATACTTCAGTGAAAATTCTTTAAAAATATTTTATATTTTTGAAAATCGAAGATTTTTCACTGACCATTTTCCCGATTTGATAGAGGTTTTGCTATGAAAACCAACGAAATCGGACAGTTGCATAATTTACACAGTAAAAAAAAAAATATTACTTTTTTTTTACTTTCGATTTCACTTCCTTGATTTTATCAAGGGTACCCGATTTCACTTCCTTGATTTTATCAAGGCATCTAACGAAGTCAAGGTGAGGTATTTTTACTTCCGTTGACTTCGTCAAGGATGACTTCGTCAAGGATGACTTCGTCATCGGTGACAAAGCTATCATTGCTTTCTAAATTCTCTGGATTTTCATCCTTGACGCTGTCAAGGGACATACAATGCTTTAATTTCCGGACCCGATTGTTAATTATTTTTTTAGTTTCATACTCAGCTGCCAGTGCCAGCCTGATCTTTTCGATTGCACGTGACAGTGAAACAAATTCATTTATTTGTGTCTCGGCTACGCTGGCTAGCGATTTATACAAATTATTTTGGATCATCTTTATGAATCGATATTGAGCAGGAAGAATATAACGCCCTGCGCACTTAGCTTCGTATAATGATTCAAAATCTGACAGAATAGTTTCAACATTTAATAATATTTTAAATCCTTGTTTTTCTAATTTTTGAATAGCATCAATCACATTATTGATATTTTCTTGATTCATATTTATATATATTTTTAAATATTTAAATATTTATAAATATTTAAAGAAATAAAAAAACATCACATCTCCTTTGAGTCTCTAGGGTGTCTTATGACATCCTACCAAACTCAGGAGGGGGCGGAAACACTTACCCCCGATTGAGCCCCTAAACTGCCAAATAACAGTCTAGAAGGCTCAGAGGGTGTGTTTGCGAAACGACGAGACATTCCCCATTTGTGAACCTCCTAGCTTACCATTTGATATGCTAGCAAGGCTCATATGGGGATAACACATAACACATAACTTAATTCTAGGGACGGCACAAACATATAGTATTTACAGTAGAAGCTATTTACAGCAGCAGTTGTATTTAGAGCAGTAGAAGCTATTTACAGCAGTTGTATTTTACAATTGTATATATAACTTATCTTAGGACGGTACAAACATATAACTTATCCTAAGACGGTACAAACACAATGCGGGGTTATAATTCTACATCCAACAAGTTGCACACGTACCCCTGAAATCAACCCTGTTTCCAGGTAAAAGGTTACTCCGAAACGGGGCGATAACGGAGAACGTGTGCAACTTCGTTGGGTTTCGAAACCCCAATATAGTATTAGGACGATATTGTATATAAACCGACTGATACCCGAAAGTTCAGAAATAGCTCAGCGTGATTTGTTTAAAACGTATTTTCTTAAATATTATCGTGTGGAAACTACAGATGAACCATAAACCCGAACAAGTGTGATAAAATAGCGATATTGTCTGTGAAAAAAAAAGATAAATACACGTTTACCTGATAAAATCCGGAAGATAAAATCATTCTTGCGCTGTCACCTTGATAGCGTCAAGGGGAAAAACAAGGGGAGTTATTTACTTCCTTGTGCAGAAAATCGTCTGCTCGCACCTGTAAAGTGTTATAGCGCGCTGTTGACAAAGTCACCTTGACAGCGTCAACGGGGGGATAATTGTATCATTGACTTGAAAAATCCTTCGGATTTTTACACAGTCGCTGCAGAGTTATCTCCGTTGGAAAATTCTCTCGATTACAGTAAATTACCTAACAATAACAAAATATAATTTTCTGATTATTATATGTTTTTGACAACGCGGATTTGGTAATATTTTCTGCAACTTTTTGTACTGAAGCCGCACAAATACAAAAATACTTGCCAGCTGTATATATCGATTGAAATATTATTTCTTCATTTGTATCTAAATTTATAGATATAACTCTCCTGGCGATCTTATTACCATGACCAGTATTACCAGCCTTGCAATTTTCGCTCTGCGTCACAGCTCTCAAATTGGATAAATTATTATTAAGTTTATCTCCATCAATGTGATCAATTACAAGACCTTTTTTGATCTCTCCGCGGAAACACTCGAACACAAACTTGTGATTAAGATAATGTTTCTTTCCAACAGTAAATCTTAGATAACCAGCATTATTAACAGCACCAACTGGTTTTTTCAGCCTACAGTGTCTCACTATTCCCTGTCGTGATGCTTCATAATTTTTAATGGTTGGATGTGAGACAAATTCTTGGCTCATTATATAATAATATATTTGTCTAATTTATAATTTGTCTGAAAACCTAGTTATATAATCACTTTCGGATTTTAGCGCGTCTCCGTTATTATTTTTATTGTAATATCGCTTGAGTTCACGGTATCGTTTCCCCCCACACCCCGCACATAATTGTGTTTTACCTCTGACACCAATGCCACATCGCAGGCAACGAATAGGTCCTGTGCTTCCTCGTTTGATGCTCTGTATATGTTCACCGCAGAATTCCTTCCTACAGGGCTTACCACAGACTGTTACAGATCCAACTTTTAACTATCTGCAGTTGTTCATTGTATATATAATATTTTCTTATTTAAATATTTGTCTTAAATATAACATGGAGGAGTTTTCGAGGTTATCCGCAGTTGGCGCTGGGAGATTCGATCTTGACAGGCTAAACCCGGATCCACGATGACGGCATCTAACTGATCTGTTCGATATTATCAACGAGGGTAAGAAAGAATTCCGCGACGACGGCGCATCTCATGCATGGTCGACATTTAAAATTATCCGCGACGAGGACATCATCGATGCTACAATGACTGATGCCCGAGCAAAAACAATTACTGATTATATTAATTTTCATCAACGTGAAAAGAAATATTTCTTCAGAATAAAATTTATCGTCAACGTTGAAGACGATACGTGGATTATCCGTGACAAACTCGATCCTGTTCTTGCTAACGGAAAGACCGCTCTGTTAAGCAGCAATTGTAAACCAGGAATGCTGACCGGGATTGATATACCATATTACGCTCGAGCGTATCCTGTAACCGCAGTCATTTATGGAATATATCCTGTAAAAAAAACAAAAATTGATAAACTCGCTCCGATGCGATTTGGAAACGCAAGCGTTTCTGGAAACGCAAGCGTTTCTACGCTGAATTGTGTAGCCGAGCGAGTAAAGGAACATTTTAAAAACACAAAACGAGGAAACGGTTTAACCGACCTGCGACGTAAAAAAATAACATCATGGGGTGAATCGGTTAAAGATACCGGGGCAACAATAAATGATGTTGCTGCGCTATCAAGTAAATTAAAATACTCAATAACAGTAAAAACACTAACGGGGAAATATTATACAGTTCGAAGCATTATAAAAGTCAGGAACACCGATTGAAATTATTGATCATAATTCGCACGCGTGGACTGATGCGGTTACAATATTTCCACGAGACCGTGTTGTCAAGTTTTATCGTGGAAACATATACGAGGTTATTTACGCGCTGAGTAAAACCGACCCTGTGTCGGTGTGGTTATTTAGGAGCTCTGAAGATGGCGACTATGATCAATTTGTGAGACCCAACGGAGAATTATACAGAACAGAATCGTTGCAACAACAAATGAAAAAACTCGCAAAAACGTATATGAGAAATGCCAGCGATGAGCAGTTATTGGTTAATTGTTTTACAGTTCCAAGTGTTGCCGCTCACGCCGCCAGAGAAAGAAATTCGTGGAGACCAACCCGAAGTCAGTTTCTTTCGGATATACAATTAAGTTGTGTCGAGTATGGTCATGGCGGGTTGTGGAATACCCGATATGACTACCGGGACATGATTTCCGTGGATATGATTGCCTGCTACCCAGGAAGCTTTCTCGGGAACGGCGAGTGCCGCGAATACTTTGCGCGGTTTGGACACCCAACGAACTCGATGACACGAGTCGCCGTAAACGGCGTTTTACCCGACGCTGACCTGACAGGATTTGCTCGTGTGACTTCGTTTGAATTCGCCACGGGACTTCATCCGTGCTGTTATGTTTGGTTTGGCAGACACTTCGTCGAAAAGCGCTGGGTACCAATAGTGTTATTGCGATACATGCTTGACAGCGGCATACTGGTATCGTTGACTGTCAGTGAAGCAATCATATGTTATCGACCGCAGACCTCAGTTTGGTTACCAACACCAGAACGTGTTACCCTCGAAGAAGTTATCGGCGAGTATGCACGAGAGTGTCCAAATACCCCGATGGATGTCATCGTCAGTGAGGCTCCTAAAATTCTCAAGATCAAACTCAAAAACAGTGAAATCACAGCGAAAGATCTTGGACTAAGAATAATCGGTAAATTTACTCAGGATGCAGCATTTAATCATAAAATGCATCACTCGCGGTTGATTATCGATGAAGCTGAATTGGATTTTATAATCGCCGACGCGGTTGCCAGAGACATATTTTGTAACAGGGAGGATGTGTTCTTGTCCGACGGGAAAAAGTTGGTCACAATTGTAAGTTATATCGACGGAGAATCGCCTCAATACACACATTTGAGATCTTCAATGCTGGCTTATGTTTCTATAAATTTGTTATCAATGGTAAATCGATTTCCTGGTAACGCAGTCAGAGTTGCCACGGATTCATTTTACATCGACAAGAAATATTCAGAATCACTGACCGATATAATGAAATTCTGCGGCGGAGATGAATGGGGTTCGTGGAGAATAAAAACCGAGATGTTGCACGAGTATTGTGAATCCGCTGATGTTGCAATCGAGGACGATTATTATAAATCAACAATGCCAGAAATATCTTCCGCACCGTCTGTGGATGATCCAATCACCAGACATAAAACTGTTTATTTGAACGGGCCGGGCGGGTCTGGTAAAACAACTCGAGCGATTGAATTATTTCGGAATTCAGATATGATTGTGCTAACACCTACACACAGACTTGCCAGAGAGATGAAACAGCGAGGAGTCAATTCTTGTACTTATCACAGCTTTTTCAAATACAGCGGCGGTGTATGGACGTCAGATCGAATGGGCACAAAATATATCAATGATATAATAATTTGGGATGAGATATGTACGGTACCGCTGGAAACGTTAAAAACATTTCTTGATTGGCTGCTAACGAAAAATACCGCAGTGATTATGTGCGGCGATCACGGTCAACCATCTCCGTTTGTCGGCGCATCTCCGCATGATTGGCTGAGGAATTTTGTTGATTATCACGAAGAAGTGTCTGATGATTACCGAGCACTTGATGCAACGCTGAAAGAATTTAAAACACTAATCAGGCTACAACCGAATAAAATTCAATGTGAAATCATGCGCGAGATGATTCCTGAAACTTCGATGAGTGACTTTTTACGCGTGTGGAAACCAGACGATTTGATAGTGGCGAGTAGAAAGATAGTCAGAGACACACTTCAACAACAGCTATTTCGGTTACAAAAAATAAAGTTTCCAATGCTGCCAACGCCGTTATGTTATAGACCAACTGATACACGGCTACAAAATATAGATGTTGATATTCCAGGAAAGACAGAGAAACAGAATTTAGTATTGAATGATATTGTGCTAGTTGACATCGATGCTGTTGAGGATGCACTAGCGATGAATAAATCCCCGTGGACGCTAGGATACGCAATGACCATTCATTGTTCTCAAGGACTGACTATTTCAGATACAACTGTCTGGATCATTGATGATCGAATCGAATGGTCAAACTTAGTCTACTTGGCGGTGTCCAGAGTCAGAAGAATATCTCAACTGCGAAGAATTGTCTTGGAAAATCCTTCGGATTTTAAATCAAACAATGAAAACAACAGCATCACCGATGGTGATGTAATAAGAAAAAAACTCGCCGGTTACAAACAGAGTGACAAAAAAAATAATCGCGATTTTGATCTTGATGTTGACTTCGTTGTTGCGCTGAAACAACAGCAGAATAATCACTGCGCGAGCTGTAATTGTATAATGCTATGGCAGTATTCGAATAAAAATTCAAGACAATTTACCGTAGATAGAAAAGATAACAGTCGCGGTCATACACGTGATAATGTCATGTTTACCTGTCTTGAGTGTAATCGACGTCGGGGTGCCAGCGTTAGTTAAGTCACTTCAGTGATTTTGGCGGCAATTGTGTGTCCTCGGGAATTACCTGAAGTTGCTCACGGGTGAATCCGCGTTGAGGAGCAGTTGAATCCAACCTGTAGATTGCTGGTCTGGAAACGCTTGCGTTTCTCCCAGTGGATCTTGTCACGGTGGATATCTTATGTGTGGTAACACTCCAGATGGGATCAGTCGCTCTTCGTTTACCACCTTCAAGTTCGCCTGGTTCATATAAATATCTTACAGTAACATTACCCAGTATCGGCTGTGCTGAAGAATCACGTCGTACGGGTATATTTTTTTTCGTGATCGCGATGGCAGGTTTCATGTTGGTTGTTCGAGTTATTTCATTATTTAGCGCAGTTATCACACTTGGTAATCTTACAACCCATTCGCGCGATCTCGTATCTTGAATAAATTCCTTCGCGTACTGATATCCAAATAACCGCTCAGCAAGTGTTCTATTGAATCGCTCAACAATTGCCTGATCACGGTGAATTTCAGTGTGTCCTCGTCGTATGGTGACGTTATGTTGTTTCATCAACGATGATACTGCACCTTGAAATTCTTTGCCAGGATCAACTTGTAATAAATTTGGCCATCGCAGAGGTCCTTGCCGATAAATTCTTTCAAACGCAGAAGCAACCTCAGATGATGTTTTAGTTGTTAACGGTTCCGCATCTTTGTATCTACTGGCAACATCAACTATGGTTAACGCGTACTTGTATGTGCGTCTTCGGATAGTATCATGTGGCAGAAATAATATATCAGCCTGATGAACCTCATTTGGTACACTAACATCGAAATGCGCGAAGTTAATTTGTTTGGGGCGCGGTAGATAAATTTGCCATATTGCCTGTCGGGATAACCAATTTTTAGCAGTAACCGCCGTAACTTTTGCTGCTTCAGCGAGTTTACTAATTGCCGCGTTACCTCTCCAATATCCGCTTGGGGAATAATAAATCGACTCCATTATATACCAGTACCTAACGCTAATTTACCTTTCATTGCAGTTTTTATCAACCAAGACGCTAACCTTTCTTTGAAAGATTTATCAGGGATGGCATTTAACGCATGAATTAATTTCACGTCCGCGAGATGGCGCTGTTGCAAATCCTTGCTTCGGTAAGCTACATCATGAGCATGGCACGCTGCATCGATAGCGTTTATCGGATACTCGCCGGATTTGGGTTGATCCTGAGCATCAAGTCTGATATCAAGTCGGGTTCCTGGACCACAGTAATTATATCCTGGAAGATGTTTTTCTCCTGGGTATTTAGCCCACGGAGGTCCTGGCAGCGCTGTTAACTTGGCTGCGATATCACCTCCGCTTTTTTTTAAATAAATCTAAATTTTTTTGTGCCACATCGTTCACACTTACCCGTGAGCGCTTGTCGATTATTTTTTGTTGTAATTGTTGTCGTATCCGTAGTTGGGGTACGTGCTCGGCATTTCACACAATATAAATCCATATTATTTTATGATATATCTAATGGAAATCACTGACTTTTCCGCGACAAAGCGACGAGAGCCAATCAAGCATAACTCAGTGCTACCAAATTCTGTTCGAATGATTATCATAGGTCCATCTGGGTCGGGTAAGACACAGTTGTTACTTAATTTAATAATGAAGTGGATGAAGTGGGATAAATTATATTTGATTGCCCCGTCTGTGGACGATCAGCGATGTTATCAAGTGCTAAAAGATTTTAACGAGAGTGCAAAAACAATCATTGGAAATGCAAGCATTTCTGAGACCGACGAAAACGTAGTTGAATTCATAACTGACATAAATGATGCACCCGGCATTGATGACATCGATGGATCAATTAATAATCTAGTAGTGTACGATGATGTCATGCTGGATAAACAAACAAACCCTGCGAGAATATTTTCCCGTGGGCGTCATAAAAACACTGATGTCATTTATGTGACACAACGGTATACACAAATTCCAAAAGTGATCAGAGATAATTGTAACGTTCTTGCAGTGTTTAACGGAGTTGACGCACACACGCTGAGAAATATTCATCAGACTTGGTGCAGTGGTGACATGGACCTCAATAAATTTAAAAATTTCTTTAGTCATGCTCAACGAAAACCACACGGGTTTGTGACGATAAATTTACATGATCCTCGGACACGATACCGAGTTGGGTTAGATACATTTTTTAACTAAAAATCCTAAAATGATTAGCAGCAGAGGGACTACGCCACCAAGCCGCAGTCGACGTCACCCCGCGAAGAAACTATTTTTTATAGCGAGTTATTCGCCGCTGTCGAAATAACCCTTCCGGCCAGAAAAGAGGATTTAGTCATCATAGTTTCTGGCTGGAAGGGTTTATTTTGCGAAATAAGACCTTCTATCGGAAATGTTTTTGATAGATGGTCCTATTTGACTTTAAAGTTGGTGGGCTCAGTCCCTCTGCTGCTACTTAGTACGGTATATATATATATATATATATATATATATATATATATATATATATATATATATATATATATATATATATATATATATATATATATATATATATATATATATATATGTATATATATATATATAACAGTCGGAGTTTTAGTCCTTACTGTAATCGATGAAAGTTCGCGAAACACTATACTCAACGACATATAAAACCACGAGAATTACTGCATTACACAACTGATGTTTGTTATTCAGCAAGTTCATATTTCAAAATAGGAAGAAAAATAATTATCAATAAAAATATAATGGTTGCTGGAACTATCAGCTGATCACGGTGCATACTATGTGTACATGTACGTTGACCTACTGACGATTTCATAGGATGCATTTACATATTTGGCATGATAAGAGAAGTTTTATAGATTTTGGGGTATTTGAGGAGAGCATATTCGATTACAGAAGATGATGTTTAATAGATGTCATCGATCCGTATATAAAATACTGGGCTTCATTTGATCCATCACATGTAGCTTTCTTTTCTTTTTTTTTTTTGAGGGTGCTCTCTCCTGTTTTGATCTTTGCAGACCAGATAGGGAGGCCCTCCTGCCCTAATTGTAAGTGTTTGCTATATTTATATTTTTCCAATTTGGTACACTTTTTGTATACATGTATTTATTTATTTTTTGTTATTTTTTGTTTGTTTATTAATATATATATTTTCTTTTTAAGTTTCGATTTTTTTATTTAATCTAAATATTCATCCATCGCTAAAAAGGCTTCTTCTGCCATCCTTCGTTCTTCTTCCTCTTTCAATCTTCTTTTTTCCTTCCTTCTAATTATGTCTCTTTCTCTTCTTTGCTCTAGGGTTCCTGTAATTGGTCTTTAGAGTTTGAGGAGTTGGGTATCTGATTTTCTCGTGCAGGTTGTATTTGCTCTGCGATAACTGTTGATGATTTAGTTTGTAGAGTTTCTTATTGTCGTTGTTGCTGGTGCTGTTGACATTGCTGATTTGGAAATTGAAAATTTTGCAGTTTTACTCTTGCTTGCTGTTCTTGTATTTTTATTGTCTTTGGATTGTCCCTTTTTCCGTTCTAGTTGTTGTTGTAGTGGCTTCCCTTGTTTGGGGTTTTGTTTTTTTATTTGCTCCTCTTGTTGTCTTTGTTGTTGCTGTTGTACTTTTTGCTTTTGATTTGAAGTTCTCTTCAAATTTTTGGACTGTAGCCTCCAAAGGTATTTCTAATAGAATTTCAGATAGGTGTAACTCTCCAGTTCGCTTTTTTATCTTTCGCAGAACTGGTGTAGGTTCTTTGATTAACGCTTTTTCTCCAGCAATCTGAAATTCTCCGTAGGGTAGTACTGGTTTTGTCCCCTTTGGGCGCACAATAAACCCTTGATATCACTTCTGGTTTACTGAGTATATTTTGTTCAAGCAGTCTGGGTATTGGACTTGAATCGCTATCATAACTGAGGCTACTCCCTTCACTCTATCTCTCGATAATCCTAACATGTCTATCTCTTGGCCTCCCTTTTTTGTACGTACATTCCAAAAGAGATCCATCATTTGTTTCTATCAGTCTAGTGTTGAAGTATTTTTTTTAATTCCCTTATCTCTTTGTTTGCTCGGTGTGACTCCATTTTTTCTCGTGCGCCTCGTGCTTGTGAAGTTATTTCCATTGTATATGTACAATTTGTTTCTTCTCAATTTGTGATTTTTTTCTTCTGTATGTTTCTCAACTCTTTTGTTTAAACATCTATGCATTGATTTGCAGGTATCTGATTCATAGCATGGTTTGCTTTGTATATGACATTGCCGGCGATATAACAAGCAGTTTTAAGTTGATAGAGAGCGCACCCAAAGTACGTCTGCTCTCCTCGAAATCTCATTCGAACTCTCTTTCGTAGGTTGCTACCATTGGTGGCGCTCTACAGTTTCGTATTTTGCATAGGTTAGGATTTTAAAGAAAAATAATTTCCCCGGCTTTCCTCACTGGTTATACTGGCTATTTAAATAAGACCTTGTATATCTTAGGTATAATTCAAAAAACCGTTAATTCCCTTTATTTTGGTCTATGATTGATGGGTGTACTATGGGTTATAGAGCATACAGCTTGGCCTTACTTCAAATGTGCATCTGTCAAAAAGGTGCTAGCTCTACTTGGTCATTTTCACATCCTGAACTTTAGAGGTAAATTGTATAAAAAAAAGAGCCGATAACTTTTTTTTACATTTTATATATTTGGTAATTCATTGATTGCACTTTCAGAAGCTGGTATTGTCTAGTCTGGCAAAATTCATTTTCCCTATTTTAATAGCTGCTATGTATAGTGTACTTTAGACTAATTCAGGCTGATTTTTTAACACAAGGGAGCAGTCAGTTTAGTTAGCAGTGTGCTTAAATCATGTAAAACTTCCAAAAGTACAATATCCAAAGAAATATCATCCACATTACATTACTGTAGCATATAGGTATGCCAACATTCTCTCCATTGTGCATGGTTTAAATGCGAACTACTTCACCTTACATACGTCACTCTCTCTAAAGTACATATTAATTGGCGAGCGCCCCCATTGTTGTTTATAATTCACTGAGGATGCGCAAGGTAGGTCAAGTATAATATACCCGTACGGCGAGCGATATGAGTTACCAAATTACGGTTCAGCGATGGATTTTGGATAAATTTTTAATAAATATTTTTTGGGGACGATAATTTCAACAAATACATCCTTTTGGTTGGAAATAATCATTATGTTTGCGTAGATTTATCGTCTCAAAACTAGTTGGGATTTTCCAACAATTTTTCAACTTCTCCAACATCCAACACTTTTCCAACAGTATTCCAACTTTCAACGGTTTTCCAGCAAATTTCCAACTATATGGTATTTAAAGCCCGAGAAATTTTGAATCGAGAGCCAGAACGCCTGAACGCCGGTGTGCAAGCAAGGAGACAAGAGACCATCCAAAGACCAAATTCGTTGGGTATGTACAGCAGTATAAGACAGTCAGGTTTAAGAGTCAATATAGCAAGACATGGGTGTCTACTTTACTTTATTTTAGTTAATTACATAATTTATTTAATATTTATTTTGCAATTATATTTAATGCATTAACAATTTCGTATGTTAAAGAATTTTAAGATACACATATTTAATGCTATAATTTCAGTATTTAAAATGGAACTTAAATCTTAGCTTTCTAAAATAACAATTTCTTCACTTGTAATATTTCATCTAGGATCAATTTTGGTGAGTTTGAAATATTTATATGACACAGTTAGTTCCTGTTCTTTGAGATGATTTGTTTGCAAATCCCAGTTGTGTAAATGTAAAAGAGTTCGCCTTGACGTCAGGGTACATTGCAGTTAGAAAACTTCGTTTAGGTGACCATTGGTGACGATTTTTCACTACATATCGCCCCGTTCTAATTAATCGTGTGTGGTTATTGAATGAGTCCAATTTCTCTTCACATATCACACTTTTGCTAATATTATTTGTGCGTGGTCATTGAACGAGCTTCTTTTCTCTCCAAATACTACGCTTTTACAAGTATACATTGTGTGATTATTGAATGAAAATAATTATCTCCTCATATCACACCTATTCAATTCTATAAATGTATGTGTGCTCATTGAATGTATATATTTATCTTCAAATATCACACTTTCTTAGACTAAAACTCTCAATCTGATGAACTTACATGCGTTCGTCGGGCAAACTTAATCCCCCCCACATCCAACTTCAAGTAGTCGTCAGTTCGGACGGAAACAAGGGAAACAACTCTTTTCTGTAGAGACAGTAACAGGACAAGTTGCCTCCTTTGATCTACCGCAGCCCCAAGATCGTGTATTATATCAATAAAGACAATCTTCTCAATAGTACCCCCCCCCCTTTTCACAGCCATTAAGTAATAATAAGCTGAGTAGGAGTCAAGTCACACAGATAAAGAATGTTGGTGATATTTTCTCCTGTATACCAGTGACTGCAAGCAAGGATAAAGGTCAACGGTGTGAGAAGGATACCCGAATATCAGACCTGATGCCAAAGTTTGCATCTTCGTCATCATGACATGTTTCCGGGAATCTAGGTGATTGCTGAATATTCAGTTTATTGCTGTATAATGTATTTGAATCTTGCATCTTGAATAAATATGTTTAGGATGCATACAAAAGTCTGACTCTGTCATGCCTTTAATCAAGTTTATTGCGTAAGGTGTCTTTACCAAATAAAGTGTCAGCGGTGTCTAGGGTTGTCATATCAAAAAGTGATAGAGAAAGTACTTAACGGCCCAGAACCGTTACGTCTTTTCTGGTGTCAGAAGTGGGATCCAGCTTTAGTGTCCAGAGGCAATGTTAGAGGTCACAGCTGAGATCCAGTGATTGAACTTGTGTCCGCTATATCCCAAAGAGTTTGCAGAGTTCCAAGTAGAAATAACGAGTCCAAACATTATTAGAAACGATGGGAAGGAAAAGGAACAATAAATCTTGACTTGCAACTGTTGACATTGTTGATGGTGAAAAGAGCTCAAGGTTTTCAGAAAATGATAGTGATAATACAAGCATTGTTGAGGTAGGTACATTAGGCCATATTCAAATGGAAGTGCATTAATTAGGGAACAAGTAACGAGTGAAGCTGGTACAGAGAAACAGATGTCTGATTTTATCCCGGACAGAGAAACAGGTCAAGAGAACAAGAATGGGTGTTACAACATGTAAGAAACTTGCATGCAGAAATGGATTCCACAGACAGCAACAGTCCAAACACTGAGGAGAGAGTTCAAGAAAAAGCAGTGGGTCCAGCTGGAGATTTAGGGACAACTAACAGGGAAGTAGGAAATCAGCTTAAGACTGCATTGCAGGAGATTGCACTGATAATTGTAGACTCAATCCAACAGTCTAACAGATCTATCAATGAGAGTACTAGAGATTTAGCACATGCTGTAGCAAATAGAAACCCAAAGGAATGTGCCTCTCAGCCATGGCAGAATAATGTAGGACAAAGAACAAGGGCTGATCAGAGTAGAAGAGTCAACACTACAGATCTTCGTAGGAGCATGTCCGGTTTCGAGTCAAGCAGTGATAAAAATTTACATTTCATACCAAGTGATAGTTCAACTTTAAGAAGCAGTAGACGTACATACGAGAGACATGAAAATACAAAGTTACCTACCTTTAATGGTAAGAAGCAGTGTGATGTGCTGTGATTTGGATTTTTAACGTAGCTTTCAAAAAATTTCAGTCATATCGCTACGATGTCTGCAGTGTGGCAGTTTATAGTGATGTCTAGCACTGGGGGGTGTAGCATGATGTCCCACCCAGTCACATTATTCTGACACCAGGCCAACCTGTCCTAACACTAACCTCTTAATGCTGAGCGCCAAGCGAGGCAGCTGTTAGTACCATACTTGTGGGTCTTTGGTTTAACTCGGTCGGGGATCGAACCCACGACCTCCCGCATCCAAGGCAGACGCTCTAACCACTAGGCCACCGGAGCAGTGTAAGGAGCAGTGGAAAGTGTGGTTTAATGGGTTCAACAAAGTTGCCTATCGCAAGGGATGAACAAATGACTAGATGAACTACTGCCATGCTTACACGGAGTAGCTGGTGAGTTTGTGTTTGGTCAGCTGTCAAGGTTAGCACGGTCAAATTATGTAACGCTTATTTCAGAACTTGACAGTAGATTTCGAATTGTGGAAACAAGGAAAACGTATGGTACACAATTCAGTCGCAGAAATCAGAAAGCAAATGAGACGGTAGAAGAATATGCGGCAGAGTTAAAATGTTTATACGACAAAGCTCATGCGAATTGCGATGGTGAAACGAGACAGGAAGATATTTTACGCAAATGTTTGGATGGCCGCCATGATGATGCAGCAAGATTTCATGTCGAATCTGTGAAAGAACCAAAGAACATAGATGGGGCCGTATTCCAAGTACACTGTAGTCGATTTACTTGAAACAAGAAAGCGCCCACCTGGCTAAGATGGGTATCATGACCACAAGCCAAGGAGACCAACCAGAGTTGTTAAGTGTACGGAGTCCAGTGAAAGCAGCGACAGGACAGACACAACAGACGAAGAAGAAAATGTTCACCAGATTATAAAAATTATGGTAAAGAGTAAACAGAAGAAACCCCATATACAGTAATCAAGAGACCCAAGTGGGTGGATTGTCAGAACTTGAGAAGAAAATTACTGAACTGATGGAATAAATTGAAAAGTTAGAGAAAGAGAGACAGACAGGAGAAGGGAAGAAAATTACGTAATATACGACCCAAATATGGAAGCGTAAGCAAGCAACCAAGAAATGTGGAAGGAGTACAATGTTTTAGTTGCAAGCAACTTGGTCACTTTTCAAGGGAGTGCCCACTAAATCCTAATAACAGGTCAAAATAGAACAGTTATGGGTCAAAATATAGTATACAACAAAGAACGAGGGTAAGTGTCCCCACAAACAACCATGAAAGTGGCCAGTACCACAGTCAGTGAAAATCAAGCCCTGGAAGCTAGGAATAATCCTTTAAACTAGAAGGGGTCGCCTCTAGTGGCCATGAGATGACCCAAACTGGTTTCAACATAGGCCAAGCAGGAAATTTTCAAGAAAACAATTCCAGAAATGAAACAATAATTCTACGACGACGAACTCCAAGAAGCAATGGGGTTTACATAGAGGGAAAGATTGAAGGAGTCAATCTAATTTTCACTGCAGACCCAGGCGCAACACGTACTATTATCTCAGAAAGAATCTATAAACAGATAGACTCAGAAAAGCGCCCCGGGTTGTACAAATCAGTAAGTTTAGCATGTGCTGGGGGAAATCCTTTAAGAGAATATGGAAAAGGAATGTTCAGAATTGAAATAGGCTCTCTCGAGTTGGAAAAAGAAATCATAGTTGCAGAAACTGAAGATGATGGATTATTGTTAATTGACATCCTACAACTTGATGAGAGTGGACCTGCAGATATACATCTCAGCAAAGGATTATTAAGATTACATGGAGTAGAAATACCATGCATACAAGTAGGCCTTGAAGAAAAAGTGCGAAAAGTTAGAGCTGCAGACCATTATTTGATACCAGAAAATTGTGAAGACATTATTGATGTCCATGTAGAACGCCATGAATCAGATGATTCCGGTCGACCATATGAAATGATTATTGAGCCTAACATGAATTTCAAACAAACATATCCACTTATCATGGCAGCAACAGTAGTTGATATCAACAATGGGGTCACTTTCCACTAAGGTTTCACTTAAACAGGATGCAGTGATTGGGACCGCAGAGACAGTTGAAAGTATGGAAGTCCTAGTGAACTCGGAGTGCCAAGAACTTGTTGGAAATTGTAGTGCAATCAGAAGAGTGGAATATGGAGAGCAAGCAAATTTAACAAGTAGATCTCAAATTGGTCTGGAACAGAAAGTTCTTCGAGAATCTAAAGTGCCAGATCATTTGAAGGAGTTATTTAAATTTAAAAGTGCAAGTGAACAACGATCAGAGCAAATTAAGAAAGGATTGTAATTGCAAAAATGCTGATAAAATAGCAGAACACTTTCTCAAAAGACGATACAGACTTAGGACAGACAACACTTGATGAACATGTCATTGATACTGAGAATGCGAAACCCATGAAACAGCCCCTTTGATGTGTTACATTAGCCTTCACTACAGAAGAGCAACAAATCATCAAGCAAATGGAAAAACAGAAGATAATTAGAAAATAAACGTCACCATGGGCTTCTCCACTCGTGCTAGTTAGAAAGAAGAATGGAAAAATTAGACCTTGTGTGGATTATCGACGGGTGAATGCTGTGACAAAGCCTGATACATTTCCTATACCATGTACACAAGACTGTCTTGATACCTTAGCAGGAGCGACTTTATTTTCAACTTTTACCATCAGATACCTGTGAAGAAGGAAGATGTATCAAAAACTGCTTTTGTTACAAAATATGGGCTGTATGAATTCACTGAATGCCAATGGAGATGATTAACTCAGGGGCCACCTTCCAGAGAATTATGGAAATTTCACATCAGGGATTTCAGTGGTATACATGTCTAATCTATTTAGATGATATTATAGTGTTTGAATCTAACTTTGAAGAACACATATCCAGAGTTGAGATGGTGTTAAATCAACTAGAGATTGCTGGGTTGAAACTGAAACCGGAAAAATGCATATTGTTGAGTGACGAGGTTACCTTTCTTGGGCACATGATTTCAGGAGGAGTACAACCGAATCCAGACAATATTGCTAAAATCTTAAAATTTCCAGCACCTACAAATGTTACAGAAGTAAGGCAGATACTTGGAATGGGAAGTTATTACAGATGAGTTGCTAAGAATTATGTTAACTTAGTGAAGCCACTAACAGACTTAACAAAGAAGGGTAAAGAGTATAAGTGGAATGCAAAATGCCAAGAATCTTTTGAGAAACTGAAAACTGCCCTTACAGGAACTGAGATAATGGAATACCCACTATAAGAGGGGGAATTTATTTTAGACACAGATGCAAGTGATATGGGCATCGGAGCCGTCAAATGCAAAGCGACAGAGAGAGGGTACTTGCATATGGAAGTCGAACACTCAATAAAGCTGAAAGAAATTATTGTGTGACAGAAAGAATTGTTAGCCATGAGATATTTTATAGAGTATTATAGACAGTATTTGCTTGGTAGAAAGTTTAGAGTCAGGACTGATCACCAAGCACTAGTTTGGATGTTTAGTTTAAGGGAACCGAAAGGGAGAATAGCAAGATGGTTGGAAATTTTGTCAGCATACAATTTCACTGTTGAATACAGACCAGGAAGGAAACATGGAAATGCAGATGCAATGTCAAGATGCTTGAGCCCTTGGGATTGCAAATGTACAGAAGTGGACATGATGGAACCTGTGAAGTGTGGGCCTTGTAAAAAGTGTCAAAGGAGAACAATGGAAATGTTAAGCTCAGTGAAGTAGGGAATGAATTTAGCAGAAGACAGACATGAAGGAAATGGAGTTTGTAACCGACCTTGTGAGATTGTTTCCAAAGACTTTGAGTCCGTGGACCGAGCATAGGGTTGCCCAGGTGGTGGGGCCAGATGTCCACAAGAAAGAGGGAGGTACAAATATGGAGGTACCAGGAGAGGAAACTCAGATTATGGCACAAACTGTAGAAGATAGAGTGGGTAGGGAGTTTGGGGGCTTGGTAGCTCAGGCAGTGGAACCAAAATCCTCTGGGTCTGGGGAAGGCTCAAATATGGGAGAGATGGAAATGACACAATCTTTGACAGGAGTCGAAAGTAAGGAGAATGGAGGTACGGAAGCTGAAGATATTGTGGTTAAAGGCCATGACTGGACCTTTGGTGTTTTCATGGAGAGCTGTAATAGGGATCCCTTAGGAATGGAAAGCAGTAGTCCAGGGAGGGCAACTGATGTGTACACGAATAGATGTGATAAACACGACACGGTAGTTGCGGACAGCTGTATTGCTACAGATATTGTTGGTGTTAGTTTTAAAAGGCTACAATACACATTTGAGGAGTGTCAGGAGCTTAAGAATTCTGCAGTTGACACAAGTGGTAAAAATTGTGGAATAAAAACAGTATCACATTAGTGGTAGACAAGGCACATTGTCGCAGAATTGTAACCGAGTGGGTTTTTTGACTAAATGAACAAGCCAAACACAATGTGGGAAAGATGGAAATTTATGAATGAATTAATAATGATAAATATATGATGTAAAAATACAATTGAAAATAAACAAAACAAATATTAAATAAAATGAAGTGCAGATCCAAGAACCCTCATGGACTGTACATACCCCTTAAACAGTATTTTGTTCAACAAGATATTCACAAAATCTCGAACAAAATTAAACAGATTCAAAAATAATCTTACACAAGATTCAAAATACTCTTGACACCACTAAGGTTCAAAATAATCTTTGATACACCTAAAGATTCAAAATAATCTTTGATACACCTAAAGATTCAAAATAATCTTTGACACAACTTAAGGTTCAAAATAATCTTTGACACAACTTAAGGTTCAAAATAATCTTTGACACAACTTAAGGTTCAAAATAATCTTTGACACAACTTAAGATTCACAATAATCTTATCACGACTAAGATTTACAATAATCTTATCACGACTAAGATTCACAATAATCTTATCACGACTAAGATTCACAATAATCTTATCACGACTAAGATTCACAATAATCTTATCACGACTAAGATTCACAATAATCTTATCACGACTAAGATTCACAATAATCTTATCACGACTAAGATTCACAATAATCTTATCACGACTAAGATTTACAATAATCTTATCACAACAGACAGCGTTGTTTCGGAAGCTCCAGATGACTCCAAGAAACTTTAGACGGCTTCGTACAGCTTCGGACCGCTCTAGTTATATTCACAATAACATTAAATCGACATTCACGGCTACAAACGCGGTCAGCTACCATAACAGTCAGCTACAAACGGTCAGCTACGAACACAGTCAGAATCATCTTCAAACGCAGTCAGAAACAGCTTCCAACACAGACACAGCTGCCAACACAGACACAGCTATAATAAAACCAAATGGGACATAATAGTTTCTGTATAATTTCTAGATATATGATAATACTTTAAAAATCTGCGTTGTAATAAACACATTATTACGCGATAACACAGTACAAACCGAATAAGCTTCGCCTATCAAATAAAAAGAATGTAAATTTAACACTTACCCCTATGGTTGGAGAATAAAGGAGAGTGTATACTCCTTGACGTGGTCCAAAAACGACCAGTGTGGTTTTTCGTGATTCGTCTTACTTAAATCCATAGGAGAGTGAGTACAAGTCGGGGTAGAATACCCGTGCATATCATGTTAGTCATGATACCTAACACAAGTAATATGTGGCTAGGTACATGTTAATACAGTCGCTTACCTGGAAAAACACATTCACCCTATATAACGTTGTACACATGTACAACGAGAAATAGTCTAATTGTTTTTAAGACAAAACCAAGTTATTTCTTTGCCTAATTCTGTGACACACATTGTTCCAGACATAAATGAGTGCGGTAAAAGCAAAGATATTATGGAAATGGTAGATAGTGAAGCTCATTATCCACTTCATCAAGGTTTAGAGCAATTACGAGTTGTAACCAGAAGTAACAGATTACATAATCTGAGTCAAGATGATAGTACAGTAAAAACAAGGTGCAGATGGGACAAGGAAGTCTGGTGAGACTGATCCTCCAAGAATAGATTTGATAGGAAGATACACAGCAACTGCTTTGAAGAAACTACAGGAAGCAGATGAAGATACAGAAATAATCTGCACATACCTGCAGAATGGATTGAGACCATCGAACACAGAAATAGTGAAGCAGCATGGCATTACTGGCTTTTATGGGATTCTTTACATTTTCATAATGGGTTGCTGTACAAGCAATATCATAAGAGAAATGGCACAGGTACCTTTTCACAGTTGATTTTGCCTAAATGTCTAAGAACAGAAGTTTTGACGATGATGCATAATTGTATACTGAGTGGTCACTTGGTCACTTGGCAATGAAGAAAACCAGGGAGAAGATGCAACAGAAATTTTATTGGTTTCAGATGAAACAAGACATTAATAACTGGGTAATGAAATGTGATGTGTGCGCCACTACAAAGCCCATGCATAAAACACCTTGTGCACCATTAGGTGATATGCAAGTTGGTGCACCACTTGACAGGTTGGCAGTAGACATATTGGGGCCTTTGATTAGAACCCCTAGAGGAAACCGTTATGCTTTAGTAGTAACAGTTCATTTTACCAAATGGGTTGAAGTGTTTCCCATACCGGATCAAACTGCTGAAACATGCGCTCAGACAATACTGAATGAGGTAGTTGCAAGGTATGGGTGCCCAGTATCTATACATTCAGATCAAGGTAGAAATTTTGAAAGTGACATTTTTCAGAGCTATGCAGAATGCTGGAAATTTAAAAAAAACAAGAATCACGGCCAGAAACCCAGAATGTAATGGGCAGGCAGAGAGATTTAACAGAACATTACTTTGGATGATTAAGGCATATTTGAAAGGTGAAGAAGATGGATGGGATTTAAATTTAGGTTGTCTTGCTGCCGCCTACCGCGCCAATCCAAGTGAGTCAACTGAATTAACTTCAAATCTTCTAACGTTAGGTCAAGAAGTTCGTCTTCCAGCTGAACTAATGTTTCATACAAATCCCAAATACCATGGTGGTGAAGTAACATCCTACGGGAAATATGCTGACAGATTACAGGATGCTGTGTGGCACGAAAACACCTTGGTAAAGCAGTGAAAAGGCAAAAGGACAGCCATGACAAGAGGCTACACCAATATCAGTATAAGGAAGGAGACATAGTATGGTATCTCCTTGAGCAGACCAAGCCAGGAACCTGTCCAACACTACAACTGACATATGAAGTTGTTCGTTATTCTGTTTAAATAACATTTTTTTCTCTCAAAATATCCAACATATGAAAGATTGTTCCAAATGGTTTGAACAACCATCATGTGTACGCGAAATATCGTTGTATTACATCACTGCTTTTTGTCGTCTTGATGAGTCTGGTTCCCGTAGTGGTGTTTAATAGTATCTTGCCAAATCGGTAGTCCACAATTTGAAAACTAGACTAACTGTCGATACACCACCAAACAAGATTCCTTTTTTTTTTTCAAAAACACGCGACATTTATTTCGTCACGTCTACGTCGAAACTAAGTTTTTTATTGTTCAGTTAGTACAATGTTAATGTCGTGATTTCATTGGAAGTAATAATGAAATTTCTTATCATCCCTGAGGATATCTCTAAATGCCAATTCAAGAATTCTCTGAAACTCGCTTGCCCACAATTGTCCGTATCTGTGAAATCAAGCTCTTTTTTTTTACTAAGTATTCTTTTTGCTTTGCTGCCTTGTTATCTTTGATCAGAGTTGTGAAAGAGTCGGTTAATTTAAGGTAGTTTCTGTTACATACACACTAACGTTATTACAGTGTTCGATTGATCAAATGAATTGAGTTCACCCGACATACGACCAAGGCCGCTAGATTTTAAGTTAGTCCGATTTTTGTGTATTTTAACTTTTCTTTTATTCCACCTCCTTTTTTTATTCAAAAGACATAATTAACGTGATAATATAAAGCAGGCCAGCTTTTAATTCAGTGCAACAATACAACAAATATTTCCGCAAGTCAGTTATCAAAACACAGTCAGCACTTAATTAGGTTCCCAAAGAAACGTTCGCGGACATAGCTGTTACAGTAGATTGACGCATTTTATGTTTAATTACAAGAGGACACATTGCACTTATGACGATTACACTTAAAAGGAACTAAAAGATGGAACTAGAACACAAATTTCAATTGATAGAAAAATTATTTAATTTGTATTTATTTATTAAAGTACTACCTCCACTCGGCGTGACATTTTCATTGATCAAAATTTCCTTACATATCGTTAATTGCAGTGTACTAGTAATGTCGTTTGGAAAGTTATTTTTAAATTTGATATTTCATGGTGCCGGTTAGAATTTCCAGGTCCTATCTGCCGTTTTCAACGATAAAACGAGCAATACATCAGAATTTCTGTTACCAATTTTGATCGCGATTTTCTTCAAGTTCAACAAATAGGGATACATTTTTGGGGTATTTTCGGGCTTAAAAAGTGGGATCCATGCCTGACACCGCGTTATAAGCGGGTTCGCAAGTTATCAGGGCGCAAGTTATCAAGGGAGTGGTGTATATAGATAGTTCACATTACAAAAGCAGGGGTTTACAACATTCTTCCATTCTTTGTGACTTGACATTAATATTTGTATACCCCCTCTGCATCTTATTATCAAGATAAATTGATGTTTATATTGTTTTTGTTTCTGACTGGATAATTTATTAACCAGAGAGCCTACACAGACCAGTTTCTATTTCAGAGATGGCCAATCAAGTGAATGTGAGTACAAAGAGGAAGGTTGTATACCTGCATGATTTGTAGTCAAAAGAGTGAGAGGGGCAGAATGGTAGCTCGGTACTTGAAAGAACATCTAAATGATATGCAACAGGTCCCCTTTTTGTGCAGACTGTGTGATTAAAGGACCACCACATTTAAAGATCTGCAGGATCATGGCCGGCATTTTGGGGGACACCGCATGATCATTGAAGGGTACAAGAAGAACGGAATGATTATAGATGAGAAGTACTATGCCATCAGTGATAACCCATACTTCCCATTGGAAGGAAGGGACATCCTAAAATATGACTGGGAAACATCTGCAAAATATTGGGAGGAAAGAAAACGCTCTCCACTCCAGGCTAACACCCCAGTCACATCCCTTCCATCCCAACTTACAACTCAACACATGGTCCAGCAGGAAGTGATGGAAGATATCAGTACCTCTCAGAGTTTGCAAGATCTGATTGATGAACGTATAATGCCCCTACTCCAGGAAGAATACCAATTAGAAAACACGAGTCCAAAAGCAGCTACTGCAGCAGACAATAATCTCACTCATATACCTAAATGTAATTGCAGCCTGGCAGAGCATTCTGATGATACAGCATATGGTCACCAACAACAAGGCCCTTGAACTCATCGACACCTCTCTGCAAAAACAAACAGAAAGTATAAGAGACCTCACAAAAACCATACAAGAACTAAAGGCGAGAATTACTATGAGTAACCAGACACGAAGACTGTCATGGTCAAGATCACCACGGGATGCACCATGCGCCAACCCCAGGGAGAATATGAGACAAAACTGAAAGAGAGGACAATAAAACGAGATAGTGTGAACGTGTAAAAGAAGAAATTTAGTTGCATATTCGGATTGCTATAGTGTCGCCAATAAATAAAGACAGACATTTTACAATGAAAGGTATATATGTTTGTTTTCCTTTTGTTTATTTTTATTATTAGAGCAAAGTGGTTGCGAGGACGCTACACATCAAGCAGAGGGTTATGTAATAGTCCGAGTTTTATAGTCTTTACTGTAATCGATGAAAAGTTCGCGAAACACTATAATCAACGACATATAAAACCACCAGAATTACTACTTTACACAACTGATATTTGTTATTCAGCAAGTAATTTTTTGAAATAGGAAGAAAAATAATTATCAATAAAAAAAAATATAATGGTTGCTGAAACAATCAGCTGATCACAGTACATACTAACGTGTACATATACGTTGACCCTCTGACGATTTCATAGGATGCATTTGCTTATTTGGCATGATAAGATAAGTTTTATAGATTTTGGGGTATTTGAGGAGAGCATATTCGATTACAGGAGATGATATTTAATAGATGTCATCGATCCGTGTATAAAATACTGGGTTTTATTTGATCCATCACATGTAGCTTTCGTAGGTCGCAGCCATTGCTGTTTATAATTCACTGAGCATGCGCAAGGTAGGTCAAGTATAATATACCCGTACGGCGAGCGATATGAGTTACCAAATTACGGTTCAGCGATGGATTTTGGATCAATTTTTAATAAATATTTTTTTTGGGACGATAATTTCAACAAATATATCCTTTTGGTTGGAAATAATTATTAAGTTTTCGGAAGATTTATAGTCTCAAAACTAGTTGGGATTTTCCAACAATTTTTCAACTTTAACATCCGACGCTTTTCCAACATTATTCCAACTTTCAACGGTTTTCCAGCAAATTTCCAACTATATAGTCTTTAAGGCCCGGGACATTTTGAATCAAGAGCCAGAACGCCAGAACGCCGGTGGGCAAGCAAGGAAACAAGAGACCATCCAAAGCCCAAATTTGTTGGGTATGTACAGCAGTACGTAACAATCAGGTTTAAGAATCAATATAGCAAGACATGGGTGTCTACTTTACTTTATTTTAGTTAATTACATAATATATTTAATATTTATTTTGCAATTATATTTAATGCATTAGAAGATGGATTATACTTACCGTCTGGATACAAAGGTTAGTCTTGGTCCGATCATCTGCAGATACACCTGCGGACGCTTCAGCACAAGTAGTGCATAATGACGTTGGTCTCCGCCGCCAGTCAAAAAAAAAAAAAAAAGGTGGAGAACAACTTGTTGGTCAAGTGTGTATGCTACGTTAGGTCATTAAACATGATAATTACGACTGATCAAATAAGATGAAGATTTAATCTCCTTAGCTGATAGATCTAGCTGAGTTGAACCCTTGAAAACTAGCGCAGTACAAGGCAGATTTTAACAAAAAATACACAAGCAGCAGAGAGGGCGAATCCCACAAAGTATTTCGCTTAACAGAGCCTTCTATCGAGCACATTTTAGACAGATATTATTTTTCACAAAATAAACCCTTCTAGTCAGAAAAACATGACAAAATAGGCTTTCTCCGCTGACTAGAAGGGTTATCTCATGAAAATATCTACCTATACAACTATTTCTGTTAATACAAGGGTCTATCTTGCGAAAACACTCGGTGGCGCCCTCTCTGCTGCTGAAATGCTAGCATTTCAACACTAGTGTTTCTGTGAAAGTCCCTGGCAGAGTTTGCTTGCAGTCGCCTGTCTAGTTAAAAATTGTATCTAACCCAACTCGATACCGTGTTCGAGGATCATGTAAATTTATCGTTACAAATCCATGTGGTTTTGCCTGAGCACGACTAAAGAAATTTTTGAATTTATTTATATCCATGTCGCCGCTGCACCAAGTCTGATGAATATTTCGTAACGTGTGTACGTCAACGCCGTTGAACAGCGCAAGAATATTACAGTTATCTCTGATCACTTTCGGGATTTGTGTATATCGTTGAGTTACATAAATCACATCCACGTTTTTATGTCTGCCGCGTGAAAATATCCTGGCAGGGTTTGTTTGTTTGTCCAGCATCACATCGTCGTACACGACTAAATTATTGATGCTCCCGTCAATATCATCGATACCCGGCGACTCATCGATGTCAGTAATAAATTCAATAACATCATCACCGTCATTTATCGCCGCTGCATTATCATTAAAATCTTTAAACACGCTGTAGCATCGCTGATCGTCCACAGATGGAGCTACCAAATACAACTTATCCCACTTCATCCACTTCATTATTAAATTAAGTAACAACTGCGTCTTACCCGACCCAGATGGGCCTATAATAATCATTCGGACAGAATTTGGTAGCACTGAGTTATGTTTGATTGGCTTTCGTCGTTTTGTAGCAGAAAAGTCAGTAATCTCCATTAGATATATCATAAAATAATACGGATTTATATTGTGTGAAATGTAGAACACATACCCCAACTGCAGACATAACAACCACTACAGCAAAAAATAATCGATCTGCGCTTACAGGCAAGTGTGAACGATGCGGCACAAAAAGTTTAAATTTATTATAAAAGAAAAGGAGGTGATATCGCAGCCAAGTTAGCCAAGCTGCCAGGAGCTCCGTGGGCTAAATACCCAGGAGAAAAACATCTTCCAGGATATAATTACTGTGGTCCTGGAACCCGACTTGATATCAGGTTTAATGACCAGAATCAGCCCAATCCAGGTGAGTATCCGACAAATGCTATTGATAAGGCGTGTCATGCGCATGATGTAGCTTACCGAAGTAAGGATTTGCAACAGCGCCATCTCGCGGATGTGAAATTAATTCATGCGTTAAATGCCATCACTGATAAATCTTTCAAAGAAAAGTTAGCTAGCTGGTTAATAAAATCTGCAATGAAAGGTAAATTAGCGCTAGGTGATGGTATATAATGGAGTCGATTTATTATTCCCCAAAGGGATATTGGAGAGGTAGCGCAGCAATTAGTAAACTCGCTGAAGCAGCAAAAGTTACGCGAGCTACTGCTAAAAAGTGGTTATCCCGACAGGCAATATGGCAAATTTATCTACCGCGTCCTAAACAAATTCACTTTGCACATTTCAATGTTAGTGTGCCAAATGAGGTTCATCAGGCTGATATATTATTTCTGCCACACGATACTATTAAAATCCGGAGACGTCAAAACACATACAAGTACGCGTTAACTGTAGTTGATGTTGCAAGTAGATTCAAAGATGCAGAACCGCTATCAACTAAAACAGCATCCGAGGTTGCTTCTGCGTTTGAACGAATTTATCAACGAGGATCTCTACGATGGCCAAATTTATTACAAGTTGATCCTGGTAAAGAATTTCAAGGTGCAGTATCATCGCTGATGAAACAACATAATGTCACCATCAGACGAGGCCATACTGTAATTCATTGTGATCAGGCAATTGTTGAGCGATTCAATCGAACACTTGCTGAGCGGTTATTTTGATATCAATACGCGAAGGAATTCATTCAGGATACGAGATGGCGCGAATGGGTTGCAAGATTACCAGGTGTGATAGCTGCGCTAAATAATGAAATAACTCGAACAACCAACATGAAACCTGCCATCGCGATCACAAAAAACATATACCCGTACGACGTGATTCTTCAGCACAACCAATACTGGGTAATGTTACTGTAAGATATTTATATGAACCAGGTGAACTTGAAGGTGGTAAAAAAAGAGCAACTGATCCTATCTGGAGTATTACCACACACAAGATATCTAACATAACGAGATCCACTGGTAGACCAGCGATCTACAGGTTGGATTCAACTGCTCCTCAACGTGGATTCACACGTGAGCAATTACAAGTAATTCCAGAGGACACACAATTACCACCCCGATCACTTAACTAGCACTAGCGCCTGTACGTCGATTACACTCAAGACAGGTCAACATCACATTATCACGTGTATGACCGCGACTGTTATCTTTTCTATCAACGGTGAATTGTCTTGGATTATTACTCGAATAGTGCCATAGCATTATACAATTACAGCTCGCGCAGTGATTATTCTGCTGTTGTTTCAGCGCCACAACGAAGTCATCGTCGAGGTCAAAATCGCGATTATTTTTTTTGTCACTCTGTTTGTAACCAGCGAGTTTTCTTTTTATTATGTCGCTGTTGTTTTCATTATTAATTTTATCAGCTATTGAATCTAACAAGACAATTCTCCGCAGCTGAGAAAATCTTCTGACTCTGGACACAGCCAAGTAGACCAAGTTTGACCATTCGATTCGATCATCAACAATCCAGACAGTTGTATCAGTAATAGTCAGTCCTTGAGATAAATGAATCGTCATTGCATATCCTAGCGTCCACGGGGATTTGTTCATTTTTAGTGCATCTTTGACAGCATTAATATCAACTAGCACAATATCATTCAATACTAAATTCTGTTTCTCTGTTTTCCCAGGAATATCAACATCTATATTCTGTAACCGCGTATCAGCTGGTCTATAACATAACGGCACTGGCAGCATTGGAAATTTTTCTTGTTGTAACTGAAATAGCTGTTGTTGAAGTGTGTCTCTGACTATCTTTCTACTTGCCACTATCAAAACGTTTGGTTTCCACGCGCTCCAAAAGTCGCTCATTGAAGTTTCAGGAATCATCTCGCGTATAATTTCACATTGAATTTTATTCGGTTGTAATCTGATTAATATTTTAAATTCCTTCAACGTTGCATCAAGTGCTCAATGATCATCAGACACTTCTTCATAATAATCAACAAAATCTTTTAACCACGAATGTGGAGATACGCCGACACGGAGGTGGATGACCGTGATCGCCGCACATTATCACTGCAGTATTCGCTGTTCGCAGCCAATCAAGAAATGTTTTTAACGTTTCCAACGGCACCGTACATATCTCATCCCAAATTATTTTCTCGGGAATATATTTTGTTCCCATTCGATCTGACGTCCACACACAGCCGCTGTATTTGAAAAAGCTGTGATAAGTACTAGAATTGACTCCTCGTTGTTTCATCTCCCTGGCAAGCCTGTGTGTAGGTGTTAGCACAATCATATCTGAATTTCGAAATAATTCAATCGCTCGAGTTGTCTTACCAGACCCACCCGGTCCGTTCAAATAAACGGTGTTGTGTCTGGTGATTGGATCATGCACAGATGGTGCGTTCGACATTTCTGATAATTCTGATTCCCAATAATTATCCTTAATTGTAACATCAGCGGATTCACAATATTCATGTAACATCTCCGCTTTTATTCTCCACGAACTCCATGATTCATAGTAAAAGTCTTCGACTTTCTTTGTAAAACAAGCCAGTGATTCTAAGTATCTTTTATTGATATAAAATGAATCCGTTACAACTCTAACTGCGGTGTCAGGAAATCGATTTATCATTGATAGCAAATTTATAGAAACATAAGCCAGCGTCGAAGATCTTAGATGTGTGTATTGAGGGGATTCTCCGTCGATATAACTTACAATTGTGCCCTACTTTTTCCCGTCGGACAAGTAAGCATCCTCCAGATTACAAAATATATTTCTCGCAACGGCATCAGCAATTATAAAATCCAATTCAGCATCATCGATAATCAGTCGCGAGTGATGTAGTTTATGATCATATGCACCACCTTGAGTAAATTTACCGATTATTCTTCGTCCGAGATCTTTTGCTGTTTTTTCACTATTGCTGAGTTTGATCTTGAGAACTTTAGGAGCCTCGCCGATAATGACATCCATGGGAGTATTTGGACTCTCTCGTGCATACTCGCTAATAACTTCACCGAGACTGATATGCTCCGGTGTTGGCAACCAAACTGAAGTCTGTGGTCGATATGATATGATTGCTTCACTGACAGTCAACAATACCAGTATTCGGCTGTCAAGCATATATCGCAATAACACTATTGGTACCCAGCGCTTTTCACTGAAGTGTCTGCCAAACCAAACATAACAGCACGGATGAAGTCCCGCGGCAAATTCAAACGAAGCTACACGAGCAAATCCTGTGAAGTCAAAGTCGGGTAAAGGACCGTTTATAGCAACTCGTGTCATCGAGTTCGTGGGATGCCCAAATCGCTTAAAGTATTCGCGGCACTCGCCCATCCCGAGAAAGCTTCCCGGATAACACGCGATCATATCCACGGAAATCATATCCCGGTAGTCATACCGGGTATTCCACAGCCCGCCATGTCCATACTCGACACAACTTAATTGTATATCCGAAAGAAACTGACTTCAGGTTGGTCTCCATGAATTTCTTTCTCTTGCAGCGTGAGCGGCAACACTCGGAATTCTAAAACAATTAACCAATAACTGCTCGGTGTTTTCTGAATATTTTTCTGCGAGTTTTTTCATTTGTTGTTGCAACGACTCCGTCCGGTATAATTCACCGTTGGGTTTTAAAAATTGATCATACTCGGAATCTTCGGAACTTTTAAACAACCACATCGACACAGGGTCGGTTTTGCTTATCTGCTTGATAGCATCAAATATATTTCCTTGATAATATTTCACAACACGATCCCGCGGAAATATCATAACTGCGTTAGTCTAAGCATGAGCGTTATGATCAATGATATTTATTGGAGCCCCGTATCGATTATATTTTGATTTGTATAATACTTTCTTTGTTATCGTTGTTATGGTTATGGGAAATCTTAATGCGCTTTCTAGCTTGGCAACATCGTTTATTGACGCTCCTGTGTGTTTGACCCGCTCAGCCCACGCTGTTATCTTGGACTGTCTTAACGCAGTCAAACCGTTTCCGCGCATCGCATTTTTAAAATGTTCCATTACTCGCTCGGCTACACAATTCAGCCCCAATGACGAAGTCATTGACGACGTTCTCATCGGGGTGAGTTTATCAATTTTTGGTTTTTTATTGGATAGATTCCATAAATGACTGCGGTCACAGGATACGCTCGAGCGTAATATGGTTTATCAATCCCGGTCAGCATTCCTGGTTTGGAATCTTTACTTACCAGAACGGTTTTTCCATTATCAAGAACAGGGTCGAGTTTGTCACGGATAATCCATATATCAGAATCTGCTTGCACAATACATTTTATTCTGAAAAAATATTTCCGACCACCCTCATCAGCGGTGAGAAAATCAATAATTGTTTTTGCTCGTGCATCATTCATTGTAGCATCGATGACTTTGTCAATGACAGAATCGTCGCGGATAATTCTAAATGACGACCACACGTGAGATGCGCCGTCGTCGTGGAATTCTTTTTTGGCATTCCTGATAATATTAAATAGATCAGTCAGGAATTGTCGTCGTAAGTCCCGGGTTAGTCTGTCAAGATCGAATTTCCCGGCGCCAACTGCAGATAACCTCGAAAACTCCTCCATATTATATTTAAGACAGATATTTAAATAAGAAATATTATATATACAAATGAATCATTGCAAGTGGTTAAAAGTTGGATCTGTAACAGTCTGTAATAAATCCTGCAGGAAGGAATTCTGCGGTGAACACCTACAAAGCATCAAACGAGGAAGCACAGGACCAATACCATGCCTTCGATGTGGTATTGGGGTCAGAGGTAAAACACAGTTATGTTCAATGTGCGGAGGAAAGCGATACCGTGAACTCAAGCGATATTACAATAAAAAAATAATGGAGATACGCTGAAATCCGAAAGCGATTATTTAAATAAGTTTTCAGACAAATTATAAATTAGACAAATATATTATTATATAAATGAGTCAAGAATTTGTCTCACATCCAACCATTAAAACTTACGAAGCATCTCGCGAGGGAATAGTTAGGAATTGCAGGTTGAAAAAAACAGTTGGTGTTGTTAGTAATACTGGTTATCTTAAATTTAAGGTTGCTGGAAAGAAAAATTATTATAATCATAGGTTCTTGTTCGAGTGTTTCTTTGGGATAATCAAAGACGGTCTTGTAATTGATCACATTGATGGACAGAAACTTAATAATAATTTATCCAATTTAAGAGCTGTGACGCAAAGCCAAAATTGCAGGGCTGGTAATACTGGCTGTAACAATAAAAGAGCCAAAGCAATTTTATCCATAAATTTAGATACGAATGAAGAAAAAATATTCCCATCTATGAACTCAGCTGGCAAGTATTTTGATATTCACAGATTTTCAATACACTCCGTGGCGAAAAATATAACCAAATCTGCTCTGTCAAAAAATAAGCAAAAGATTGCTTTTCATTATTGTTAGGTACTTTACTATAATCCGAGGATTTTCCAAACGGAGATAACTCCGTTAGGCATATCTTATGCAATTAGTTCCCTCCCTTTGTGCAATACTCCTTGAGATGTCATTGTGGGTAAATTTACCCAGCGCGACTTAGTGGTATACAATTATTATTTATAACACTTCCGCGTTCACGTATTTTTTAATTCAGAACTTAAATTCAATTCAGAATTTGTTAACTGTCTGTTACCACTACAGAGGTAAATCGTTTACAGGTAACACAACGAGCAGACGGTTTTCTGTGTACAAGGAAGTAAATAACTTCCCTTTATTCCTTAACAAAGTCAAGAATGATTTTATCCCTGACAAAGTCAGGGACAAAGACGTAATTGTCTATTTATCTTTTTTTTGCGGATAAAATCTTTATTTTATTACACTTCTTCGGGGTTATGGTTCATCTGTATTTTTCCACATAATCATATTTAAGAAAAAAACAAATAAAACATTTTAAACAAGTCACGCCCATCGCGTGAGCTATTTTTGAGATTCCAAGTATCAGTCGGTTTATATACGATACGATCCTATTAGAAGACGGAGTCTTCGAAGTTCAACAGCAATCAATACCATCCCGTCATATCCACCCATGGCGGATGCTTTTTGCGTCCATCCAGGGGTTGATTTTCGGGATGGTATTGTCCCGCTGTTGAGTGTAGAAAATGACTCCGTTAGGATAAGTCGTCTTACTATATGTTGTGCTGTCCTTAGTTACTACTATATTTCTACAAATACTACTGTGTAAGCTTGCAAAAATGCGGAGGCAATTTAGAAGCTTTACAGTCCTAGGATAAGTAAGAATTAAGTTATACTACTGTAAGCTTGCTAAAATGCGGTGGCAATTTAGAAAGTTTACAGATGTAAATACTACATGTTGTGTGTTGTCCCTATATGAACCTTGCTAGCATATCGTCAGGTAAGCTAGGGGGTTCAATACGGGGAATGTCTCGTCTCTCTCGCAAACACACCCTCTGGGCTCTCTAGACTGTTATTTGACAGGTTAGGGGCTCACATGGGGGTCGTGTTTCCGCTCCTGAGTTTGGTAGGATGTTATAAGACACCCTAGAGGCTCAAGGAGATGTGATGTTTTTTTCTTTTAAATATATAATATTATATATATATGAATTACGAAAATATCAATAATGTGATTGATGCTATTAAAAATTTAAAAGAACAAGGATTTAATTTGTCACTAAATCCTGAAACAATTATGTCCGATTTTGAATCATTGCATGAAGCTAAATGCGCAGGGCGTTATATTCTTCCTGCTCAATATCGATTCATAAAAAAAATTCAAAATAATTTGTATAAATCGCTGGTCACAGTAGAAGAAGAAGCACAAATAAATGAATTTGTTTCACTATCTCGTGCAATTGAAAAGATTAGGTTGGCATTGGCAGCCGAGTATGAAACAAAAAAGATAATAAATACTCGCGTTAGAAAATTGAAACATTGTATGTCCCTTGATTTCATCAAGGACAAAGTCAATGACGAAGTCAACGCTGATTTCATCCTTGATGAAATCAAGGAAGTAAATACCTCACCTTGATAAAGTCAAGGATGAAATCAGGGACAAAGTCAAGGATGAAATCAGGTACTTATAAATGAAATCGAAAGTAAAAAAAAAGTAATATATTTTTTTTTACTTCCCCTTGACAAAGTCAAGGATGAAATGAAGGTGACAAAGTCAAGGATTTTATCCTTGATTTCATCAAGGATGACAACAAAGTCCCGGGACAACAAAATCAAGGAGATGAAATCAGCGTGATAAGTCGGTTGGGTTCAATGCAGGAGTGTGCATAATTGAGAATTTGATCTCTGTCACATACTATTGCGGTAATATGCTCGCGTCTGAGATTATCTAACTGTTGCTGTGTTAGTAAGAAATCTTCTTCTCCGTATTCATCAATGAGCAATTTAACGTTAATTTCTTCTTGTGCAAATGCAGCCTTGACTGCTTCCTCGAGTGCTTGTTTGTTATACACGAAAACATCTGTGTGGTGGTACATATTTAAGATATATATAAATCTAATCTATAGATTTATCGATCTAAATACGTGTATATACTCGAGGATTTGATGTATATCACAATGCGCGATCATAACATGATCTTTTATCAATATTTGCAGTTGTGCATCAGTCAGTATAAAATCGTCATGACCGTATATATCAACAATTATTTTTTCCGGGGTAACTTTTCCGGTTTTGACAGCGCTATCAAGAAGTTCTTTATTATGTATGAAACATTTCACGCGGTGATACATTATATGATACTTGCTTGATTAATTGTGAACGATTTTCAATCCTAAAAATCGTCGATTTTCAAGTCGAAGACTTCCGCGATTTTCAATATATTTTTTTTTATTGTTTAAAATAATTTATTGAAATATTTTTTATGTTGACGGTGACATTACTGCTGTCGTCGTCGGTGACATCACTGCTGTCGTCGTCAGTGACATCACTGCTATCACTGCTATCATCAATGAAATCATCATCACTGTCGTCGTCGTCGGTGACATCACTGCTATCACTGCTATCATCAATGAAATCATCATCACATTTTTTCTTCAAGGACATTATTATAATATAATATTATTAATTGGAAATCGTTTCACGATTTCACAAGGAGATTAATATGTAGTGTTTCATTTCGCAAATCAAGGGGATTCCCAGACTGGTCTGTCAGCGTGAAATTTATTCTGGTCAGCCATGGATTATGACATCGTAGATAGACCGGATTAATTGGCTCTTGCACAATGAGAAATCCAGATGGTTCTTTCGGAGTAAATGAATAAAGAATAAATCCTTGCTGGGATTGATTTGATAATGTCGTGTCTGTGCTGTAACTGCCATCGATGACATCACACACAAGATTGACCGCGACCACTGAAGTTATATTTACGATGCCCGGGGATACATGACGGCCTTGCCCTTCGGTGTTATTGTTGTGCCTGAGGACAGTTGGTTCCGGTAGTGTTTTTCTGTGTTGTGTGAGTATGTCATCGAAGGACTCATTGATGAGATCAGTGACGGATTTTCTCATCTCGGGCACGTTGTATCCGGGAAATTTAAAATTCGGCAGCGTTGCTTCTGTCAGCGAGTAATGGTCCAGAAATTGTTGTTTATTGTGAATAATTCTGCTATCGGTATCGTTAGTTATTACCTGAATTAATCGCTGTTTAATATATTCCATGTCTGCGGCAAGCTGATTTAATATTTCGATTCGTGAAATGATTTCGCTGCGTGAACTTGTTATATCAAAAAGATGTTCTTGGAAGAACTGCCGTAGCTGCGCTAGTTGTGTTTTATGTAACTCCTTAATGTTTTTAAAATACTTAATGATTCCAGATAGGTGAATAACATGGGATTTACTTTCTTCTCCAGGTGATGATACATAAATAAAACGCCATGATATACTATCTTTATCAAAAAAACCAAAATCAGTCAATAATGCGTTTTTTATAATATCCAGATGGTCTTTATATGGCTGTGTAATTTCATGATATGACTTTTTGTCAGTGACATAATCAGACTTTTTAGGTTCAGGTGTGCGTGGTATTGGTGGCGCCTCGGGTGAGGTTTCAGGCCATCCTAACACTGTTCTGATTGAGCTGTTGTATATATCCACGGCGTAGTCTGGGGTGTTTATTTCGATCGCGGACGACAGCGTTGGCTCGTGAACATCAATTTTTATCTTTGATTCCTTCCCGGTGATGTTTTTTATTCGACGTTGTAATTCCTCATTGATTTCTTCGACTTGATAGCTCCCGGTTGGTAACACAATGACGTTCCAGTCTGGGGTGCCATCGGGTTTATTTTTATATGCAAACACAAACGAATTATTTGCTGACAATTTTCCAAACGACCTCTCTCTGATATTGGGCCAACTGTGATATACTCGTAATTGCGCTAACGCGATTTCGCTTACTGGAATCGCAATTGGAAAATTAATACTGAATTGTGGCTTAGTTGATGTTACTGTTAACAAAGATGTTCGCGCCGGGCTTGTATTTGCGACTATCTGCAGAAGTAATTCCGTCATTATTTATCTGCTGTCGTTTCAAATCGAAGTTCTTTGTGTAATCGTTGTACACGGCTGCCATTTGCACAAATTCGAAATCTGATATTGTTGTATCGTCAAGGCTGGATGATATCAACGACGACAATTTCGAGTAGGTGCTTGTGGCCGCGCTGTTTAACTTTTCATATTCGTGCAATTTTGTTAGCGCACACGATGATATTTTTTTCGCAATTATATTAGCAACTCCTGCAATTGTCGTTGACGTTGAAATTGTGATTGTAATCACAACTGCAGTTGTAATTGCAGTTGTCACCGGAGTTAACGCAGACAATATCACCCCAGTAGATGCAACTACCGCCGATACCGAATACACTATTGTGTCTAACATGGTTACACACCGTTTGTATTGTTTTTTTATCTTTCTTGTGCACTTGTCAATAGTATCTTTTAACTCTGAATGCCATTCGCGTACTTGATCATATGTATATTGCTGCGCACTTAATGTCTCTGTCATTAGAGTTGTCGTTGATGCTGACTTCAAAACACTTTGTGTTTGAAAATCCTTTAGGATTTTAATGTTTGCATTTTCTGATATCATTTTATTGTTTTACGCGGTAACCAATTGAGGCGTTTCAGCTACAAATTCCAAACACCACCAGTAAGATGTTGCGGTTAATTTCTTGTCGGCGGCTTCCAGTATAAATGTTTCTTCGGTTTCCTTGTTTAATATGATAGTCACAACCCCGGAATACTTATCGGTGGAATGTCTCCAGGGATATGTTGTGAAGATTTCAAATTTAGCGGCACTGAACACAGACAGTCTATACACTCCAGTGGCTGTTGCTGTATATTTGATAGTATTATTTTGTTTGGACCATGTTGCGAATCCCGATGATACCGTGTATACTATGTTGGTGATATGCCCAGGAGTAACTCCAGTGGGGACTTTAATCAAACTGGTTTTGCTAACGATCTCGGGAATCTCCGCTACGATGTTTTGCTGTGTTTGTTTGATCGTGTCAATGTTATTTTGCATCAACGCGATTTGATCTGAAATACTTCTATCTGTTCTGACTATACCTAACCGGGCATTAATCGCGTTGACTTCGCTGGCGTTACCAGTAAGTTTTTCTTTGATATCAGAAAGTTTCATGTCGATGACGGGAGGAGTTCCAAAGAACTTATCCGTGGCATCATCGGTTTTTTGAAATTTTCTTCGAAGTCTTGTGAACGCGTTTACGTGAACATCATACTCTGCCCGCAACGTTGTTAGTTTACGCTCAACGGCGCTAGCGCTTTCGTCAACATATTGTTTGTTAGTGGCATCTTCCGGCGAGGTTGGAATTTTTTGTATATCGGAGAAATTCAACTGGCGGTGCTAACCCATACGAATCAAAATAGATAATTCCACCTGGATCGATCGCGTAAGCAACCCAGTGAGTTCCTGGACCGTTACTGTTATCAAGATTAATAATTCCGGTTTCTGGATTATTTGGTTGTTGTGGTAATTGATCTCTCATAAAGACGCCTCTGAAATTTTTTATATTTAATTGTTTAACAGCATCGAGCAAATCAAAATTTGACATCGGTGTGAAAATGCTAGCATTGAAAACACTTTTTAGAACCTTTTTGGGTACCATGATGGCGGAGTTCCTGGGAGTCTTAGCCCTCGTCCCTTTTTTGTATCCTTTTCCTGTGGCTTTCTTTAGTGCCATTCCAGCAGCAGTTCCAACTGCTCCTAACGCAGCGGCTTTAGCGGCTGCAGGGGCAGCAGCAGCTATCAACGCTGGTGTTGCTGCGACAAGTGGAATATACCACCGGTTTTAACCATTTCTTTGACCGCGGCTGGAGAGAAATCAAGTCGAACTCCAGTCGCTGCTTGTTTTGCTTTACTGAAATGTTTTAGTTGGGTTTTAGTCAACGATAACTTGTTTGGACCGCCAGTAATCTGATCATTTTTTAGTGTTATCGTTGTACCACATGTGCTCGCGTTTTTCGATTGTAATTTCTTAGCCTGACCAGGAGTCAGAGTGACATTAACGTGACTGTATGACATTTTATTTAATACGAGATTGATCTAACTGTTTACATGTTTTGTACTGGTGCATCAGCGAATATCATTCGGCCGCCAGCACCTTCAAGCAACATTGCTTTGTCGGAAAGGATGACCGCGATTGCTCTATAATTAGCTATAGTTCCTACGTCTCTATTCACGGTAGCCCGAAAGTGTATATCAACGACAGACGGTCTGGTTAAATCAAGATGCTCTAACGAGAAGTAATAGATTGGATAATGAGATATAAAATCCAATTGTGATATTTGCAAACCAGTATCGATATTTAGATCACGCGCTAGATATTTTGTCAATCGTTGATATGCACGTGCAACATGATTATTACCAAAATCTAACAATATGTTCTCAGACGGTTTTTGATGTCCGTTTATTCTCAGAGAAACATCAGTGATACCAAGTTGATCAAATATCATATGCGAACGTGTTTCATTACCCACCCTTGCAACATCCTGAAGAGCAATGAAAATATGTCGCGGCGCGGAAACCCCCTGCTGTGATGCTCTATGCCATGTGAATAAACCGTTATTGGTACTTTGAGCACTATCTGTGGTTGTTGTAAGCCACGATAACAACACTTTACCACCTTGATCCATAAAAGAAAGCAGTCGCTGTTCTTCAGTAATTGCAGGAGTCATTACCGGCATCCACAGTGATAGTTTTGTTATGTTTACCTTACCAGCGTCACCTAGAGGTCGCCATATAGCATCATTGTCGTTGGCTTTTCTAACAAGCACGACCGTATGTTTTGCTCCAAAAATTACCTTTCTGACATCTCTGCAAAATCCAAAGATGTGCGACAGCGGAATGGCACATGAAAAATTTCTACGATTACCTTTCAACATTTGTCTACGTGCAGCGAAACCTAAATTAAATTCTGCATTAGCACCACGAACCACCGGCCACACATCAGCGTCAGCGTTATCAGCAAAGTTTCTTGGTCGTCAAATATCGTACTGATCACTGTTAGGAAAATTAGAAGTATCCTTGGCAAACATCATTGATGGACCAGATGATCTTGAATAATCATCAGAATATCTTGCTAGACCAATTATTGTTGTAGCAACATCGACATCCTTCTGAATCGATTCAATATTTTTTCCATCAATCATGTAGATAGCACTATCAAACAAGGCCATAATTCCGTTATTGACAAAACCGATTTTAACATTGGGTCCGTATTCTGTATCATCTGTTTTTATAATTTCTCCTTCTACTTCAATAAATGCTTCAGCGGGCAGGAAATATCTACTTGTATCTTGAACCTGAAGTTCAATTCGTCCTCGTTTATTTGGCTCTCGTGCGTCATAAGAATAATACTGATAATCACTGATTCATTTTTAAGGACCGGTTCGTCTATGTCGAATGCTGGGTCGGATTCCCGTTTAAACATTTTATTATAAAAGTTATCGTCTAAAACGAAGACCACTTCCCGCCATCAAACTTGTGTTTATTTGTTCAGTCCCTTGATTTATCAGCGCTGTTAGTTTTTGATTTGCGGCTTCATTTATTACTTTACTAACATCCGCGGAGATATCTGCGGTGGCTGGTAATTTTACCGGTGGTGGACCCCCTTTGGTTCTGCGCATTAATCGTGCTAGTCTGTCCTTGATTGCCAGGAATGCTTTACTGGCAGCGCTACCAACAGCGCCAGTAGCTTTATCTTTAATAACATCAATGGCTTTCATCGATAATTGTTTTGCGATCGGTATTGCTTTAGGTGCCATCCTCGCGAATAAACCCCGAACAACATCGCCGAGTCCGTTTCCATATGTCATCCTGTATACGGGTACTCGTGAATTTACCACCCTGACCATGACTGGTCTACGATGAGAATTGTGTACGATCATTTTATTTAATTAGTTATTTATTTAACTAGTCGCTGTCCACGAGTTCATCAATAAGTTCTCGGTAGATGTGAGCATCCATGATGCCGCCGCGAAATAATCGCTGACAGATATCAGCCGCTTCATTAATTATTTCTGGTGAGTTATTTCCGGCACGTCTTCCTCCGATGAGAACTTCTAACCGCGATACGTCATTGATAATATTATCAGGGCAGGGAATAAAATCACCTCCCAAACCACTGCCAGTAGCGCCGGTATCAAATATATCGTAAAACTCTTCTTCTTCATCTGGATGCTCCAATGGCGGTGAAGGTTCCTGCGTTTTTTGTTTCAGTTTTCGCTTTTGTTCTTTTTCTTTTCGCTTTTGTTCTTTTTCTTTTTGTTTTTGTTCTTTTTCTTTTCGCTTTTGTTCTTTTTCCTGCTCTCTTTCTTCTTTTTGTTTTTGTTTTTGTTCTTTTTCTTGCTGTCTTTGTTCCTGCTTTTTTTCTTTTAATGTTTTATCATAACTTTCTGTCCCTTCTAAATAAATCCTATAACCAGGATCTTCCTTGTCTATATAATCAACATTTTGATTTATTTTAAACAACCAATCTCTCCATGTATCACTACTTACTTTAACGTATCCGGGTTTCAAAAATTGATTTTTGAAAGAAAAACGTTCGACAGCAAACTCACCAAACTTGGCTTTGTCCTGTCTAGTTTTCAATTTATATTTTTTAATTTCTTGTATACCCTCTTCAGTAAATTTCTCCCTAAAATCGATTACTTTCTTTCCTTTTTTGGGGGTTTCACCAACAGCACCTTCAAGTATTTCTTCTCCTTCATCTTCAAGTTGTGGTTGAGCTGCAACAATATCAGTTGAAAGTTTTTGTAAAATCTTTTTTGTTTGTTTGGTTCTTCTACCAATCTTTTCAGTTTGCTCAGCGGTTTGTTTTAGCACTGGAAGAATACCCTTTTCATCTCCCAATAAAGCTCTTTCAGTGATCGCCGCAGCTTTTTCAGTAGCTGTTGTAACGGGTTTAAATAATTCTTCTGCACCCGTTGCAAATTCAACTTGTGCTTGCTGCCGCGCTTGTAATTTTTGTCTTACACTATCTCGTACAGGAAGAAATTTTTTATTGCTTCTAGTCGCTCTCGAGCTAGTCTAGCAGAATGTGCTTCTCCGATGTTGGCCATTATTGTTAACTTAAATTTTTAATTTACATCAGCAGAAACGGCGACGACAAGCAAACTCTGCCAGGATATTTTCCAGAGCAGCAGAGAGGGCGCCACCGAGTGTTTTCGCAAGATAGACCCTTGTATTAACAGAAATAGTTGTACAGGTAGATATTTTCATGAGATAACCCTTCTAGTCAGCGGAGAAAGCCTATTTTGTCATGTTTTTCTGACTAGAAGGGTTTATTTTGTGAAAAATAATATCTCTATCTAAAATGTGCTCGATAGAAGGCTCTGTTAAGCGAAATATTTTGTGGGATTCGCCCTCTCTGCTGCTACACACACATTCATTAATGTGGATATTCATTTTATGCTGATTGGAAAACATAGTTCTTGTTTATATCAAATGAGAAGAAACACTAGCCTTAGCTGTTAAATGTCGTCTGCAAAAGTCTCAGCCGAATGCTGTAAATACGACTGTCGATTATAAGTCTGGCTAACAGCCACCACCCCACCACCCCACCCCCACCCCCCGTGTTTGTTTGGATTTACGCTAGATGATTTACATTTTGACCTTACATTGAAATGCTGTTTCGAGTCAGGCCGTTTACTTTCCATACATTTCATTTAATACCACGCCATTTGAAATATGAGTTGATCATTCCATTCTGTTCTTCAGACCATTTCAACTAATGCCAGATCATTTGGAATCTGAATACATCATTTTATTTTTGGGGTTAAATCATTTCATTTTAGACAACATAATTTCATTTAATACTACGTCATTTGGAAGCAGATTTTATCAATCCGTTTTGTTCTTTAAATCATTTTATTTAATACCACATCATTTGGAATCTGAATTCATCATTTCATTTGTTGGGTTAAATCATTTCATTTCAGACTACGTAATTTCATTTAATAATACGTCATTTGGATTCAGAATTCATCAATCCCTTTTATTGTTAAAATCATTTTATTTAATGCCAGATCATTTGGAATTTAAATTCATTATTTCATTTTTTGAGTTAAATCATTTCATTTTAGACTACACCATTTCATTTAATAGCACGTCATTTGGAAGCAGATATCATCATTCTGTGTTGTTCTTTAAATCATTTTATTTAATACCAGATCATTTCATTTAACGCCACATCATTTGGAATCTGAATTCATTGTTTCATTTTTGGGATTCAATCATTTCATTTCATGCTACATCATTTCATATCACACAACATCATTTTGAATCTGAATTGATCATTCCGTTTGTTGGGTTAAATCATTTCATTTCACACAAGATCATTTCATTTAATACCACGTCATTTAGAATCTAAATTCATCATTCGGAGCAGCAGAGAGGGCGATCAGACTACTTTAGGGAATGGTCACCCTTGTTTTTAGACAAAAAAAAATAGTAACCCTTCATAGAGGTCAATACCACATCTACGATTATTGTTTGTCCCAAACAGAATTGTAGACAAGGCCCTCTCTGCTGCTATGTCATTCTGAATAATCCTGGGAATCTTCATCTGAATCCTGGGAATCTTTTGTTTTGTTCTTCAAGTAATATTCAGGTTCTGATGGTGGTTTTTCTATTTTTGGATTTATGTTCTTTCTTTTTCTGTAATATATCATCAAACTTCTGTATCGATCTCCACCGCAATTTTTGCAAATCTGATATAATCCTCTAACGCCGTTGTTACATCCAACACAACTTCGTGGACCAGCATGAGGGTTTTTCTTTATAAGATAATTCTGTTTTTTGCAATATTCTCCACAACATTTTTTATCACATTTGTTAGTGGTTCCTTGACGCAGCCACGCACAGTTGTTCATTATATGAATGATATCTGTTTAATTAAATTTAATTTTATCATCACCCCTACTATCCAAATATTTTGTCAAGACCTACACGATATCTTGTTCTAGGATCGTGCAAATTTATTGTTATAAATCCATGCGGAGTAGCTTGTGCTCGTGAGAAGAAATTTCTGAATTTAATTATATCCATGTCACCGCTGCACCAGGTTTGATGAATATTTCGCAGCGTGTATGTGTCTACGCCATTAAACACAATTAAAATATTACAGTTGTCTCTGACCACTTTCGGAATTTATGTATATCATTGAGTAACATAGATCATTTCTGTATTTTTATGTCTGCCGCGAGAAAATATTCTGGCTGGATTTGATTGTTTTTCTAGCATCACATCATCATACACAACTAAATTATTAATAAATCCGTCCAAAACATCAACGGACGGTGCTTCATCAATATCTGTTATAAACTCTATGACATCATTATCTTCGTCCAGTAATCTTGCATTTTCGTTAAAATCTTTTAATACTTAATAACATCGTTGATCATCAACGGATGGTTCTACTAAATATAATTTATCCCATTTCAAACATCTCATTATCAGATTAAGTAATAACTGCGTCTTACCCGATCCAGATGGTCCTATGATAATCATTCTGATGGAATTCGGTAGCGCAGGATGGTGTTTAACTGGCTCTCGTATTGTTGTCGCATGAGAAATCAATTATATCCATATATTTTATAACATGAATTTATATTGCTTGCGCTGTAGAGTTAAAACTCCAACTACTGATTTAGCTACGGTTATAACAAAAAATAAAAAAATAGCTTATGGTGGAAAATGTTCTGTGTGCGGTAGAAAGAAATTTTCATTTTTACCTAATAAGCGCGGTGGTGATATTGCTAATTTGATGTCAAAGTTTCCAGGTACTCCATGGGCTAAATACTCAGGAGAAAAACATCTACCAGGATATAATTATTGCGGTCCTGGTACTCGACTCGATATCAGACTTGATAATCAAGATCAACCAAAACCAGGCGAGGAACCAGTAAACGCTATTGATCGAGCTTGTCATGTTCATGATGTAGCTTATAAAAGTAAAAATCTACAAGACAGGCATATTGCAGATGTGAAATTAATTCATGCATTAAATTCCATAAAAAATAAAAATATCAGAGAATCATTAGCTAATTGGTTAGTAAGATCTGCGATGAAAGGTAACTTAGCGTTTGGGTCTGGTAATATATAATGGAATTAATTTATTATTCACCAAGAGGATATTGGAGAGGCAAAGCAGCAATTGGTAAACTTTCTGATGCAGCAGCGGTTAAACATTCTACTGCTAAAGCGTGGTTATCCAAACAGGCAATATGGCAAATTTATCTACCACCACCGAAACGAATTCAGTACGCGAATTTCGATGTTAATGTTCCTAATGAAGTTCATCAAGCAGATATTCTGTTTTTACCACATGATACTGTACGCAGAAAAACGTACAAGTACGCGTTAACTGTAGTTGATGTTGCAAGTAGGTATAAAGAGGCAGAGCCGCTATCAACGAAAACATCATCTGAAGTAGCCGATGCGTTTGAACGAATTTATCAACGAGGATTCGGACCACAAGGTGGTCTGCGATGGCCACAGCTACTACAGGTTGATCCTGGTAAGGAATTTCTTGGTCCAGTATCATCGTTGATGAAACAACATAATACCAAAATACGGCGAGGACATACTGCAATTCATCGTGATCAGGCAATTGTTGAGCGATTTAATCGAACACTTGCTGAGCGGTTATTTGGATATCAATACGCGAGGGAATTTATTCAGGATACGAGATCTCGCGAATGGGTTGCAAGACTACCAATCGTGATAGCTGCATCAAATAATGAGATTACACGAACAATCAACATGAAACCCATTAATGCAATTACAAAAGAAAATATACCAACACAACGAAAAGATATTGAAAAACAAAAAATATTGGGTGATGTTACAGTTAGATATTTATATGAACCGGGTGAACTTGAAGGTGGTAAAGCGAGAGCAACTGATCCTATTTGGAGTGTTACCACACACAAAATATCCACCGTGACAAGATCCTCAGGTAGACCTGCAATCTATAGATTAGATTCGGCTGCTCCTCAACGTGGATTTGTACGTGAACAACTACAGATAATCCCCGAGGATACACAACTACCACCGCGATCACTTAACTAGCACTGGTGCCAGCACCCCGACGTCGATTACACTCAAGACAGGTCAACATCACATTTTCTCGTGTATGACCGCGAGTATTATCTTTTCTGTCTACGGTAAATTGTCTTGAATCATTACTCGAATACCTCCACAGCATTATACAATTGCAACTTGCGCAATTATTATTCTGCTGCTGTTTTAACTCAATAATAAATTCAACATCAAGATCAAAGTCGCGTTTATTTTTTTTATCAGATTGTTTGTATCCGATTAATTTTTTTCTTATTATATCATCATCAATGACGTTAAATTTATTAACGATTTCAGGAATTATAATTCTACGTAATTGAGATATTTTTCTGACCCTCGATACCGCTAAATAGACTAAATTTGACCACTCGATACGATCGTCTACAATCCAGACTCGTGTGTCAGAAATAGTTAATCCCTGAGACGAGTGGATCGTCATAGCGTATCCCAATACCCATGGAGATTTGTCAGCGCGTAATGCATCTTCGACCACATGGATATCAACAGCGACAATATCATTTAATACGAGATTTTGCTTCTCAGTCTGTCCTGGAATATCAAATTAATATTTTGTTTTCGTGTATCTGATGGTCTATAACATAACGGAACAGGCAATTCTGAATATTTTTCTTTCTGCAGCTGAAATAACTGCTGTTGTAAATCGTTCTGATTATTTTTCTGCTTGCTACTATCAAATCGGTGGGTCTCCATAAATTTAAAAAATCGTTCATTGAGGTCTCTGAGATTACTCCGCGTATTATTTCACACTGAATTTTGTTTGATTGTAATCTGATTAATTTTTTAAATTCCTTTAAATTTGCATCGAGAGCTCTATGATCATCATCTATTTCTTCGTAATAATCGACGAAATTTTTTAACCAATCATGTGGAGATGGTCCAACAAAGGGCGGCGGTTGACCATGATCGCCACACATTATTATAGCGGTATTTTTCGTCAACAACCAATCAAGAAACATTTTTAGTGTATCCAATGACACCGTACATATCTCGTCCCAAATAATTATTTTAGGTATATATTTTTCTCCCATTCGTTCAGGAGTCCATGTATCCCCGCGCCACCGAAAGAAACTATGATACGTGCACGATTGTACTTGTCGTTGTTTCATCTCCCATGCAAGTCTATGTGTGGGTGTCAGCACGATCATATCTGAATTTCTAAAAACATTAATCGCTCGAGTCGTTTTGCCGCATCCACCAGGTCCATTGAGATATACTGTCTTATATCTAGTTATTGGATCACTCAACGACGGCGCTTTCGACATTTCTGATATTTTATTACCCTTACGATAAAAATGTCTCATCGGAACATCTGCTGATTCTGTATAATTGTGTAATATTTCCTTTTTATTCTCCACGAACTCCATCGTTCATCATTACTTGTAAATTTCATAACAGACTCTAAATATTTACTCGAAATATAAAACGAATCTGTTGCGACTCTGACTGCGGTCTCAGGAAATCTATTAATCATCGATAATAAATTTATAGAAACGTAAGCCAACATGGAAGATCTTAGATGAGTATACTGTGGGGAGATATCATTTATGTAACTAACGATCTTACCCAATTTTGTTCCGTCGGATAAATAAACACTCTCTCGATTCACAAATATATTTCTCGCTGTTGTATCAGCGATTATAAAATCGTACTCGGCATCATCTGGAATTAATCGTGCGTGATGTCTTTTATGATCATATGCACAACCTTGAGTAAATTTACCTATAATTTTTCTACCTAGATCTTTTCCGGTTTTAAGTTTAATCTCGAGAATTTTAGGAGCTTCTTTGATAATATCATCTTCGGAAACATCAGGACATGTTTCCTTAAACTCGCTAATAATTTCATCAATACTGATAGAATCTGACATGGGCAACCAAACTTCTGTCTGCGCGTGATATGATATAATCGCCTCACTGACAACCAACGATGTCAGTATCGCACAATCTAGCATATATCGTAATAAAACTATAGGCGCCCAAGGTTTTTCACAAAAATGTCTACCAAACCAAACATAACAAATTTGGTGGAGATTTTCGTTAAACTCGAATGATTCAACACAAGCGAATCCAGTCAGATCAAAATCAGGTAATGGTCCATTAATTGCCACTCGCGTCATCTCGTTTGTAGGGTGACCAAATCTTTTAAAGTATACAGAACAATCTCCGTATCCTAGAAAACTTCCCGGATAACATGCAACCATATCAACCGAAGTAACATCGTTGTAATTATATTTGGTATTCCACAATCCGCCGTGTCCGTATTCGACACAACTTGCGCGTACGTTCTCGAGTAAATCAAATCGTGTTGGTTTCCATGAATTTCTTTGTCAAATTACAGTTTTTCGTCAGGTCAAACCTCAAGCGGTTCTCTAATTGTTTCATCGATAAGTCGTCAAAATTCCTCATTTTGTTTCGAAAATTACCAGAAAAATTAACAACAATTGCATGAAAAATCTCATTTTTTGAGCTAATTTTACTGATTTTTGACGATTTATCGATGAAACAATTAGAGAACCGCTTGAGGTTTGACCTGACGAAAAACTGTAATTTGACAAATTTTCCTTGACAAATCGACTAAAATAGCTGAAAAAAATAACAAATTTGACTAAAAATGTTGAAATATTTCTGATAAAATAAAATATTTCTGATAAAATTAAAATAAAATAAAATATTAAGATCAAAGATCTAATCACCCCTTATATCAATAATATTTTATTTATTTAAAAACATTTTTTTAAGTTGATCGACTTTAATACAGGAGTGTGCATAATTTAGAATCTGATCTCTGCTACAAATGATCTCGATAATATGTTTTTGACGGAGTTCATCTAACTCTTCTTGTGTTAATAAGAAATCCTCGCTTCCGTTTTCATCAATAACTAAATTAACGCTAAATTGCTCTGTGTCTTGTGAAAACACTGTTCTGATGGCGTTTTCAAGTGCTTCTTTGTCATGTATAAAAACCCTCACGTGCTGGTACATTATATAATACTTACTGGATTAATTAAGATTTCACATACAGATTTATCACAAGCTCTTCTCCACGTATGTCAATTAAGCGATTAAGGTGATCTGTGAGCATAAAATTTATTCGTGTTAACATATTATTGTGACACCGCAGATACACAGGATTAGTTGGTTCTTGCACGATTAAACTTCCAGGGGAAACTTGTGGTGTAAATGTATATAAAATATATCCTTGTTGAGCCTGATTTGATTTTCCGAGATCTATTTGATAGCTACCATCGACTACGTCACAAACCAGATTGACCACGATCGTGCTGGTTATATTAACGATTTCCGGAGATACGTGCCTGCCGCCGCCATGTGGATCATTATTATGTCTAAGAACGGTTGGATGTGGTGCTAGTTTTCTCCATGCATCGAGTATTTTAGGAAAATATTCATCAATGACATCATTGACAGATTTTTTTAATCTATCTGGATTATAATCAGGGAACTTAAACGTTACAATGTCAGCTTCGGATATTTTGTACTTGGTTGCGAAAAAACTTCTATTATAACCCGATGATTCAAAAACCAGGTTTATGATCCTATTATGAAAATATTCAATGGTATCAGCTATGTGATTTAAAATTTCTACTCGTTTAGTAATTTCTTCACGCGTAGCTGTCAAATCAGACAAATATTCTCGAAAATTATCACGTAAATTGTCTAGTTGTTCTTCGTGATCTGAATTTATGATATGAATGACATTATTGATATTTATATCGTAAAATGAATTACCACCATCAACGTTGTGTAAGAGCCAGTAGTACTCACCAGTTCGCTCGACATGAAATTGATCCCGTTTATCCCATACCCGTTTTTCTATGTTCCACCAGAAACTTGTATAATTCATTTTAATATTATGATGAAAACTTTTCGATGATGTAAAATCATCCCGAGTTGGTTCTGGTGGTCCTTCATACACTGGGGGAACATCCGGCCAAACTAGTACGGATCTTATCGTTGACTGATAAATATCAACGGCATAATCAGGAGAGTGTATCTCAACCGTCGAGGATAGCGTCGGTTCATGAACGTTAATCGATATTTTCGCTTCTTTTCCGGTTATTGATTTTATTCTACGTTGAAATTCCTTATTGATCTCTTCAATATCATAACTACCAGTGGGTACCATTAAATGATTTTGATCTAATATTTGGCCAGCTGTAATATACCCGTAATTGAGCTAATGCTATTTCTTTTACTGGAATTGCAGTAGGAAAATTAATACTAAATTCAGGATTAGTTGAACTTACCGAGATCATCGTTATCTTTGACGGAGTTGTATTAGTCACGATCTGCTGGAGTAATTCTGTCATTATTAGTACTTGTATCTTTAATACCGATACCTTCGTCATATATTTTAGTCATCATTGAAAACTCGAAATCAGATATAATTCCATCACTGAGACTCGCTGATAACAACGAGGATAACTTCGAGTATGCTACCGTCGTTGTGTGTAATCTTATCATGTAATCGGATAATTTTTCATTCATGCAAGTACATATTTTTTTGTGATGATATTGAGCACACCTGCAATCGTTGTTGCTGCTAAAATACAAATAGTTACGGCTACTGGTGCCATCATTGTCACCGCTGATAATATAACACCTGCTCCAGCAACAACAGCGGATACTGAATAAACAATCACATCAAAGACAACTAATCGTCGTCGATATTTTTTTACTTTTACTGTATATTGTTCGACTTGATCTTTTAGCGCCGCCTGCCAATCACGCGCTTGATTGTATCTGTATTGTGCACCGTCCATATATTTTTATGCAGTAACCAACTGAGGTGTTTCAGCTGCAAATTCCAAACACCACCAGTAAGATGTTGCGGTTAATTTCTTATCATCTGCTTCCAGGATAAATATTTCTTCGGTTCCGCTATTTAATATAACAGATACAACCCCGGAAAACCTATCAGTTGAATGACGCCATGGATACGTTGTAAATATTTCAAATTTTGCAGCACTGAACACAGACAACCTGTATACCCCAGTGACTGTTGCGGTATATTTGATGGTTTTATTTTGCTGGGACCATGTTGCGAATCCCGATGATACTGTATATACGATGTTGGTAATATGCCCGGGAGTTATTCCGGCTGAAATTTTAATCAAATTGGTTTTATTAACGATCTCAGGAATCTCCGCTACGACGTTTTGCTGTGTTTGTTTGATCGTGTCGATGTTCGTCTTGATATCAGAAAGTTTTATGTCAACGGAGTGCGGAGTGCCGAAGAATTCTTCTGCGGTTCTTTGATGGTTTCTGCGAAATCTTGCAAAAGCACCCACGTGAACGTCATACTCGGCCCGCAGCGTGGATAATTTACCATCTACGGTGTATACGTATTTTTTTGTTGCTGCATCTTCGTCGGATGTTGGATCTCTTAAAACTACTATTTTATTTCCGTTCATGCTGAGTTCACCCGTCATTGTGTCACCGGTATTTTTTACGCGATTAGCAACGCTTCTTGCAATTTCATCTCTGATGGTTGTAAATGATACACTTGAATCTCTGATTCTACCACCGTCAGTAAACACAGGAATATTATCTGTAACTGCACCGAGCACTCGTCGAACTATATCATTCCATCTGATATTGCTCGTTTTTAGTTTACCATATCGATCTTGAAAAATAACAACCTCATCTGGATCAACTCCAGCCAGGTTCATAATATCAGCAAGTTCATCTTTAGTCGCATACTTCGACAGATCAACGTCGGATTTTATTTTCTTACTGGTAGAAGATCTTCTTCCGTAAATATCAACCATTATATAAGATCCAAGATCTGTTTAAAACGCTTTACGCGCAACGAATCGGTTGCTTGTATAATCATGCACAACTTTATGTGGCGGTTTGGATGATTTTGATATAGCGTTAAGTACATTAATTACCTCACGGCCGCATATTGGCGGATCTGTCATTGTTTGTGTGGGTAGCGTTGAATGCCAAACTTTACAACCAGAGGTTCTTGCGTGAAGTGGTGCGACATACTTGATAAATTCAACAGGTGGAGCTAACCCGTACGAATCAAAATAAACGATTCCACGTGGATCAACCGCGTATAATACGCAATGAGTACCGGGTCCTGAATTTGAGTCTAGATTAATAATACCTGTTTCGAGTTTATTCGGTTGTTTTCGTAATTGATCTCGCATAAAAACACCTCTAAAGGCTTTTATTTTTAATCGTTTAGCAGCATCAAGTAAATCAAAATTTGATGCTAGAACATTTAACGTGGAAGCCTCAGACCTCTTCCCCAACGAGATCCCGGCAATCTTAGTCCGCGTCCCTTTTTTTGTATCCATTTCCTGTTGCTTTCTTTAGAGCCATTCCAGCAGCTGTTCCAACAGCACCTAACGCGGCTGCTTTTGCTACGGCTGGAGCAGCAGCAGCTATTAACGCTGGAATAGCCGCAAGAAGTGGAAATATACTACCTATTTTAACCTATACCACCTATTTTAACCATGTCCTTGATGGCGCTCGGAGAAAGATGTAATTGAACTCCAGTTTTTGATTCTAGGGCTTTATTGAAATGTTTAATCTGATTATTTGTCAACGATAATTTGTTTGGACCACCACCCATCTGATCTCGTTTTAGTGATATTTTAGTTCCACATTTGCTGGTGGTTTTTGATTGAAGTTTTTTGACCTGACCAGGAGTCAGAGTAACATTAACATGACCATACGACATTTTTATATAAATAATATTTTTCTGAATAATTAAAGATTTTCCACTGGTGCATCAACGACTCTCATTCGACCACTACCATCTTCAAGTAACATGGCTTTATCGCTGAGTATGACCGCGATTGCTCTGTAGGTGCCGCGAATAAGAGGTGGACCAGCTATATCAGGAGGAGGGTTAGTAACACGAGCTCGAAAGTGTATATCAACGACAGATTGTTTGGATAAATCAAGATGTTCCAGTGAAAAATAATAAATCGGATATAGATTTGCAAAATCTAGTTGTGATATTTGCAAACCAGTATCTATATTTTGATCACGTCCCATGAATGACATTAAACGATGATATGCACGCGCTACGTGATTTTGATCAAAATTTAACAAGATATCTTCAGCTGGTTCTTGATGTCCATTTATCCGTAAGGAAACTTCATTAATTCCAAGGTTGTCAAATATCATATGTGAACGTTCTTGATTATTCGTCCGAGCATTATCTTGCAGCGCAATAAAAATATGTCGTGGTGCAGAAACACCTTGTTGTGATGCTATATGCCATGTGAACATGTGAATAAACCATTAACATTACTTTGAATAGCATCTGTGGTTACTGTTAACCATGATAGCAATGATTTACCGCTTTGATCCATAAAAGAAATTAATTTTTGTTCCTCAGTAATTGATGGAGTCATTACTGGCATCCACAATGAAAGTTTTGATATATTTACTTTACCATCAGCAACACCAGCACCTCGCCAGATTGCATCATTATCATCACCTTTTCTTACGAGCACAACTGTGTGCTTAGCTCTAAAGATGACCTTTCTAACATTTCTGCAAAATCCAAAGATGTGAGATAATGGAATTGCACATGAAAAATTTCTATCATTTCCTAACAACGCTGCCCGGCGTGTTGCAAACCCTAAGTTGGAAGTCGCATTAACACTTTTTTATAATATCAAAATCAGCACCTGGTCTGTCTGCGTGTTCAAAATCAACTGGTTGTGGATCAACTGCAGTATTTCGTAGTGCCAGTAACTTAGTATATTGAACATGATCAGCGTGGTTAGTAATATCTTTAGCAAACATCATTGTTGGACCGGCCGATCTTGTGTAATCATCAGAATATCTCGCTAGACCAATTATTGTTGTAGCAACATCAACATCCTTCTGAACTGATTCAATATTTTTTCCATCAATCATGTATGTGGTGCTATCAAACAACGCCATAATCCCGTTGTTGACAAAACCAACACGCAAATTAGCAGCATATGGCGTATTAGCTACAACATTCGTTACAAGTCTACCTTCTACTTCAATAAACGCTCCAGCGGGCAAGAAATATCTACTTGTATCATGAACCTGTAATTCTATTCTTCCCCGCTGATTTGGTCGTCTTGCGTCATAGGACTAAATTTAATTGTCACGTACAGATTCATACGTAAGGACAGGTGCCTCCATATCAAATGCTGTGTCTGATTCGCGCTTGAACATTTTATTATAATTACCATTTTTCCAAATGATGATCTAAATCATCGTCGACGAAGACCGCTTCCTGCTATTAAATTTGCTGTTATATTTTTTTCTGCTTCTTCAGATAATTCCGCTAGTTTTTTATTTGCAGCCTGATTGCGTCCTTGATCTGCTAACGCCGCTAGTTTTTGATTTGCAGCCTGATTTATTATTTTACTTACGTCTGCGGGCATCACTTCAGTACTTGGTAATTTTACCGGTTGTTGTTTTCGTCGCAATAATCGTGCTAGTCTATCTTTGATCGCCGAGAACGCCTTACCAGCAACATTGACAATTGCTCTAGGAGCTTTATCACGAACAATATCGATAGCTTTCATCGATAATTGTTTTGCAACAGGTACTGCTTTTGGAGCTATCCTTGTAAATAATCCCTGATTAACATCACCAAGTCCATCTCCGTAAGTAGCTCTGTAGATTGGTAATCGTGAGTTTACCGCTCTGACCTGTACGGGTTTACGATGATTATTATGTATGATCATCTTTTTTAATTTACCATTTATTTAACAACTAGTCATCAACAAGTTCATCGATAAGTTCTCGGTAAACTCCGATATCCATGATACCACCTTGAAATAATCTCCAACAAATATCAGCTGCTTCATTAATTATTTCTGGTGAATTATTTCCGGCACGTTTTCCTCCTATGAGAACTTCTAACCGTGACACATCATTAATGATATTATCAGGACAAACAAAATCATCTCCCAGACCACTTCCCGTTGCTCCTTCTTCTGATTTCTTAGATGGTGTTGTTCTAAATAGCTTTTTAATTTTTGACAGCGGTGAAGATTGTTGTTGTTCTATTTGTTGCAGAGGTGGAGGAAGTTGATACTGGGAGAGTTGTTCTTGTTCTAGTTGTTTCAGTCTCTCTCTATGAAGTTTTTTTATTTCTTTATTAAGATTTTTATATTCTTGACCTTTAGCTTGTTTTTTGTTGTGATATACGCGATATATATATTTAATAAGATTATCATCATTTACTTTTTCATGACGGGGTTTTAAAATACTAGATTTATTAAATATACTATTTAACATTTTTTCGGGTAATTGTTCTCTTTTAGTATTTCTAATTTCTTCAACAACTCCTTCTTTGAATTTTGCAATCAATTCTACGTTTTTTTCTACTAGTTCGGGTTCAGGTGCATGTTCTTTTTGCACGTCGGCGACTTCAGTACGAAGTTTTCCAATACTTTCAAGTATTTCCTCACCAACAGGTGGAGGTTGAGCCGCAGCTATATCAGTTGGAAGATCTCGTAAAATCTTCTTTGTCTGTTTAGTTCTTCTTGCTATTTTTTCGGTTTGTTCTGCTGTTTGTTTTGATACCGGAAGATCTTCTTTGATGACAGCTGTAACTTGTTCAGTAGCTGCAGTGACGGGTTTAAACAGTTTTTTTAGTTTTTTCTTCGTACTCAACTTGTGCTTCTTGCTGCGCTTGTAGATTTTTTCTAAATGAATCTCGCACGGGAAGAAATTTTTTAATTGCTTCTATACGTTCTCGTGCTTTTCTTGCAGTATGAGATTCTGGATATACCATTATTTTTAATATAACAATATTTTAATTAATAGCAGCAGAGAGGGCCTTGTCTACAATTCTGTTTGGGACAAACAATAATCGTAGACGTGGTATTGACCTCTATGAAGAGTCACTATTTTTTTTTTTTTTTTTTTGGTCTAAAAACAAGGGTGACCATTCCCTAAAGTGGTCTGATCGCCCTCTCAGCTGCTTTCGGTTTTGTTCGTTAAATCATTTCATGTGACACCACATCATTTGGAATCTGTATTTATCATTTCATTTGCTATTTTAAATCATTTGATTCATACTACATCATTTGATTAATGTAATTTTGGCGGCGACGGCTGAAGAACTTGTACAAGATGACGCCGCAGGTACCAATTACGCTCACGGTACCAATATTGGATTTGCCAACAAAAGGAAACAGAATAGATTCTTGACAATGTTGACATTGCACGATACTTATAAAATTGGCCAGATACAGCGTCCACTAGACCGTCTATGATGTCTCACAAGGATGGATCCGACCATGCAGATCATAACCAGTATATCAAACATTAACTTACACATGCTTCTTTTGAACACCCACAATACCCTAGTATGCCTACCAGACCTTATGCTAGCACTGTATGCTGGCGCTCTACAGTTTCGTATTTTGCATGGGTTAGATTTTAAAGAAAAAGAATTTCCCCGGCTTTCCTCACTGGTTATACTGGCTATTAAAAAAGACCTTGTATATCTTAGGTATAATTCAAAGAACCTTTAATTCCCTTTATTTTGGTGTATGATTGATGGGTGTAATATGGGTTATAGAGTTTACAGCTTGGCCTCACTCCAGATGTGCACTTTTCAAAAAAGTACTAGCTCCACCTGGTCATTTTCACTTCCTGAACTTCAGAGGTAAATTGTATTTAAAAAAAAAGAGCCGATAACTTGTTTTACATTTTATATATTTGGTAATTCATTGATTGCACTTTCAGAAGCTGGTATTGTCTAGTCTGGCAAAATTCATTTTCCCTATATCAATAGCTGATATGGATAGTGTACTTTTGACTAATTCAGGCTGCTTTTTTTTTAGCACAAGGGAGCAGTCATTTTAGTTAGCAGTGCGCTTAGATCACGTATAATTTCCAAAAGTATAATATCCAAAAAAATATCATCCACATTAAATTAATGTAGCACAGAGGTATGCTAACATTCTTTCCATTGTGCATGTTTTAAATGCAAACAACTTCACCTTACATGCGTCACTCTCTCAAAAGTACATAATAACTGGTGAGCGCTACCCATGGCTATGTCAAGGATAACTATAATATTGGATTTGCACAGCGTTGAGAACAATCTCATGAACCGTCATTATTGTTTTCATGCGCGATTCCTGTGTCATATATTTGGGTTTTGCAGATGCTTGCAAGGTTTAACTGAGCCAAACACGGTCATGTTATTTTAAATGGGTAACAGCAACGATGCAATTTGGCACGACGATTAGGTTCTTGTTGATGGCAAAATTGTGTTGCCGAATTTAACATTGTGTTTGTACTAACCATTTCGGTGGCTGTATACACGCGTTAGTTGGCGTTTATGGGCTCAAAAGGCAAGTCACTACTATCATTTCACAAGTTACCCCCAGACTCGCATGAAGCTAACGTTCAACGGTTTTTATGGCAAATAACTACCCAATGAGGCAACTTGTGAATTTAATGCGCCGAAACAAACGAACATCTCGGTGACATTGAGTTTATCCACATCAGTTTTCATGGCAAATAGCTACCCAACGAGGCACTTTCTTTCACGTGTAATTAGTGCATACGCAGAGTAAATTAAGAATATGGATAAATGCATATTTTCAAACTTGTTCAGTTCAGCGCATATATTTCTGTAGAAAACGTAATCTGTTTTCGAGATTTATCAAATTTCTGGTTTTGTTATAGATTACATTTTTCCCCACACAAATACTACTGCCATATTTGTATAGGACTAATGCTTACCATTTATATTTTTTAATGTGTGATAAGACAAATGGAAACAAAAACTAATGTCATAGTGATAATATAAAATCGTCCATTCCAATGGCTATTCATTGTCTTTTGATGTAAATTTTTTAGCCTTTTTACAGAATTATAAACATCATTATTTTCTCATCTTCTACAAAACTTTCAATCTCAAGAAACACTGATTTTGTACCCATTTTTTTAAAATGTGAAACAATAACTAATTTAATAGAAAGTAAAGAGTTATTTATAATATTGTAAGTAATTATAGTAGTAACTCTTGTTGTTCCTGTTGTATCACTATTGCTGGGTTTTTAAAAGCATAATAGTGGTAATTGTTGCCCTTACTTCGTGTTAAGATTTGCTTATTTGTATAATTTCATCCTGATGTTAAGGAATAACAAATTATATATTACATTTTTGCTCCCTTTAAATATATACTGCTCCTGCATGTTAGCAATTACAACAACTACTAATTCATTGTAACACCAAGAAAAGTATACGAATTAATTTATTCGACATAATCAAAGAACATTTTAAAGCATGTACATTTCCTTGCTTTCTATGATAGGTTAGAGAGTGTGTGAGAGTATTTCCACGTGATAAAACTATTTCTTTCGGTTCCTACATTTTTCTCAATCTAGACCATGTTTCTCCATAGAGTGAAGTGTCCTGCACAAATGAGTTTCTATTTGATTAGGCGATTTACACATATACTCTCAAAATATCATATTTGCCAATCAACCTATCCACAAATTAGTACGAAGTTAATGAGAGTTCTAGCGAACAGTAGTATATCCTTTGTACATGAGCTGTGACCAACAGAATAAAACAAAAATGTTTGACTAATTAGTTCAAATGTCATAATTCTCATCATGATTTTTGTCATGTAAGTTATAAATAAGTTCTGATATTTGAGTTCACGGTCTAGCATTATTTACAAATGCATGTATAATCTGTTCTTGAAGTGAACTTGTGACCCACATCCTGGTTTTAAAAAATTGTGTTTTAGGCTTTTATATATGGTTGTTATCAAAAACAAAACAATAAACATTATTCATTTCCCATCTTAAGTTCAGTCTGTGGAATCAGTTATTGTTTGTGTTCGGATATAAATTGATGAAAAAGGGGCTATTGTGAATTCACTGAAACACATTCTGGATTATATCATTCAGATACATCAAGACTGATTGGTACATAAACTTAATCAAACACATTCAAGACTGATGGAATTAATTCAGAAGATTTAATACTTTTGGACTCGTAACAGAACCTTTAGGATTATTTGGGAATTAGTTCACAATTCTGTTAAGTTCCTTTTAAATTTTAACTTTGTATTCTAGGGAAATAAATACTTTCTTGAATTTTAGAAAACATGTTGGGGCCCCGAGTGGCCGAGTGGTCTAAAGCGCTATCCATTTCGGATCACTGCCATCTCACCTCTGTCTGCGTAGGTTCGAGTCTCGGATTCGGCCAATGTGGATATGTGAGAAAGCTTGCCAGTAGCTTCTCGAGGGTTGGTGGTTCTTTCCGGGATTTTCCCAGGTTCTTCTTCCACCATTAATACTGGCCGCCATGTATAGCCTATCGTGTGCTGAAACATGGCGTTAAACCCCACAACAACAACAACAACAAAACATGTTGGTTTTACTTCATTCTGTCACCTAGTCTAACACCATGAAGTCACAGCACAATACAAATGTTGACTTGCCTAGTTCGGAAATATGACTATGGGGCAGGTATTGTAGAGTATTGGAGAACATTACTAAAATGATACATTATATGCCAAACAATGAAGAACGTACATGCTGGGCATTCTTCTTTCTGAAAGATAGTAATGCCCTAACAGGTGAGAGAGTAAGCAGTGTTATCTGTAAATTAGTGCTTTTACACAAAACAGAACATCAATTACGCAGTCTGCTTCAACAGTATCAGACAATGCTAAGACGTCATTAGAACTACTAATTCTAGGGCTGCAATTCTATGATACATGTTACAACAATATGATAAAAACTCCAACAATTACAGATTCAAAAGTAGATTTTGGAAGTCACTGTTGGAGGTGACCATTTATTTTTGTTTCCTAGTGACAAGTTATGAAAATGGGGGTATCACCAGTTACAAGAAAACTATAATAAGCCACTCATTTAAAATGTGCTTACACCCAACCATCAATACCAAGGTAAGAATGAGAAGTATTCCAAATGCTGATAAAATGACCATAACGGTGCGGAAACACACACACGAGGAAAATCTTCAAGATAATGTGGCTAGCAATTAGAGAGCGACAAAAGAGTAGGATGATCTGTGAATTCTAACAGATTTTCTGACGTCAAGAAAGGCCCACTATTGTTTAGAAACTCCCAAAAATAACATAAACCATGAAATAAAAATGCAGTCATAAATTTTGATACTCATGCTTGTTTGATCTAGTATGGTTTACTCTTTTAAGTCTCTGCTGGGATGGCTTCATGTTGTGTTTGTGTTGAGGCCTGAAGAACATTCTTTTATCGCTGTATAATGTACCTATAACGACCACATCTGTCTTTAAAATTTGTTCTTTATTACTAGATAGCATGAACGTTTATGTACATAGTATTTGAGTAATTCAAACATTTCAGCAGAAGATAAGCAATAAAAGTTAAGTTATCAACATTAGAAATAAGGTACCAGAAGAAAAATTGTACCAAAGAATTGTGAATATCTTTCCGTTTACTGAAGTGAAATGCAAATCCTAAGCTGTGTAAGGTTATTTAAAGAAAAATTAAATTAGACAAATCCACTAAGCAAAAACATAATCCATTGAACCATATTGGTAATTTAGCTCCATAAAAAAGAAAATATACTACTAAACTCATTAAATAAACTGAACAATCGAGATTGAAAAGAAATTAAGAAGTTTACTGTAAATGAATTCAATTAACAAAACTACTACTGAAATCATTAAGTAAAATGGACAATCTACATTAAAAAGAAATAAAGACGTCAACTGTAAATGAATGAAGTTAACGAACTACAACAGACATTACTAAATAAATATTTGTGACAATCCATATTTAACATAACTCACAATGTTTACAGTGAATATGAATAAGATAAAACCGGCTGCTACTTAAGCTCTGAAATACAAAATGCAAGACAAAAGTCAAACTTTCATGGTCTTAAACCATATTTCCAACAAGTCATTTTCCATGGCCTATCTCAAAACATCATTGTCATCATGGAACAATCACTTGGATCAATAATGGATATGTTGCAGATTTCAAAGAGTTGATTAACTGTAGTATTAGATTAATTTCAAATAGTTGATTACTGTTAATACATTAATTGCAGGCCTTGTGGTGCTAGTAGATGTTAGTATTTTCTCAAACAACAGAAGCAGAAGTACTGACAGAATCGTTTCTCATAAATGCTAAATGCTCAGAAATAATCATATACATAAATCCAAATAAATATTTATGCAGTGCTGCAAGCATTTTCAAGTACAGTGTACCTATTTTTTCTAAATTGGGCACACTTTAAGCATTATACAAGACAAGGAAAACAAACAATACATATAAAACACTTTACTTAGGACCACCAGCCAATTTTCTTTATAGTTTTTTTTATTTATTTGCACATTTATTCAAAACTTTTAATTTTTTTAATTTTATGGACAAATATGACGTGTTCTTTAAAGTGCTTTATTGCATTATAAAAAGAATACCCGATAGTTTCTAATTTAATGCTAAATTTATAATTTTAGCCTTAGTTTATAATGTTAGTCTTAGTTATTCATTTTAGACTAAGATTATAATTTTAGTTTATATTTATAATTTTAGACTTAGTTTAGAATTTTCACCTAAGTTTATAAATTTTGACTAAGTTTATAATTTTTGACATTTTAGACAAGGATAATTTATGTGTATTTAATCATGACGTCACAACTTCATCGTTACCATAGTGATCTAGCCCGAGTCATACATGGGCTGTCTCCTGTTCTTTAATTTGAGTGTCTTGCGCCTAATTGACTAAATTAGCAAGATCCGGGTAATTGAATATAAAGATTTGCCCATTCTCCCCAACCCATAGCCGATTCAGAGTGTCCAATGCCAAACTTGTTGCCCGGAAAGAAAACTGACTACAAACAAGAGTGGCTACAAGATTGCCCTGCAAATCAATCATACCCACTCCACTTGTTAGCCCAATCAAAAAATGGCCATTGTTATCAGATATTATACAACTGATATCTTGCATTGTATGCTGTCTCACAATCTGATCTTTGTGATTGAATAGATATACAATGCATTGTGGTGGACTAAAACGTTTGTCTTTATCGACAGCTGCAAGGGTGTTGGTGTACTTGCATACAGCAATATACTGTAAGGAAGAAAATGAACCTTTACTTGGTTGTACAAAGGAGAATATTGCTCCATTCCGATTGATAATGATCAGCTTGGTGGGATTTCCAGAGATTACAGCCACTCTTCCATCTGGACAGGCAGATATGGAACCAGGGATGTCTACTGTGCAAAATACAGACGTTTTCTGATCTCTGTCGATTTTGTAAACCTTGTTTTGTGCAGGAACAGATGCAAATATATTTCCATCGTTATCCATGTCAACTCCACTGATGACAAATTCCTTCATTAGTTCACATCTTTTGGATCCATTAATGAAGTAAAAACTTAATCCATTTACTGTCTCCTCCGCCATTAATACCTGCCTGTCTTTGTATGAAACCATGAATTTTATGTTACGAACAGATGATACAAAAATTTTTTGGACACATTCCATTTGTATTTGACTCTGCTGGGGAAAGTTTTTCAATTCAGATTTTACGAGACCAACACTTTTTGCATCAAATATACTCTCAGTGTTTCGAGCAAAGGTAACCAAACTAATTGCAGGAATGTATGTCGTTAGAGAGTAGTTAATTTCCATAATTTTCCTCATCATCATGTCACTTGTCATGAGTATTTCTTTATCATCAGCACTAGAAATCCAATTTTTTGTTATCTCCTTGTTTGTTTGAGCTGAAATAATTGCTGTCTCAACAGTATTCAGTTTACCTAACTCTTTCTCACAAATATTTTTGATTTCAACCCTTAACCTTTTAACTTCGTTGTCAATTTCTTCCTTCATTTCATTTGCTCTCTTCCCTAAATGTGTCATGGCATGTGCCTCACTTCCTCTTATATTTGTTTCTAGATCCTGGATTATCTTCAGTCTTTGTTCTACAACAGAGAAATAGGTGTCACTTTCATTTAAATTCCTCCAAACATCTTCCTTCCTTTTGCCAACTGCTTTGTCAATATCATCAATAGTGTGCCCTTCATGACCCTTACCTTGACAGGTTGAACAGATAAAGTTTTCACAAGAAAAGCAATATCGGTCTGCTATCTCTTTATCATGCTCATGACATGTATGTTCCTTGCATTTGTGGCTATCAATGCTGTCGAGGTCGACCAATTCGTGATTTTTGGTTGCCTTCAATTTCTTGTGGAGAAGAACACAGTTTTCACAGATTCTGAGCTGACATACCTCGCAGTACTTCACTGCTTCTGGCCTCTCGTCGTCTTCACAGTTCTCACAAAGTTTATTCACATTCTCTGTCTCCTCCTTTTCCACATCTTTCCCCCCAAATGTTGTTTCAATGTAGAAATTGTTCTGAAGTGAGCAAGCCCCGCCCTTCGGAATGTCAATCGCAGTCCCACACAGCGGACACTGGAACTTTGGGTTTGGTTTTGCCTTCGAGATGTGTGACTCTAAGCAAACTTCACAAAAACTATGGAAACAAGACAGTATCTTTGGCTTTTTGTATGGCCCACGACAAATTCCGCACATCAGTCTTGAAGCTGTTGCCATGTTTAACACCCGAAATCAATAATGAAACCAGAAACTAGTCCGGTTCCCTATTTTGTTTGATCCCTGCGTTGCACTTCTCTATACGTACAGCCGAGTGCAACGCAGGCAGCATACGCAGCAGGGAACCAGACTAATCAGAAACTGCATGCGCATTTTTTTTTTAATGTGCGTGTATTTTTGTTCAAGTTCTGCACTGTGCTGCGCGAGTTTCCAAGGCTTCAACAAAGCGAGATCTATCAACTAAAGAGAATAAATCTGGATCTTATTTGATCAATATTAATTACCATGTTTAATTACCTTACACGCTAAGCCAAAAATGTGTTGCCCGTCACTTTTGGTATATTTTACATTACCGGACATGAACAAAAATACACGCACATTCATTAAAGTGGATAGTCACTTTATTTTGATTGGAAAGTTCTTGTTTTTATCAAATGAGAAGAAACACTGTCGTCTGCAAAAATCTCAGCCGAATGCTGTAAATATGCCTGTCGATTATAAATCTGGCTAACAGCGCCCCCCTACCCCCGCTGTGTTTGTTTGGATTTACGCTAGATGATTTACATTTTGACCTTAAATTGTAATGCTGTTTCAAGTCAGACCGTTTACTTTCCATACATTTCATTTAATACCACGCCATTTGAAATATGAGTTGATCATTCCATTCTGTTCTTCAGACCATTTCAACTAATGCCAGATTATTTGGAATCTGAATACATCATTTCATTTTTGGGGTTAAATTATTTCATTTCAGACTACGTAATTTCATTTAATAATACGTCATTTGGATTCAGAATCCATCAATCCCTTTTGCTGTTTAAATCATTTTATTTAATGCCAGATCATATGGAATTTAAATTCATGATTTCATTTGTTGAGTTAAATCATTTCATTTTAGACTACATCATTTTATTTAATAGCACGTCATTTGGAAGCAGATATCATCATTCCGTTTTGTTCTTTAAATCATTTTATTTAATACCAGATCATTTCATTTAATAATAATAATAATAATAATGAGGGCTTTCTATAGCGCATAATCTTTAGAAGCTCTAAGCGCTTTTCAACACTAGACAACACCTATAAGATAAAAAAAAATAATAATAATAATATTACAAAAACAAACACTATGAAATTAGAAAACCATTAAAAAATATTAAAAAAAAACATGCTGAGAATATTTCAGGTAGGAGACATTATTAGGTCTTTAAGTTTGTTCTTGCAGTCGAAATAAGTGAGTTTTGAGAGCCCTCTTGAATGTGATCAATGTGTCTTTGTGTCTAAGTTCAATGGGCAATTCATTCCACGTTGCTGGGCCTTGGTATGCAAAAGAACGATGTCCATATGACTTTGTTTTCATAGTGGGACTGATGAGTATACGATTGTCAGAAGAGGAACGTAAGTATCTTGCTGGTGTGTACACATGGGTGAGATCGGATAGGTATGTTGGACTAGAGTCCGACAGTGAAACGTAGCACAGAGGAAAAAAAATTGTGTTTGATTCTGGATCAAATGGATAGCCAGTTTAGGGTACAGAGCAGCGGGGAGGTGTGCTCTGATCGTGGTACTCTAAGTATGATCCGAACAGCTGTGTTTTGAACTTTTTAAAGTTTCTGGAGTAGATATTGAGATGAACCAGACAGAATTGAGTTACAATATCAAGTCTTGAAAGTACTAATGAACACACAAGTGTTTTAGTGGCATCAACTGAAAGATATTTGCAAATTGAGCTGATGCGTCTCAGCTCAAGATATGCAGCCTTGCATATGTTCATGACATGTTGGTGCAATGTGAGAGTACTGTCCAGAGTAACACATAGGTTTCGTACTGATTGTGTGAATTTAATGTTGGTGTTGCTGATATTTATTGTTTGAGGTAAAGGATGTGAATGAGAAAGCCTATGTGTTGTGATTAGAATGGCCTCGGTTTTATCATGATTCATCTGCAGCTTGTTCCATGTCATCCATGATTTCACATCAGAGATGCACCTCTCTACACCTTGGATGGTAGCAACAACTTCAGTTGGGTGGCTAGATTTGTATATTTGGGTGTCATCAGCGTACAATTGGTGAGACACTGGATGATGATCTATGACACTTGAGAGCGACTGAGTGTACAGAATGAAGAGAACAGGTCCGAGAACAAGTCCAAGAACAGACCCCTGTGGAACACCACAACATAGATCAACTGGGCTGGAGTGTATTCCATTTGCAAATACAATTTGTGTCCTGTTGACCAAGTAGGACTTGAACCACAGTAAGGCTGTATCATGAATGCCAAATACATGCTGGAGACGGTGAAGTAATATATCATGGTCTATTGTGTCATATGCTGCAGACAAATCAAGGAGGGTGAGGACCGTAATCTTTCCGCTATCCAACGCAGAGGGAATGTCATTAACTACTTTTAGAAGAGTGGCAAGGGCGATATGCAGATTGTACATTGCTAAAAAGACTGTTTAAATTTAGATGAGATACAAACTGTGATAGAACAACCTTTTATAAGATTTTTTACATGAATGGGAGATTAGAAACTGGGCGGTAGTTCTTTAAATCGTTATGGTCTAGTGTTGGTTTCTTCATTAGAGGCTTTACAATGGCAGTTTTGAAAAATGATGGGAATTCCCCGGATGAGAGAGAGGTATTAATAACATCAGTTAGTGAAGGCAATACTGGATCTAAGCATTCAAGCACCAGTGATGTTGAAATTGGATCAAGTTCACATGACTTTGGTGCACTCTTCATCACGATTGTACGTACGAAATCCATAGAGACAGGTTCAAATGCTGCTAATGGTTGCCGCTCAAACTCTGTATCCCATCTGTATGGTGACGACGAGTCAATTGAAATTGTGGTGTCAAGCTTATCTCTAATGGTTTGTACTTTGTCTCGGAAGAAATTTGCAAACACGTCCGGAAGGACGACTGGAGAGAAGGTAGTTGGAAGTGGTGTTGATTTGTTCCTTGACATTAGCTTGTCAGTAATCTCGAAGAGTTCTTTGCAGCTGGAACTTTCCATGATCTTAGTAGTGTAGTGGGCTGATTTCGCTGCATGGACTATATCTGCGACATTCTTCTTTGCGACTTCATAGATTTGCTTAAGAATAGTGAGTCTCGTGGAAAGCCAGAGCCTCTCAGCTTTACGGCGGTCTCTTTTAGCAATGCGAAGCTGGTCCCTAACACTGCTATACCATGGAGGACACTTTTGAATTGATAGTTTGCACTCGGTAGCTGGGGCATGTTTGTCAAGAAATAAACGCAGACAGTTATTGAGTTGTTCTGCGGTAGGAGGTAAGCAAGTTGTTAGGTTGGCTTGGATGTCGTGCATTAGTTTGGTTCTATTTATCATACGGAGGTTTCTCTTAGTAGCAGATAAAGGTGGAGGGTTAGGGATTGATACGTCCAGATGGCATATAATGCAGAGGTGATCTGATGCAAGGTCATGGGATACCAGGGAGGGCCGTAGAATGTTATCATCAGGTCTATGAAGAATCCAGTCTAAAATGTGACCATGTTTATGGGTGGGTTGGTTAACTGACTGTTTGAGGTTGAAAACATTAATGGAATCTATGAGTTTTACATTAATGGAATCTATGAGTTTTTAACGCCACATCATTGGAATCTGAATTCATTGTTTCATTTTTGGGGTTCAATCGTTTCGTTTCATGCTACATCATTTCATATCACACAACATCATTTGGAATCTGAATTCATCATTCCGTTTGTTGGGTTAAATCCTTTCATTTCACACTACATCATTTCATTTAATACCACGTCATTTGGAATCTAAATTCATCATTCGGGTTTGTTCGTTAAATCATTTCATGTGACACCACATCATTTGGAATCTGTATTTATCATTTCATTTGCTAGGTTAAATCATTTGATTTAATACTACATTATTTGATTAATGTAATTTTGGCGGCGACGGCTGCCCATAGATTAGTCATGCTTAATTTAACTCAAATAATCCACTTAGTACGACAACTAGTAGGTAAAAATTGATGTCAAGAAGTCACAAAAAAGGATTAATAATAAACAGTATTTTTATTAAATGTAAAAGCTATTTATCAAATTTATTGTTATCAATTTCTCCAGCTAGGGGCGGTCCTACTAATCACCGCTAAGTCAGATAAAGACAGACAAAGGCAGGCAAAGTCTGTTTATTTTTGTTTTATTTGTATACATTATATTATATTAACTTTGCTTTGATATTTAAATTTCTAAAAAGCGTGATTTAATGTTGTTTGAAAGTAAAATTAGTACATACGTACATGTCATGGAACAAAGGCAGATAGAGTATGACTAAGTCTTATAACACAGATAGCGTATGACAAAGGCAATCTCATTGTGACTAAGCCAGATTTAATAATTTTATATAATAATTATCTTATTGAGAGACACGTACTAATATTATGAAAGTGATATTAAATATTCTATTAACATTCATAATCATAAATTCATGATGTACTTTCATCGAGAAAGATCGACCATGACAAGATTGATAGTACAAATACAGTACGTCATTTAACATGTTAATATCATAATTGTTTCAGCATAAACATTACAGTGTCTTAAGCAGTAATACAAATCTTTTTCTGTTGTTATTAATGTTGGCGGTATACGATGAGAAGAAGCGATTATGCTACAAACAGTAACAAATTACTCTGCCGCTGTCGGCAAAATCGAACGCGGTTCCTAGCTATTTTACTGTACAAATCTGTTCATGCAGTATTGTTCAAACAGTAGTTATTTAATCAACCTTTAATTATATACCGGCGTCGGCAATCTCAAAGGTAGGTACTGTTACTGAAATGTCGCGCCTTCCGCGGTTTCGGGCGATATCAGAGGTATGAGTTGTTTGCAGCAATTAGCAGACTGATTAAACACCTGACATTTTAAGTTTGTGGATTATTATAAAATGGCCAAGAATAAAAAATCTTCATCAAAAGCATTTTGTCATGATTCAGTTACGGTATTAAGCTTCAAATGATTAATGCTAAGTGTAGGATACAATAATTTGTTAAGAGGTATATTCAAAATATTGTGTTGTATTGTTTAAACATAGGTGTTGTAGTGTAATAGTGTTTCAACTTTGTTAAAGTGTTAAACATTCTCTACATATAACATTCTTTTTTGGATAACGTAGTGTATATTTGTCAGAATGCCTTCTGCCCGTGCTCGTAAGCGTGTTAAACTCCATCAGTACCCGTGCGCTGTTTGCAAACAGAATTGTGCTAATGATTCGGTCCATTGTGGTTATTGCAAAAGTTGGGTACATGCATTGTGTGAAGGCATCACACTTAGTGAATTAAATGTTCTTTCCGGGAGATATAAATTTATGTGCCGAGTTTGCATTAAGAACAATGATGGTGAAGACTATTGCTACATGAACGCTATCTTCCGGCTGAACGAGATAAGTGATAATTGTATAGTTTGTAGTATATCTTCTTTATGTACATGTATATGAAGAAAAATCATGTTTTCCAGATGAGATTAAATGAACAACGGAAGAAGTTCTAAAAAAAAATTTTAATGCGATTTTAGGTTGTAGAGTTGTATGTATCGTTATTAGAGTATTTATTTCTCCGTGTGGTAATACATGTACTTTGTGAACCCAATAACAATTATCATTATTCATGTACAATACTATCTTGTTCATTGTAATGCTATTCATCCCACGACTGCTTAATCTGAGCCAAATCATTTCCCGATAGTTTTTCTGTCTTAATTTTGTATGTTAAATGTCAAACAAACGTTCAATGACATTTTTAAAAAATGACCATAACTAAAACTTATAATTGATTTATCATTTCCGTATTTCCACAAAATGTGTCCCTTTATAGTAATTCTGAAAAGCAAAAACAGATTTTCACTCCAAAAATCGCAATAAAAATAAACAAGAACGACAATAATACAATAATAAAGCACCTTATATTTAAGTCTATACACTACCGCTTGTATAAAGATAATTATTATTTTTCATAACAGTTATATATATTTATATATTTATTTATGTATGATTGTAGGCTGCTTCATTGGACGTCGATCATCTCCGTGTTATTGCCCGTCTAGAAAAATGTCTTTTACCGCCTCTAAAATGTAGCCATGTTAAGGACACTTCAAGTCTTCGTATAGATTTCACTGCTGTAGGATTCTTGGAATATAATTCACATAACGAAAACGATACTTTGCAACCGTTTATGACCACGGGTGATGGGAACTGTTTGTTTAATGCATTGTCTATTGGACTTCGTGGCAGTGAACGTTAAGTGCAGAAATTAGAGCACGTACGTGCATTGAAATGTCCGTGAATTGTGATTATTCTACTACGCAACCTTGCGCCAAGGACTCTTCATCATGCTCGCCATCGTTTGCCGAAGCAACTGCGAACCGTGCGAAACTTGGAGGGTACTCTAGTGCATGGACTATTCACAGGGTTCACACGCTACCGGGAAAAAGTCGGGAGAAATGATAATTTTTTCGCGACCGTGAAAAGTCCTTGAATAGTCTGTCAGCGGATTAAAGACATAACTATTATAATACTTGCTATTTGTGAGAAAATAAATAATTTTCCTATCGATTTCATGCGGGTATAGGTCGATATAACCTAGTATAAATTTGCTAGGCGCGCAGGTAAGCTATCTTACGGTGGCGGCAGATTCCAATTTTTTTTTATTGTAATTGCTCTGAACCCAAACTCCATTCAAACTGTCCAAATGTGCAAAATGGGGTCGGAATATTCGGCGGAAACCCGGATTAGAAAAATTTCAAATCTCTGAGCTGAACTTTGGTGCGAAACTATTACACAGTGACCTGTAGCTTGAAGCATTGGTTTCGGATCTTAAATGGAACGCAGGAGAAATGAGAAAGTGTCGTCCCTTTTATTATATCTTAAGAAACGATAAGAGCCCATGTATCAATACAGGTTTTGGGACTGGTTTATTGAACTACAAGAAGACAAGATGATTTTACAGAACTTTCAGTCCATGTTTATACAACAGTATATAATTTTTAAGGTCTTTTGTCAAAATTTAAATCAGCCCTTTTGTAAATGTCATTAAATGATGAAATTTTTAACCAAATCGTCTTAAGGGGTTTAGGTTGGTTGAAAAATTTTGTTTTCAGATTTTATTGGCACACACAATTTAAGAGTTAAACTTTTTTCGTAACAAGATTCTAAAATTTGCATTTATTGGTTTGTTTTTCATACTATGATAGGAAATGTTTACTTTTTATTACATGCACACATATTGCTCTAGAATTCTTTGGAATTAAAGGTTTGAAAGGAAACAAAATAATTTATGCTCATTATGTTGTTTCCATGTAGCAACAAAATGCAGGTCAGAAAAGTAAAGTTATAAATATATTCTGTTCATTGAAATGGCTTTAGCTGCCAATTTATGGGAAAATAGTCGAATTTGTTTCGTGTGACTCATTTTGTGGTTTTGTGCATGATCATCTTTTCTGACATATATGTTTTGGAGAGTCTTGAAAGAGAAACGTCTTCAGATTTGGAAAATGCATGTTTTATAATCCAAAATGTTCTTTAATTCCATTCAGTGATCATATGTTCACCTTGAAAAAATTAATTTAATCCTGGAAAAAAAACCTTACCTGGAAGTTTATATTAAGAAAAGCGTGGGAACCATGTATTCAATCCACATCCGATGCGTTGCAGTGTACAATTGCAATAAACGCTGTGTATCCGTTTGTGAATGGCGAAGCGGACTTCCAAGCTAAATTGCAGACAAGAACACACGAGCCACGGCATAATGAAAATTCGTCCGAAGCGTTTTGTGCGATGTGGTCAAGACTAGGTTGCAGTGGCAGGATATGGTTTCCAAATCATTTTGTACCACTGATGTCACGCAAACCAGAGAAGGTCAGTACGCCAGCCATATCGATAAATGACGCGTGCATGACGTGCGGTGAATCGCGCATAAATAATCGTTCAGTATTTCACGATGAAGAAAATCTTGTCAATGTTTCTACAACAACGGCCAGTAGCAACATCGGTGATTTAAGTGATGATACTTACGCTGATTGTGACGACACATCATCTTCTAGAGACAAACATATCGCAGGAACATATTCGTTACCAAACGGTAGACCGCTGAGTTCAGAGAAAATAATGGACATTACTGTAAGTGAAATTCCGGCCGTGAACAAAATTCCTTTAGGTGTCAAAAGAGAATGTGTATATCGTGCTTGACAATTCAGAAAACACAGAAAGGAAATCTGCAAAACAGCAAAGCACTATTGGGACGATTGCGGTGCATGGGATTATAGAAAAGGTCGTTGTGTAAAAACAGAATTTATGATGAAAGGCGACGGACCGAAAAAAAAATGACTCGTGCAGGTTATAGTGAAGGACGATGTGGTATACACTGAGACTCATGAAAAAGGTTCAAAAGCTGTGAAACAGGTCGTTCCACAACCAGAGAAGACTGATATAGTCATATTTACCAGGTACTACACAGCATTAAAACGCCAACCATCTTACAGAAAGCGGGTTACACACATTGACGGTTCATTCAAAAGAAATGTTGCCATTGTCGAGTATACTGGACAGTTTGCTACATCGGAAGTGCCACACGGAAATGCAAAAATATGAAAGGAAACATACGAACGAACCAATCCACAAACTCTTCATAGGATTCGGAAAGAGGTTCAGCATCAAAACCCAGTGAGGTGTATGGAAAACTGACGGACCCCGCAAAGAATGAATCATTAAATTATCCACGCGATATCCGACAATATCAGATTGCAAAGGCTCGCGTGAAGGCTGAAAAAAGAGGTAGAGTAGGTTCGAAGAACGTTGCTGACGAACTTTTGAATGTTATACGTATGTTAAACGATAAGCATCCGTATGTAGATGAGATTATTCATTCTATAGACAAACCCTTACCCTCAGCAATATGCTACACTAATGAACAAATACTGGACTTGAAGTCGTTTTTATCATCGAAAGAAGGTGTTGTGGGCATCGATATAACATTTTTACTGGGAAAGTGTTTTGTCACAACTACGGTATACAAATCGAACAAGGTACTGCGCACGGGAATTGTAGACGCGCCAATACTTCTGGGGCAACTCATGCTTCATTGGGATGGCCCCTAACAGAATTACTTCAGATTTTTTCGCATTTGAGAGGGGTGCTTGGCATGGAAATTAAAAACGTTGAAATGATCATGGGAACTCACGACGAATGGGCAATGATCAATGCCACAGACATGACATTTCCGGGCTGCTCAAGAAAACTGTGTTCAAAACACCTAGAAGACAATATACTTCGACAAATGACTGACAAGATCCCTAAGAGTGCCATCGATAGAAATGAAATCGTTGACATGATTTTCGGAGCAAACGGCGTTGCAACGGCAAACGATTCTGCGACCTTTGAGGAGCGAAACATCAAACTTAAAAACAATCTTGAAAAACAACGTCATAATAACTTCCTGCAGTATTACGTTCGGCATGTTGAGGACAAATTGGCGAACTACGTTATTTCCAGTGACGGAGATCAACTTTGGACAAACAACAACATCGAAAGCATGAACCACAGATTAAAAGTGAAACTTAACTGGGAGCCCAGAAAAACCGACGAACTGGTTGAAAAGATATTCGAATTAGTTAAATTGGAGATGGTGGACATAAGAAGGACATTAAACGGGACGGGTAACTTTTGTCTGAACACACAATTTTCGAAATTTAAGATTACCAAACTTTCATGGACATCAAAGACAGAAGAGAAACAACTCTTCAGCAAATTCCTAAGTGCAAGCACTACAAGTGTTTCAGGACTGACATCTTCGGATGGGAAATATACTGTCCATAAGGACCCAAAGATAGCCAAGAAGCCAAAATCAAAGGACACGATGCAGGTCTACAAAGACACGAAGCAAGTAAACAGTTATATAATGTGAGGTGTGGTAATCGCAAATTTCGAAAAGCGCGTGTTCAGACAAAAGTTACATCACGAATATATGATTATGAATGTAAATAAAATATTTAATTGTCAAATAACATAAAAGGATACATATGCAAAAGTAAAAGAAATACCTGTGTTTGAGATTGTCGACTCCGATATATAGTTAAAGTTTGATTAAATGATTACTGTTTGAATAGTACTGCATGAATAGATTTTTGTATCTGCTCGAGACAATGTAAAATAGCCACGAACTGCTACAGGTGCGGAATATCACTAATTACCGTCGTTTGATTTTGCTGACAGCGGCAGAGTAATTTGTTACTGTTTGTAGCATAATCGATTCTTAATAAAAATATTAATACATCCTACCTTGTCACAATGAATCTGTCTTTGTCATACAAAATCTTAAGTTTATTACATCACGTTGGCATACTATATTCGATTATATACTTATATTAAACTTTATGTATTTTAGATTGCTTTCAATCAATTATTACGTGTCTCTCAATAAGATAAGTATTATATAAAATTAGTAAATCTCGCTTTGTCACATTGAGATTGCTTTTGTCAAAGTTATCTGTGTTATATGACTTTGTCATACTCTATCTACACAACTAAGGGTGCGTGTGTACCATTTTTTTAAAATAAATTTAAATATACCAGCTAGGGAGGTATAATAGTCTCGTGAGTTCTCGTATTGGCTGAGGGACCGATCACTGTATCTCTGTAATCTTCTTAGGTCTCACTGGACAGTATATCTGATGAATTTTCATCCGACAATGACCTATTGCAGAAAAATGAGAATAATTTTACACTGAAGATACAAATAAAAACAAACTAATGATTTTTGTAGAAAGCATGCATGTGAGATTCTGACTGCGGCAATCGGGTTAATTCCTAATGCAACTGGTGGCTTTTATATTGAACCAACACTGCCACCAATCCCTCTTTTTTACATTCATTTTTGACAGGAAAGAGCTATTTTCAATATTTTCCTGTGACAAGGCAGCTAAAAGAATCAGTATGTGCCTTATGCATGAATCATGTTCACTAGTACTATAACGAATTAGCATACTTTTCATCACCCCTCAACCATCTAGATTTTTAGATATTTACCTCTGTAGCAGACACATGTAAATGCGTAAGCTAAGTCGGCTGCTCATTTGCAGCCCAAGTTACGCATTTGATCTCCAATGCTCGTCTTATTGTGACAGGTAATACCAACAAGCTAACCCATTTCCAAGCCTAACTCAAAGTAAATCTAAACCACCTTACAGATTTAGCTTTTGTGTGAATTTATAAATGCTAGGCTTGTGATAATTAGGTTCATGCCTTCTACCTTAAAAATTGGGGGGGGGGGGTCAAAATGCAAAAATATCCAGTGAGACCTTAGATAAGAAGCTTTGTTTGATTTAACTAATATGCGTAGTATACCGCCGAACGTATTGAGGAAACATAAGAAGAAGAAGAATGTGTTTGTAAAATGACCTGTGATCTTTGGTTACTTGGAATTTTTTTTTCCATTATATACTTCATAATATAATAAAATATGTATTCGGAAATCAAGCTTTAAATGATTTAAAAAGTATTTTTAATAATATATTTACGTCCATTACTATTTGCCAAATTTCCAACGGTTACAATAAAAATAAAATAAAATGGTTTTAGATTTTATTCGCAAGATAAATTTAAACGATAACACCAATATACGTTTTAATACTCTGTAACTGATCCATAACTCTTTACATAAAATTTATTTGGTAAAAATAATGCGACGAAAACACTATTCGCATACAAGCCATGGGTCAATTTATATACATTACTGACTGACAGTGTTCAAATCGTTGATACTGGCCAGATTTATGAACAATTTCAACACGTTTTTCAAACAGTTTAATTCAAAGAATAACTTTGTTTTTTTTATTGTAATATTGAAAAATGATTTGGGGTTTGACAGTCTAAATACGATATGTCATTATCTGTTCTGTTCGGATAGAAATTTACGAAGAAAAAATTGTAAACCTATAAATCATTCTTTTACATTTTTTTAGTATCTTTGTGTAAAGTGAAATAACTACTGAATCTAAATCAGGCATGTTTTCTCTTTTTATTTAACAAGGTCCGAATCAGCCCGTAATTTGGTCCGAATCAACTTTCGTCCGAATTCTGCCATAATTCATTCGGAATACGCTTTATATCAGTCCCAAATTTAAATATGCGAGATTTCTGGACGTGTCTATAATGAAAATTTATTTCTAAATAATTTGAAGTATATTTTAAACGAAAATTGCGATATTTTTTTGTTCATTCTCACTTAGGAAGATAATTAGTTTATATAATTGAATTAGGAACGATTCCATTTCCCGCGTAATTTACCATAACCACCATTGCCAAACTATTGTAGTCAAATACGCTCGAGATTACTTTGAGAAGGACCAGTATACTGAAGAAAGTAATGATGAAGAGAAAACTCTCAAAAAAGGGTTAGTTCTCTAACAGTTTAAAATATTGAGAACATGAGGGACAAAGCCAAAAGCAAACAGATGCATACATATACTTCACAATAGTTTTGTAAAAAACATAAATCTGGGGTGGGGTGGTGCAACAGCTCCCACCCTACCCAGTGGACACCATTGAGTGGAAATTTGGATGGGTGAAGGTTGATTCAGACCAGACCTATCTGGAACATGTTACGAGCACATTCGGATTTAGTGCACTGTCAGCTTTCCTATTTTTGATGTAATTGTGACATTTGTTTAAAATATTCCTCATTTCCCAGTTACGTTGAGCATTTAAGGAAACAAAACCCCGATTTTAAGTGAGGTGAAGACAAAATTCTTTAAACAAGTAGACGTAGGCAAATTTTATTTACAGTCGGAATAACATTAACATAACAAGAAATATTAGCTGGCTGGAGCTATTTTAAACTACAATATGCTACAAATGCATACCCACCCCCTTTCTATTTCAGATGCAGAGAAATAAAAATACCCCTATTCCTTCACACAGAGTTTATGATTTCTGTTTCTGATGCAGAGAAATTTGCATAAAATAAATGTAGTCTGAGTTTCCCCTTATCCTTCTTGCCCCATTTTAGATTTTTTTACATATATGTTGGGTTGTGGGGAAGAGTCGGGAAACTTGGACTATGATTCTACTCTTCAGTTACATGCAATGTCAAATGAGTTGTGGCTTACCATGCATGATGCCAATTTACATGTATACTGATGCTGAATATACAAGGACAAGGTGTTGGACAAGGCTGCACATATATACAGAATGCACACATATACATTTAGTGTTAATACACGAAGCATAAATATCACAAGACATCAGTTGCGAGCAACTAACAACATATGCAGGGAAGTGTGATCACAGTTGACATCAGTCACATCTAACCAACAGCTACAAGCAAACTACAAGTATAAAAGCTATAAGCAAGACTAAGGGACTAAAAGCTAAAAACAGTACCTATGTGGCAGAGATAAGAAATATAATTTTAAAAAATGTGTGTAAAGGGGAGGACATGAATGACATTTTTATGCATTGCCAATTTAATAGTGAACTGTTTTCAAAGCATGCGCATTCACATTTGTGCAAGTATGAAAAGATTGAAATTGATTATTCATCAATATGTCTGGATATACTAATGCTTTTATTAGATCTTTGTAGAATTTATCTTTATAAATGACATCATACATCTATATTCCATGTATATTTTGGACCACATATTATTATCATAATAAATGTTTTCAATAATGGGAATAACTACTAAAAGTAAAACCAGTATGTATATTACATTGTGTTTGTTTACCATATGTTTTACACTGTCGAAATCAGCCTGGCATTTGGTATGAATCAGTCTTGGTCTGAAACAGCCAACATTTGCTGGGAACACCTAAGTATGTGGGATCAGTGGATGCACTAAGGGACTGATCATTTAATGGAAGAAGTGGTTTGGATTCTTTTTTTAGGTTTCTGGCCCACAGTTATCTATTGTTTCTGATTTGTATTATTGGGGAAAGAAAATTATCTTAAGGTAAAAGAAAAGAAATATCCTGGTTGAAAAGAAAATCTCACATGCTTTCCCCACCCCCTCCCAAATTAAATGTTCAGTCTGAACATCCTTTAGGCAGGGGTGACATCATATGGCCTGGCCCACTGACACATTTTATGATGTTCATGTTATTACTTTATGCATGTGTACTTAAGGCTTTTATTATAGAAAAAACTTTTATTGTGATGTCTGCTTAGTTCCAATCAGGATTGATTCTGGCTTAGATAAATATTTGAGTTGTGTACCCATGCCATAAGGGAATCGCAGGATACACAAAATTTTATTGCCATCATTAGTTTGGGTTGCATTAAAACAACCGCACTAGATGAGCTATTGTACCAGTGGAGCCTAAACCCATTTCAAAGGACTGCTGTACAGTTTATATTTACAGTAAAACAATACAGATCAGAAATTTTACAATACCAACCATAACAATGACTTAAAAATACATGCAAATATACATTTTTAACAAAAAGGTCTGTACCTAAATGACAAACTATGGACATCTGTTGATGCATTGTCACTGTTAGGATGAAAACTATGGACATCTGTTAATCTATTGTCATTGTTAGCATGACAAACTGGATATCTGTTGATGTATTGTCAGTGTTAGGATGACAAACTATGGACATCTGTTGATGTATTGTCAGTGTTAGGATGACAAACTGTGGACATCTGTTGATGTATTGTCAGTATTTAGATGACAAACTATGGACATCTGTTAATGTGTTGTCAATGTTTGGGTGACAAACTGGATATCTGTTAATGTGTTGTCATTGTTTGGATGACAAACTATGGTCATCTGTTAATCTATTGTCATTGTTAGCATGACAAACTGGACATCTGTTCGTGTATTGTCATTGTTAGCATGACAAACTATGGACATCTGTTCATGTATTGTCAATGTTTGGAAGACAAGCTATGGACATTTGTTGATGTATTGTCAGTGTTAGGATGACAAACTATGGACATCTGTTGATGTATTGTCAATATTTAGATGACAAACTATGGACATCTATGTGTTGTCAGTGTTTGGATGAAAACTATGGTCATCTGTTAATCTATTGTCATTGTTAGCATGACAAACTGGACATCTGTTCATGTATTGTCATTGTTAGCATGACAAACTATGGACATCTGTTCATGTATTGTCAATATTTGGAAGACAAGCTATGGACATCTGTTGATGTATTGTCAATGTTAGGATGACAAACTATAAACATCTGTTGATCTATTGTCAATATTTAGATGACAAACTATGGACATCTTTTAATGTATTGTCAGTGTTAGGATGACAAACTGGACATCTGTTCATGTATTGTCAATGTTTGGATGACAAACTATGGACATCAATTGATGTATTGTCAATGTTAGGATGACAGACTATGGACGTATGGCTAACATTACAGACAGAACATTGGCAAACTACAGATAAACACCTGTGTCAGCAAACGTCTGATAATGTAGTTGCCATTAATATTTTCAAAGTAAATATCTGCACTTTTCACTGCTTGAAAGAACACAAGGGCATACTGTTGTCACTGTGAGAAAGGCCACATGCTAATCATTTGGAACTGCTCTGGTGGCCTAGAGGCTAGAGCATCTGCCTCGGATGCTGGAGGTCATGCGTTCAATCCCCAGCCGAGTCATGCCAAAGACTTACAAAAGTGGTACTAACAGTTGCCTTGCTTGGCACTCAGCATTAAGAGGTTAGAGTTAGGACTGGTCGGCCTGGTGTCAGAATAATGTGACTGAGTGGGACATCATGCTACATACCTGTGGCATGATACCCCAGTGCTAGACATCACTTTAAAGTGCCACACTGCAGGCATCAGTGATATTACGGAAAAATTGTTAAAGCTATGTTAAAAATCCAAATCACACACACACACACACACATCATTTGAAGATGTCACTACTGATGAGCACATATTGATTATAAGGCATACTGTTGTCACTGTGACATACTAATGATTTGAAAATTTCACTATAATGATAATTAGGGCATACTGCTATCACAATGAAAAAGGCTCTATGCAAATCAGTTGAAAAAAATATATGCTAATTATTATAATTTCACTTAATTTATATCTTTTAGGAAACACATCAAGCTCCAGCACAGTTCCCCTCTGTCATGACTTCAGTGAAACGGAGGTAACAAATATGCGGTTCTCCTTGCTGGAGTGGTACAGGAAAAACAAGAGAGATCTACCATGGAGAAAACAGGTTCTGTCTAGATATGTGGTATACTGTAAATAAAACTAAATGAAAAAGATTAACTTCATGCACCATAATTAGTATTTTAGCTTGGAATTTCTTAAAGATGCCATGAAGGGATTTTTTAATATATCAGAATGAAAGAGTGTTTCTTCATCTGAAACATTATCTAATGAAAATAGATGTTGGAAAACATTACCTACCTAAAAATCCAGTCCTCCCAGGAAAAATGATAAGCACATCTTTTGGCTTGCTTTAGCAATTTAAGTGATAAAATGTTTGAACAGTTGCTAGATTATGAAGACAGAAGACAAGGGTGGTTTCCCTTCACATAGAGGGTGAGTATCAAATCTTGATTTGCCAGTTACCATTTTTGCCAAGCCAGCATCAGAGATTTACAAATTTTATAAAAGTCCGCTATTTTGACTCTTCAGTCTTAAACAAGTTTTGAAAACATCAACAAATAATTTATTTCTCTAACATACAAAGTGAAAACTAAAAAGAACTTAACATTATTTAAATCCCAAATACTCCTAAACATTGTACCAAAAGTACAAAATGATAGAATATTCCGAGTTAATTACAGTTATATAATCCAAAATGTCTTTAAAAGATTTGACAGTAATTCCAAACTAGTGATTTAGCCCAAAATCAGTGAGCACTTTGTAATTTCCTATAAATAATTGAAATAAATCCTATCAACTGAACAAGCTAAAATGATTCCACTAAGACCAATGTTCAGATACAGAATACTTACCTTCTAATATAATCAACCTTAATATAAAAACCTAAGATACAATTTGAGGATCAGGATAAGGGTAATTTCAATAGAAATTTCCATCAGACTGTAAAAAAAAAAATTTCCCCAAATTCTCAGGTCTGAATCAAGGCTGTATCTAGAACTCAAACCCAGTAAACATGTTTACCCTACATGACATTAGACATGATAAGCCCAAATCCTACTCTGAGTTATAGAGAAAAGTCAATCATACAATACAAATTAAATATATATATAACATATAATCATGGACAATAGCCAACACACAATACAAATTAAATATACACAACACTACTTTCCAAGTCAAGCTGACTGGAAAATTTAACTTGCCCATGGAAAATTTGAGCTTACCCCATATTTCCATTCACACAATATCTCACCTTTGCTACACTGGGGCAGTTTACCAATTCCTTACCCTACCACTTTGGCCTCCACCTCAGCCCTTGGGCCTTCACCATTGGACTACCCCATATCCCACTTCAGAACGTCCTCCTCTGCAATAACAATGGCATACCTGGATTATTTTCTTCAAGATGTTGAGGGAATTTCTTCAGCTGCTCATTATACTAAATAGAGCAGTGGACTTGCTTTGTCTGAATTCTGACTTGGTTGCCTTTATATGTGCCCATTGCAGATGATCCTCCTGATACTGTGGCACCTGATCTCGGGTCATTGATACAAAAGTCATTTTGGTCACCAGATAGTGCCTCCTGCTTCAATGGCAAGACAGATGCAGGAATACTGTTGGAATCCCCCACCTTCCCAAATCACAAACCTGTACAGATGTTAATTTGTCAGGTTTCAGGTCACAATTGTTACTGAGGAAGTTCAAGTCTGCCACAGAATCATGTCTTGGTAAATAACCACAAGAACAAGTGAAGTTTATGAATACCATATTAAATAGAAATGCAGATATATTTCTGTATATATGTACAGTAAAACCTGTTATGAGAGACCCCCCCTTCTGCCAACCAAAAGCGGTCTCTCAAGACAGGTGGTATCTTATAAGAGGTGTGTGAAAATGGACTGGTTTTCAGGGTCAATAGTTAGCATTGTTGAAAAATAAATAATACCCATACTCACTGTACATGTATCATATCCTTTATTCATGAATCTTGTTAAATATTGCATGCATTCCTCTCAAAATATCTTTATATAACAAAGATATACATCTATCAAACAACAAGAATAAAATTTATATTTCAACATCACATTAATATGTACAAAAAATGAACAGTTAGATATGATGTATATATCTTATTTTATACACTTATTCACTTGTTTTTTTAAAAGAAATCCATTATACTTCTTTGTTGACATGTTTTACTCAGCTATTTGGTCTGAACATGTATCTCAATTACTGCCTTTTCCGGAATCAACTTTCCACTTACTGGTATGTTTTTACTCCTTGCAACACAAAACCACTCCCATACTCGCTCGTTCAGATCTCCGTAAACTGTCCGTCGTGCCGTGGCATATTTCCTCTGTGCTTGTGCACCTTTCTGCCATTCGTTTCTAATGGACTTCTTGTCTTTGATTACATTTTGAACTTGCGTTTTACCAACGCTTAAGCTGACTGCTATTTTGCGAGTGGTCTCACCTTTTTCATTTCTTTCAATGACATTAATCCTTTCTTCCAGTGTTAAAATTTTTCTTTTTTTCAGCGGAGATTCTGCCGTTGTTATTAGTGTTGACGTTATAAAGACTATCGCTTTTGATCAGGTTTTGGGGAATTGTGGAATAAATATATATTATGTACCAATGAATGAAACCAAAAGACATCATTAACTCATTAAGAAACAATACATTTATTCTGAGATGAAGTTTAAATCAACAGTGTTATAGCTCGATAAACAAATGTTCCGACCATCTGCACCCACGTAAACAGATTGTGGCTTGGTGAAACACTAACAAAAGAAATAAAAAATAATTTTAAAAAAATCCGGAAATGATTCTCACTTACTAGTATTAAAGACAATGAGCTCATTCACCCTCTAGGCATTATGGATTAACTGGAAAGCAAACGACGTACTCAAACCAACACTGAAGCCCTTTCAAATGATTTCTCACTTGGACATAAGGACTACAGCCGTTTTGTGAGTTTTCATAAAGATAAAAAAAAAATACAAACCTCTAAATTGACTGCGTATATCCATCATTACTCCCTTTGATGTTACTCTTACTGGCTATTCACATGACTTCGGCACTACAATGGCGGTTAGTGACATGTACTTTAGTCTGGTTTACTGCAGTTTACAAATGACACCGTACGCTGGAGTTGTAAATTTCACAAAACTGGTACTGTAGCAAGACAAATTATTTTTAAATACTTTATTAGAGCAATCTTTGCCATTTATGCAGTCTTTGTTACAAAGGATTAAATGATGGTTAGAGGTGTTTATCCCGATATATGGTTGTTCAACTATAGTGTTATTTAATGTGCACTTTGCATACTACATTTATCCCGAGCTCTAGTGTTTACAAAGGATTAAGTTAAGGTCAGTGGTGTCAATCTGTTTTGATTTTTTGGCGATGCGGTCGTTCATAGCAGTGTCAAAATGCATATTTTGCCAAGAAATTGCGGTTGCTGGTCGCGTTCAGCAGGTGGTTGTTCATAACAGAGCGTTTATATAGTAAAATCGATCCATGCATTACGATTGTGGTCGGAAATGACAGGTGGTCGCTCATAGCAGAGGTTGCTCATGACAGGTTTTACTGTAGTGTTTTATTTTTATTTCGCGATCTTGATATAGTGTAGTATTGACAGTCAGAGTGGATGGAGTTATTGTCATGGTATTTTTCACTAATTCATGTCCAAATTCACTAATTTGTATCTCTATTGTCACTAATTGCGAGCCTGGAAGGTTGGCAGCTATGGAGGATGAGATCATGGATTTGTGGATTATGGTATAGGAGTTCCTTCATTGGAGTGCTCAGTAGCATATACACACTAAGTCCAACACATCCCAAACAGGTTTAATGATCTGACCATGTCATTACTGAGGAGAAACCAACTGCTTCATATGGAGTTATCTCCATCCATCCATCTTTTTCAAGTTTGTGCTTTATGGGGGAATTAATACTTTAATACTTGACCTGGCTGCAAGAAAAAACTGACCAGCTTTGTCTTGCCATTCAGAGTCAGATGCATGAACTGTTGATGCACTATCAGTCATCTGGAAGGGACTGTAGGTCAGTTCCTCCCCTCCCCCAGAGCTTTAATACTGAAGCTAACCCAGAAGATGAAGGCAATGATTGACAAATATTTCTGATTGCCCCTCTAATGAGACAGATAACTCTAATCACCTCTCTCCAATGAAACAGATAATTCTAATTGCCCTTCTCCAGTGAAACATAATTCTGATTGCCTCTCCAATGAAACAGATAATTCTGATCACCCCTCTCCATTGAAACAGATAATTTTAATCACCCCTCTTCATTGAGAAAGATAATTCTGATTGCCTCTCCAATGAAACAGATAATTCTGATTGCCCCTCCAATGAGACAGATAATTCTGATTGCCCTTCTCCAATGAAACATAATTCTGTTTGTCCTTCTCCAATGAGACTGATAATTCTAATCACCCCTCTCCATTGAGACAGATAATTCTAATCACCCTTTTCCAACGAGACAGATAATTCTAATCACCATTCTCCAATGAGACAGATCTGATCTGTTAACAGACATACTCAAGAAAATTGTAGCAGCAATAACACCCCTCAAGCAGTAGGTCATCAGTATTCCATGTCTAGAGACATTCCTTGATTCCTGGATCTTGTTAGAGATGCCTTGCACAGAAGTGATTTATGTGCTTCATTATTGGAGATCTCAACAGCTAGAAGGCCTTCCACTTTGAAGTTGTATTTGGAGAAGTGGTACATTTTCAACAACTGGTGTCACATTAATGATGTAACACCACTTGTAACCTCCGTGCCTCAGTTGACTAACTTCTTTGTTTTCCTCTTAAAGACAAAAAAGTTAGCCTCTATCGCAATTAAGGGATACCATTCATGATTGCAGATACACTCAGAAACTACAATATTGTTCACAACAGGGATCTTGGTGACATATTGTCCAATTTTGGTCTATCCAGACCCTGCTCACTCGCCTGGGTCTTGTTGTGGCCTAGCCTGGCCATGTTTGAGTCTGTGCCTTCAACCCTGCTGAAGCAGTTATCATACAAGACTTGTTTCCTGATAGCACTAGATTCCACATGCAGGGTGAGAGAGTTGCATTAATTGTTGTGGTTCCAAAAGGAATGCATTTCATCAGACTAGTGCTACAACCTGGTTTTGAGGAACAAGTTACCATATACAGGCAAACAAAAAATAACTAAATGCCTGGATGTGGCCTTATAGCTTTCACTGGATTCCCCCAAGAAACTGTTGTAGGTAAGGCAGTTACAATGTGCAGGACCATGCAGGGATCTCCTTCGCATGAGTTAAACACATAATTTTTCATTGTGTCAGGAGGAATTCATCCTTTAGTACTGCAGTCATTGTGTTCCTACACAGTGATATGAGTAGAGGTTGAATGGGGTTTCGGTAAATTGTATTTCTTCAAGAATACTTGAACACACTGCAGCTGTTCCATGACAACTTGTTCACACATTGGTCCAGAAACATAGACTGCATTTGCAAAATTAATGAGGGACCTCTGCAAATTTTAATAGGGGATGCCATTCTGGCTGGACATAAACAGTGAGAACCCAGGGGTGTTGGTGGAGATGTTAAATGGTTTAATTAAAAAAAATTATATTTTGTGTTGGGAATTATTGTCAATAAATGCATTTTCTAAGAAAAGTATTCACTGTGCTTTATAAATTATCTTTATTTTCAAGATAGCGAGATTGTTAAATATATTACTGCAAGATATTTCAAGACACATCATGTGTACCTCCAAAAACATTGAGTATTATGTCACGCATTTTACTTTTGAATATATTACATTGTAATTCATGAAACAACAACCATCAATATAGAAACTCAGTTTGTTTAAAACTTGTTCTATTGGTAAAATATTAATGCCATGATTTCATTGCAAGTCATAGTTAAACTTATTCTCATTAATTAGCAAACCTCATGGTGCAAATTTTCACTTCAAAATTTTGGAACTCACATCTCTTTAATGAACCAACATCTCTTTAATGAACCATATCTATGATGCAAAACTTTTCATGCACTGACAACTCATTTTGGCTGCTTCTTTTGCTATCCTTGATTACATTTGCTAATTAGTTTGATCAACCACTAATTAATGCTAGATACTGTAATTATTTTACCTACATTATACTATTTATAGCAGTGTTCAACTGGAAATGAGTTGATTTGATACACTATCATTACCGTTAGCTGTTCGTCATTATTCCACTGCTTTTATTTGATTTGACACAAAAGATGTTATTACCATAATAATTCAAAGCAGCTCTACTTTTGATTGATTGAAACAATATGAAACACAGTGCCAAAAATATGAGATCAAAACATAGTTGGCACTTAATTAGTTTTTCAGAAATACTTGTGGATGTTGTTTTTGTTGTAGGGTTTAACACCATTTTCCCGCACAAGATGGGCTATACATGGCGGCCAGTATAAATGGTGGAGGAAGAACCCGGGAAACCCCAGGAAGAACCATGACCCCACGAAAAGCTACTGGCAGGCTTTCTAACATGCCCACATTGGCTGAATCTGAGACTTGAACCCACACAGACAGCAGTGAGATGGCAGTGATCCGTAACAGTGAGTACTTTAGACCACTCAGCCATTCAGGGCCACACTCATGGACATAGCTGTGATGGTAGATTGACTTTTCCTTTTTTAATACAAGAGACATGGAGTGATTCTGATGATTACATCAAAATCAAATGAAAAGATGGCACTAAAATGCAGATTTCACTTGACTAAACTTTTTAAGTGCTGCCATAAGTAGGAATTTTCTAGACATGTTCATGGATAGAAATATTGTTGAATATTGTTATAAACAGTGTACTGAGAATTTTTGTGTATAGAAAACTTATAACTTATTGCAAGTTGTGAATTTCATGATGTTGAATTGAATTTCAGGGCACTAACCACCACTTACAAGATAAATACAAGTGATATATTGAACTTTTCATTTGCTAGTTTTTAATCACAATTTTTTTTGTGTTCAACAAGTAGAGGCCAATTTCTTTGTATTTTCACGGGGGAAAATGGAATCCATGCCTGACCCCATGTTATAAACTGGGTTGCTAGTTGTTGAAGGAGGAGTGTGCTATCAGCCCCTCCCATTCTTGCCTGCAAATGCAAGCATCTTGTCTTAGGTTTTGCTCACACATGTCAGCATCCAGGATATTGGCAGTTACAAAATTAATGAAGAATTGCACCCATTCATCTATATGATACATGGATGAAAATACTTTTTTTTGTCTTTCAGGGAGGGTTGGATTAGGATGTAGCGAGGACTGTTTCCTAACATTTATTTGATCAGGTAAGTATTCTCAGAGGAACATAATTTACTAACAACTTCCTTTCTTCACCTCTTGTGCCTTAATGCAGGTGCAGATTTTCTCTCTTTAGAAGTCTTCTTAATATGAACACTGCCAGTTATCCTTCTGTCTCAGTAGTGGCCAAAACCTTACCAACTAAACCAAATGAACAAAGTTTGGGATCCCATGAAGTCCCATCTCAACATGGTAATTACCCCTTGCTGTAGGGATCCCACCTCCAGAGTTTCCACAGGAAATATAGATTTACAATGATTACAGCATGACTAGCTCATTTCCTGCCCTCCTTTCAAGAATGATTTGGTTCTATTCATGAAGTTCAATGCACATTAACAGCCACATTGAATGCCTTTGTCATAGCATGAGAAACGGTAATGACTATGCTGTCATCAACTGAAGGCAAATGGGAACCAAGTCTCCAGATCATGGCCTTTCTTTTGATCTTTTAATCTAGTGTCATTGTCAACAAATTCATAAACAAATTTTCCACATCCCAGGCAGGCTGATTACCCTTAGCAGATTTGCTGTCCAAATGGTATCCATTAATTGGCTCAGAATGGTCCATTCCATGCTCTTCATTGAGATGGAACACCAAGCTCCGAGCCTTCATGTCACTAGGCCCAGATATGAAGCCTGTGCAGTCGATTTACTTTCTCAGAACTGTTACAGTATCTATGTATTTCCCTCAACCCCTTTGATTTGTAAGATCATTTAGAAAGTCAGGGAATCCAAAAATGCAGATTAATCTTGGTTGCTCTCCAAAAATGGAAAATATCATGGATCTACAATTTTTGGAATGTACCCATGGAGATTCTTGGAAAAATCTAAACTTCTCCACAGCTGCTGAAACAACTTTGCTGAAAATGCTAAACTTACATGAGTGGCTTATATCAAGCAAACCATCAGAAGCATTTCAATAAACATAAGGTGGATACAATTTCAAAGGCAAGAAACACATTACTATGAAAGCCTACAAGTGGGAATGGAGAGTCTTCTAACTGGTGTGAGCAGGGAGACATCACATTTTATATACCTTGGCACCACAAAGAGCTTACTTCCTTCCTTGGCTTTTGGAGCAAAATAACTTAGCCAAAAATGACAATCAAGGGCTACTATTTCACAATTTCTGTTTGAAACCATGGAAGGGACATCATAGCATGAACTAAGACCAGCCCAACCAAGACAAGTTTGATATCATTTGTCCAGACCAAAACCATGATCTTGTCTGAAAATGAATCACTCCAAGATTTTAAAGCTACTGAACAGGGCACCCTTTTGAACTGATGTACAAAGCCTTTCTGATTCAGCTTTCTGCAATACCATTGAAATCTATATCTTATTGCCACAGCAATAGGTTTCATTCCTAAAAGCAGGCTCCCACTCATGGTAAATCAGTATTTCTCTTTGCAACCAGTATCTTCTTTTGGACTCTTCTTCACAAGGGCATCCTTAGGACCTGAAGTGATACCTGAAACATACTGAACAGAAACAAACTGTGCAGACGCATGTTGAGTGGATCAGAAGAGGAAAATCTCACTTGTTCTTAAAGCTCAGTGAAGGAAGGGACAATATTCCTGCTTGGGTGCTTTGGATCTGGATTAGTTGTCTTATCTGCATGGACAACAAGGAATTAATCCAAGACCATACAAATTCTTAAACGTATTGGTACATGATGCTAAGGCAGTTGTTACCAATGTAGCACTCAGACAAGGCTGTTCCCTTGCTGACATCTAAGCTGTAGAATGGAGGCCTGATACGACATTCTCCAACTTTCATCAAAAGGATCATATCAGCAGTCTCATAGTGACATGGCTTCATCTACTTCCGCTAGATTTGTGGAAAAATATTGTATCCTAAGATGGTCCATTCATTGCTATGTGCTAACCCTAATCTGTATTGCACATGAAACATGAAGTTGCTTGCATACATCAGGAAACTTGAGCCAGGGCCAACTCCTGGATACGGCGATTAACTCCATCTACATCTTACCCATTTTCTAATATTGGAATGTATTTCAAGAAGAAACCAGTTTTTGGAGTCAAATGTATCTTTAATAATAGTTGACTCAGTCTTAATTACAGTCTCATATTCCAAGCTCTCCTTGCAGTTTTACCCTTGAAGAAATGTGCACTTCTACTCCAGTAGTAACTGACAGATGACCAGATTTCCATCTATCCAAGAGAAGACCAAACTCATCTGACTTGTCTGTTAGTAGTTGACATTAATAGCACTTTCTTAGCTTTTTTGTTGGTGTGTTCAGAGATCCATGTTTTGACATAATAGGTAAAACCAAAATAAGAAAACATATATATCTTTGTAAAGAGTGACAGAATATTAGTGTAATGTGTTTTATGAAATTTTTCATCAGATTTGCATACACTGTGAGGTTGAATGAAACAGTGGAAAAGGGAGAGCATGAAATGTTTGTTTTATTTCAATTTCAACGAAGTTCTGTGAACAGTTTCCACTGAGCCACTTCTCTCCAGATTTAAGATTATGACACATTTCTACAAAAATCACTGGTCAGGTCTACTGTATAGATTGCTCAACTTGTTGCAGTGTTGTATCAAGTGTTAGAGATAAAGATAAGGCCACAAATTGTAAACATGGTAGGGGTTGGAGGATTTTGTAATATTAACAGTTAAAAATGCCCTAGTTTATCATTGGAATTTTCTGTTCTCATTTTCACAGGCATACAATCCAGATGTCAGTCAGAGAGCATATGCAGGTATGTCCATGGTGACTTAAAAGTACTTCCATATTGACCAGTTTTTATGCACCTGCTATCAGGAAAAGCACATCTGTCTGTTATGGGTTTTGTTCTTTGCACAACAACTTTACTGATGTTACCAAACATTGTGGATGGCTTGCACTTGGGGCAAAGGAAGAATCTTGTCAATTTTTTGGGTCAAAATGTCAAGATCAGTTAGACTGAAAGAATAAAAATGAGTCTGTTATTTTCCCATTCTAAAGGTTAAAGGTCAGTGTAACTAACTGAATGAATACAATTGGTTTCATCACAATAATCCAAGTTCTGCATTACTTACCTGCACCATACTTTGTGGATAACTTGTTCTTGGGGTAAGCAAGAAGCCTAAAAATGTTAGGATCGAAAGGTTAAAGATCAAGTCACTGTTACTGAAAGAAGAAAAGTGATTTCTATTTTTTTTAAATTATGTATCTGCATAGTGGACTGTTAAACACAAGCTGGGTGTATAATGTCCCATTCACATTATTTGTGTTATTTTTAATTTTTCTTTAGCTCAGTGAATAGTTTCGATCTTTCACTATGCTGCTTGGTTCATTTATCAAGTTCAGTAAATCAGTCTCTTCACAACTATTGTGAATTCATATTAAGTCAATGGATACTGATGCTAGTTGATTCCTGGTCACTACAGATAGGGTCTGCACTAAAGCAGAATGAGAGGGCAGCATGCCATCTCCATAGTGATCCCTGCCTTGATTTATTGCCCTTTTTATTTTATTTAATGCTATTTTGCCCATTTGCCTCACTGACTGCACCACTTTCCATATTCCTTTGAAATGTTTGTCATTTCTTGGCAAAACAATCCTCCGTTTTGGGTCTGTGATTTAGCTCTCAGACTGCTTATGTTTTATATTGATCACATGGGGACAATTATTAGACTGATTCTCTAACTTCCAACAAGCACATCTTTGCATAACAGTAGCCAGATATCAGTCTATTCAAAGCATGACCAGTCATGACTCACAGTACATATATATTATTATCACAAAAATGTGTCACTAAAATTTTTTGTCACCGAAATGTTAAGTACCAAGTCATTATCATTATTAAAGTCATTATTAAAGATAAGATTATTATGATAATGATATGTTATTATAAACGTATCAAGTTTCACATAGAATTCCAGAATGTGACTGAAAAAAATAAATTGTTTATAATTTCAACATTTCTGATATGAACTTCATCTAAAGTCATAAACCAAATTTAATTTTTTTGATCATTTTAAATGCACATGACAGTCATTTTCATGAATGAAGCATAACACAAGTTTTTTGATACATGAGGGTATCATTGGCATATGTATGATTTACAGCTATTGCACAATTGCCAATTGTACCACAAGGAAAAGGTAGTTCAGGCCTCCTTTGAGAGTATGGTAATATGGGACAAGAAACTAACAGTATTGGGATGTAGCAGTAAAATTCCAGCTCATTTTTTGGGTGGAAAATTGATAGCTGTAGAATAAAGCACTTTGTATATGTGATCAGCATTGTTTATGATGCTGATTCATTTACTTGATCATCACCAATATGTGTCAGCATGCTCTAGGTTTCTAATGTTAAAGCATAGCTGCTGAACATCAGGTGATGTGTAAAATATGTTGGATGTGTGTACGTTAAATGTGCCAGACATCAGGTGATGTGTAAAATGTGTTTTGATGTGTGTATTGTAAATGTGCCATCCTTTAAGAGAAGTTTACAAGAAACTGAAAGAGCCAAGAGATTTAAGAGAAATGATTTCAGTTCAGATTTTTTTTATGGGCACATGCAGAGAGATAAAGGCTGATTTTCTTGCAGTATTTGTGGAGTTTTGTGAATATTCAAAGTTCTTTAAACCACACCTCAGTAGGCAAACTCATACAAAGATGTAAAATTCAGACCATGGACTTGTTAATGCAAAGATTAAAAAACAACTGTTAATACTTTACCAAAATCGTATTTCCAGATGATTAGATATTGATGTGCTGTTTGAATAAAAGGATCATATAAAAAGCAATAAATTTTAGAACATTACAAAAAGTGCATTTTGTTTTGTTATGTATATTTAAGTATTATTATGTGCTTAACTTTTGTCCATGATTGTAAGTTGTGAACAGAGTGTTTGCATAGAATTTGAGTTGAAGGCAGTCTTATTTAGAATTAGACAAGGTTTTTCCATTTGAATGATTCATATTATGTTGTGATGTAGCTCAAGTGAATATGTGTATAAATTGGAACTGATAAACAATTAATTCCTTTTTCATATCAGTCTGGGGGAAATCTGATCACAGTTTGCAGTTTTTGACATCAGATATAATTTCAGAGTAATTATTTATTTAAATTATTCATTGGTATTATTAAGGTCATGATTGACTTGGATTATTACATTACTCTGGAAGTTTGTGAACTAATTCAAAGACATTCCTGATTGTATCATTGTGTTATATCAGGACATTGAAGACTACTGGAAATAGTTTTTAAAAAATTATAATTTTTGGACTTGTGATAGGACTTATATGATTATTTGGAATTTATGCAATAGTTTAAGTATCACTTGAATGTACACATTGTATTGTAGGGAAATAAATTCCATGTTGATTTTACTACATTGTTGGTTTCACTTTTATTTCTATTACATATTTTAAGACCTAGAGTTATAACAGTTTTCATGGTTTGGAAGTCTTTTTTCTTTTTCTAAGGAGCATTCATCAGAGCATAATACATATGATTTGAATTTTTTTCACAATTTTAACTAGTGTTGTTTATAGCTGACATTCAGTTTTGCATCCATGTTTATTGTTAATGTGAAGAATCATACCCATCTTGGCCAGCAACTTGCACCTCTGGACCAGCTCTTTGCCCTTTTGCTTTCTAATCAAATAAAGAAATAACTTTTAAGTTTTTGTTTAGTACAGACCTTAAAATTGCTAATCTTACCCAATCTGCATGATGTTTGGCTTTCATTTGCATTTCATTTTCTTTAAAAATGCATTCAGAATTCTTTTTCTTATTTCATTCACATTTGTATTTTGGCTATCATTTAATTGTTTATTAGTTAGCAGTAACAGAAATGCATTCTGTTTTTCAGTTATCCTTTCCATTTATTGTTTCTATCATTTCATTTGGAATGAAATGGAAATGCATTTACTGAAGTTGGAGTTTTCCATTTTGAAGAGTGCTAAAATGCAAAACACTTATAAGTTGGGGGGGGGGGGGCTGAAAAATAAAAGATCTTCAAATCCAATCATGAAATGCATTCACTTTTTGTTCTCTTTTCATCAGAATGCACTCATGGTTTCATTTACATTCATTCTGCATTCTGTTTGGATGTGATTTCATTTCACTGGTAATTATTGCCAGTAAAGAGTACTCACAAAATTTTAAAATTACCTTTGTCATAGGGCTTATATTTTTTTAAGTTGTTACAAAATAAACTATACATACTTACAGATGCCTGTATCTAATTGTATTGCTACTCTGAAATCTCTTGGATTTAAATTAAAATATGTTTCTGTAAGCCATCAAAATTTGGTTATGAGTGTTTGTTGTTGAGTTTAATGTAATGACTGAGAAAGAGTTTTTGAGGTTGGAAGTTTCAGATGAATTCATTATAAATCTAAATTGGCCATTAATTTAAATTTAGATTCATGGTAAATCTAAATTGGCCATTAATTTAAATTTAGATTTATGGTAAATCTAAATTGGCCATTAATTTAAATTTTGATTCATGGTTAATCTAAATTGGCCATTGATTTAAATTTAGATTCATGGTAAATCTAAATTGGCCATTAATTTAAATTTTGATTCATGGTAAATCTAAATTGGCTATTAATTTAAATTTAGATTCATGGTAAATCTAAATTGGCCATTAATTTAAATTTAGATTCATGGTAAATCTAAATTGGCCATTAATTTAAATTTTGATTCATGGTAAATCTAAATTGGGCATTTATTTAAATTTTGATTCATGGTTAATCTAAATTGGCCATTAATTTAAATTTAAATTCATGGTAAATCTAAATTAGCCATTAATTTAAATTTTACTTTACTGCAGACTTGTAAAGTTTTAATGATGCTGGAATAATATTTACAGAAAAATTTTCATTGTTACTTAACTTCGCTATATTTCAGTCTGGGTGTCAGAGATCATGCTTCAGCAGACCCAGGTTGCTACGGTGATTGATTACTACAACAAATGGATGAAGGTTGGTTAGGAATGGAGATGGGTCAGCGTATCATTTAGCAAGTGCAGAAAAAAGGGGGAGGGGCTGAATATTGTTAACAATTTGCAGTACCTACCACTCTTATAATTTTAGTTGAAATTACAATATTTGTTGATTAAAGGCAATCAAACTTACAATCTCAAAAAATTAATTTAATGTGCTTTTTAACCCCACCCCCATTTCAGCTTTGACCATATTTCATCCTCTATATTCTGTGTTTGGGTATGGGTTATTTGGCAGACCGTTGTTTTTGTGTTATTGGCTGTGTTCACCCAGTTTTATATTCAGCACTCTGACAAAAACTTAGCATAATGGATTTGATCCTGAGAGATGTTGAATTTGTGCTCAAACTAGTTTATTATTTGAACCATTTAAGCCACCAACCTTTGTTATCATGATTTTTGTTTACATTATCTCACGAGTTTATAGAGTTTAATGCAAAAAATTAAATATATATAAATATGCAAACTTTGTCCAAGACAAATCCTTGAATTTAACTACCCACAAAAATTCCTTTTTTTAATGCAAAAACCTTGAAAATTGATATACACAAAAAACTGCACTTTTTTATGCAAAAACCTTGAAAACTGATACATACAAAAATGCACTTTTTTATGCAAAAACCTTAAAAATTTGATACCCATAAAAATAAATGAAACATTAAATATAAAGTTTGAAAAGGAGCCGTGGCAACTCTCTGGTTAATGTGCATGACTCAATACCAAAATGGTATCTGTTCAGATCCTACCATTGTGTCAGCCCAGGTTGGCTACTGGGATGTTTCCTTGGGCAAAGTACTTCACTCCTATTACCTTGACACTAAGTAACCTTTTTGTGTTGCTGTGCTATAATATAACACCCCCACCCACCCACCCCAGCAAGATTGAAAGTAACCATTTTGTTGTTGTTGTTGTTGTAGGGTTTAACGCCATTTTTCAGCACATGATAGGCTATACATGGCGGCCAGTATTAACGGTGGAGGAAGAACCCGGGAAATCCCCGGAATGTACCACCACCCTCGAGAAGCTACTGGCAAGCTTTCTCACATACCCACATTAGCCGAATCTGAGACTCGAAACCCACGCAGACAGAGGTGAGATGGCAGTGATCCGTAACAGAGAGCGCTTTAGACCACTCTGCCCCTCGGGGCCCTGCAACCTTTTTGTGTTGCTATGCTATAATATAACGCACCACACACACACACACACACACACACACACACACCCGGCAAGATTGAAAGTAAGCTTTGGCCTCTTCACTGATTTGATATGAAATTAGTTGTGCTCATCTGTTTTAAAAATCTCTGTGGATTGAATGAAACATTGAAAACTCCACATAAAAACTGTAACCACCTCTTGAAACAAAACCTTAGTCTGCCCCTAAAACAACCTTAGCTCACTGAAAAATCCCTGAACAAATACCTTAGCATAAAAAAATAACATTTAATTCTTTTAAAAATCATTTAGATCATATCAATAACTGATATTATAAGATGTATAATGGCTTTGTAACAATTATGATGTGAATATTTTTGCTTATTGTTTAATAAAATATTTTTTTAAAAATATTTAACATCAAAAGATTTAAATTTGAGTATTTAACTGACAGCTTTGTCTTATCTGTATCTCTATAATTAATAACATTCTTTTTATCAAAGTGTAATCAACATGGCCAGCAAGTTTTCAGATTTTTATAAAGATAGTTTGGTAAATTTCATCCCCATCAAGACACCTTAGCTTTGCCCACACAAAATCGCAATCAGTCAAGAAAAACATTCATGTCATGACATGCAGACATTGTTACATACATATAAGATGTACAGAGCCATCTGACTAGAACCTGTCTACTTTATGAACAAGTGTGGCTTTATATATACACTTCATTGATACATGTTATTGTCATAAAATATATGATTGAATCTCATGAGGAAAACCTATTTTCAATACACCATAAACAGCAATGGTTTTTAAATATGTGTACCATATGTACTTGTTTATAAGTAAACTACAACTGCAGAGACTGCACAGACTCAAGTATGCCATCACATAAAAATCCAGAAGATATGGGTCTATGCAGTTTGTTAGGAGTAATCAGTATGACAACATGGACCCAGATCTGCTGACACGTGATGGCAAAACAGGGTTAAAAAAAAATTGCATTTGGACTTCACTTATAGGTGATTACATATGTATGAAATGTATGATCCATATGATTTTCTGTTGTTTTTTTATTTCAGAGGTGGCCCACTCTTGAAGATTTATCAAAAGCAACACTTGAGGTGAAAAAGAGCTCATTCCAAGCATATATTTATATTTATCTGATGATAAACCCATGCAGACAATAAGTCCATACTTGATGATAATTCCATGCTTGATGACAAGTCCATACTTGATGATAAGTCCATACTTGATAAGTCCTTGCTTAATTTAAAAAATGCATATATTTACTTTGGATGATTTTGATAATAAGCCCAACCATTTTTTTTAAGAAATTGGGTGGGCCAGTGGTCATAACAAAATTACTTTAACTTGGAATATAGATCAAAATGCCTTTGTTCAGCAATATTTATAATTATATATTTTGTTGGACACAGCCATATTGTCCAGTTGAGAAATTTGTCTTGTTATATTTTCAATTTGTATTGACAAGTACAGCTTTTTCTTAGCTACTGTAACTTTTCATAAATCGGTCCCATCAGTAACCACTACAGAGGCCTAGTGGATAGAGTGTCCACCTTGGATGTGGGAAGTAACAGGTTCAAAGCCCGGCCGAGTCATACCAAAGACTTGTAAAAATGGTACTAACAGCTGCCTCGCTAGGCATTCAGCATTAAGAGGTTAGTGTTTGGACTGGTCGGCCTGGTGTCAGGATAATATGACTGGGTGGGACATGATGCTACATGTCTTTGGCTTGATGTCCCAGTGCTAGACATCACTCGAGACTGCCACACTGCAGCACTCGAGACTGCCACACTGCAGACATCATAGCAAAATGACTGAAATTTTTGTAAAGCTAGGCTAAAAGTCCAAATCACACCATCAGTAACATGAATTACTGGTATTACTACATGCAAGTGTCAACTAGTACATTTATCATAATTATCCATCTGTGTTATTCAGATGATGAGGCCATTGTTAAGAAGCAACATAGTGTGACATTAATTTGACTATGGAACCTTCAGTCATGACAGAGTTAGATTTACAATCTTTGCATACTGAAGCCTTAGTTAATTAACTGAAGTCTTCTGTAAAGTGCATCTCTCCAAACTCTTTAGATTTCTCTATACTCCTCCCCTTAGGAACCCCTTACAATGCCACCACCCCAAACTTCCCAAGCTCCAGAAACCTGGCCTCCTTACTTACATAAAGATGGTTCGTGGTTAAAAACTTCCATCACAAAATGTGAAGAAAAGGAGTAAAACTTGCATAATTTTTGGTGAAACTGTAATAAATTTATAGAAGTACTTCTGCATGCACATATATGTTCAAATCGGTGGGATAAAAATTAGAAATGGTTAAGCTACAGTATGCTTATGCAAACGTGATCACAAGGTACCACATAATGACTATCATTATATAACTTTTATATTGGTGTTAACTGACTATTATACACAGACAGGATCACAAAGTAACACATAATAAATATATGATATTTTTTTTGCATTTAGTTGATTGAAGATAAGCAAGTATGTATATTGCATTTCTTTGATGGTGTCACACTTGATACATGCAGTAAAACAAATCCATCACATGTACATTCAATCAAAACTAAATATGTATACTTATTTATACATACACACATTCCAGTGCACATTAATATATGAATATGTACACTTACACATTCTTTTCTTAGTTGTACAATAAGAATATTATACTGGAAATGCAATAGTATTTTATATATTAATTCATTAACCCCAGGTGCCACATTTATGCTTCAGGAGGTAGTAGCCTGCTGCTGAGCTCTGTAGCATCAAAGTCATGTATGATACACTAAGCTGGGTGGTATTTGTAGACAGATGTAGCTCTACAATGATACCAAATAATCTGAACATTCTGGTTGCACTACAAAATACAAAGGCAAAAATCTAATTTTTTTGGACCCGATTTTTTTCCACCCAAAATTCGTCTGTGTTCGGAATCTGATTTTGTGTACAGATCTTATACTTTTTAGCCTCAGATCTAAGGCAGACCAGTCTGAACTGCACACTGACAGGTGAACCTTTGAAAAAAGTAGGATAAGATGGGCATTTGGAATAAAGAGTGGTATTGATACAAAAATGATGGGTCTGTCAAGTAAAAAAAAAAACTCAAACTTGTACCCTTCTGCTCATGCACGAGTGAAATAGCCAACGATAAACGATGTTTCTAACACAAATAGGCATTATGTCAACCGGAAATCTCTTGGAAGTCAATGTATTAGGATGTATTCAGAAATAGCCCCCAAAATGTGTTTCCTACTCATATTTCAGGCGAAAATGACAAAAACCTCCAGGAGTTAATAAGTTAAGCAATGAAAGGGAGATGAGATAAAAGTAACATTCTGTATTATTATGTTCAGATATTGCTCTGTGGATATAATTTCAAGATCTCTAACCTCTTCAGATTGAATAGAATTTAGTAATTTAAAAAATTTGGATGAATTAGATAGCTTTTCCACCAGCAATGTTTTAAATTTATTTCCTTTTCCAAATTTTGTTATGTAGGCATAAGTGGTTGGTGTTCCAATTTTTCTTCCTTGGCTCCTTCAGTATCAATGCCTGTTTTTGTCATCTTAATTAACAGGAAGCACCAGCGTTATTATAATTAAGCTGGGACCAATGATTCTCACAAATGCAAGCCTAGTAGTGCACTGGATACCATATAGAACTCATCAACCATAGCCATACTTGTAATCTTGAAAGATGGAAATCCAAATTAATAGAAATGCATCAAGGACAAAACTGATAATGGTGTGCCTTATGCTATATAAGGGGGGAAAACATTTCACTTACAAAAATTTATATGGCCAGTTGGTAATTTATAAAAGTGCAACATGGAAAATGGACTATAGATATTTAGTAGCATAGTTGTGGACTAAGAGAAATTGAGGGATCTTTACTTAGGCTTACCCTCTTCCACTATACAGTAATTTTTCTGTAGTTTTCCAGTCTTCTTAAACACAATTATACATATTAAAATAAATGGTGGTAAAATGTGTACCATCTCTGTCTAGGTTTCTGGTTTATGTTCAAAGTAGTAATTAACAGTTTTCTTATAAAAGTTTTTTCTTGACTTCTAAATGATTTGCTTTCCTTTAAGTTAGCTTAATATTTATTGTGAATATACTCACTCCTCACCATTGAGTCTGTCTGTATACTTGCCCCTCGTACAACACTGATGTAGGCATGGTTGATTAGATTTGTATAGACTAAAACATCCTGATATAATAATTTCACTTTTGTTCTTATTTGTTAGAACCACTTTTACCCGGTATAATATGACTTTATAGTATGTACCTGTACACCATTCTTATGTTTTGTGTACTATTTTTTGTTTGAAAAATACCACAGTATAGTGTAAGAGATAGCCGTACTTATAACATGGGTCACATTTACAGCTCTCATGAACAGTGTTAAGAAAGGGAAGATTCTTTACCATAGAAAACAAAGTGAGAAAAGGTTTCATTAAAAGGACTCTAACATAATGCATCTATTGCCAGTCCAGACTTAGTCATGCCTGCAGTTGCAATAAGACTTTGCTATTATGACAGGTTATTTGTTTGACATTAGTAAATAAGAAATGCCTGTGTTTTTTATTTATAGGAAGTAAATGAGATGTGGGCAGGTCTTGGTTATTACTCCAGGGGCAGAAGATTATTTGAGGGAGCCAAGAAGGTAGGATGCATAACACTTACATTTTCTTTCTTTCTTTGGTCCACAATTTTCCTCAGGAGCAGCTTGATTTGGTCCTCTCCATGTGTATTTCCATCGAAATAGCATGAGATGCTTATTTGCAAGAATGCACACAAAAAACCAACAACAAAGAACTCTTAGCATAGAGAAATGTAATTTTAACAGGTACATTCTTATTCATGTGTAGATCACCTGATTCGATTTTAAAACCATTCAAGCATTTTTTCAAATTTGTAGACACCCCAAGACTGGGGCATCTATTAATTATTCAGGTTGTTTGTATGATGGTTTGGTTTTCTGTGATCAGCTGTGGTTAAGCTTTTATCCAGGATATCTGTCTCAGTGACCTATTATCAGATTCGCTTCATATGTGGAATAGAAGAGAATCACATTTTCTCCTTTCACTACTGATTGTGCCCTAAGTTAGATCATGATGGGGACACATTTTGATTCACATCCTTGGTAAATGTTTTCTTCATTTTTATAATTCCATACCTGCCAAATGTCCATATTGTGATTGAATGATTTTGAGACACCAGAAGTATGTTTTGCATCCCCAAGAAGGAGTAGGTAACGTGACCCAAATAAGCGACATTGAACAGTTAAAAATAAGTTATCTACTCGTATAAACCTATATAAACTGACTCAAACTTAAAATTTGCATAAAAGAAAATAAACTGTTTTCTTTGAAGTATTTAATACACTTCTAAGCATAAAATATTTTGTGGACTTTGCACACACACACATGCACGTACACTGCTCCCTCAATAACTCACGCCCGGATAACCCGCGATCCCGCTTATAATGCGGTGTCCATCTTGGCTCCCGATTTTTTCCAGAGAAAATGTATTTAAAATATCTTTAAAATGTGCTGAACATGAAAAAATTACGATAAGAATTGATAAATTAAACCTTGATACATTGCTCGTTTTATCATCGAAAATGGTGATTAATGCCCGTAAAAATAGAATCCATATTTTGAAATTTGCAGGTTATAAAGAAGAATTAATTTCAGAGATCTCGAAAACGCTTAATTACATGTATTTGTACGCCAATTTTTGATCTGGGACACAGAAAATCACTGAGCGGGAGTCCTCCATACGAACGTAATAGGTGTGCGGGAAAAATCCTAGCGAGACCTCTGTTTAAAGATTTCATTTATTATGTAAGTGTTTATGATAAATAGTTGTCAGTATACTGTAAATAGACAGTCTGGTGAAATAGCGATCAATGAAAACTTCTGGTGAATGCTAACAGGTGGCAACAGAGAATGAAATAAACACCAATTAAACGTCTTCCTGTGTGAAAGTCACGTTCTAATCTTTTAATTCCATTTCAGTGTAAACATTATAATCACAACATATTCTGTTCATGGAAAACATGAAAAGAGTCAATCAACCGTCACATCGAAACCCGTGAGTACTTCTGTGAGAACCTAATTGCATGTACATGCCGGCTTTGTTTTGATCAACAACTTGGGGAAGTGTTTGTTGCATTAAAAAAAATCGATTACAAGAGACCTTGGGTGCTGGATCAAGGATCTTGGAGCTGCCTTTGACGTAAAGCAAAACAGTAACAGAGACAACAACGATGATAGTGACTTTGAATGTTTCAGTGAAACTGATGTCATTAATGCCGAGGCTGTTTGGGAGAAATTAGTACAGACTCATGGTCCTGAGATGGACGTTTCTCTTGATGATATGGAGGAGTGGATTTGTGCTGACAATGATTGCCCCACAGCCGAATACATGTCAGATGAAACTATAATTATTTCTATAGCGAACAAATTTTCAGCAGAAGACGATTCTAACTGGAGTAACACAAGTGTTGAAAGTGATGCAGATGCAGATGTTGCACCCCCCACCCCTCTGCACAGGAAGCAATCAAATATTTTGATATTGCCATAAGGTGGCTGGAGACCCAAAATGTTGACTACGTAAAGCTCATGCAGTTGAGAAATCTGAGGGATTTTGCTCGGCGGCAGAGAAACCAAGGAGTAACACACACAAAAAAAATTAACTGATTTTTTCAAAAACTGAATTGATATTTGTCAAGCGTGGCACAAACGGCAAGTATTGTTCTAATTTACATTGTTTTAAATTTATAGACCAATTAAATATGTTAGCACTGATTAACCCTTGTTTTTTTTTTGTTTTCCATTTTACTTCTATCGCATTCAAATCTATCTATCTATCTATCGTTCAATCGACACTTTCTCGAAAAGAGTCGATCTTTTGTATATAAAAAATTTCTAATTTGGATCAAACAATAAAACTAGAATGTATCCAATTCAGCATAAAAATTAGTGACGTAGTACACAATGTGTGAAGTGGTACACATGTTAAGCGAACGGAAACCACGTAGAATGATGTTTTCGATGATCGCCTCAATATACTGTAATTTATCCTGAAATTAATGTTGTCCTATGAGGAAGTAATAAAGTACACCGTTATGAAAAGATATTTATTAACAGTTAATCTCAGAACGATTATAAAGTGAGTATTCAACAGTATAATCTGCCCACACACACACCCTTATTTTTGCGTTATGTTGTCAATCACTTTATTGGTTTTGGGCTCATTTTATAGTTCCCTCGATAACTCACGCCTCACTTATAGTGCGGTCGATGTTTCTGGACCCCGATGTGCGCGAGTTATCGAGGGAGTGGTGTACCTACTTTTATAATCACAACCACATTAACATTAAATCAAAAATACATAAAATTTCTGTCATTAAAATCTGTTGGGCAGTGAAATACTGGATTAACTTGTAGTTGCTGAGGGCTGTTCCAGTAAAACATATATCCCCCCTGGGGATGGCACTTCAAAAAAATTTCTGTAGGAGGTTGTGTTTTGAACTATTTTGACTCTTACAGTGGAAGGTTGGTTAGGAAAATCACTTCTGTTGTGGGTTGTGCTAACAAAATGAGAAATCGCTGGTGGGGTTGTCAGAAAGAAGAAAAGAAAAAACGAATATATATATTTAAAATCGCATCTACACCCCTTCCCCCCGCGGTCTAACGTGAATAAAACATTGGGTTATAAAATGATGCCAGTACACGCGAGTGCAAGTAATTTGTACGAATTCACGTACTTTTAAAGCAGTGATACCCGTTTGGCAAATTACGTCAATGCCGCGGCTATAAAAAAAACTGCTTTGCACAGTATGCAAATTTTTAAAATTAAACTTTAACTTTAAAAGTGCATTTTGCAATGTAAGTCGTGCTGCCGCAGTTGTCTCACTCTGCTTCATGCGACATCCAGATATCTGGATACTTCGGTTCGACATGAATGGCTGTTAAACTAAATTTGATTCATTCATTGGCCCTGGAACAAGCATTTTATGGAGTTTTAGCCTTACTTTCATCGTGGAAGTTTTACAAAGGCGTGTTTCCAATAGGGGCCACACAGGAAACCAAAATGGTTGAATCACAACACGGTTTGTCTTCAGACGACGCTTTCGTCGGCAAATACTGGCTGGTGATAGCTATGATGACAATGAATTTCATGTATGTCTGTTGGACATTGGACACTGGAAATACCAGTGTGTGATTTTGAGCCTAAACTTGATGTTGAGTGTGAGTCCAATGTACATGTTTGATGGACAATATGCCAGTTATATTTATTAAATATACCCATGTCCAAACAAGTATACTATGGGAATATTGGACTTAAAACCCTAATACAGCATTATGGAAGAGAAAAATCTGGCATAAGAGGCAGCAAGACACTGATTCAAGGAAGTGGATCTTTGGCAGGGTTCATGTTAGTGAAAACTGACAGAAGTCTTGGAAATGCTTATAATCACGCGTATTTGGATGCCATTTTGTTATTTTATTTAGGTGGGTGGTAAAATTCAAAGACTTGCCAGTCCTGCTTCAGTCACCTGCATAGTGGGAAAATGTTGATCAGTTTGCTGTGATGATATTTACAATGACAGAATTTAGTGGTTGAAAGCCCCCCCCCCCCACGTCACCATTATAAGAGTACATCAAAAGAACATGCTGCAATAGCTAAGCGGCAAGATCAAAGGCTTTGACTGGCAGCTGGGTGGGAAAATCTACTGATATTTACAGTGCTTGAATTCAGAGGCAGAAATACCCAGAGATGTACATGTGGTCATTTATAACAGTACATCAAATAAACAACTTCAGCTTTCATTCTTGTGTTCATTTCCGAGTGTAACGGAATAAGCAGTGCATGTGACCTCGGAATCATGACATGTTGAGACAGACTTGAATGAGTATTTTGGAGTTCAACGGCAAACTTACGAAGATTGTGAGATTCAGGAGAGGGCTAAAGTTGCTAGAACTGATAGCTTGAAAGGGACATTAGCCAAGAGTAAGAAAGTGTGTGATGCCTAGCTTAGTGCTTTGAATAAGACCTTCCTTGGATCGAAAAAATTCAGACTCACTCTGATGGACAAGCAAGAGCTATGTCAGTGTTTTAAAGAATGTAGAAATTAAACTCTATGGCAACCAATAGTTCTTATAATTGGCATAGTTTTCTGAGAGGGGACTGCAACTTTTCCTGATGGGACTCATATTTTTACCAAAATGGGAGCCATGGACTCTTAGTTTTAAAATCCTAACGAGACCTCTGGTTCAAAACTTTTTTGTGGGGGACAGAGATATCCAAGAGAGAATACCCATGGGGCCATACATGTGAGATGTTGAAAATTGCACAACCATAAAGAACAGTAACTTGTTCAAGCAAGTTATGCATATGCGTTTCAGACAGCAGGCAATGAAAGGAGTTCACTGCACATAATAATATTTGTACACCGAGGAGGAGGATCATATTAAATTCAGAAACAATTATCAGATTAATGCTCATAGGGAACATCAGAGAATCCCCATGCAACATAATTAAGTGTGTGTAGATCTCAAGTTGGCAGAACCACTGAGCAACAAAAGAAGAGAAAGACAAACTTTTGTATCCTGCAGATGTATGACCAAATAATGTACATGCTCTCTATGTGCAAAAATTAAATGACATTAAACATAAGAGACTGACTGATCTGTGTAAACTCAAAGCAAGATGGATAAAAATTTGCCTTGTTTGTGTTCAGTTCTTCCTACATATTTGATCATGGTGGTATTTTCTGCAGATTTTTTGGCACTTAGTTCCAAGCCATCATTTGGTATTTGTATTGCAAAATGGATAACTAAAAATGTCTGTTATCTAGTACAATACATTTTTAAGCAGTATCATTAATTGATGATGAAATTGATGAAAAAATACTTGATGTCATTCTGATATATGGATTCTTTACTACACTACTAATCATCCTGATTCTTTTTTTTTTTTACCATTTCCTTTAGTCTTACTGGTACCAGTGCTTTTAATAAAATTGTAACTTCTATTTACTTGCAATCTAAATATTTGTAATGATGTGTTATTGTCAAAAGGTAAATGTGCTTAGTGTTGTAAAATCTAAAACTATTAGCAAGGAACTAAAGTAAAAAGTGGACAGAAATTATTGCCATATTACAGTGCTGTTAGAAACAACAGAATAGTTGTACAAGATGTATTTTGCACAAAGTTGTAGAACTAGCACTTGTATTGTCACCACTTATTCTACTTAAATAATTATATCATTATTTCTGTATATTCCTATCAGTATTTTCCCAGTGGTAGTAATTTTCTGATCTGATGTTCACTTCTTTTGCAATTTTTACACATCAAGAATTCTGACCGTATCATTAAAAAACAATGTAATCTGCACCAAATTGTGTTGTTTGAGAAGAAATTCATTTTTTAAAACCCAAAAATCACTGAAGCTATGAGTTCATTCATTAAAGTCTCACATTAAATAACATTTGAAGTAGCCACGATAGTAGTTTAGGATGCAACTGTACCAATTTCACCTTTGGTATATCCAAATGTTGAATGTGATGGAGGAACATAGCTCCAAAATAAACACATCAATTTTAGAACCTGTTCATTGACTATGAATCAAGTATTCGAGTCCAACTGAATTGCTAGAAATTTTTGAATTCTTTTGACAACATCATAATTAGCTGTCAAATATGGAATAAGCCTATAGTCTTTATGCCATCCCAACCAAGACCCCACCACAACCATGTGATCATGCCCAATGACATCACAGTAATAATTGCTATACAACTAGAGATGACATCTCTTCGAAAACTTTGATTTCAGTAGAGCTGTAACAGAGTGGAACAGTAAGAAAGAGTGACAGATATTTAAGTGTTAGGGAGATATTTAACAATGGCTATTCCCACCACCACTACTTTCTCATTGCAGATCACACACATACAAAACTTAGAGTACATCCTGAAATCCTGGCAGCATCCCTGCAGAGGAGATAACTTGACTATTCAGTTTTATTGGTCGCTGGTTATCCCATGGTATTTCTGTTACTTGAACATTATCTTACAGTGTGTCCATTCAGCATGGTTGAAAAAGGCTTACAACCATTGAGAGTTGTTCAAGGACTCCCATTACTACAGATGTGAAAGAACAAGAACCATACTATAAATGAGTGAAGATAAAATAGAGTATATATGTGTTTGACTGTTCCTGATTGGTTGATAATGAAAGTAAGTTTTAGTAAAAACAATCTTTTGAGAGCTTGTCCTACTTGTAACTGAAAAAAGTGAGGGACATTGTTTTATTAACATAATTTCCATCCCTTTACAGACCCGAGTTTGGACGACTTATTACTGAAATCAGCAGCTGACTCTTTGGTGCAATATTGGAAGCACACCTTTCAAATTTGTATAGATCCAGAAAATGGTGCAGCTGTTGTTTTTTTCTTCACAAAAGCTGTCATCATAGATGTGTCTATACTGATATAAATTTGATCATGAGCACTCAAAATTTTAAGTTACTGAATTTTAATATCATGGTGTTTGCACAAATTTACAGTGGGAACTGAATTAGTGCAGGGTCCTGAACTCTTGAGTTTTGTGCAGAAATATGGAATCCAAGCAGAATACATCCAGAAATGTAGAGGTTTTCAATCTTGGATTTAGTCTCCCCATTGTGTTTCACACTGATATGCATATTCACAGAACATTTTTATAGTAGTAGGAAAAGTAAGTGAGAAATTTAGATACATATCATAAACAAGACAAACAGTATGTGGGGGGAGAAGATCATAAGAACAGGCTGGAATGGAGAAGTATAATAAAAACATAAGAACAGGCTGGAATGGAGAAGTATAATAAAAACAATGAGTAAAAGTGTGCCTCTTTTTTATGTGTACAACATTATTTTCTTAGCTTTAGTAATAAATTTCATCAAAAGGAAGACAATAAAGGGTGTACAGTTAACTAAACCAATATGAATTTAGCTACTTAAAAGCTGTATCAAATTGATTTTAACCTTCTGGTCTGTTTCTGTCCATTCTGGTGATATGTCCACTGAATCAGTATGGTTGGAAATATATTTGGCAGATTAAAAAAATTAAAAATCTTTTGGCAGATTATGATTATACCCTACTTCTTCCTGAGAGATGTGAATAATTTTATTTCTTGGTTTGTTGATTGTGATTGTTGCTCAATTCAAATGCATCATTGAAAAATATTGATGCATTCTCATACTTTGTTACAAATATTTATTACAGATGCATATCATCAGATATTGGTGAATATAGCTTGAATAAGTTATAACAGTTCTAGTTGGAACAATGAACATTAAGAGAAAATTTAAGTGAGCTAAAATGTAAACCTTTCGGCAGTTTGTGATGCAGGATTGCTTAAGACTTTTCCGTCTCATATGCTCACCATGAAAAATCCATTTGCACCAACTGATGATGACTTTTAGGTAACTATCAGAAAGGCATAAATTGGCGATATTCGACGATATTCTAAGGTCTACAAAAATTACTCAAGTCAAAAGTTATAAACTCATACAGCTGTGGCAAAAATGATTGACTAGTACCTTTGCTGCTGTTGCCACAGTTGATTAGTTGGTTGATTCAGTGTGGTTAGATTTTGGGGGTTTTGGTGATTTTTTTACAATATATTAGGTGGAGGAAGAACCCCGAAAGACCACCAACCTAAATTGGTTGATCTGTGACACAAACTCACTCTGTGAGATGTTTAAGTGATGTAAAAGCAAGCACCTTAGTACACTTGGGCACATCGAGCCTCAGTTGATTTGACGTTTATCTCCAACAGCTGAAGTCATTTAGACATGAGATCTCGGGGTTTCAGTAGATCATTACGGCCTTTACACCATTTTCAGATGAAGAGAATCTATATATGGCAACCAGATTTACTGCTGAAGAAAATCCAAGTCCTTTTGAGATACCAAACACCACTTATATAGAACCACTGACTTTCCACAACTAACTAGCAACATTCTCATTTACATATTGGAAGCAAGTAATCACATACCAATCATCTTGTACCGCTGCCATGGAAGTCTCATATGAAAGACAAGAAGTGGGAGATAGAAGCTGTGACAACTGGATTGAAAGTGCAGAATGTTACTGCTAGGCCATCAGTGATGATTATGATGCTGTTGACAATACAGTTAACTGCAATGACATTGATTTTATGAGTACTCTGGGAAAAATGATTCTCTGACTTTCATCCATTTTTTAAAATCTATGATATAAACATTTTTGACTTGCTATATTTTTTTATAATTTTATATTAGTCTTGCAACAAGGCATAAAAATAAGACATCGGTTACTGAAAAAGATGTTCTTACAAGAAACGATATAGTGTAAAAGTAGACAAATGATGCAACATCACATCCACAGGTATGATTGCTTGTTTTTCTTCTGACAAATCATATAAGTTTACCAAAACATTTATTGGAAAAAATAATAACAATGAATCATAGAATCTGACCACACATTTAAAGCAATACAAGATTTAACTATTATTCTAATCAAAAGCAGCATGCCTGAGAACAAAGAAAAATAGCAAGACATATTGATCACTTTAGGAAACACAGAGTTTAGTAAGGATACAAATTCATGATTTCTGTATTAGAATAGAAATATCTATTAAAAAATCTGTATTCATGGATGTTAAATTAGTAGGTATTAAGGGACTGATCAATGACATCTGCAGATAATAAGCCACCATGAAAATCTGTGATTTCACAGTATCAGAGACATACTTGGCTGACAGACAAACAAACAAAAGGACAAGACTGATTATAATGAATGACTACAAATAAAAATATGCAGTAGAATATATGATGTATATGAATTCAGTAGACTACCTCCAGCTAGCTGTCATTTAAATCGCTTCTGTCCCCAACCCAATATTAAAATCGCTTCTACCGCCCACTAACCCATAGCCAGAAATTATGTTAAAAAATATACTTCTGTAGGGGGCAGTGTTTCTCAATTAAAACACATCTGACGGTGGATCATAATTTTTTTAAATTGCTTTTGTTGTGGGTTGGTTGAATTTGAAAGTGCCTTCCCCCCGGAGGGTATATGTTTTACTGGAACAGCCCTGACTTTGTTGTACTCATTTGTTCATTAAAGGGTTTGTAGATGATGCAGATGACACTTGTGTTCATCTTTGTACTCATTAGGGACTAGTTATTACTGTTGTTTAAGCTTCCTCACAGATCTTGATGAATATTTCTGAGCCTTGAATTTTTTATTTTTTGCATCTGCCCTGATGCAAGTTGGTGTTACTGTGTCAACCAATGTCATATGTTCCAGAATGATTAATGTTGTTATGATGTCTATGGTGTCTGAAAAGTATGAAATTCTCCCACTTGCTGCTGGGCTTCACAATTCACCAAGTCCAGCTACATCAACCAGGGGCACCAGCACTGACAGGATGATGAACTTAAAATTACAGTGGACTCTAATTAGTGCCTTCTTCCCCTTAGTAACTCTATCGTTGTGCCATGCCAGGCAGGTGATAGAAGATGAAGATATATGGACATTTGACATGGCAGTAAATGGAGTTGATGCCCTTCCGCTTCTGGATGTGTCTAAAACCCCTCTAGGTCTTTCGACATGAGAAATCTCTCCTGTTTAAAGATGCTGTCAGGGACACAAATTAAGCCCATATTCTGTGGCACCCCCACTTGACCATAGCCAAGGGTATAACACAGAAGCTGGCACAAGGACAAGAAGTAGCCAGACATCAGAGAAGTTAGCAGATCCCCTCTACCACCCTGTGGCCACTGTTTCAAGGGGTAGTTACAGGGTTGACTCACCTCCTTAGCCACTTATGTCTCCTTGCCTGGATTCAAAGTCATCTCGGGTAGGGATTTTATTGGACCCTGGTCACAGATCCCAGTCATTATTCTTGAAGCTGTTGAACTTATATAGAGATGCTGCCTTGAATTCTACCAAGTTATTGCAGGAACACAATAAAGATCTATTAAAGGCAGCCCCACATGTCTTGGAATACTGGTTTGGCCTCTCAAGATTTGAGAGCTTTGTAGCATTGGTCATTGGCAACTGTTTGAAGCCTGGTGATGCTGGCAAAGATGTGCCCATAACCAAGGATTGTATTCCCAGTCTTTCATGTTTTAATGAGGGAATATTTTGTTACATTATTAATATTTTTCAGCTAAACAAGTTTATGTTTCTAGCATGTTAAGGGCATTTCAGTTTCATCAGATATTTGTTATGGTGATCTTGGATACCACCTTTGTCATGGTGTACCGCAGACACCAAGGAGGCACCCATGCCCCATCTCTTTGCTTGGAAGTCTGGAACTTCTTCAGTGGACAGTTTCAGTGATGATCTGACACATTCCAGGTAAGTGGAATATTCTAGTAGACAACCTGTCAGTGCAAGGACGTGCTGACATCGTAGAATTGACTCTGCACCAATTTGTAAGAAAGACTCTTTCTCATCTATGGGGTCAGCCATTAGTCAGTTTGTTTGCAAGGAGGCACAGCAACAAAGTACCACTTGATCATTTTTTGCAGATTCTTGCAAAGTATCTGAGTTTTTGAAAATTGCTTGAGTTTGAGGCCAGTTTCAAAAGTGCTGGAAAAGTGCTTAGTTGCTCTAGAAAAGTGCTTACACGTTTGGTTAACTCCTTGTATTTAAATTTATTTTTTGTACAAAAATAAAGGAAAAAAATGGACAAAAAGGCAATATAAGACACTCAGTCTTTCCCATTTCTCTGCTGTGTCACTTGTGTGTTCAATGAGACATCTGGTTGGGTCACTTAAATGTTCAGTGAGACATCTGGTTGAGTCAAAAGCTCATTGTGACATCTAGTTAGGTCACTTGTACCATATTCTCATTAGCACCTGCCCTCATTTTGGGATTATGTCCTGCTTGATAATAAACATGTAAACATAGCCATAAATGAACCCAAAATCAGGTAAACATGTTTACCATTAAAATGATCTGAATATCTAATCCACAATCGTAAAAAAAATTTTTCCATGTGTTCTGTTGTTTACAAAATAAATGTCAAGGTAAGGTACACCATGAACTTGATTCTGGATATGGTCAAATACATTATACAGATGTACATAACATATAATCATTAAGAAACTCTAACAAGCAATACAAATTAAATTTCCCCTTGAAAAGTACTTAAATTAAATGTCTTTATGAACCATGATTATGTCACCTTCCCACTATTCAGAATAAACACTCAAGTTCTTGAGTCAATTTCATTGTCACAACTCATCCAAAGCACCCCTTCCCCCTTGGTGTCAGTAGTCATTCCTTGATCTCCTCAACCTGTTGAATGACACCCCAAGGGAATTGCTGCTGAAGAGGGATCTGTTGTCTCAGATTAGAGGTCTTTCATGCATAACGACTACAGATGTTCTGGATTAAAAAAAAACGTTATAGGTTCTCTATCTTTAATATCAATAGGTATATAGTGCATTGAACAGGAATGCTGCCAGGAACTTGAAAGTGAAAAAAGAAAATGCACATCTTTCCTGATCTTCCTCACCCACAGCTTTATAGAAACCAAGGGGGAGCTTCCTATCCCACAGCTTTATAGAACCCCCTTCCAGCTAATTCTTGGCTTCATCACTGATCAAAACATCAGTGAGTTATTTAACCCTAGCCTTTTTTGTGCTCTGTCACAGGAAGCACATTGTGTAAGTCAGTGTCGCTTTAGTTTAAATTGAAAATTAATTTTTACTATGACTTCTGGAAACTGCTGAAAGCATCATTGAGGCATGCTGTGTAATTGTTTTTTTACTTCTTTTTGTTTTATAAACTAGGTTGTGGATGAGTTGGGAGGACAAATGCCACAGGATGCAGAGAGTTTGCTGAAACAACTGCCTGGAGTTGGGAGATACACTGCGGGGGCAATTGCTTCAATTGCCTACAACCAGGTAACTTTAATTTTCAAATTAAATTTCCAATTTAGGCTCAAAGCAAGATTTGTTTTAAATCATGGCTAGTGCCTTTTACTGTGATTGCTTATGGCCTATTTAATCAGATTTTGTGATCCTATGTCAAAAAATTGCTTTTTAAACTTAGTGTTTGTGTGCCAGTTCAAGCCATTGATGCTTCAGCTGTGACATTACCTGACTATTGGAGTTAATTTTACCATAGGAAACTCCTCTTGATAATCTTGCAGACAAACTAGTAATTGTTATAAAAAGCTAATATCCAATAAATTACTACAAAATATTGAATGGATCCAAGATATTGGAATTGATGCTGTTAGTAAATGAAAATTTTCTATGAATAGGATTGGAAATTTGTGTGTGTGTGTGTAAACATTCATGGTGTTACCTATTTCTATTACATTGGCCTAGAAAAAAACAAAGTGCCAGCCCAATGCACTACTTATTTCCATGCTGTTGACATTTGTCTCTGGATGCTTGAAGATTTTCACTTTTCTGGTGTCTTTAGATACATTTTTCTGTAGTTTCTTTTGCACCTGACATTTGCTAGCCAGTTCTTGCATATTTTAAACTTTCTGTTTCTTCCCCACTTGGCTATGGTGAAGGGCATGGTGTAGATGTTAACACAAAAACCAGATCAGTCCCTCTTCAACCCTTTCAGCAATTAGGTACAAAGTGCATTCACTGTGGATACAGGAGTATTCCAAGTGGGGATCTGAATGATGCCCTGGGCCCTTATTTCCCTAAAGATGTTCAAAGTTGTGGATCTTAAAGCTTGAACCCTGGTTATCATAGCTTCACACCCTCATTGCTTTGTGTGGTGACCATGTTAAAACATTCGAAGGAGGAGCCTCAGAGTGACCAACTCGTAGAGATTTCTGGAGGCGTTCACTAAGACGAGACGCTCTTGATGTCAGTGGCACTTTTGGTGTACTTCTCTACATCCATAGCGCTACTGTGTTACATACCTCAAAGAGTTTTCTAAGAAAGCAAGAATCTCTTGAAGGTGACACCACATGATGTGGAATCTTGATTCAGCACATCAGTCTCAACAGTTACTTGCCTAGCAATCGAAGATGAACAGTACTACTTGATGTCACTGTCCCAGGCCAAGCTGAACCAGTTAAAAGTATCCTCAGTCCAAGGCGTCTGCTGGTCCTCTGTCTAAACATTTTTAGCAGGATCCCAGCAAAAGTGCCAGACCCTCTTTAAAACACCTTCTCACAGTTCATTTGTAAATTGGAGCAGTCAGAAGGGCAGGGTAGGAAGTCTCCTCTCCCCTCCTTAAGAATGGAGGCAGTCAGCTGTAGTGAGTTCAATTTCATGATATCTCCATTGTGTAGATTTTGGCATTTTAGCATTGGGAGATAGCATACACTTAGACATCTTGACAAACTTTAAACGCCGAAGCCAAACCTATTGAAGTTTTTTTATTAGTTGGGCAACATTATTTAACTTGATCTGAAAAGCGACCTGTTACCATAATCAGAAGATTATTTTTTGTCTGTAAATTTTCAGACTGTCTCGGCTCATAGATCTTTATCCACATTTGATGCAGATTATGTGGACATGGATTTCAGTGATGGCATATTTGTTGTCGTGTTTAATATACTGCACGATGTCATTCTTCCCACCTTACCAGATTTCAAAATTTGTATTAAAGGAAGGACAGAATGCAAATTTGGGTCCTTTGAACTTGATTACAATGACTGAAATTCCTGTTTCCATCCATCATTGAATGTCATGACATTTCATTTGTGTAGATTTTGGCATTTTAGCATTGGGAGATGATGCAAGCTTAGACATCTTGACAAACTTTGAACACTGAAGCCAAACCTACTGTTTTATGCTGACTGAGCTCCTTAATAATCCAACCATAATCAGTTAATGTCTTTAATAATCCTTTCAGAATTACTTCTGACCACATGTAGTATAATCCATGTCACCAAACTTCAACACTGAAGCCAACTGACCATGCTGACAGAATCAAAGGGTGTTAATTGTTTTATGGTGTTTTAATGTAGCAAATAAATCATCTTGCACAGCTTGGGCCCGTTCAGTCACAGGTCACAGGCAGTAGTAATATAAATATACAACATTGGAAGCAAAGTTAGAAAAATTGAAAAGTTTTCTTTGTTAATTTTGCATACATGGGAGATTTCACTGAGTGATTGGAGGGATAGGAGGTACCCTGCATCATGGGAGGAAAACACTCCTATCTTGGAGGTTCACATGCATGTAAATCCAGGAGGCTGAGTCAGTATATCCCATTTTTTATAACAACCACATGTACAAATGTCTTTTGACATTTTTAGCATATAACAATCACATGTTTTATCACATGATTATATTGCAATCACATTGACTAGTGTCTTGTTATAATTTTACAATCATGTTTTGTTACATCATTATCATATAACAGTCACTTTTCCTAGTGTCTCATCACATCACTGTCAGATAACAGACACAATTACTATTATCATCTAATTATTCTATAACAGTCACATTTAAAAACATCTTGTCTCTTGATCTTACAAAAGTCACATTTTACTAGTGCCTTGTCACATCATTATTATATAACATTCTATGCAGCCAATTGAAATACAGCATGTCATTTGCTGCATGCAGCCTATTGTAGTACATTAAACTCTGGTATGTAATTTGTTGCATGCAGCCCATTGTGATACATTCAACTCTGTGGTATGTAATTTGTTGCATGCAGCCCATTGTAATAAATTAAACTCTGTGGTATGTAATTTGTTGCATGCAGCCCATTGTAGTACATTAAACTCTGTGGTATGTAATTTGTTGCATGCAGCCCATTGTGATACATTAAACTCTGTGGTATGTAATTTGTTGCATGCAGCCCATTGTGATACATTCAACTCTGTGGTATGTAATTTGTTGCATGCAGCCCATTGTAATACATTAAACTCTGTGGTATGTAATTTGTTGCATGCAGCCCATTGTAGTACATTAAACTCTGTGGTATGTAATTTGTTGCATACAGCCCATTGTGATACATTAAACTCTGTGGTATGTAATTTGTTGCATGCAGCCCATTGTAATACATTAAACTCTGTGGTATGTAATTTGTTGCATGCAGCCCATTGTAGTACATTAAACTCTGTGGTATGTAATTTGTTGCATGCAGCCCATTGTGATACATTAAACTCTGTGGTATGTAATTTGTTGCATGCAGCCCATTGTAATACATTAAACTCTGTGGTATGTAATTTGTTGCATGCAGCCCATTGTAGTACATTAAACTCTGTGGTATGTAATTTGTTGCATGCAGCCCATTGTGATACATTAAACTCTGTGGTATGTAATTTGTTGCATGCAGTCCATTGTAATACATTCAGCTTTGTGGTTTGTAATTTGTTGCATGCAGCCCATCGTAATACATTATACTAAACAGCATGTCATATATAACTATAGAGTTATAATTTGCTGCATGCAACCTATGTCATAATAATATTCATTTCATTTCATTAATTTAATAGTTAAAAACAGGAGTGTGAAGTCCTCAAATAGTGCATGCCAGCATATTATTGCAGAAACATTTTTTATATTAAAGACCAAAACTTTAAGTTAATGCAGTTGATGATTTATTGGTTGAAATCCTATTTTTCAGGTAACAGGTCTAGTTGATGGGAATGTGATCCGAGTTCTTTGTAGGCTGAGAATTATAGGTGGTGATAGTACCAGTCAGCCAGTCCAGGATGCGTTATGGTAAGAGAAAGAAAGACTTTCTGTCAAATATTGCAGATGACAATGATCTTTGTTTTGAAGAATCATGATCCAACTCCACACTTTTACAATGGAATCTATGTAGGCCATAGCCTAATTATCCTTCCTTAAGCAACAATTAGACTTCCTATTTTGGATTTTTTAAAATTTGGATGAAAGTGGAAATTACCATATTTATTGTGTTTTGAAGGGGGAAATCATGCACATAAAACAGAATCTCCCTGATGGTTAAATATCATTTGTGTTCCATGTTTTCAGTTTGTATTTGTAAAACAAAATCTGGGAATTTTTCAGTGTTTTTGTTTCTCCCAGACATTAAAACCAGGAAGAAAACAGGTTAAAAACACGCGCATGCACCCAACCCCCCGTAAAAACAGTATGATTTTATTACATAATAATAATAATATATACATTTTGGACAGTGTCTATCTTTTTATTTAAAGGGTTGATTTTTGTCCGTGATTCAGTTCCACATTAAATGAAAGTGAAAAAAATAGCCTAGAAACATCAGACATCATTTGATTTGCTGACCTCCACCCTGTTTCAGTTTTCACAGGACAGAATTGCTCCAGACTCAAAATTGTGGAAAGCTACTATTTCATAAAGAGTCAATGTTTAAGAAAATATGTTCCTGAAGGAATATGGTGGGGTATAAATTGGTGTAAATCAGTAAGAAGAACTGGAGATGCATGGTGTTATTGGTATACTGGTTTACCATGGTATTTTTTATATTGGTACATGCCATTGTACTTTTTCAGTGTACTGATACTTAGATGGTGTACGTTGATATGTAATGTACAAAAATTCCCAAGTAATCTTGTTATGAATTCAATGATATTAACAGCATGTTTTCTTTTTTCATGACAAAATAATGTTAAAACTGATCAACAAATTAAAATAAACATACATTCCATGATCTTTTTGGGGTGTGTTTTATGAGTTTTAACTTTTAATACATTATTGGCTATATCATGTCAAGGAAATGAGACCTAAGTGTCTTTCCCAAGGAAATACCAAGGCATCTGACCCAGGCTGGTCTGGGTGGGTATTAAAACCACAACCCATGATTATGAATTCATCGCTTTGCCAACTGGCTACCATTACTCCCTGAATTGTTACTTGGCATTAGCCAATTCATGCATATTATGGTTAATAAAGAATGGGTGGGGGAGTGATGTCAGTTCAACAGACTGACTATAAGTATTAGGAGACAAACTATTAATATGTTTCTAAAATTATAGACAGGACTTTGCAAACTTACTGTTTGATATCTGAATAAACAAATCTGTAACCTTTTGGTTAAAAGGTCAGAGTTCAATGTCACCAACAAATAACAGATGAAAAAGATTTAAGTTATGAAGCACATTGTGGCACCAGTCTTTGAGGATCGTTTACTCTGTAGGGAAAAAGAAATCTAGATGCTGGGCAAGACAAACATTTAAGGTTACAATGACTGAAATGAAGAAAAATTTACCATATATAACAAGTTGTTTTTTTTTCAGAAATAGTTTGCCTTTAGGGCAAGAAAGTCAAGGTCAGGGTTACCAGCATGCAATGTAGTTCAGAGTTAGGCATGTTCTTCTTGAGCCTACTATAGAACTTTTGAAGACAGACAGCCATACAATATGCTGTTTACTGTTCTCTTGCTGCTGTTGAAGAAGGGACAGTCATACAGTATGGTGCTTACCCTTGTTACTATTGAAGAAGGGACAGCCATACATTATGCTGTTTACTGTACTCTTGTTACTATTGAAGAAGGGACAGCCATACAGTATACTGTTTACTGTATTCTTGTTACTATTGAAGAAGGGACGGCCATACATTTTACTGTTTACTGTACTCTTGTTACTATTGATGAAGAGACAGTCCTACAGTATGCTGTTTTTTGTTTTGTTTCAGGCAGCATGCAGAGAGGCTGGTTGACCCAGATGCCCCAGGAGATTTTAACCAGGCCATGATGGAACTGGGGGCAGTGGTCTGCACACCAAAAAATCCAGATTGTAACAACTGTCCTCTTAAAAACTGCTGCAAAGCTTATTCTCAGGTTAAAAGATGCTCCCATATTAAGAACAATGCATTTTTAGCTAACCTGGCCACAAAATCAGATGATCTTATGGTATGGCCCTTAGTTGAGTGTGTCTTATCACTCTTGGTCCAATATTTTCTAATTATGACTTCACAAAAACAACTTGATCAATCAGTACAAAACATTTGGAGTAGTTGGAGTAAGCATTAAGCCCTTATTTCTTGGTATAAACTATGCCCAGCTTATATCAACTATGGCTGTGTATGAAAAAAAATATGGAAAAACCTTTAAACAGTCACACAATAGAATATAACTATATACAATGCTTTCTGCATCAGTGCCTTTCAGGATTGTTTAAAAGATGTTATTTCAGTAGCAAATATTATTGTGGTTGCTGAAAATAGCTTTTTGATCATCTTTTCAAGAAACATTAAGCAGAATATGATCAAATTTTAGAGCATTCAAGCAAAAATGACCTGTCCAGTTTGATTAAATATTTTGATGATGTTTTTCTTTCAGATATGGCTCCATATACTAAAAATAGAAAATCTTCAAATGGCTTTCTAATGGAAATAGAATGATTCAGATGGTTTGGCATTATGGTATTAAGTCTTGTGTTTACATTAATTCAGTATGAAATTCATGAAGTTCTGAACAATTCCAAATTTCTGCTTACCATAGCTCAAGATAATGAACTCTTTTCATTAATTTCACTTGAAATGAGCATTCATGTGAAATACATGCATTTTTCAATAGGTCCAAAAGCAGAAACAAGAAAATGGAAAGAAGTTGGTTACAAATGGGAAGTCTGGTGATAATACTGTGCTTGACATTGAATGTGGTAGGTCTTCCAAAATATTTTCTTGCTTAAATGTGGTAAGTCTTCCAAAATATTTTATTGCATAAGTGTGGTAAATCTTCCAAAATAATTTGCTTGAATGTGGTAAGTCTTCTTAGATATATTATTGCTTGAATGTGGTAAGTCTTCCAAGATATTTTATTGCTTGAATGTGGTAAGTCTTCCAAGATATTTTATTGTTTGAATGTGGTAAGTCTTCCAAAATATGTTATTGCTTGAATGTGGTAAGTCTTCCAAAATATTTTATTGCTTTACCTCTTGAAGGATGAACCTCAGCCAGACTGCGTACCTTACCATAGTTTACTGACAGTAGAACACATTCTTGTTGTATCAACTTCCAACATGTGTTACCGACGTTTTTGATGTCAGGTTTATTAAGAAAGAGATTATTATGAACTTTCTAAAAGAATGCAGTTTGTTACAAATTTTGATATTTTAGAATTTCACTCTTTTTTTGTTTTTTTTGTTGGATGTAATCTTTTATTTTCTCCAACAAAGTTTGGAGGTGATAAAGCAGTTTACTTGTATGTTTACACATTAATTGGTTTGTTCATTTCCTTTTTGTGCCCTCATTATTGTGGACCCTATTTCACTAACACCTAGGAATGTTGGTTTGTGGGATAGAAACTTAGCCATACTGAAACAGATCATTGTGACCTTATTGCTCTTGGGGTGACTTCTTAATTTTCAACTGTTCATTCTTTACATCCTCTCTATCTTGGACCTAACTTTACTTACACTGGTGAAACTTTGTATGTGGCTGCATCGCGATGACAATACATCAGCCATACTAGAATTAGGTTTGTGTGGCATGATGTATTGACTTAATTGACATTGTTATTTTTTACTGTTCATTTGGAATACACTTGATATATTTTACCCTATTTTTCCTACACTCATGGAAATTAGTATGTGGATACATCCTGATGAAAGTAACTGAACCATACCAAATGTAGGTCAGTGTGACACAATTTAACACTTGAGTGCCTTTTGTATTTTAAGCTGTCTATTTGTTACACCCTCTTGTACCCTATTTCACTAACAATCATGAAATTGGTGTGTGAATAAAGAATGCACGCTTAGTTCAACAGGCATTCCTTGGCTGCTGTAGCTCTTCAAACAACTGAAATGGCCATAATCAGGGTGTGAAAAACACAACCATATGTTTGTTCATGGATTTACTTTGATGTAACGAAAGGCATCAGGGAAAGTATTGTGCCGATAAAATAATTAGACTAAAAGCTGTGCAACAGTGCCACTATGGGCTGCCAACTAGGAGATATTCAGTACTGTCAGAACAGAGCTGCACAGTACAGAATGTTATGGCAATAAGATGTTTACTATCCCATAATACATATCCGAGTCAACATCTTGTATTTTAGAACTGACATCATATAATGTGACAGAAGATCATGAGCCATGCTGTTTTGTTTTATTGATTAATTTGATTGATTGATGTAGACATTAAAAATAATGTCGATATATCATACATGATGTTCAGCAGTATGTTAACTTTCAGCAAATACGTCTGTGCAGGCTGAGTGTATGGAGATTCTTCATTTTAGTTGTACTTTTTTTTACACCAAAGTTCAAACAGCCACTGCTGGTTCAAAGCTTATGGATAAACAGAGGAGTGATTGAATGATGCAGATGAATCCTGGTTAAGATTTTTACTGGCAAGATTTAAAAAACACCCCAATAACATGAGCTAAAGATAGAGATTATGATTTTTCATTTTTTTAATGCTAATGAAAAAAGGGACACCTTATGGCACTTTTGTTCTGCTTTCATTTTCATTTTTTGTATGCCTTACTCAGAGGGCCCAAGCATGACTATATTGCTTTGCTCCCCTCTTTTTTTCAAATTTAAATTTGGACAGTGCCCAAATTGACTCAAGCCTAGATACAACCCTGATATATCCCTTCAGTATCATCAATAATTTGATTATATACACCATCATTTAAAGAAGTTTAATATCTTGCTGTTTACTTTTATATCAAGGTTCAACTTTTATAGAATTTAGCAATTTTTTACCTTTTAGTTTATATATCTTAATTGTTACTTAGCACTATATAGCCATTATTGTGCTGATGTGCTGCCAGTCCCCATGCATAAATTGCCCTTAAATAATAAGTGATCACTTTTATTACAATATAGCAGTTATATTGTTTTGCACATAGATATCAACCTTAAGGATTTGTATATCATTATTTTTTTACATTATCTTGCATGTGCAGTCAAGAAATTTGATGGGTTTGGTTATATGTTTGCATTGAGCTCACTTTTCTGGCACTTTTATTCCAATGGTTCACGCTTTGTATGCATTAAGTATGAATGATTAAAAAATACAGACTGTGTGCAGGTTTTTTTTCTCTTCTTTTCAGCAGTGGATGGGTGCCACCTGTGTCTTACAGAATCTGACAGTTATGATGAGAGGTATAAAGACAAAATGTAGAAGGTCACCAAACTAATTTTATTATGAGCATCATGTAGCATGGCCCTTTTCATCATGTAGCTTGGCCCTTTTCATCATGCAGCATGGTCCTTTTCATGATGTAATATTACTCTCTTTATCGTGTAATATAACTATCTTCTTCATTTAACATGGCCCTTTTCATCTTGTAGCATCATGTAACATGTCTCTTTTCATCAGGCAACATCATATGACACATGTCATCATGTAACATCATTTGATAAGACCTTCTGCAGAGCAGGCATTTTTCGTCAGAATTTTTGTTCAAATATTTTATAGAGATATTTTGAATAACACCATCTTTTTTGCATCGCAAGAAAACTCGCAGGCTAGCATGCTTACAGTAAAAGTCTGTAGCATTATTCTGAATGTAGAAAATGAATAAAAGTATACTAACTGTAAAAGAGGTAATAAGATGCATATCAGAATATTTTTGTAAGTATATGCGACTCCTATTATTGCACCTTTTTATAAGGTATAGCATATTGTGTTATGATGCTGGCCAGCCAGTTGGATTCGTCCATCTTTTACCAATTTTGTTTTCACACAACAAGTCGGGGTGTCCTCCATCTGCATTTACCAAATGTTGTGGATGTCTTGCATTTGGAGTGAAGAAGAACCCTGTTCATTTCAGGATAACAAAAAAACTGGTAAAGATCACCAATACTGAAAGAATAAAAATGGTTTCTGCACAATGACTTAAGTTATTCATCTAAAGTAGCAGACTTCTGGGTGCTTTGCACTTTAGGTAAGGAAAGAAAACCAGTTGATTTCAGGGTCCAGTGGTCAAGATCACTGACTGAAAAAAATAAAAATTGTTTCTGCACAATAACATTTGTATCACATTAAAATCTGGACCTACGTTTGTGGGCAGCTTGTATTTGGGCGAAGGAAGAGCCACATTGATTTTTGGACCAAATGGTTGAAAGTATGAATTGAAAAAGAAAAATGATAATATCTGTTAAGGACTTAAGGTCAAATGCCAAGGTCACTGACTGAAAGAAGAAAATGGTTTTCACGCAAGAACATTAGTTCTACAGAACAAACTTAGACGATACTTTGTGGAAAGCTTGCATTTTGGGTAAGAAATGTCCCAGGTCAAGTTCACTATACCTAAAAGAAGAAAAACTGGTTTCTGTGCAGAAATTTCAGTTCTCAGACATGTAACTTCACTGAGATTGTGGGTGACTTGATTTTGGGGTTTAAAAATATGGAAGGTCTAGGTTACTGTGATTGAAAGAAGAAAAACAGTTTTTGCACAAAAACTGAGTTTTACATCACTGACCTTGACCTAATGTGGATGGCTTGCACTTACAGCTAGGAAGAAGACTACTGATTTAGGGATTTAAAGGGGAAAAGTCAAGGTCACTGTGACTGAACAATGTTTTAAGGATTTTGTGTGAGTAACCATACTCTGTTATTTTATGTAAATTTTACAGAATTTTAACATCTTTATATTTTATATTTTGTTTTCCCAATTTTACATATTTGAAACTGTTTGTGCAATTCATTTTGCATTTTTTTGAACTTTAAGCTTGTATTGGTACTGCATAGCTACATTTGTGTTGAGGTGCTGTAAAACACTACTACATACTTTGCAACTGAAAGAAGAAATTTGCAACTTAAACTGCAGTTTGTGGCTTGCACTTAAAGTATGGATTCAATCTATTTATTTGGGGGTCAAAAGTTCAGAGGTCAGGATCATTGTGGCTTAAAGAAAATTGAGTTTTGCAGAATAACATTTATTCTGAGGTAAGTTCCTCTCTCAAGACTTGATGGATTGATTGGACTTACATTTCTGTTTTCTTAAACTAAAAGATTGAAAACCAGAAAGTTTTGTAAAATTCAAAATGATTTATATCCTTAAAAAAGAAAGAAATATTAAACACAACTTACAGTATGATGAATGAAATACTAAATAGTCCTAAAAGTTCTATCAGAAGTCCAAAAGTGTTGAGTAATCCAAATGAGTTCCAGTGGTAATCCAAATTAAGTTCACTATGTTGTGCTGATGTGCCAGTTGTCTTGCTGTATTAGTGTTATAATCCAAAATGTCTTAGATGAATTCAGAGTAATTAAATACAGCTCTACCAAATCCAAACAGTCTGAGCTCATTGTAATTACATTGCATATTGAAATAAATAAATCCACTCAGTGATCACTGCTGGTCATAAAATGTGCTTTTCTTGGTAAGATGGATTTATAGATTTGTCATTGCCATTTTGATACTAACAAAAGTTATACATCAAAAGAAATTTTATAATTTAATTGCAGATGTTTTGTGTTTTCTACTAATGCTGTTTGTAATGAATGTAAAAATGCACTTATTGCCTGCTAGTGTTCATATTGAACCTTAGTAATTCTAAATGATGTGCAGTCAAATGTGTCCTAAGCTGTTGCACATGGGGAAAAGGACTAACTGGCCTTTGTAAACAGGTGACTGCTGAATGCAGGTTCAACTTGATTCTTGAACAAATGGCATGCATTATGAATCATTATTGTCTTCTTTATTATTATTATTATTATTATTATTATTATTATTATTTCAGGCAACTGGCATAATTGCCATTTCAAAGATTTCACGTTATAAACTTATCTTTCATAAATTTTGGTGAAAAAGGTTTTATTCATGGATTTTTTAAAGCGTTCCCTCAACCATTACTACATTTTTGCTCATATATTTCGTAAGAAGGTAGCAAACTCTGCTGCTTATATATTTGGTAAGGAAGTTGCAAACTCTGCTGCTTGTATATTTGGTAAGGAGGTAGTCAGATCATCTGCTTATATATTTGGTAAGGAAGTTACAAACTCTGCTGCTTGTATATTTGGTAAGGAGGTAGTGAGATCATCTGCTTACATATTTGGTAAGGATGTAGTGAGATCATCTGCTTATATATTTGGTAAGGAAGTTGCAAACTCTGCTGCTTGTATATTTGGTAAGGAGGTAGTGAGATCATCTGCTTACATATTTGGTAAGGATGTAGTGAGATCATCTGCTTATATATTTGGTAAGGAAGTTGCAAACTCTGCTGGTTGTATATTTGGTAAGGAGGTAGTGAGATCATCTGCTTATATATTTGGTAAGGAAGTTGCAAACTCTGCTGCTTGTATATTTGGTAAGGAGGTAGTGAGATCATCTGCTTACATATTTGGTAAGGATGTAGTGAGATCATCTGCTTATATATTTGGTAAGGAAGTTGCAAACTCTGCTGGTTGTATATTTGGTAAGGAGGTAGTGAGATCATCTGCTTACATATTTGGTAAGGATGTAGTGAGATCATCTGCTTATATATTTGGTAAGGAAGTTGAAAACACTGCTTGTATATTTGGTAAAGATGTAGTGAGATCAGCTGCATATATATTAAATCTGTAACAGAAATATCCTAAATATAGAAAATCTCAACCCAATGATTAACAGATCACTGCTGTTCAAAGACTTGTGATAACTTTTACAATGAAACACTATACCCATAATGTACTTACTATCACTGTGCGAAAGTGTTAATCCTCAGTACTGTGTTCATGCAGAATCTGGCACAGCATTCCTTGAAAATTATGAAGTAGCAGAATATCTTGTATGAAATAATGACTGTAGTATTGATCCTTTATCTATTCCTGAATTAAAAAGAGTATCCTAACAACTAAATGCCTGTTTTCTTTTCAAACATGCATGGAAATTTAATGAATCTCTGTTATTTACATTGTTGTATTCATTCAAGCATTCAGAGTCGTGTAGTTTTCGATACCCTTATAATACTTTTTGCAGCTTTAAGGGATATTTTTTACTTGGAATATTTACAATTGACCTATCCAACAGAAATGAGCAGTGTTCATAAGCTGAACTTGATTTGTCACATTTTAAATTATACATAGAAGGAGCTTAATAGACCTTATTGTATAGCCAAACTTGTTGAATATATCAAATTTGATCAGCTAAAGCCAATGTTGGGGTAAAATTAGCTATGTTTTATTCATTTCTGATGGATACATTTAGTGTGGTTATCAATGCATCCCCCAACCGCACACACACAAAGAATGAGGGGTGAAGCTATAATAATACCAATTTATTTTGAGTATTTACTGTATATACAAGTACTCACATAGAAACCTGTTCATGTATAAGTTGCCCCCCCCCCCAACTGAATAGGTATAAACACTAAAATGTGCATGACCCATGTATAAGCCAACCCATAGGTCTGAGACGACATCACAAGATGCATGGGGTAAGCTCTAAATGCTTTCATTCAGCCAACTTGCATTAGCAAAAGTTACTCGTATAACTCTCTCGGGGTTGGCATTTATGATTATTACATAGAAATGGTATAAATCTGTTTGAAAAGTCAAGACATTTATTTAATTTTCTGTTTTCTTATTGTTTCTGCCTAATTCAGATTCATATTTAACTCGATTGGACGATGGCAATAAATGAGCATTCACGGGATGCTGTAACACTACCTCTCCCTTTTGACTCGATTATTGTTTTGTTTATGCGTTATTGCATTAGACTTTTTACATCAGTGCACTGGTTATTACATTTTTATTTTGCATTGAAATTATAAATACCTTTCTCATTACATTATTATACCAATATGACAGCAAGGAACAACAATAGGGTTTGATTCAATGCTCACAATTGGAATCGGATCACAATTAATAGTTCTGGTTCAGTACCCACGAATGTAGTCCCAGTCTATTTTTAGAACATTTTGTTCTGTCTTCTTTTGGTGGTGATACAAGAGTTAGATTTATGTGTTCTTGGTAGGGATTTAAAGGCATTGTTTATTCTTTAGAATATGAGCTTATGGTGTGGTTGTCTCTGTGTGTTTCGGCGACAGTGCACAGTGAGTAATAAGTCTTGGTGATGATCTGGAAGTGAAATCTGTGTTCCATTGCATGCTGGTTTGTTTACAGTCCAGCCTCAAAAAAATGCTGGTGAACCTTTGAAAATAACTTCACCGTGAAGTGGTCTTTGAAGGTATTTTAGATTAACATATGATTTGAATTGATTGTCATGCAGTGGAAAGTACAGTACTGGGAAACAAATATAGAGAATATATAGTACAATTAATTGTGTTCTGGGTCCTGTTAGTATAGTATTGATTCAAGTTTAAATTGGTATAAAATCTTTATTATTAATGATAGACACATGAAATTGTAATATGTTATGCATATTGACTTTGAAAATATAAGAATGAAATAAAAGTACAAAATTAATTTTTATTTTAAAAATTTAAATGATTTTTTTTCAAACATTTAATTTTAAATTTCCCCAAAAATGCAAATATATAATATTTATTGGGAATGATATTAAATAATATCAGCAGATTTGTATTCCTGCACCGCATACAAGCTGCAATGATTGATAATTGTCAAAGTTTGTCAGAGAAAATATCTTTGTAATGTTATGAGTCTATGCTCTTAAAGGTAACAGAAAAGCGTGAAGATAACAGGCTTTGTAAAATTTAACAAATAAATATGTACCTAAAATTCGAAGTGAAAAATAAGTGATAAAAGCTTAAAGTATTGTGAATTAAGTCCAAAAATAATTCATGAATTAAACAAAACAAGTCCTATCAATAAAAAGTTCTAAATGAATCAGAGTTCAAATCCCAATGGAATCCAAGATGGAAGGCAATGATATATGTAGTAGTCAGCATTGTACTGATGTGTCAACAGTGTCTTGTTGAATCACAGAAAATATTATTCCAGTTTTTGAATTCTCTATAATTTCCAAGGAATGTCTTTGTCCAAGAATTATCAGAGTACTTATATATTTCCAGCGAAAAGAATCATTTGAGTTTCAATAATTTGAAGAAAATAAATTTAAAAAAACAGTCCAAACTGGACACAACATAAAACAGCTTGACATGTCAAGTGTTAAGGCACAACTAATAAAATTCTTATATCATCAGCTATAAAACTAGCTACAACGCAAAAGATTCCTGGATGGGTGTCAAAAGTTCATCCTTCTGGAAGAAATAGAAGTTTGTTAGCAATATCCAAACTTGTTATTTCCCTCTTGAATAATATTGCTTATAGTAATATATTTTAATTTAGTACATTGTCACTTGACTTTCCTGTATACTGATATGTACTAATGTTTGCACCAATGATCAAATCTCTGTTTGCTGTGATGTAAGCGACCTTTCACCCCATTTTACAAACCTTAGGTAATTGTGCTAATATTATGAACTGAAAGGCAATTACACATCAAAGTACTGACTTAGTTGCTGGTCAAAATTTCCTCCCAACCCAAGCCAGTTTCAGGGTTTTATTGATTGACTGGCCTATAATGATGTCAGAAAACAAAAGACAAATCTGCTAATTATAAACAAAGAAGATGCCGAAACATCCATCTTTCCTTTGTGGAAAATTATGATTTTGTTCAGCCAAAACACAAAAGTAAAATAGATTGATGATGATCTTAGTTGATCTATATCAGAATTTTAGCCTCTATTATTACCATTCTTTCATGAACATGTAACAGTTATGCTAATTGTGCCTTGCACAATTGAACGTCTGTACCTTTTCATTAATATTTCCTCAATTTGTAGCATTGTTTATAAATCATTGAAAAAGATTAACTCGTGAGCATGTGGATCAATGAATAGCTGAAGTGCTATCTGGAAGAATGCGATTTGGTTGAAAAAATGAATAAAGAAAAATCTGCCTCTAATATGTTTGGGAATAGACAAGGATTAAATTGATGCTAGGCGTGATTTGCACTGTGTAATACTATACATTGTAATACAACCTGGCCTCCTGGGTAACTCAAACCGGCCCCTTGAATCATGAAGTCTTTATTTACTTTTATTTAATTTTGTGTTGGAAAAATCAGAAAAAATATGCATATGCAAAATAATAACAGCAGTCATAAAAAGTTTATAACAGTTTAGTAAGTGTTCACCGAGAATGTATTTTTTTTTCACGTGCTACTTAGGATTTGAAGAACCAAAACAATGGTCCCTTGCATCTGCTCCTGGCTCTTCGAAGAAGTGAAATCATCGTGACCACCTGTGGGGTCCATAGGCTAAATTATTTAAAGCTGTGCAGCCTCAACCAAATCAACAGACCCATCTCTGGAGGTTGGCTCTTAAAAGGCATGTTGTAGGCCTGGGGAGGAAGTTCACTGGCTCTTCCTCCATTCTTAAGGACAGGGGTGGACAGCCCTAGTGACTCTGCTGTAAGGGTAAATTGCTGGGTCCTTTCTTTCATAAAAGATTGTTACCAGCTTTGGTTTTGGGAACTCAGTCCTCTAATAAAGTTCCCCATATTCTTCAGATAGTTAAACGTGATGCACTTCAAGGAAGAGGTTCACTCCCTTCTTTGGAAGGGTGCAATAAAGAGGGTATTAAATGACCAATCTCCAGCCTTCAACTTCCAGATTTTCCTGGTTCCCAGGAAAGGAATTGGGCCATCTTCATCAGTCTGCAGGATGTTTACCTTCACATCCCTTTTTTCAACATGAAGTAGCTAAGGTTTTGCTTATATGTGTAGGCCTTCCAATTTTGAGCTCTGCCATTAGTCTAGCCTTCAATCCAAGATGTTTTGCCAGGGTCATGGGAGTAGTTGCAGCATCTTTAGGCATCCCAGTTCTTCATTACATTGATGATTGTTGATCGACAGTGGCCTTCTAGTGACCATAGACTAGATTTGTAAAATCTAGAGATATCTGAGCTCACTTCTTCGCAATATTTTGTCTATGTGGCGATGAATTTCCTCATGAACGTAGGATTAGTCCATATTCATCGGGACAGTAGACGAAATCCTTGCCCAGCTGGAGGAGGGTAGAACAAAGACCATATTGACAGCTCATCTTTTTCTCTCTCTGTTCGGGACCTTGGACTCCACAGTAGTCCTGGTTCTCCTAGGCAGATTGCACTTGTGTGCTCTACAGTTTCTCCTTTTGGTGGTGTGGATTCCACACCCCTCGAAAGGTTAGATTTCTTTGGGTCATGATTTCCAGCATCATCTGATTTGGTTGACAAATTCCCCCACCCAGGCCCCGATTGGCCGAGTGGTCTAAAGCGCTCTTCATTACGGATCACTGCCATCTCACCTCTGTCTGCAGCGGTTCGAGTCTAAGATTCAGCCAATGTGGGTATGTGAGAAAGCTTGCCAGTAGCTTCTCGAGGGTCGGTGGTTCTTTCCAGGGCTTTCCCGGGTTCTTGCTCCACCATTAATACTGGCCGCCATGTATAGCCTATCGTGTGCTGAAAAATGGCGTTAAACCCCACAACAACAACAACAACAACAACAACAACCCCCACCCAATCCCATCCCCAAGCCCAGTCCTACCTGTTCACAGAGGTGTCAGATTCAGGTAGTGAGCCATCTTGAGCCAGATAAACCGATTGTTCATAGTTCTTGGTCCTGGGAAGAATTTACCTCCACATCAACAATTTAGAAATAGGGCAGTATTCTTAAATCTATAGGACTGCATTGACAAAATAAGAGGTCTTCCCCAGCAGCACAGTGGTGGTGGCATATTTCAGGAGACAAGGAGGCACACATGCACCTTCACCGTGCACAGAGGTTTGGAACCGCCCTCTCTGGGCTGCTTCAGAAGTACATACTGTCTGTTTTTGCATCATTCCAAGCAAAAAGAATAGTTTGGCAGTCTGTCAGTAAATGGGAAGATAGTTCTCACAGGATGGTCACTTCTCCAGTCCATGGCAGACTCTTTATTCCAAGTTTGGGGACCTGCCTTGTGGACTTATTTTGCACCAAGCCAAACAACAAGCACTCTTTTATATTCCCCAGTCCCCAACCAGAGTGCCTGGGTAGTGGATGCTTTCAGCCTGAAATGGGATCATCTGTTCATTTATGCCTTCCCACCCTTCAGGATGATCCCACAAGTGCTACACAAAGTCAGATATTCACCTACTCAGCTTAGTTTAATTGCCCCTCTGTAGTTCAACGATCTGATAAGTCTGCTGTTGGACCATCCCAATACCAACTTCGCAGCCCACAGATTCTCCCTTGACTCATCTCAGATGATCTCTCCACCAAGAAATGTTTGATCAAAGTTGCCAAGTGCATCATTCAATCCATGGAATAATCTGTATCTAAGATGACAAATGGATAATCTTTTGGTATTCCAGAAAAAGGCGTCAATCCTAGCTGTCCCTCTGTGAGTGCAGCGGCTGATTTTCTTCTCATCCTTTTTGTAGAGAAACAGTGCTAGGTTTCTACTATTAAAGGCTAATGAGTCAAATTTTCAAAAGGCCCTGCTATTGGAACAAATTCCCATATAGTAGACCTCATAAGGTATATTGAGCTGCACAGACCAGTGTCTCACTCGCTAATGCCTAAATGGAATCTTTTTGTGTCTTTTGGTCTCCTAATAAACCCCCTTATGAGCCTTTGGGTGAAGCTTCCTTCAGAAACCTTATCCTTTAATGGTCTTCTTGCCTGCCTTAGTGTCTGCAAGACAAGGAGCTAGAGCAGTTCTGTATCAGTTCAGTGGGAATTTTGAATCAGTTTCCTTACTTTGTCAACCAGAAATTTTTTAAACAAAAAACAGCTTCCATAGTTTGCTCCACCCCTGATTGAGACCCCAGTCAAAGCCATATCTGTAATGGGAACTGTCATGATCGACTGTTATGTCCAGTTGTGTCATAATGTTTTTATCTGGCAGCCTCTGTTATGTCCATTTGTGTCATAATATTTTTATCTGGCAGCCTCTAAAGGATTATGTCCAGTTGTGTCATAACCTTTATATCTGGCAACCTCTAAAGGGTTATGTCCAGTTGTGTCATAATGTTATTATCTGGCAGCCTCTAACGGGTTATGTCCAGTTGTGTCATAACGATTTTATCTGGCAGCCTCTGAAGGGAGAAGGATAAGCATTAAGCATCTTTTCCACCCCATTAAAGGTTCAGCTTCCCCGTTCTAGGTGGATTGCATTAACTATCAGGAGAGCTTACTTGTTTCTTTCTGGTAGCGACCTGTCTTTCATGAAAATTAAAGCACATAAAGTTCAAGCCATCGCAGCTCATGACCCTTTCTAACTCAATAGTCTTTGATGAACATGATAAAAGCGACATTTTGGCACTCTGACACTAATTTCTCCTCTTTTTATCTTCACTTGTTAGCCCACCAAAGAGAAGGAGTCTTTTCACCAGGCTCAATCATCATTGCCCAGAGTGTGACCCACGCAGACTTCTTTCAACAGTACAGGGTTTCTCAGGACAGTCTGGCTTTCTGGAATCTTCTGATTCACCCATATGAGAGGTCAAATTCTTCATCATATGGTCGTGGTATTTTCGGCCTGAAAAAGTAACAGCTATGCAATAGCAACATTATTACATCATTAAAATTAGTTTTACCCCTACAGAAAACTACATTTTGATGATTTCTTTTTTTAATGTGCAAGAATTGAATGATTCTTTTTTTAAATTATGTGAGAGTGGACAAGAAACCCCTGGCTGTGAATAGAACAATGCATTTTAAATGCCTTTATTGCCCCCAAAATGGTTTATACTTTTAGGCAGATTGGGTCAATGAAGGTTACATTGAAGTGGAAAATACTAACCAAAATATATCTCATATGACTTAGTTCAAATTCTTAGAATTTAATGGTATTGATTTTACTTTCTCTGTTTGTTAGTTTAGGAGTTACGAATTATCCTAGAAAAGGCAGAAAGAAGGAGGCAAGGGAGGAACGAACAGCTGTGTGTATCCTCTGCAGAAGGTGTTCAGATAATTCTACCAAGTATTTTGTAGTACAGAGACCAAAGAAAGGTAATTAATTGATTCTGACAAATAGCATATAAAGGAAAAAATTATTGTGGTTTTTTTTTCACAATTTTGGGATTGATCAGAAATTTTTTGAAAAATACAGCCTTGCAGAAATTCGGGGAGTTTATCACTTTTTGCCATTAAATTGCAAAAAATTAAACTGACATTTTCTCAAATTGTACGTCTGCAAAAATGTATTATCTTGAACAGTTTTGCTTATATGGTAATAATGACTGAATTTGCTGTAAATGTGACATTAAAATAGCCGTGTTCTTAAACACAGAAAGGGGGAGGTAGTTCCTTTTTATTCTCAGCAATGTGCTGTTTATATTTACTTCAATACCAAGAAGTGGAGTTGTTCCTTTTTGCAGACAACAAAATAACAAAATGATGAGGTGTGCACTTTACTGCGGTCTCTACTATTCATCTGAGGGACCCAGAGTGGTCTAAAGCGCTCTCCATTACGATCACTGCCATCTCACCTCTGTTTGCGTGGGTTCGAGTCTCAGATTTGGCCAACGTGGGTATGTGAGAAAGCTTGCCAGTGGCTTCTCATGGGTCGGTGGTTCTTTCCGGGTTCTTCCTCCACCATTAATACTGGCTGCCATGTATAGCCTATTGTGTGCTGAAAAATGGCATTAAACCCTACTACAACAACTATTCATCTGCTGTATAGCAGGAAAAAGTTATAACTATTCTGTCACAAATGCATGCAACTCTCTGAAGCATCTTAGTGACGATATTTTGCCAGAAAAAAATCTTTGACTCTCTAAATAACAAATTTTGAACCTTCATTTTAAGGACTTCACCCTTTTAACCAGTTTTATTTTAAATACTTTTTGCAGAACTTTGTCATCTTTTTAGCTTTTATCTTGTCTTGTAAAAGAAAATGTTTGCTTTTATTTGGAGTAGTTTCTTCTGAAGAGTTTAGGAATTTTCAACCATTATATTATTTACAACCATTTTAAGATCTTTGCCATTCATCTTGAAGGACTACTTATTTACATTTATTTGGAAGAGTTTATTGTAAATTTCATTTTTTTTTGCAATTTGTCAATTTGTAGTATGCTTTTAATTGTCACCATACACCCAGCATTTAACTAATGTACAGGTAAGTCCAGATACATGCATGCATACCTGTCAGTAGTGATAACTTGTGGGGAAAAGGCAAAACATGTACAAATACCATCTACCAAATATTGTGATTATTATTATTATATTAGCAGGATTTTTTTATGCACGTGTATGTTGTTCTCTTTCAAATTTATGTTCCACATATAATTACAGTATCCTGCTAACTTTAATCCATCCTAGAAATTAAATCATCACCAACTTAAAAATATTGACCCATCTTAGTTTGTTTACGCTGTAAACAAATATCTGATTTAGTCTGTTGCTCAACTCGTCAAGATCAAAAGACAGTCGGCTTATGTGAGACACCTGTGCTGAACAGAAAATCAAAAGAAGCTGTATATTGCGATTCAGTGTGACCCATGAACGAAAACTTCACCTGCTTTCACAGAAACATTTTGAATATTGAACGACCCCTGACCCTAATGAAATGGGGTGTAACTTGTATCTTTTCTCAAAGACGAATGTGTTTTCTTCAGACTTTAAGATAGCTTTAGTTCACAGGTAAATGGGTGAAGATTAACAATTCCTGTTACAATGCCACAAAAGGTGAATTCCATTTCTGTTGTGATAACACAACTGCTTTTCCTACTATCCAGAAAATGAATTGCTTCAATCCTGTCCAGAAATGATTAAAACTGCCTTGCTTTTGAAGCCATCATGTTGACACCTATGAGTTGACAATGTGATTGGAGTATGGGAAGTACAATCTAGATATGAAACACTTAAAACATTGTTTCATATCATATGCCTTTATCTCTGCAGTAACTTACTTATCAAGCAAAGGAAGTGTTTAATTTACACACTTGGAATGGTCATTGTTGCTATGCTCCAGTGACCTCTTAAGGCGGGGTGAAACCATTTATTTGGGTAGGAAACACCTGACCACTGAAATCAGGTGACCATTAAATACAGAGAATTTATATAGGAAATTTGCGAGGGGAGAAATTAGAATGGCCACTGTGAACAGATGACTGCTGAATACAAGTGACCCTTAGGACAGGTTTGACTGTACATGCATACATACATGCATACATGCATGCATATGCAGTCTATTAAACATAGCTACATCAATATCAAACTATGTGTGTCTTTTCTTTAAGGACTTTATTTACCCCACAGGCCTATTAGCAGGAATGTGGGAGTTTCCAAGCCTTCTGCTCGAGTCTGAGGATGCTAGTGCTGAACTAGGAGAGATAATTAGGAAATATGGCCTGACACTTTCCAGCTCACAAAACAGAATACAAGTTGGAGAGGTAAGAATAGATCAGATATGGGTACAAGACATGGGTACATTATCATGTCAGACATGGGTACAAGATTTTACATGGATACATTATCTTGTCAGACATGGGTATAAGAGTTTACATGCATACATTTTCTTGTCAGACATGGGTACAAGATTTTGTATGCATACATCATCGTATCAGACATGGTACAAGAGTTTACATGCATACAATATCTTGTCATTCTTGGGTACAGGAGTTTACATGCATACAATATCTTGTCATTCTTGGGTACAAGAGTTCACAGGCATACATTATCTTGTCATTCTTGGGTACAAGAGTTCACAGGCATACATTATCTTGTCATTCTTGGGTACAGGGGTTTACATGCATACATTATCTTGTCATTTTTGGGTACAAGAGTTCACAGGCATACATTATCTTGTCATTTTTGGTTACAGGAGTTTACATTCATACATTATCTTGTCATTTTTGGTTACAGGTGTTTACATGCATACATTATCTTGTCATTCTTGGGTGCAAGAGTTCACAGGCATACATTGTCATTTTTGGTTACAGGAGTTTACATTCATATATTATCTTGTCATTTTTGGTTACAGGAGTTTACATGCATACATTATCTTGTCATTCTTGGGTACAAGAGTTAACATGCATACATTTTCTTGTCAAATATGGTTACAAGAGTTCATATGCGTAAATTATAGGCCATTGTCGGCTTCCATTTCATGATAGTAGTAGTAGTAAAATAATGTGTTGATTTCAAAATTGCTTAAATTTCTGAATTTTAGAAGTGAAAATGTTCTTGTAACTTTTAAGTGTTTGCTTGTTTTTATTTTTACTTAGATTATGTCTGCATATGTTAATGGTTATTTGTCTTCTGTAATAATAATAATGATCATCATCGTAATGTATGCATACTGCTCCAGTGGCCGTGTGGTTAGAGCATCTGCCTCGGATGCTGTAGGTCATGGGTTAAATCCCTGGCCGAGTCATACCAAAGACTTAACAGAAATGGTGCTAACAGCTACCTCGCTTGGCACTCAGCATTAAGAGGTTAGTGTTAGGACTGGTCAGCCTTGAGTCAAGATAATGTGACTGGTATGGGACATCATGCTACATGTCTGTGACATGATGCCCCAGTGCTAGGCATCACTATTTAACTGCCACACTGCAGACATCGAAGCTATATGACTGAATTTTTTTTAAAGCTATGTTAAAAAATTCAAATCACACACACAAATAATGTTTGCATTGTCTCTTTTTTTTTTATATGTAATCAAAGCCCTAAAATTTTGAATACTACCTAAATGTAAATTTTAAAATAAATCAAATTTAAGCCTCTGTTATACGGATTGTGTTGGCATAGAATAAGAAAATGATTTTTAAAAATTCTAAACTCAGAGGACATTTTGATGAATCAAATAACTCTGTCACTGGTTTTTGTCTGTTATTGTAACCATCACAGCAGTAGGTATCTTGCATGGTATATGCAATATACATGTACTGATGTTTACTTGTACAAGAGTTGGCATCACACTCATGTTACATTTATGTGCAAAGCAAGTTATTGTTTGAAATTTTTGAAAGTTGTTAACGAATTAAACAGTATTCAGCTCAGATGTAATTGTGCCAATAAAATACTTTTGGAGGTAGAGGTTGGGGTATGATTCATAATGGCTCAGAAGTTAACCATAGTGTTGTTCATGAAGAACATCAACATACACTGCTTCTCCTTCTGATTGTCAATGATGGACATAAAAATGACCTACATTATAAGTGAGATTATCTTTATACTGAAGTATGTTTAGACATGGTTGAGTGATAATAATGCACAAAGAAATAAGGTATTTAATGATGTGAAACCATGTTAAATATGTTTCTAAATAATTGTCAGTTGAAGTCAAGTGAAATAAGTCAAGTAGCTACAAACAAAATAAATATAATCAGTTTAATGGGATACAGGATCACAGTCACTGAGAGGCTTTGTTGCTAGGGTCACTAAGCTTTGAAAGAGAGATTAGTGTTTTAAGGTTTTACAGAAATAAAGGAGGTTGGTGGTGGAGTATTCTGAAACACATGAATTACCCCCCACCAAAAAAAAACAAAAACAATTTAAATGAGGATATCACATTCTGAAACTTCCCTTCATGTACAAAATACAGAAATGCTGTCAGGGCCTGCAGTTGCATGAATTGCACAAAATTTGTACGCATGCACACACTGGGGGAGCAACAATGCAAGGAAACTCCAACAAATTTAAAGTCCCTCATGAAAATGTACTCTTCACAGTATACAGTTTTCGTTGAACCATTGACCTTTAAAGTGCTTGTTGTGACATAAGTAACATTGATAGAGATATTGTAGCACTTGTTGCAACATAAGTAACACTGCTAGTGGTATTGTAGCACTTGTTGCAACATAAGTAACACTGCTAGTGGTATTGTAGCACTTGTTGCAACATAAGTAACACTGCTAGTGGTATTGTAGCACTTGTTGTAACATAAGTAACACTGCTAGTGGTATTGTAGCACTTGTTGCAACATAAGTAACACTGCTAGTGGTATTGTAGCACTTATTGCAACATAAGTAACACTGCTAGTGGTATTGTAGCACTTATTGCAACATAAGTAACACTGCTAGTGGTGTTGTAGCACTTATTGCAACATAAGTAACACTGCTAGTGGTATTGTAGTACTTGTAAGATAAGTAACACTGATTGTGGTATTGAAGCACTTGTTGCAACATAAGTAACACTGCTAGTGGTATTGAAGCACTTGTTGTAACATAAGTAACACTGCTATTGGTATTGTAGCACTTGTTGCAACATAAGTAACACTGATAGTGGTATTGTAGCACTTATTGCAACATAAGTAACACTAATAGTGGTATTGTAGCACTTGTTGTAACATAAGTAACACTGATAGAGATATTGTAGCACTTGTTGCTGTTTGGGATGTTGTGCTACAATGCTATAAATCCCTATTAGAGTTAAGATAAATAAGAATCGAAAAATGATATTAGGAAGTAAAGGTATTTATTTGATCAGAATACCTTTGTCTGAAAATTCAGACTTTAGCATTGATGGACTTAAAACCGTAATACAGCATCATGGAACAGATAACAAATCAGGCATAGTAGTCAGCAAAGCACTGATTCAGGAAAGTGAAACTTTGGTAGAACTTTTAGTGAAAATCTTATTTTGGAGCATAAGCATCCAAAAGACAATACCTGTGAGCTGTGGACATTTTTACATAATAACCATTAATAACAATATCCCAGCCTGTTCCAGCTGCCTAAGCTAGCTTTGTTTATGCCCCTTTCAGGCAGCAGAATGTAAAAGTGGGTTCTCAGCAAAGAACACTGTTCATTTACTGGTAAGGAACAGGTTACCTCAGAAACAACAGATGAATGCTTGTACAAACAGAGGCAACATCTTTTAAAGATTTTGATTTCAATAGGGTTCTAACCAAGTGGAGCATAAAGAAAGTAAGATGGATATTGAAGCATTATGTAATTATTGAACTATGGTTATTTCCTTCTCCCCAATCTTTTTTCTTCTACTCCCCCAGCATTTTTTATGATAATGGGGGAGCTACCTGTATTAGATAAAATCTTGGCAGCATCTCCAAAAATATTCATTAGTGATCCTTCCCAACCCCATACCAATATTAATTGAATAGCCTTCCCAACCCCATACCAATATTAACTGAATAGCCTTCCCAACCCCATACCAATATTAACTGAATAGCCTTCAGAAAGTTAAGCGTTACAGTGATACCAAGTAAATACTTTCCCAACCCCATACCAATATTAATTGAATGGCCTTCAGAAAGTTAAGCATTACAATGATACCAAGTAAATAGAAGAAGAAGAAAAAAACAAGAAGAAAACAAACAAACAAACTTCAAAGCCCAGATTTGATTATTTATGAAACAACTGATTATAGAAATCTTGTTTTAGATCTTTAGTTTTACATATGTACCAGCATGGACAAACATTACTTACAGAGAATAAACTTTTGACAAACAATAAGGAATGGAGAGTGTAAAACTTTCTAAAATATTATTGCCACTGTTTTTCACTGACTTGTTCTTTATGCGTAAAGGTTACTACTATTGATTTATCCTTGTTTTGTCAACATTCTTAGTTCACCATTTGCTTTAGAAAACAGGTAATGCTGGTCCATGTAGACTCTACATCATAATGGGTAATTTCACATGTTTTTTCTGCCAAGCAGGTGGTACACATTTTCTCCCACATCCACCAGACCTATGTGGTGCATGCAGTCATCATTGATGATTCTGATGTGGAACAGGAAATTGTTGAGGACACCACATCACCTACCACCCGCTGGGTCACTAAGGAGAAATTTATGGAGGCTGCTGTGTCCACAGCCATGAAAAAGGTTCAACATTTTCTTTCATGCCAGTATGTGATGTACTAAAAGAGCATTCGCTTAATACAATGTATGTTCATTGGTCAGTTCTTTCTGTAGACACTTGCATTGTCCAATAAATTAGCCTTGAAGCCTGTATTTGGCTTGTTGGTCATTTAGGGTCTGATTTTGCCTATTCATAAAATATTGCAGTCATTATGTATCAGTTGAGATTATTTATTCATATGACTTCAGCTTACACTGAATGTGTCATGTGAGTCACATGATAAATATCTCAACAAAATGGCTGGACTAATTTTCCATTTAGTCCTTATTTACTCCAACCACTGTCTCTCAATTGTTCCATTTTTCTTAATTTGGCATACCACTGACTCATGATAATAATCACATGACAAGATATTCATCACATGGTGGTCATCAGCTGGTTGTAGCCCATAAGCCATGAGAAATACAGGTAAGTGACTAAAAGTAGTCAATATGTCCTCTGATGTTTTGGGCAGATAACTCTGTCTGCAGTAATTACAGTGTTATTAATAGGCGAGATCAGTCATCAGCTCAAACCAACAACATACCAATATAGCTTTGCAGGCTAATTTTTCAGACAAGTACTTGCAGGGACTCACCATTGCCCATATTTGTTTGGTGGTTTTCTTAAGGCACTTTGCTATGCTACACCTTAAAGAGCACATTACCAATTAGAGGTGTGTGGGTAGGGCTGTTGAGCATGCTGACATCGCACCTATATATGCTTCAGCTTTAACATTTGGAGCTTGAACACACAAGGGATTTATAAGCCCTATTTCTGTAATTAGTAATTTTCCCTATGCAGTCCAAACGCATTCACTCATATAATCTCTTTATTCCACCAAGTTTGCTTTTGCTAGTGATATACAATCATTATAATATAATGTTACACATACAATTATAAATAATGGACCTTTAAAAAAATGTGTACCTCCATAATATACTTTATATTATTTTTCTTTTTTTCCGTGAATAAATTTATTTAAGCTGAAAGTTCTTTTCCTGATTTTGAAGTTTCTGAATTTGTTATACCTTGCCTTATGCCACACCAGGTTAACAGCCAGTAGAGTCCTTTGTTTTGCATGCTGGCAGCCCACATTTTCATTGTTGTTATGATCTTGTAAATGCATTCTGTTCTTTTAACAACAGGTTTTCAAAGCCTTTGAAGGCGTGATGGATCAAAGGCCAAAGGTAATTCTTTTCTGTTCTCTATTCTGGTATAGTCATATAAAGCTTGTTAGTTGTCATACATGTGTAAGCATAGTGATACATTTCTTTTACTCATATAAAACATGCTGATTGGCACACCTGTGTTAGCATAGTGGGACATGGGTGTTATTTTTCAGACCATTGATGCTAGCAGCAGAAAGATTCAAACTTTTTGCTAAAGTTTGTTCATATCAGATAGAATCTACACACACCTAACATAAATGCAAATCACACAATTATCACAAGCATAAAATATTTTGCCAATATGGCAAGATGACTGAAAAAATTCATGTTTGTTTAGATTAGAGAAGCAGCATGCTGTATGTTCTTACTTATCAGTCCAGTCCTAATGCAAACTGCACATACTCAGATCTTCAGTCACATAATATGCCAATCGATCAGGGTCTGTGCAGTTGATTAATAGTAACCAGTAGAACAAACAACATATACTCTGATCTGCTAGAGTATTATGTGGCAGCAGATCAGAGTCAATGTTGATTGCAGCTGGACTCATCTTATGCTAATTAGTAAATCGTAAATTCTTTAGCCCAGTAAAGGTAAATTTACTGACTTTACAGCTGATAATAAATTATATTAGAATTCATTTATTTACTCTGGGATAATTTGTAGCAAGAATTAAAGGATCATATTAACGTAACACCTATAAATGGGGAGACATAAGTATCACCTTTGTAGCAATGGCATCAACTGCATTAATTGCTGTTTTCAGATTAAACTATAGTACAGTATTACTGTATGATTAAAGTATATACCCTGATTTACCAGGATACAATCTTTCGTCATCTTAATGCCATTACAGGTGAGAATATTTGTATTATCTTTTTTAGGTTTCCAAGAAACTAAAACCAAAGGATGATCCCAAGGATTTAAGAAAACAGAGGGCCATAGACAGTTTCTTCAGACCAAAATCTAGCAACTGAGATGAAGCAAATTTATTTGAATTAGCATGTTAACAAATTGTCCATACCACTTACGTGTTCATTTTTTGAAACATTTCATATCACATTGACCACAAATAAGTCTCTCACAGCATATACATGAGCCTTATTGATAGCAATACAATCAACTTTATGAATCAATTCCTGATTTTAGCTTCTTCTTAAGAGTAGAATTATATATTGTTTGAAAATATGGCTGAAGTTGTGATTCCCATCTGATCATATTTCACTTTCTTCTCTAACACTTCAGAGCATGGGAATTGTTTTATAGTCATTTAACAGTTATCTGAAAAGAATGTTTATTATCCTGTCTTGTGTCCATCTGTCTGTCTGTCCTTGCAACTGGCACACAATCTTGTTTGCAAAATTTGTCTCAGTTTTTTGCATGAACTTGCTAATTATCATAAGCATCATCTAATGATGCGCATGTCACCAAATCACTTTGCAGTTTTTGTTAGAGTTAATGGTCTTTGTATGGTAGCAGTGCATGCCATGGTCTCTTTGGCATAACTAGCCATGCAGTTCTTGTTAGAGTTAATGGTCGTTGTCTGGTAGCAGTGCATGACATGATCTCTTTAGCATAACTAGCCATGCAGTTTTTGTTAGAGTTAATGGTCTTTGTCTGGTAGCATTGCATGACATGATCTCTATAGCATAACTAGCCATGCAGTTTTTGTTAGAGTTAATGGTCTTTGTCTGGTAGCAGTGCATGACATGATCTCTATAGCATAACTAGCCATGCAGTTTTTGTTAGAGTTAATGGTCTTTGTCTGGTAGCAGTGCATGACATGATCTCTATAGCATAACTAGCCATGCAGTTTTTGTTAGAGTTAATGGTCTTTGTCTGGTAGCACTGCATGCTATGGTCTCTTTAGTGTAACTAGCCATGCAATTTTTGATGGATTGCCATGAAACTTGGTGAATGGTATGGTAATGAACTGAAGATGTTCATGTACATAAATTGCTATACATGTGCAATATTTTTGTTAGAGTTATTGCCTCTTTTCTCTTGTGCTTAATGCAGTGTATGACATTGTCTCATTAGAAGAACCCTGCAATTTTTTATTGATTTTATGAAACTTTGTGAATATTGTTAAGTTACTGTTCCTGCAGTTTGATGGATTTGCTGTGAAACTTTGTATCTATTATGGTCATCATCAGATATGAATTAGATGTTAAGATTTTTCTTAACCTCATCAGTGACAAAAACAGTGCTTGGAGGTTTCATCTCCCTCCTAAAAATACATATATGCCTTATTACAGGAAAAATCTCTGAAAGACCAATTGTCAGTGGAACAATTCACCAGCGGAAAATGTTAGTAACCTCATAGGTGAACTGTTCATGAAATCAATACCTTCCTATATCAAGGACACAACCGACTTTATCAGTAAAGTTCAAGCGATTCACAGTTTACCTGATGAATTCTTCTTGGTCACAATGGATGTCACCTCTCTCTACACTAATATACCACATCATTAACGTTTAACTTCGATAGCTAGAACTCTAGATTTAAATAAACCAAATTATCAACTCTCTAATCACTTTAAATAAACTGAATTATTGTCTCTCTAACCATTGTATTTTAGCTTTATTAAAATTGGTATTGCATTGCAACAACTTTACTTTCGATGACACCCATTATCTACAAATTGGTGGAACTGCAATGGGAACTAAAGTGGCCCCATTGTATGCCAATATTTTTATGAGTGAATTTGAACAGAGAATGCAAAAATCAGCACCTTATAAACCTTTCAATTATCTAAGGTTTATTAATGTTTTTTTGATATGGATCAGTTCTGAGATGGAATAAAATTAATTCCACTCATACTGTAACAGTTACCATAAAACTATTAAGTTTACAATAAAATATTCTATGGACAAAATCATGTTCCTAGATGCTAGTTTTTTGCAAAAAGAACACAAGTGTTATGTTTATTTGATTTAATTTAATGTAATTGTTTGTTTGTTTGTTTAAAATTTTGTTATTCCATTACAGTTTAGAATGATTTTTTAAATTTTTGATGTCAACAACTTCATAGAAAAATTGTGTCTAATACTGACCTAATTCCTGACCTTGATTCAGAACCAGTGATAGTTTGTAGTAAACAACCTTTTCTTATTATTTTTTATTCTATCTCATTGTAAGATTCATGATGTGGAATCAAGTCCAACTCAGAGTATGTAACAAATAACATGTAGCAGTTGTTACAAACTCAGGTTTTTACAAAGGATTGACCCACATCAGGAAATCTGTTCTGCATTGTAGCTAGATTTATTGTTGATGTTTTGAGAAATAATTGTCATTCTTGCCTTAACATTGGAGACATCCAGGTGTTTTATGTTGTGACCCATAGCTGCCAACTGTCCCGTTTTTTTTTCCATATTTGTCCCGTATTTTGGACCTGAATATGGGTGTACGTTTTTTTAAAAAAAAATACGTTTTCTATTTTATTTTTTTTAAATATTTAAAAAATTCCCTGCAATTTTCAGTTTAGAACGGGCACTCGGTTCCATTCTGATAGAAATGTATCGCATGTATATAGGAATACAGTTCTACAATATGATTGGTTCATTCGAAATCGAGGCTACAATGCCTGTCTTTATCTGCCATATTGGATTTCGGAAACAGTTACCGCTGTCACTGTATCTCATTTTCATAATATTCAGCTTCTAATCATGTTGAATAGGAAAGCAGAATATTCAGAATTTTCCCCAGGAAAGACCAGAAAAAAACAACTAGAAGGACAATTGTGCCGTCTTGTTTAGATTTGTGAAACCATCTAGTAAAGGTGAAAACTACGTTTTGCAAGTTGTGTAACATGATTTAGCTATTGGGCGCCTATGAAATAAAGAGCACGAAAAAGCTAATAAACATCAGCTTGCTGCTTCATCATACACAACTCAGCCTGAACTTACGACGTATATAAATACCAGAGAGAACCTTGATGTAATTTGATTTAAACCTACAGATAAACATTGTTATCTACACTACAATTCCTACCATCCATACCACTGCAATATATCCGGTCCATTTAGTAAAATATAAGTATTAGACGGATCTGTTCTCAACAATCGGACTTAAAAAAAGATGTCTCCAATTTAGTTAAATTTTATGAAAGAAGAGGCTATCCTACTGCAATTTTAACAGAGGCTTTTCAGAAAGTAAGCCAGCTTTATCATTAAGAATTACTAAAACCGATTCAAAAAAGTTCAGTGCGTTGCAATGCAATACCATCTATCTTCACATATGATAATGGTAATTATTTCCTTAAACATGCAATAAACAAATCTCTGGCCTATTGTCAAATTGAGTCTACCAGAGATTTTTCAAGATCAGCTGATACTTGTACAGAGGATTGGTTATAAACTCAGTAACCAATTAATAAGAGCTAAGTTTTCTAGCAAATGAAGCATTGCACAAGAAGAGCAGCAGAAATTATGATGACCATCACAATGTTAAAATGTAATATTGTTATCGTCTTATTGCAGTATATGGAGATATATATCTCTGAAAGGTAATACATTTTTCAACACAGTAATACATGTTTTGTTATAATTTAGCAATGTAAATGTTCACAACTGCATTTTGAAATATGACTTAAAAGACTTAAAAAGAAAGAAACATTAGAAAACCATACAGATGAATGACCTGCTGCTAATATTATTAAATAAAACCAGAATAATTAAATTTCCAGTATTTTGGCAGATTTTACATTTCTAGAACTATTAGTTCAAAAGCTATAGTAAATTACAGTGGTTAGCAAAACTTAATACCACATTCTTAAACTTCTATCAGTTGTGCTTGCAACCAAGGTGAAATATCATCCCTGACCCATTCCTTTTTAAGCCCTCTAAATCCATTTCATTCTCAGAATTGCTGTTGAACAGTGCATGAAGCTACATGTCATCATTTTGGTCAGCTTTAGATGATTCTTATCCATTATTTAAATCATTTTTATAATTGGAATCATCAAATTTAGTACCGCTACCCTCATCATGAACATCTGGGTTATCATTTGATTTATTGTCCATTATTTTTTGGATTGATTTTCAATCAAACAAGCACTTTTCCAACCATGTTTTTATAAAATCTCATTACGTGGAGGCACCGTGCTGTTGACTTAGTGGTTAGAGCATCCATCTCATATGCGGATTCAAACCCCAGCCAAGTCATACTAAAGACTTATAAAAATGGTACAAACAGCTGCCTCACTAGAAGCTCAGCATTAAGAGGTTAGAGTTAGGACTGCGGCCTGGTGTCAGGATAATGTGACTGGGTCGGACATCATGCTTCATGTCTGTGGCACGATGTCCCATTGCTAGATATCACTATAAACTGTCACACTGCAGGCATCATAACGATATGACTGAAAATTTGTTAAAGCTACATTACAAATCCAAAACACACACTCAACATGGATGCATTTTCTTACTTGGTGACAAAATACACAACTATTTATGATTTATAACACATTTCTACAGAGACAACACAAATACATAGTAGGTTATGACTAGTCAGATAAAATGGGTTCATAAAATTCCAAACTTTTGGACTTGGACACATTTATAGAAATATGGACACATTTATAGAAATATCACCCTGATAAATGAATTCGAAGAAATCTTGATATTCTTGGAGCACTGCTACATCCTTACTTTAAAATGAATTGCTGTGAGTCTAAAATTATTGTCCCTAGCCTATCCATGACAAGGGGGAGGGGACAGATCATCAGTTTTCATCACACTTTTATTACTGTTCTATAACACTAAAGCTATATGAGATTAAGGGATGAAACTAAGTATACTCGTACACCATCATCAAAAGGTGTGTCATGTTCCTCATTAGTAGTCCTGTGATGGTCACAGTTCAGTGTACATTTCCCTCACTTTCCTTTCCTTCCAATAACTTTCAAGGGATGAGACTAAGTATACTTGTACATTATCATCAAAAGGTGTGTCATGTTCCTCAGTAGTAGTCCTGTGATGGTCACAGTTCAGTGTACATTTCCCTCACTTTCCTTTCCTTCCAATAACTTTCAAGCTATGAGATTAAGGGATGAGACTAAGTATACTTGTACACCATCATCAAAAGGTGTGTCATGTTCCTCATTAGTAGTCCTGTGATGGTCACAGTTCATTGTACATTTCCCTCACTTTCCTTTCCTTCCAATAACTTTCAAGGGATGAGACTTTGTATACTTGTACATCATCAGTGAAAGATGAGTCACAAAGTATGGGGAGTGTGATTGTGTTATTATCAAGGTCTGAGTAATAGCTCAGTCTTACAAATTTTCAAACATTTCGTTTCTCTCTATAACTTTTGAGCTGTTTGGGGGATTGAGGTGTAAAGCTTGGTATATTTACCCGTCATGTTTAGAAGGTATCTCACAGATCTCAGTAGGGGTCCTATTTGCAAGGTAAGTTCACAGCTGATTATTTCGAGTACTCCATGACACTACCTGTTCTGCTCTGTAACTTCAAAGCTAAGATTAATGGATGACATTTGGTATACTTTAATACATATTGTCAATAACAGGCGTATTGCATACAAAATTGAGATTGTATATTGAAGTTCATGTTCATTAGTGAAATTTTAGGTTTTTTGTCACACTTTCCCTTCCAGTCTTTAACTTAGGATGCAGTGGAGATTAAGGGATGAAACACAGAATAATTATATCTTTTCGTTACACGTGGTGTTGTGTATTACATTGCTGGTTCTATGTTAGGGAGCCATGGCAGCTCTGTTGGTAAGGTGTTGAACTTGAATTAAAAGAGTTGTGGGTTCAATACCAACCCAGACCAACTCTATTCAGCTGCCTAGGTGTTTCTTATTCAGATATGTTACCCAACCATGACACCTTACGAGAACTACTGCTTCTTCTCAAATCCAGGCTGAAACTTGTTAGTTATAAGCCAGTAAGTTATCTGCCCACCTTACTGATCTCCCTGTCATACTGGGTCAGTTACTTCTGTTTGTGCTGAATAGCACGTTCTCTTCAGAGAGGCCTCGCAAAATCCGTACAAGCAGTTTCGATGTTTTCTACCTCATAACAAATGGGAGTTTATCTTCAAAGGAAATTGTGCTCTATAAATGTCCAACTTTTAACACTTAGGCACCTTTGGTACATGCCTGCACAGGTTGTGATGGCGTCCCTCACATTGCTATAAGATGCATGTGTGATGCATGATATAGAAAACTCTTATTATTGCTGTATAATTTCTGCTGAGTCAAGATACTTAGAGTTCTGTTTCTATGTTGTCTTAGCATCTAATTTGTGGTTGTATACATGACACTTTACTGACGTTACCTGCTAAGCACAAATAAATGCAAACAATTATGCTTTTGGCATAATCATTACGTTTTTTTCCAACCAAATTACGTTTTATCCGAGTGGTATATGGATTACACTTTTTTGATTCATTAAAAAATAAAAATAAAGCATAAGAGTACCTACCTTCTATATTTAGCAAGTGTATATGACCCATTTCCAAGAAAACGGGCAGGTTTTTCCAAATACGAACTTTTCTCAGATTTGTTACATTCATAAGCGAGTTAGCAGACCAGTCTTTACATTTAAATAAAATGGTGCCAAATTTAATACAAAATGCTTTACAGGATACAACTTACTAATTATGTGGAAAAATGGGAACCACCCTGGAAATGGGTGAACATAAAATAGAGTATATATGGGTTAGGCTGGCCAGGATTAGTTAATAATGTAAGTTATGTTTTAGGAAAAAGAATTATTTGAGAGCTTATCCTAGTTGTAAGTGGATAAAATAGAGACATTGTTTTATTGATGGAATTTCAGTCCTTTAACATTCTTGAGTTTGGAACACTCATTACTAAAATTAGCACCTGACTTTGGTGCGGAATTGAAAGCTCATGTTTCAAACACATGCAGGTCCAGAAAATGCCACGTCTCATATCCTTTCCTCAACACAGAAGCTGACATCCAGATTTCATCTATACTGATAAATATAGGTTTGATCATGACCACTCAGAAATTTTAAGTTATTGAATTTTTAATATCATGGTGTTTGCATAGGTTTACTATGGGAACGGAATTAGTACCATGAGTTCTACGGTGTGAGATATGGATGTTGTATCATGGAAAATGTTATGGCACATATGTGTCAAACTCAAGGCCCGCTTGCCACATCAGGCCCGGCGTACAATTATATCAGGCCCGAGAGGTCTTGACCGGCGTACAATTATATCCGGCCCGAGAGAGAATTTTAGGCAAAAATATTTTTTAATGGCCCTGCGATATAAAGTGCAAATCAAATTCCCTAATTAGCAGCCTTGCCGAACGATAGGCTACCTGAGAGCGTTCTCGCTTCGATCAGAATAAGCGAAAATAAAAGTTGTGTAGTGAGTGGATGTGCGTCGTTACAGTAACCTAGCAACGTTCAGTTGCTCGTTTTGGATTGGCGCATAAGAAATGAAAGTAGTGTAGTGCCCGGATATTACATCACCTTTTCCCGCTACGGCTAACGTGATATCAATCAAGCGTCTGTCGGTAGATGCACAATCTTTTTTTTAAATCAAAGCTAGCCTTAAAATGGCCAAGAGAAAAGTTGATTCTGAAAACAGAGCCTTTCAAAGCCGCTGGGAGGCTGAATATATGTTTACTGATATTGGCGGTAAACCTGTGTCTAATTTGTGGAGATAATGTGGCTGTGATCAAGGAATATAATCTGAGACGGCACTACGAGACTAAACATCAAGACAAGTTAAAAAGCCTTAATGCAGAGCAGAAGCTACAGAAGGTAGAAGAATTGAAGAGGAATCTAACATCACAGCAGACGTTTTTCACCAAAGCAAAATCACAAACTGAAGCTGCTGTGAAAGCAAGTTTTATTGTGGCGGAGGTGATCACAAAATCAGGCTGACCATTTACAGAAGGAGAGTTTCTGAAGCGCTGCATGATGAAAGTGTGTGACTCCCAACATAAACGAACTTGTAGCCAAGAAAAGATGCCGAACATCCAGCTCTGACAAATTGTCATAAGAGCGAAAATGGGTATGCCAATGATTTTTTATTATTAAAACTTTTTTTCTGTTTTAATTTATATTAATGTTTAAAAAAAGGTTTAATTTTCCGCTTATTGAATGTTTATCCTGTTCGGCCCGCAACCTTACGTGTGATTTGAGTTTTGGCCCGCTGAGCGATTGAGTTTGACACCCCTGTTATAGCAGATGGATTTTTTCAAGCTTCAAAACATGTTAGATGAAAATGGACAACTCAGCACCACTTTACAAGCCTTAAATGAAGAATGTGATAGTAATGCACCACAGCACTCTGATAATCCCCGTTGCAGAATTCCAGTTCACGATTATTCAGCGAAAGTTGCATGTGTAGACTAGTTAAAATGAGCTGATTATAAATAATTTGTATATTTTGTATTTGTATCATAATAATAATAATAATGAGGACTTTGTATTGCACCTAATCTTCGAAGCTCCAAGTGCTAACATTAAACAACACCTATAACATAAAAAAACACATAATGATATGATTACAAAAAACAAACACCATGAAATTAGAAAACATAAAACGTGCTGAAAATATTTAAGGTAAGGAAACATTATTAGGTCTTTAATTCTATTCTTGTCAAAATAGGTGAGTTTTAAGAGCGCCCTTGAATGAGATCACCGTGTCTTTGTGTCTACATTCAGTGGGCATTTCATGTCCACATTCAGTGGGCATTTCTTAGCGGGAATAATGAGAATACGAATGTCAGAAGAGCAGCGTAAGTATCTTGCTGGTGTGTTCACATGGGTGAGGTTGGATAGGTATGTTAGACTGGAGCCCATCGTTGAAACGTAGCACAGAGAACAAATTTTGTGTATGATTCTGAATTGAATGGATAGTCAGTGTAGGGTACAGAGCAGGGATGTGTGCTCTGATTGTGTTTTGAAGTTTCTGGAGTAGATATTGAAATCAGACAGAATTGAGTTACAATATTTCAGTCTTGAAAGTACTAATGAACACACAAGTGTTTTAGTGGCAACAACTGAAAGATATTTGCAAATGGAGCTGATGCGTCTCAGCTTAAGATATGCAGCCTTGGATATGTTTATGACATGTTGGTACAGTGAGAGAGCACTGTCGAGAGTGACACCTAGGTTTCCTTCCGACTGTGTGAATTTAATGTTGGTGTTGCTGATATTTATTGTTTGAGGTAAAGGATGTGAATGAGAAAGTCTTTATGTTGTAATCAGAATGGATTCAGTTTTATCATCATTCTTCAGCAGCTTGTTACATGTCATCTATGATTTCACATCGAAAATGTACCTCTCTATACCTTGGATGGTAGCATCAACTTCAGTAGGGTGGCTAGATTTGTATATTTGGGTGTCATCAGTGTACAATTTGTGAGACACTGGATGATCTATGACACTTGAGAGCAGCTGAGTGTATAGAATGAAGAGAACAGGTCCAAAAACAGACCCATGTGGAACACCACAACATAGATCAAATGGACTGGAGTGTATTCCATTTGCAAACACAATTTGTGTCCTGTTAACCAAGTAGGACTTGAACCACAGTAAGGCTGTATCATGAATGCCAAATACATGCTGAAGATGGTGAAGTAATATATCATGATCTACTGTGTCAAATGCTGCATACAAATCAGGGAGGGTGAGGACTAATTTTTCCACTATCCAACGCAGAGAGAATGTCATTAACTACTTTTAGAAGAGTAGTTTCAGTAATTACATGGCTAAAAAGACTGTTTGAATTTAGGTAAGATACAAGCTGGGATAGAACAACTTTTTCTAGGATTTTTTGTATCAATGGGAGATTAGAAACTGGGCGGTAGTTCTTTAAATCGTTATGGTCGAGTGTTGGTTTCTTCGGCAGAGGCTTTACAATGGCAGTTTTAAAAAACTACGGGAATTCCCCGGATGAGAGAGGTATTAACATCAGCTAGTGAAGGCAGTATTGGATCCTAGCACTCAAGCAGCAGTCATGTTGGAATTGGATCAAGTTCACATGACTTTGGTGCACTCTTCATCACAATTGTTCGTACTAAATCCATAGAGACAGGTTCAATGCTGCTAACTGTTGCCGCTGAAATTCTGTATCGCAACTTTATGGTGACAACGAGCCAATTAAAATTGTGTCGTCAAGCTTATCTCTAATGGTTTGTACTTTGTCACGGAAGAAATTTGCAAACAGATCTGGAAGGACGACTGGAGAGAAGGTAGTTGGAAGTGGTGTACATTTGTTCCTCGACGTTAGCTTGTTAGGAATCTCGAAGATTCCAATCCCTGTTTCTTGCCCTTTGTGACAGTAATCTTGACCACCTGCAGAACCAGGTCAGTAGCATAAATGTAAATTTTTATACGTGCTGTAATTCTGGCATGTAATATATGGGTTACACTTTTATGCCCAAATTACACATTTTTGTGCCACTTGTAATAAAAATAATTACACTTGTACCTCTAGGGTGGTGGTGGCATGTATGAGAACGTTTTTGGACCTTTTCCTAATGGTAATACTGTCTCAATAGATATTGTAGCGTCTGCATCGTAAGTATCAATAATGATGCTTCAGTGCCTTCGTTGTGTGCAGTTTTTTGTGTATGATATAGAAAACTCATTTATATTACTGTATAGCTTCCGCAGTGGTCAGTCAATTACACGTAAGTTTTCTATGCATTATTTACCCAGTAGCATTCAGCTCATAATGTTATAAGGACGCTCCAGTGGTTTTACCAGTATAGGCAGTCAAAATTTGGCCTTCTTGCGGGTAAGTTGTTACTAGAGTTGATATTTGCCTTCTGCTTTGTACATGTTGTTAGCTATAAGTGATGTTTCCGTAATTCTACCTGTATAGGCAGTCAAATTCGCCTTTCCAAATGTTACTTATGACTTAACTTGATTATTTAGCGTCCACTTAGTAAATATTAATAGTGATGCTCTAATTCTCTGCCTGTACATGCCACATGCGCCTTTTTACAAATATTTATCATTATGAGTAGCTCTGCATGGACACTTTAAGTTCATAAAGCAGGACACTGGCCTACATGTACATTGGGTCAGCTCTATTTTGTCTTACATATTTAGAGCATGGGCGAGACCAGTATGACAATAACTCAACATTTGTTGTTTTTCTCTGGTTGTCATTCCTTGAATGCATGTCGGACTTTGCATTTTACAGACATAAGTCAATGGGCAACAATTCTTTGGACACTATGGAGAAGAACATAGACTGAGGGAGAGAAAGTATTAGCTTGCATGCAGAAGAGTTCAAAACCCTATACTTTACTGGGGAGCATGATCGAGAGCAGCAACAGTTACAGTCTTGCACAGCAGAATTACGATCCAGCTACGTGTATCAATATCACGTACCAAGTTTCAACCTCAAGAATTCGACAGTGTCATGCCAGCCAAGATGGCTATGTTCCTTCACGAACGGACTTGGCCATATAAATCGGATTGCAATAGGCCATGTCTGCAATCAATCATACAGTTTCAGCCACCAGAAAACAAACTTGTCCAGTTCACTGACCTGCATAGTGCTGCTGAGCACTTCCTACATGCCATGTCCAGTTTATTGCCTTAATACCCAAGAACACACTTCATGAAACCTGGGCCCCGAGTGGCCGATTGGTCTAAAGCGCTCTCCGTTACGGATCATTGCCATCTCACCTCTGTCTGCGTAGGTTCGAGTCTCGGATTCGGCCAATGTGGGTATGTGCGAAAGCTTACCAGTAGCTTTTCGAGGGTCGGTGGTTCTTTCCGGGGATTTTCCGGGTTCTTCCTCCGCCATTAATACTGGCCGTCATGTAAACTCTACAACAACAACAACAACAACTTCATGAAACCAGTTATACAGCGGACTAATCTGCATGGTGCTGCTAAGCACTTCCTACATACCATGTCCAGTTTATTGCCTTAATACCCAAGAACCCATTTCATAAACCAGTTATACAGCGGACTAATCTGCATAGTGCTGCTAAGCACTTCCTGTGGACAACGCCCATCCTATACATACATTCATGGATCAATCTAACCTGCATATAACTGCTAGACACTTCCTATGGACAACGTCCATTTATATAGGTACCCTCATGGAGCAATCTAACCCACATATTATCTCAGCGACACCTTGGAAGTAACGGGATCTAACACTGCATGCTGCAAGTGTAGTGAGCTGCCATCCTCAACACTCTTCTCCAACTACTTCGCAGGTAACACAAAAGACATAGGCTTTACTCCCTTCATCCCAAAACGATGAACACTGGCCCTCAAGTTCCCTTGTCGTTTTTAGATCTTACTATGGTTGAAAAGCATTCAGTATGGTGTACTACGCTCTCATCAAAAAGTAGGTCAGTATTGCCCATATTTTGGGTTTCGCTGACTCAGTACGACCTATGATTCAGGCTTCACTGACTTTCGTAAAATTAAGTTTTAAGTTTTATTTCTAAAACTTCGTTCATGATAGTGCATCTCTGTTAGTACCAAATAATTACCATATAAAAACAGCACTGTGCCCTGCATTTAATATAGATTCATTAAATGTGTTTGAGGGGATGTATCGTGATGATTATGGTTACGTATATTGGATTTAATTTATATTTGATTTAATTTAATTGTAAGTTTTAAATATTTTTTTAATTTGTTCTTTACATGTCAATGTAATGTAATTTTCTTTACTAGTAATTTGATATTTTCCAGAAACTTCAGTTTGACCTGAATCTTTTCATAAATACTTAAAAATAGAAACACTGTTTCTATTTTTGACTAGTACCTTTGAATGAGGGTCAAGTAAACAGATTTGTTTAGAATCATTTTGATGTGTGAATGGTGGTAGTGAAATCGAGGCTGTACTGTGCTACGTGCCATTATACTTGTAGATATTTTCTAAATCTTTCTAGAATGTGATGACGTGACCCTCGTCCGGGAATCTGTTTTGCGTTTCAGGGTACTGTATAATCTTTGTTTATAGAGATACTTGGTCAGTTTGGGCTTAAAACACTTGATGTCAAGATGTTCGTTTCTTTGTGACCAGTTTGGGGATTACATTTCAATTTTTATTCAGATTATTTGGATTCTAAAGGATAATTCTTTTTCCTGGAGAAATTTGAGTGCTCATACAGAGTTCTTGGACAAAGACATTTCTCTACATTTTATTCAAAATCAAACACCGGATTATTGTTTGTGAATAACACAGAAATGTAGACCTTACAACACCACAAAGGCTACAGTGTACGTCATCGCCTTCCATCTTGGATTCTTCGTCGGGACTCGAACTTGAATTCATTAGAACATTTCATTATTAGAACTTCTAAAATTTAATTCGTGGATTATTCTTGGATTATTTTTGGATTTGATTGTTAAAGCCGTAAGTTCTAATTTTTTCATTTTCACAGCGTTTTTCCAGGGAAATAAATTATTTGTTACATTTTTCAAAGCTTTTTGTTTTCACACTTTCTTTTGTTACTGTTTATTCCAGCCTAAACACGTAACATAAGAGTATAACAATATTATCCAAAAAGTTGATCAAAGTGACACATATTTCACGTTTCACAGCCTTGGCTTCAATCTTAGTCGTTGTTAAAGCCAGCAGCATCTAACCAGGTGATGGTATACATCCCAAATGGTATCACACCATTATCACCGCTCCGGTGACCTAGTGGTTAGAGCGTCCGCCTCGGATGCGGGAGGTCGTGGGTTCGATCCCCGGCCGAGTCATACCAAAGACTTACATATACGGTACTAACAGCTGCCTCGCTTGGCGCTCAGCATTAAGAGGTTAGTGTTAGGACTGGTCGGCCTGGTGTCAGGATAATGTGACTGGGTGGGACATCATACTTCATGTCTGCGGCAAGATGCCCCAGTGCAAGACATCACTATAAAATGTTACACTGCAGATATCGTAGCGATATGACTGAAAAATTGTTAAAGCTACGTTAAAACTCCAAATCACACACACATCACACCCTTATCACACAAAAAATTAATTGTGGCGTACATTTATTTATCATTCTACTGGCTTACGTTAAGATTTTGCATTTAGCTCGTGAACAAACATATTGTGTTTCATCTGGTCATTAATAGTGTCATGCCTGAAATCGTGTAACATGACAAATGTGCATCTTCACGCTAATAGGGTGTTTCTGCTATCTGGTGATTTACCATCCAATTTAGGATGTTATCCCTACGCCGACCAACTCTGCGGTCACCTCTTTATGCTAAGAAAGACAAATTCATTCTTAACACGTGACCGTATTACTTTATTAATTTTATGACATAATAAAGTCAGTCTGATACATCTCTTGGAAGTAATTTAAACTACTAGTAAGCATAATGTTTTGAAAAAAAGTGTGTTAATACGTGTTTTTGCAAAGCGTAAAATTGTCGATGTTTATTGGAGCACTCCCGTTGTCAAATGTTCATATTTGGAGGTGCGGAGTTTTGCACTTTGTAAAGTTCTTCAATTTCGGAGGTAAGTAAATCTTGCTTGTAGTTCGCAATTCTTACAATGACTTATTAGAAGTGATCGGTTTTAGAAAGAAAACCACTGAACTTGTAAAGTTTCGGTGCATCTTGAATTGTACTACACCTGCACCTTTAAGTAGGTCACTGCTACCCATATTTCACATTTCATTGACAGGTTCAATTTGACGTTTTTGCTATTCGTGCTGTAATTATTGGAGTGTCCGCCTCGGATGTGGGAGGTCGCGGGTTCGAACACCAGCCGAGTTATACAAAAGACTTTTTAAAATGGTACTAACAGCTGCCTCGCTAGGCGCTCAGATTTAAAAAAGTTAGTGTTGAGACTGGTTGTCCTGGTGTCAGGATAATGTGACTGGGTGGGACATGATGCTACGTGTCTGCGGCATGATGCCCCAGTGCAACACGTCACTATAAACTGCTACACTGCAGACATCGTAGCGATATGACTGAAAAAGATGTTAAAACTAGGTTAAAAATCCATATCACACACACACACACACACAAAGACGATTGTATACATTTCTCTTAGAAGTGCACCGTGCTCACAAAATGTCACTGTGACCTAAATTTCAATATTTTTGTGGCTTAGGTTGTTAAATCGTTGCATTTAGGTTATGAGCGCATATGCTTAGGCATGCTCTGTGTGTGCTATCCTGTACAGACTCGTGAACATTGGCTATGCATCTTTATGAGCACTACTCATTTAAGCAGAAGGCCAATATCGACTGTAAGTATGCTTTGTTGACATGGGTTAAATATTGAGTTTGTTGATAATTTTTCAGGTGCTGTTCATGTTTGAATGAATCATGACATTCGTAGCGATATGTATTTCTGTTACTATTAAACCCCTTACAACAAAAGAGACCCGTTGTGACGCATACTTAATTTTTCACCGTCATGGGTTAAGTTTAAGATCTGGCATGGTACATGCATACTATCCTGTTTTGCATATAACATGCATACTATCCCATCTAGCTTAAACACATCGGTGAGTGGACTCATCCTGAAAAGTACTTCATCACATTGCCAAAATAGGTTTCTGTGACCTATATTTCATGCTCAGTTACTTTCTTCAAAGACCGCTCCGGTTGCCTAAGTGGTTAGAGAGTAAGCCTAGGATTCGGGAGGTCGCGGGTTCGAATCCAAGCCGAGGCATACCAAAGATTTATAAAAATGGCACTAACAGCTGCCTCGCTTTTCAGTCAAAATTAAGATGTTAGTGTTAGGACTGGTCGGCCTGGTGTCAGGAAGGATAAAGTGACTGGGTCGGACACGATGCTACATGTCTGCGGCATGATGCAATAGTGCTAGACATCACTATAAACTGCAGTCATCGTAGCGATATGACTGGAAATTTTTTAAAGCTACCTCAAAAAATCAAAATCACACTCACACACACGCTCACTTTCTTCCAATTACGTGCTGAAAGTTCTTTTCTTAATGAGTGGACACCTCTAGCAGTGAGAAATTAACAGGCCCGTGTAATGTCATTTAGACATAGACAACTTGTATTTAGGAGTCGGAACTGTATCTACATAACAAGAAACATTAGCTCTTTGGAGCTGTTACCGACTTTAAATAATAATATAGCAAATAACGTCAACAATCGGACATACACACACATGTACATATTTTTTATAAGTAGTTATCAAAATCAATGTTACTCTACTAAAATACGTATATTTTTATAATTTCTGTTAAAACAAATGCAGAGCAACCAGTTTACATGAATCGTCTCTACAATTTCATGCACTGTTTATGTTCCAATCATGAAACTTGATAGTTTAATGCATCTCTGTTACTAATACGCTCTTAAAACCAAAACAAGGACATGGTTATCTACATTTTCATCTTTACAATCATGAGTTAAGTATTCGTGTCTATGATTACGTCGATTCATCCGTGCTAGACAAATATACACCCTAGCCTCCTCGGGTATCCCTTTCTGACCAACGCAGTTCGTAGTGGGAATATATGTTTGTTCAGTGGTAAACGTTTTTTACTAATTAATATACATTTTATAGTATGATATATTACCCACAGCAGGTTAATTGTGTATTGTACATGTGAATGAGTGTAGAGATTAGGTGAGTGGACTGCATGCTGCATTCTTTTGATGTGGGGCCTCACCTGTAATCATATCCATGCAATTATCGATGCATGAACTAAGTTCTACTGGCTGTCATTTTTAGATTTACCCACAGCCTGTGACTAAGACACATTAATACCTGGCGTGTAGGTGTTCGACATTGATTATAGCTATTCAGCAGAGTTTAAAGAACAATGATTTTTTGTATACAAATAACACATGAACAACCTAAATCAGTTTCTTATCAACTTATTACGTCTACTTGATACGATAGTAAAGTATGATCTTTTTATTCTTTTATGTCCTGTCACAGTATGTATGTGGACATGACTTCGCATAATACTGGCCATATTGTGACAATTAAAAATAATTTTTATAAAAGTGATTAAAGGTTCAAATGTAAGATAAAAGATTGCAAAAACATGTTTAGTTAGAACTAGAGCCAAGATCACTTTCGTCTGAATTTATTTACTGCATGACAACGTTTACAATGGAGACAGATGACAGCAGAGTTGAGCTCTGTTATTGTTGACTACATTTTGACTTTTAAATTATATCTCTTCTCCAGAAATTCAGATTTCCCTGATTTGCCCTGCCTAGCAAATTTGGGTTCATCTGGTTCCCATAGTAACCTGATGTTCATTTTATTTGTGAACACTTCTCCAGAACCATTTGTATGAAGTATATTTAAACCTTAGAAGAATATCACCTATTACACGATCTGTTTAATTTTTATGAATTCTGGTAGCATCCCATTATCTGTTGTTTGGTGTCGTATCCATAGCAACAGGTGTGATTAGACTAATTTACCCATTTGAGGTTCTCCAGACACACTGTGATCAAAGATGACAGCAAGGCATTATCGAACAAACGTTTGTTTTACAGAGCAACCAGGTTTAAAACCTAATTGACTTCTCCTGAATAGATTTGCTTCACATTGTATTTATTATAAATTACAACAAAATTATATAAAATATTGGTGTCTCGAAGTAATTGTATTTTCTTTACAGTTTTTAAACAATACATTGTATCTGACCGTATGATTTCGCATTGACAGGCACTAGTAAAAGTACAGTGACCGACGATGGATTCTTTTTGAAGCCATCCACTCTCATGTGAACAGTTCTACGTGAAATTGTGCTCTTATATTATATTACAACAAGTCGCTGTAAATTGTGTCTTATTCTGTCGTGATCAGTTCAATCTAACTGTAATAAAGCAGATTAAGTGTTGTTACTTAGTCATTCTGTGACAGTTCCATTACAAAATATGAAATCTCCAGGTGAGTAAGACATACCAAACCACAAACGTGTGTAGGTATCATCGCCACGGTAATGACTTAACACCCATATCCTTTCATAATATTGTAATGTTGTCATATACCGTGGGTTGTATACTGTCCATGGTGATATCGTTTTACTTTCATCGTTGTTTGTGTAGAGTCACTGTTTCGCACCATGGCATGTGTTTCAGGTATTCATTGATAAACCCTTGCATAGAACAATGTTTGGCACAAACATAACATTGCTTTTGAGAGTAACATGATTTTACTTTCCAATATTACATATTGTTTATACAAGCAAAATGTATTGTTATTCACAGTCATATAGATTTGGATACGTGTACAAATGAAAAGTGAAGAAATATGTTTCAGAGATATTTTCTTATGTGTACAAAATGAAGTGCGACGTTAATATTGACAAGATCTGATACGTATGAAAGAAAGAACTTCATTTAGATTCAAAGAAATTAGCCGCATGTAAACAAACTCGAAGCAGTAAGTGTAACTTCCATCGTTTGGAGTTGAAATATTACACCGGCAAAAGAGAACAGGGTCTCTGTCAAGACTCTATGAAACCTTTACGTTCACCATAAAAAAAATCGTCATCAATAGGAGATTATTATTTCAATGCGAATTTCATAATCTTTGACAGCGGGAGAGTTGTGAACAAGATTCGTACAAAACTGGGTGAAGAAAACTAGAACCAGAAAGGGATCTCAAAAACCCTTTGACTTTTGAAAGGAGGCAAAACATATAACACACGAGAAGGTCGTCTTCACAAAATAATCTACTTGAGGATTTCCAACAAAGTGATTTGACGAGAAAAAGACAACACTACCAGTTAGAGGTCGTAGTAAGAAACATATCAGGAAGATACAGTCTAGCACAGTTGATGCTATGGATGAAGAAATGGACAACCCAGAAATCCTTGATGATTACGAGGCGGCGATTAACCTGTCAAACAGCTGTCGAGAGTTTTACCTCAACAGGGTGAAGGCGACAGCGGAATTCAAACAGCTGGTCCATAGGCGTACACAAAAACAGCCTGGTCAATCTCGCGGGGGCACGAAAAAGACTAGTCTCGACAGGGCTATGGAAAGACTGAGGAATGAAATGGTATTTTGTTTGTTTGTCATATTCGTCGTTGTAGTTGCTACTGTTTTTCGAAATGTTCCTGTTGATCTGACGATAGAAAATTAAATTATAGTCGTTTCTATACTTAATTATTGATGTAGCTATTGGTGAAGGCGAGGATAACGGTTATTATTATTATTATTATTATTATTATTGCTACGGTGGCCTAAATAGTTAGAGCGTCTGCCTTCTATGTGGGAGGTCGCGGGTTCTAATACCGGCCGAGTCATATCAAAGACGTATAAAAATGGTACTAGCAGCTGCCTCTTTTGGCATTCAGCATTAAGAAGTTAGTGCTAGGACTGGTTGGCCTGGTGTCAGGATAGTGACGGTGGGACATCATGCTACATGTCTGCGACATGATGCTCCAGTACTAGACATCGCTATAAGCTGCCACACTGCAGACATCATAGCGATATGACTGAAAAAATGTTAAAGCTACGTAAAAATAGTCAGCATACATTTTTTATTTCGGTAGATAGCTTTATATATGGCTAGCATGGTACATGTTTAAGTATCTGAATATGTTGTGTCGTGTATCTCACACTTCCACTTTGTGCTATTATACAATTCCTATGATGAAGGGTTCCTTTTTACCACTGCATTACACCGTGCCTATTGTTTCATTCAGATTCTGACAAATTTTTGTGTTTTGTTACAAAGAGTAAAAACACACATTTTACATTGTTATTTTCATCTAAGTGATATGCATGACAAGTCTTTACAAGAGACAGGAACTCCTATATAATAGTGTGCGTCTACTGGTTTTGTCGTTTGTCACTTGGTATTAAAAATACTAGTATACTACAGAAATATAAAAATACCAGCAGATTAATAAAACAGCATACATGAGGCCGAATGTGAGGAAAATTTGGACAAAGGACGGTCATTGATGGATGAAATTTATTATAATATTCACCAGAAGAGAGGGGGCCCCGAGTGGCCGAGTGGTCTAAAGCGCTCACCGTTACGGATCACTGCCATCTCACCTCTGTCTGCGTGAGTTCGAGTCTCGGATTCGGCTAATGTGGTTATGTGAGAAAGCTTGCCAGTAGCTTCTCGTGGGTCGGTGGTTCTTTCCGGGGTTTTCCCGGGTTCTTCCTCCACCATTTATACTGGCCGCCATGTATAGCCTATCTTGTGCTGAAAAATGGCGTTAAACCCTACAACAATAACAATAACAATTCACCAGAAGAACCAAGGAATACACCCACCCCCATTCCAAGTAGCCACGCAATCGACTCTCTCAACTACATTGTATTTAATTTCTTGTTGTGTTTTTAAGGAATTTGTTTAGAGAGTCTTTCAACCGTCCTACGCAATGAAGTCATTTTTGGCATCGAATGACGGATAATCACTAGATGAGAACGAACTTTTGACTTTTATTATTGTCATTGTGACAAATGTGTGTCAATCGGAAATAGTTCTTCTGTCAAGTAAACTATAATCGAAACCCAGATCAGTAAAACAAAGCACTGAATCTCTAATTTTAATGAATGTTTTGTAGAAAGAGTGCCTAATAATAGTGCGAGACAGGGCACGGCGCCATAACCACGTTTGGCAGTAATTAAATACGAAGCCATACATACGTGGAAGTGAAAATTTATACCCTTCATTGATAATATATTATTAACACTTTTTATGTGGTTTATCTTGCTTATTTGGTTCAAGAACTTTGGTATTTTGTTTGTCTGAACAGTCTAAATATTTGGAATCGAAAATTTGATTGATGATTAACTATTTCTTAGCTTGGTAGTGAAAAGTAAAATTATTACTTTGTATGTGCATAGTGATTAAGCATGTAGTGAAACTTTTATGGTGGGGAAATTATACACCGTTATAATGGAAGGGATGAGATAAGAAATTTCACGTGGCCCCCCCCCCCCGTAAACTTGAATGCTTTCATCTTAATGATCAATAACTTGAAGATTAACAACAAATTAGTCTATTTCTTTTCTTTTTCAGGCTGAATTAATGGATCAGGATTTGAGTCTGATGGAACAGCTGTTGACTCTAAATGAACGTATAGCAGAAGTGAAAACACAGTTTATGTATAACAGTAGTTGTGAAACAATGTATGATAGCACACACAATTTGACGGACAGTGAACAGTCTCTCAACAGGACTAATGAGGACGTCATAGATTTGCCGTCGTGTTCACAACGTCACCAACTCCAACAAAAATCAGCCAAGTCCGAGGATTTCGAGAAAACTTGACGCAATTTTGAACGTAAACGATGACAAATGTGATAACACCATATTACATCTTTTTTGCTCTCTGACTGATTTATTTGAGCCAGTAAACCCATATTCAGAAACAATGATTAAAAAAGTTGAAATAGACACGAAACCTAAATGATAGCAATGGGCTGCAAAGGCAGACACTTCACTGTTCCTAGCTGACGGTCTGAATTGTATTCCTTGGACGGACCTGTTGTTCTCGGGTCCTCTCTTCTAGGGAATAAAGGACAAGATTCCAACTAAAGTCCTTTTTTCCTACCGGAGAACTATTGTATTATATGCGTCGCTGTATTAAGTCTTAAGTTCGCAGGCATTACCATCAAAAGCACGTTCGTGTGTGTGTGTGTGTGTGTGTGTGATATGTCTGAATCCTGAGTGCTTTATCACATCCTTGATTCATACAACTTTGTGTAGGACTTGCATTTGAGACAATGAAGACATCTTTTCATTTTGGGGTCAAAAGGTCAAGTTTACAGAGACTGAAAGAAGGAAAAACAATATCCATATCCATAAAACTATTTCAGTTCTGTACCACGTGCTTTAACTGAAATTTGTAGGTGGCTTGCATTTAAGACAAGGTAGACACATCTTGATCTGGGGTTGAATAGTCAAAGGCTGAAAGGATGCATGAAGGAAAACGATTTTCACAAAGTAACTAAAGTTCTATCCCTTGTGGCATTACCTGACTCTGCTGACGGCTTGCCTTTGAAGTAGTAAATGTACCTTTCGATTTGGTATAAATAAAACCAAAGGTCATGGCCACCGAGACTGAAAGAAAAAGTTGTTTCCGCAGACCTGACGAATTCTATGTCTTCTACCTCAGCTTGATGTTGTGGATAGCTTGCATTTATTTCAAGGAAGACCTATTGATTTCGGATTCGAAAGGTCAAGTATCCGACCGACGAAAGGAGGATTTACATAAAAGAAGTAAATATAATACACGGGCGTACAATGTACCGTTTATGGTACTGTTGTTCATAAGAACCCATAAAAACGAGACTTTTTAAACCAACAATTATAAAGTAATCATGGGGGGTGGGGTGATTTTTTAAATGGTTAAAGACACATCATTTGATCGACGTTTTAATGCAGTGAGACTTAAAGTGTCATTCATTAATTGGAATGATTGTTAGTTTGCACTGAATACTTACCCGTTTAGCAGTCAACTTTAAAGTAAATTGCTTATCTTTAAATCTTAAAGTTTTGAAAACTAACACATTAGCAGTCTATGATGTAATCCATGATTGTCTGTCTGTTTGTCTGCGGATCAATACCAATAGGTAGTTATTTTTGTGACTTGAATTTAAATGGAGACTAACTGTGGAAAGAACTATTATTTAATGTAATTTTATTACCTTGAATTACCAACTAAAATATGAACTAGAAAAAAATACGTGGTATAGACAAAAATGTGTTCATGTTTTTAATTATTTGTAATAAAATGTATATAAAATTATATATCTTTGGTTTGCTACACACACAGATCTATCTATCTATCTATATATCTATCTATCTATCTATCTATCTATCTATCTATCTATGTGACATTGAATTTAAATTTAATGTCACATAGATCGATTCTAGATAGATGGTGTGCAGCTTTATAATGATAATAAATTGGTTGTAACCGAGAGAATTGAGGGGTTGGAAGGGGGTTGAATTGCTTGCCATCATTGGTGAAGTTATAGCACCTTGTTGTATAGCACGCCTACTTCTCTTTGCGAATTGACACCCTGAATACCAAAAGTGCAGGGATCCACCAATGTGTTAAAGACAATGAAATAGAGAAGATGAATAAAACAAAATTTATTAATTTTGAAGAACGTCAACTGAAGAAAAATAGAAACTTAACAACACGCTCTATTTTCGACAGGGGTTTAAGGTTAATGTTGATTATTCTATTCTCAAAAAAGAGGAGTGGGAGAGAGAGAGGGAGGACTTCGCAGTATATAGAGTATTATCTAAGTTAGTTACAAAGTGTAGTTATCTACTTTCCTTTTTGTTAAATATATGAAATTAGAATCTTTTATAGTGCGCTTAACCTGCATCCAGTGGCGACTTTATCGCATCTTTCTGTTTCATGGATGAAAAAATGACGTTTGGAGCGTCAGAATCAATGCAATATGCGATTTTTTTTCTCCAACTTCTGGTGATAATCAAGCGGAATATGTCCACCCCTTTTGAAGTAGCTAATACAAATGTACCAGTACCAGACTAGAACATACTTATAATGGTGTGTCTCTGTTAAAACATCGAGTTTAATACCTTAGGGATCTACAAATTTTTGTGTGTCTCAGAAACTGTCATTAATATTGTGACCTATGAAATCTCACGGACATATTAAATTCATTTGTGAACTAAACTAAAAGTTAAACAATCATGTATTGCATAGACATCGACGTTGCAGAGCCATATTTTGCACATAAAACGGAACTTAGCAATATAACCGCGATTGACTAAATGTGTGAATATACTATAACACATTTTTATGGTATTTATTTCGATAAAGTTCTGTTTTTATAACACAATTTTTTAAAAACAACCACTCGACCACCCTGCGAACAGTGTCTTAATAATTTATGCAGAATGCAGTAAACGTACAAAGCCATTAAATTCAAGATTTTAACCTATCCTCCCATGTTTGCTTCCCAAGGGTCTTCACTTTAATTCATTCCACGTCATGCGTGTGATGTGTGATTTACATTTTTAACGTAGCTTTAATAATTTTAACATATCGCACGATGCCTTCAGTGTGTCAGTTTATAGTGATGTCTAGCATGATGCAGACATGTAGAAAGATGTCCCACCCAGTTACATTATCCTTACACCAGGCAGACCAGACCTAACACTGACTTGTTAATGTTGAGCACCAAGCGAGGCAGCTGTTCTAGTACCGTTTTTAAAAATCGTTGATATGATTCGGCCGGGGTTCGATCCCAAGATCTCCAGCATCAGAGGCAGACACTCTAACAATTTAGGCCATCGAAGTGGTCTGTTCCAGGTCAAAGTGGAAGGAAGTGAATCGACAAATCGGCAGGCGAAGACTCCCCATTGTCCATGAGAGAAAGTCATGAGCCTAGACCTATATTTCTGAGTAAATGTTTAGTAGAGTTTTATAGGCAATATTTTATATACGTGTATAAACATTAAATAATAATAATAATAATAATAATAATAATAAATATATTACATTCAGTATGGAGCTTTCTAATTGTTTAGAGGGTACAACTATTCAGTGGACCAGTGCAATCTCTTGTACCATGAGAGATACGCAATTGCGAGTGGTCTAAAGTACTGTAGTAAACGAACTGAGAATGCTGTTGGTCTTGCATGATGTCATACATTACATAAATATATGTATGTGGTTGATATCCTTTAGTTTCAAGCTCAATACAACAAGTATTTGCAGTATTAGTCTCCCAACTTGTTTCATGTTGTGCAGCCATTTTGGTATTTAGCGATAGCTTAAAACTTCTTTATACCCATGTGTGTACATTCGAGTGCGACACAAAGTTCTAAAGAGAATAATTATTATTTATTTTAAGGAATCAGGGATTGGATGCCTGCAAACACTGTTGTGTGACCTGACACCACCCCCCACCCCACCCCCACCCCAAGGAATACGAGAGCTCTATCACTTAATTGAAGCGATCTCTAATTCATTTGAACATTTTTTTATACATATTAATTTACAGAGTTGTCGAATTTACGATGTCGAATTAGAGAGCTCTCTAAGTTCATTAGAGAGCTCTGCGGTTGAATTAATGACCTCTTTTGTTAATTTGTGTAGGTCTCCAGTTTAATTAAAGAGGTGTACAATTCAAGACAAGACAAGACAACGCAAGAGGATTTTATTACACTCATGTTCTGAAGTTTGAAACATATGAGGTATACAAGAAAAAGAACATGAATGTGTGATGTTATTTTATAATGCCTAACAGAGATTACAAAATTCGGAAAACTCAATCTAATAATCTGCTAATATTTTTTAAGAGTCATATGTTACCTTTGTTCATTAATTAATTAATATTTGTTTTTCGTTAGTCCTAGAAATATGTAAAAAGAAGGTATAAATGTTCATCTTTCATCATGAGAATAAGAAAACGATAGGAGATAGTGATATTCGTAACTTATTTGACAGAGCGCACACATTATTTTTCGTTATAGGAAACATTAGCCCATCTGCCAGTTTCAACAGAAAACCTGCAACCTGTGATTTGCTGTCCTAAACTTTAGGGTTTAGATATATTTTTGGGTAATGAGAGATATATCGTTTCTAAATCCACACTAGTTTTAATAACCTGCAATTAAGACCTTTAGACGACGTATTGATCTTTTAGTCATAGATAAACTATTTGAGTGACATAAGAATTGATTTTTTTCATCACACAAATATTTTACTTTAGTATCCATTTTTTGTTAAATGAATTATCACAAAACTCTTTGTATAAGAAAGAAAACATATGATGAGACATTTTTCATCATGACTACTAACTAGTCTAGCCCAATAGTTTATCATGCGACTTTTAATAAATAATTAAGTATAGATATCAAGAGTTATTAATTGATGGCAATCATTTAATTAGATAGGTATCCAACTGCTGTATAGAGCTCTCTAATTTATATAAAGTGCCCTTTAAATTCAAATGAAGAGCTAACTAATTTCTCTTTGTTGAATATACGTATAAACGGCCGCCAATAATTAGAGGCTATGATGTTCTAAACCAAGGACAAAGTGTGACTCATTACCTGAAAGAACATGGGATTGTGACTGAAATGGGACCATCGTACGAAATCAGTTTATAATTTTGTTTTGTATTGTGTTTCGGATGGACCGGTAGTTGATTTGCACATTGGGGATTAACAAAAGAAATACAATCCAGTGCACTGTACACGTCTTGCTTTTTTTCAATTTTTTTATTTTTATTTTCCTTAGAAATTGTTTTATTGTTTGGAGGTTTTGTAACTAGTTGCTCAGAATTACTCTGCTAATGAGAGCAGAGTGAAATCAGTGTAATTTATTGGAGATTTCCGGTTTTTTTGTTTATTTCAACGCTTAAATCTCTTCCGGCGACGAACATTTTTCAAATGACACTCATTTGACAAATATCCGAGTTATGGTAATGGCTTGATTGAGCTATATCAAGATTGTTTGGGAATACATAGTTATTACGTCAGAAGAAAATAAGAAGATTTCGTTGTCAAGGTTGGAAATTCCGACTTCAAAGAAAACGTAATTTATTAGACGTCACTGTTATGTTGTTTAAAACAATGTAACCGATCCAAATTTCACGGTCTTGAGAATATTTAAGACATCGAACCATTGCTGGACATTTTTTAATGACGGGAGATGCCGAATAATGGGAATATGTATTTCGTTAAGCAAACACTTAATTTGGTCAGTGAATCAGATTTAAGGTATTCAGTGAATAGATCGAATCACAGGAAAATAATTTGGTGATCAATATTTTAAAGCATTTTTCCTTGCACTGTCTGAGTTAATTGTTCTGTTTGCTATTATTTCGTCAATTATACCAAGTAAATGTTGTTTGATAATGTATCATCTAGTCGTCATCTGACAGAAAGGATCATGCTAAAAGACACCCATGCTATTTTTATGTATTGTATTAATTATAAGAATCATCATCATCAATCATTAAAATACTGTAAATTGGCTACGTTAATTATGTATTGGATCTATCAAACAACAGCAAATTTGTGCTTAAATGAGACCAGAAACCAATGGAAATATTGGATAATAATAAAGGTACTATAGCAGTAAACCTTATTCTGAAGTATCATCTGCGACCGAAATGCCAATATTAAAATATTGGCCTATCTTCTAGGAGCTGAATTTCCGTGACCTCGTATGCAAAATTTCCGCGCCTATTGGGTTACTTTCGGGATGTGACGTCATAGCAGCGACTCCAGCAGCCCAAGTGGGAGTTGCCAGAGTAAAAGACAATACCGTTTTGCGTTGCTTACGGGTGTAATAAAACATTAAGAAAAGCCAGTGGACAACATTTTTTTTTTCTTTTCCGAAAGATAAAGGCATACTGAAAGAATGGATACATTATTACAGACGAGTCGATTTCAAAGCAACACCATACAGCCCTATGTGCTCGTTACATTTCTCAAAGAACTGTTACGACAGGGATTCAGAAAAAATGGCAGCTCAAGGATACGCAAATGCTAGGCTTAGACAAAAAGTTGGCTCTGTTCCAGATATAACGTTGAATATTTTAAATCCTGGGAAAAGTGTTGAACGTGCGAGTTACGAAAATAGGCAGAAGGCCGAGTAAGTGACCACAAAATGTAACAATCAATTCACAGATCTTTTATCTACACCAGCAGTGCTAAAAATAAATCGGATAGCCCGACACCCTGGGTCCCTCTGGTTTTAGTTCCGGCCCATCCTGTATTCAAAATGAGGTGCCCGTCAGGCTTGTCGAAACAAAAATTGTTTGCCTGAGGAAACTTTGATCGCGCTGGTGAAATTAGTAAATGTATTTTCAAGATGTTGACATGCATGCCTTAACACGGCACAATCTAAATGAAATCAATACTGTCCAAGGTGAAATTTAGATTTGATTTTAATCAAATGGAGGCTTTGCCAAAAATAATATTCTAAACCTGTCGTGTTTCGAGAAAACACAATTTTCAGTAATCTTATAAAAATTAGAAATTTTAAAAAAAATCATTGTATACATGTAGTATGTATAAACGGTAATCTGTAATGATTGGAACTGATATAAAATTATTCCTTGGGCAGTTTAAATAACAGCGATTAAAAGAAAAGAGGTCAAAGTTTCACATTAAATGGCTGACAATAGAAACTGGGGGGGGGGACTATTGACCCAACCCCTTGCCCCAATGTGCGAGCGCCCATGGGACGTACCTTTTCTCCATGTGATACGCCTTATTATTCCCCCAGGACAAGCCCATTTTGCATATTCTGGTCAGCTCTGGCTAAATTGCAAAATAGCTAAAGTTTTGATTTAAGTACGCAAACAATAAAGCCAATGTGACCGTTCCGGTGGCCTAGTGGTTAGAGCGTCCGCCTCGGATGCGGGAGGTCGTGGGTTCGATCCCCGGCCGAGTCATACGAAAGACTTTTAAAATGGTACTAACAGCTGCCTCGCTTGGCGTTCAGCATTAAGAGGTTAGTGTTAGGACTGGTCGGCCTGGTGTCAGGATAATGTGACTGGGTGGGACATCATGCTACATGTCTGCGGCATGATGCCCCAGTGCTAGACATCACTATAAACTGCCACATTGCAGACATCGTAGCGATATGACTGAAAAATTGTTAAAGCTACGTTAAAAATCAAAATCACATCACATCACAATAAAGCCGATGTGACTGATGAACATATTCCATCCTTGCATTGATCTTGTGAAAAGGACTGCCCTTCGGACATACTTCAAGGAAACCCTGTTCGACAGTGTGTGTGTGTGTGTGTGTGTGTGTGTGTAAGCACCAGCAATTGATTGCCAAAATAAACGATGCCTATTTTGTTGTTACTTACGATGCCATGGACTTCAGGTTTAAGTCTTAATGCATGTAACACTGTTTGCTGAACAAAATATTTATTCAGAATTAGTTCTTTAGGGCCACATATACTGCATGGTATATTTTGTTTTATTCCTTTTAATTTAATTATGGTAATTAAACTTTACATATACGGTCGAGGAATGTCAGGTGTTAACTGGCCGAGTTTCTTTGGCGGAAATGGAGATGCGATTTTTGTTTGCAGAGAAAATTTCACAGTGATCATTCATTTAAGCTAATTGGTGACAATTGTATTCTTTTAATTTTGTTATACTATAGTACTGTTGTAGTTGTTTAAAAACATCTGAACTTTACTTGAATAATGTTTAATTTTCACGTTCTATTTACTGAAAAAGAAAAAAAAAGAAAAAAAATGTTGTGTGATATTAATTATTTCGTCCAGTGCCGGATTTAGACGTGTGTGCGTGTGATTTGAATTTTTAACGTAGCTTTAACAATTTTTCAGTCATATCACTACGATGTCTGCAGTGTGGCAGCTTAGATTGTGGATTGCATACGTTATATCTATTTATAAACGGTTTGGGGTTGGTTTTTTCTTCTTCTGACAAATGAAAATTGACAGACATAATGTAGTTATCGGGACTTCGCTGCGAAAAATTTAGAGATATTACGAGATCGAGATGTAGATGAGGAAATACCCCCAAAATCAGGAGGTTTTTCTCCCGGCTTGAGAGTTGACAGGTATGAACTGTCCGGGCTTGTGGAATTTCAGTCAGGGCTTGAGTTTATTTAAGTCACCTGCCCGGGGCCTGTGCCTAAAAAAATTCTTTTAACACTGACCAGTACAGTACATAAACTATTATATCAGACTGCAGATTCAAGTTTTGAATGTGCAACCCAAATGTGGTCTCCTTACGTCTGCCTCGCTCGCCAATGTTTATGTTTGTATTCGAGGACTGGCTAGTATTGCGTCACGGTACCACGTGATCTGTCGTCTCATTAAAACTCGGAAAAACTCGGCAATTTACGGAATCGTGGTATCTTCCATGCAATAAAATCACTACCCGCTTACGATATTTAATTTATAAACATGTCAGTCGAATTAAAATCTGTAGAGAATTACATACGTAGAAGGAAAATTTTGATTTCTAGTCTCCTTTAAGCCTTGATATTCCCTGTACGTTCATGCGCAATCAAGCCGTGTGTTAATCGCTTGATCAGAGCACAGTCGACGCAAACACTGGAAACACGATCAGAAGGTAAGATATATGTACGGTGGACTGGTATTATGAATATTCTTGATGAATTCGTGAAAGGGAGTGTTACAGTGAAAATAACTAGATTTCAAGTAGTAAGCATATCCAATATTTGTTATATTTCTGAAATCTAATCAGGATACGAATTCTGCTATCAAGAAAAGAGGTATATACACGTGATGGTTTCAGCAACAGAAGCAGATGTACAAAATGCTTACCCTTACACATTCCATGACGTCAAACATGAGATTTCTTGCATCAAGCAGATTCCATCACTTAAAGAGAAGGACTGAACGTAGACTACCAAGCTGCTCTGCACCACTTTTATATTTTGCTCTGACATTACTAGCCCGCATTTTGTTTGCCCCGACAAGGTTACGCTCACCTAGAGCTTGCCCGTACGTACAGAGATGTGCTAAAGTTACTTTATAATACAAAAATGACTACGATAATCATCATTTCGATTAAAAAACAAGGTTAATAACAAGGCCACACAATTTTGTTTATTTAATTGCACAAAAAATAACATTCGAACCCTTGAGTTACGCTATGCCACAAAAGTGCTCTTGACTCAGGAGGTAGCGAAATTTGTATTGACGGATTTAAAATTTAGTTGATGTTTGCAGACATATATGTAATTCTTTCATGAAACAATATTCCAATTGTTGATTCGAGTGAATGGTGAACAGAAACCTACCCTTACATCCACGACAGCTCTCAAATTAATGAAGGAAGGTGTTATAGTCGCATATCACTTCGCACGCACAAATTGTAAGTGAGCATAACTTTGTCGAGGCAGGCAAATTCGTCTCGGCGAGCGTAACTTCAGTTTGTTGCAATGCCGAAAAGTCACGATGGAACGATGAATAAAAAATATGTAAGAAGTAAAATGAATCATAGATTATGAGTTTGGTGATATTTTAATTCTTTAAAAAGAAGAACACTTCCTTTGCTTGGACTATCTTTGTCGCACATACACGAACTGAATAATGTACCCATCAGACCGTGGGGGTCAGTTGAAAAGAGTGTCTACAAGATATAAAAATAAAACAAACGTAGTACCTACAGCTCTGTTAGCCAAATGCGAACTGCTGAGTATGTGCAGCAGTGCATCAAAGTAAAACTCTACCCGCCAGCTAAAGCGGTGTAGTTAGATACACGTTCTTCCTATTTATTCTGTTTCGAAAGACGTAGAGACCAGCAGTTTTATTTTTCCTTACACACACACACACACACACACACACACACACACACACGAGTGGTCAAAAGCGCTCTCCGTTACGGATCACTGCCATCTCACCTCTGTCTGCCTGGGTTCGAGTCTCGGATTCGGCTAATGCGGGTATGTGAGAAAGCTTGCCAGTAGCTTCTCGTGGGTCGGTGTTTTTTTCCGGGGTTCTTCCTCCTTCATTAATACTGGCCGTCATATATAGTGTGCTGAAAAATGGCGTTAAACCCTACAACAACAACAACATATATATATATATATATATATATATATATATATATATATATATATATATATATATATATATATAATTTATTAAACATTATAAATATATAATTTAGCAATGAAGATTATAAATAATCTTATTGTTAGAACTTTTCAGACATGGCTGACAGTATTCAAACAGAGAATCCAAATATTTGTTTACTAAACGTTCATTTCAGAATTAATATTGAAATATTCCCCATTGTACCCTTATTGTACAAGTTCCTAAGCTTGTGAAATGTTTTCAGATTTTAAAATTGTGAACTTTCAACAAATATTTGATAAATAGTTCAAAAGAAGCACCATAGAGAGGACAGTACATTTTTCAATTGCACAATATTATAATATATTTTTGTCAGAGTTCTGCAAATAAAACATAAAATTATAAAATTTCAATTTCATAGTTATGGGTAAGACAGTTTTTATATTTATTATATATAAAGCAGCTGAGGAAAAGAAATGACCAAACTGCAGTATAAGGAAAGTTACCTCTGAGAATTTGAAATTATCAAAAACCTTGTAGACAAAATACCTTAAAGAGGGTTCAGCCCAACCAAACCAGTTTTTGAGCGCGTCCACGATCATTCTCAACGTTTAAATGAACCACAATAATGGAGCTAATTTTGTGTGTGGCTAAAGCAGACTTCAGTTCACCAAAAAATTTCAAATTTTCTTAATTAAACCGATATTGTTTAATATCATTCATAGTATTACTCGGTTTGTAACTAAGAGTTATTCACTTAACTTCGTGAAGGATTAAATTACAGTCATAATATCCCACATTCATATATCCTGATAATTGTCTTGTTTTCATCAGTTTCTGGGGAAAATTTGAGGGCCTCTTCAATGTTGAAGAATTTTCAAGAATAAAACCACTCATATATATGCTATATAGACGCCCACTATAAGCCCATAAGCCTGAGCGTTATATGCTATGACGTCCGTCCGTTTGTCCGTTACCAATTTCGTTTCTGCATAATAATTCGAATTGTCAATCATCCACAGTTGCCAAACTTTGTGAATGGGTTACACTTGTAGTAAGGAAAGCCGTATTAGCTTAGAAAAACGTTTTCTGCACTATTGCTGGAGTTATCCATCGGTCTACAGTTACAAAATCTTCGTAGATAGCTTCCACTCGCATTCGGGAAGAAACTCTATCCGTTTCGGGGTCAACAAATCGAAGATTACGATCACTGTGACTGAAAGAAGAAAAATTGTTTATGCACAATAACATTAGTTCTATATCACAGACCTGGAACAACTTTTGTGGATAGCTTACACATGAGTAAGAAATAAATCTAAGGTAGAGAGCTATTTTTTTTTTAAATCTCTGGTTACATTTCACTTATACCTGAAAAACTACTTTATGCTATCATAAAGATAACCTCTTGTGAATAGCGCACTTTATGACGTCTGACGCAAATTCCTCATAATGAACCAAAAAATCCCCAAAATCTTACAAAACTATAAACGAAGACGTAAATATAAATAGCACATACCCCAGATTTGTTACATTATCTCTCGAGAAAGACGAGGCCCACACGCTGAGAGCTGTAAGAAAATAAATTACATCTGGTCGCATGAAAAACGGGTTATTTAAGTCTTGCAGGAAAATACTAGAGAAGGCATATTGTAATGGAGGTGTCTCCAAACCCAACATGATTTATATATCAGCTAGCTGACGTTCTGAATATGTTAGCCAAGCAGTTTGATTCCTCTCTCTTTCTCTCGCACACACACAAACACAAATACCTAATAAAGGTATTATTGTATGTGGCCGTGTTTTGAGCCTTAATACAATCTGCATTGAGAGTCCTTAGCTTGACTTGGGAAAACTGCTTTTACGTACAAATTTAGATATAAAAAACTTAAACGATGTTCTTTACCAGCTTAATATTAGCATTAATACTTAAAATGTTTATTTTACTAATATAAATAATGTTTACTGAGTTGTCATGGCGTCATTGACTGACATGGCGCTCGACATCTGCGAGATGAATCGTAATATTCGATAGTACAACCTTCTTAGCCTTAGCAAAGGAAACATTACGAAGCTTTACTAAAATGCATGGAATCAATATCATTATATTTGTATGATTTTCCTAACTAAACATTTTTTGGGTGGGTGTTTAACTTAAACCATTTAACTACTTTGTAAAAAAAAAAGTTGCACAGTATTGCTCTACTAAAGCGCAGAGATCAAAATCAGTCAAATTCATCTGAGATCTTCAGCTTTGTTTTACAACACTGTTCCGATTTCAGAACAAACTTTCGCTTGAAGAAAACGTTTGAAACATACACTGTGGAAAATCTGTAATGTGACACGTAAGGGGGCGTGAGTGAAGAAATATTTACAACTTTGGCAGCGAACATTTCCCTCTTGCTGTTTTAACTCAGAGATTGGTATCGGCGCCTGATCAATCTTCGAGCCCTGACGCTTGCATATGCAAGGATAAATGCAACGATTCCTTTTATCGTCTTTAATATTGCTGGAGTCGTAGAAAGCCTTCTTCAGGTACTACACCTATATCCTGTGTAATACAATAACGTCTTCTATATTTATCTCTTCCATCTTTTCTTCTTTCTCTGAGGACGATACACATCAGAATCACGAATCAACCAACCTTCGGGCCTTTAAATATACTGGCAGCATATGACCTATCACGTTACGCGACGAGTCTATTCAAAACTGGATTATCTCGTTCTCAATACGGAGATACCTATACAAACGGCCGACTTAAGATGCAGGGGAACATCGTTCCAATACATTGATATACGCGTTCTCATCAGTTTTCGATGCGCTCGCTCACAACCAATAGAGCCTTTAGAAAAAAGTAAACACATTTTTCATAAATCCTTATATAATGTTTAAGACGAATCGCTGAAATGATACAAGAGAGGAAGTCAGTCCAAATGTTAGAGTTTGCGCAACCCTTCAAGAAAAATATCTTTCACATCGTGGCGGCAGATTAAACGGTACTAACACCCACTCAGCATTATCGCCCTTAAGTAAACGCGAAACCTATCCCGACGCCGACCATCTTGGCGGACACGTATGTATCTTAGAAGTATATCAAAATAGTTCTAAACATTAGTCCCTTTATTTTGTTTTGTGTTATTCGATCGAATCCCAAGCAGCCATTGGTCTAAAAGTTTTGTCAATGTAGTTTGACATGAATGTTTCTGTCGAAAACTTAATTGTAATTTTTGGAGGAGTTGGTACTTATTAAGATATCCGAAAATATGCTTGCTGACAAGTTTGTTTTTCTTTAATGTTTTTTGGAGAAGAAGAAAAACAGATTAGATGTGTGTCGTTAGTTGGCTGGATCATTCTTTTCATTTCCCTTATAAACTGTGAATACTTTTGCTAATTTTAATGACTCCGGAAATGTATAGATTCACCTCGAAGTTACGATTAAATCCTACGGTCAATCCAAGCATAGAAATAGCCGAGGTGGTCTGAATGAGGTTTAAACGTAGTTGCCAGGGCACTCTGAAAAGAATTTAGACCCTCAGACCGCGCCATTTGGTTCTCAATCTTGCCCCAGAATACTTATAATGTATGCTTTTATTTACACCTTTCCAGATAAATGCTGTCTTAGGCCCATTTAAACATAGCTTCTTAAAATGTCCTTCAAATGAAGAAATAACATTGACTGTAGAAATATACATAAATTTGATCGATTTAGTGATTCGCCTCTGGTGGAGTGCAGCAGCAAAGAGGGTGAACAGACCACTTGCTGGAAGGTCCAGTTTTGAAAAATAAAGCTTCCTACGAAAATGAAAAATATAAAGTCAATAACGTCAAACCGAAGCCTTTAACTAAACCGAGAGTTTCTCTAATTGGGTTAGTTTATTTTGTTACTTTATTTTTGTCGTTCTGTTTTTCAAAATTTTGTATGTTTTGTTTACCTTTGGGACACTCATTTTGGTCGCACCCTCTGTGCTGCTGTAATGTGTGAGTAATTAAATCATTATTATATCAGTCTCTCAACCAAAGATTTTATCAAGACCTATACGATATCCTGATCGAGGATCATGTAAATTTATTGTTTTAAATCCGTGTGGAGTAGATTGTGTCTCTGAAAACAAGTTTCTGAACTTAATCATGTCCATGTCTCCTGAACACCATGTCTGATGAATATTTCGCAGAGTATGTGTATCGACTCTATTAAACACAACTAAAATATTGCAGTTATCTCTGATCACTTTAGGTATTTGTGGATATCGATGAGTAACATAAATCACATCTGTATTTTTATGTCTGCCTCGAAATAAATATCCGAGCTGGATTTGATTGTTTGTCCAGCATTACATCATCGTATACTACGAGATTATTAATAAATCCATCGAGGTCATCTGCAGATGGGGCTTCATCAATATCGGTGATAAAATTAATAATAGCATTACCATCTTCGTCGGGGGCCCCGAGTGGCCGAGTGGTCTAAAGCGCTCTGCGTTACGGATCACTGCCATCTCACGTCTGTCTGAGTGGGTTCGAGTCTAGGATTCGGTCAATGTGGGTATGTGAGAAAGTTTGCCAGTAGCTTCTCGTGGGTCGGTGGTTCTTCCCGGGGTTTTCCAGGGTTCTTCCTCCACCATTAACACTGGCCGCTATGCATAGCCTATCGTGTGCTGAAAAATGGCGTTAAACCCCACAACAACAACAACAACCATCTTCGTCCAACAATTTTGCATTTTCTTTAAAATCTTTAAGCACATCGTAGCATCGCTGATCATCTACGAATGGTGCCACTAAATATAATTTATCCCACTTGAGCCATCTCATTATCAGATTAAGTGATAATTGCCTTTTACCAGACCCAGATGGGCCTATTATTATCATTCTGATGGAATTTGGTAATGCTGAAATATGTTTTACTGGTTCTTGCTTTCGTGCCGCTGTGAAATCAATGACATCCATGTTATACAAATATAATAAATAATAATATGGATCTATATTGCGTTGGATGTAGAGCATCTCCCACCCACCAGTGGATTAACAACAGTAATAACAGAAAATAAAAAAGCGTGCACTTACAGGTAAATGTGTAAAAAAGGTACAAAAAATATATATTTATTCCGTCTCGTATGAAAACAGGTGATGATATTTTCGCTTCATTAGGAAAATTACCAGGAGCTCCATGGGCTAAATATCCAGGAGAAAAACATCTTGTGGTCCTGGAACCCGACTTGATATCCGACTTGAGGAGCGAGATCAGCCAAGACCTGGAGAGTATCCAGCAAATGCGATTGATCAAGCATGTCATGTTCATGATGTAGCATATAAAAATAAGGATTTACAGTAACGACATATTGCAGATGTTTAGTTGATTCACTCATTAAATTCCATTACAAAAATCTTTCAGAGCATCATTAGTTAATTGGTTGATAAGATCTGCGATGAAAGGTAAACTAGTATTAGGGGCCGGTAATTAATCAAACCGATTATTATATTGGAATCAATTTATTATAGCCCAAGATGATATAGGAGGAGTAGAGCAACGATTAGTAAACTTGCTGATGCAGCAAATGTTACACGTTATGTTGTTGCAAATTGGTTAGCAGGACAGGCAACATGGCAAATTTCTACCACCACCTAAACAAATTCAGCATGCACATTTTGATGTCAGCACTCCTAATGAAGTTCATCAGCAGATATTTTATTTTTAAAACACAATACTATTAAAATTGGTAGACGTCAATCACATACATACAAATAGGCGTTGACTGTCGTTGACGTTGCAAGTAGGTATAAAGAAGCAGAACCATTATCAACTAAAACAGCCGCTGAAGTTGTATCTGTTTTGAACGAATTTATCAACAAGGACCCTTGCGATGGCGGCCACAGTTACTACAGGTTGATCCTGGCTTAGAATGTCTTGGTGCAGTATCATCCCTGATGAAAAAAACATAATGTCAAAATTAGACGAGGACATACTGCAATTCATCGTGATCAGGCAATTGTTGAACGATTTAATTGAACACTTGCTGAACGGTTATTTGGATATCAATATGCGAAGGAAATAATTCAGAAAGATATGGGATCTCGTGAATGGGTTGCAAGATTACCAAATGTGAAAGATGCGTTAAATAAGGAAATCACTCATGCAATTTCTATGAATCCTACCAATGCAATTACAAAAAAAAAAAACATATACCAATACTACGACATGATTTTTCAAAACAACCAGTACTTGGTAATGTGACTGTAAGATATTTATGTGAACCTGGTGAACTTGAAGGTGGTAAAAAAAAAAAGAGCGATTGATCCTATTTGGAGTATTACGACACATAACATTTTTAGCGTGGTAAGATCCACGGGTAGACCTGCAATCTACAGACTAGATTCAGCTGCTCCTATACGTGAACAATTACAAGTAATTCCTGAAGACACCTAATTACCACCGCATTAACTTTTGTAAACTAGCGCCTCGACATTGATTCCACTCAAGACAGGAAAGCATCACACTGTCGAGTGTCTGACCTAACTTACTATTAATTCTGTCTACGTTAAATTGTCTTGGATGATTATTTGAATACTGCCACATCATTACTGTGTTACAGCTCGCACAATGATTATGTTGCTGTTGTTTCAGCGTCATGATAAATTCAACATCGAGATCAACGTCATATTTTTTTTGGTCATATTTTTTATAACTGATTAATATTTTTTCGTATTATATCTTCGTTATTGTCAGGAACAGTTTGATTATTTTCTGTAAAGTCTATAATTACCCTCCGCAGCTGGGATGTTCTTCTGACTAGAGATACTGCGAGATAAACTAAATTTGACCATTAGATAGATCATCAACAATCCAAATATTAGTACCAGAGATAGTTAATCCTTGAGATGAATGAATCGTTATAGCATATTCTAGAGTCCACGTAGTTTTGTCCCTGACGAGCTTGTACTTGCTGCTTAACGGCATCACGAACAGGTATATATTTTTTAATTGACTCTAGTCGCTCTCGAGCTAATCTAGCTGTGCGAGATTCCATTATTGATATAATAATGATTTAATTACTCACACATTACAGTAGCAGAGAGGGTGTGACCAAAAATGAATGTCCGAAAGGTTAACAAAACATATACAAAATTGTGAAAAACACGAACGACAAAAATGAAGTAACAAAATGAACTAACCCAATTAGAGAAACTCTCTGTTTAGTTAGAGGTTTCGGTTTGACATTATTGACCTTATATTTTTAATTTTCGTAGGAAACTTTATTTTTCAAAACTGGACCTTCCAGCAAGTGGTCTGTTCACCCTCTCTGCTGCTAGTGCAAACGGACAAGATCGCCATTGTTCTATCTAACTTTGGCTCCTTCCGAAGCTATATTGCGCCATGTGAACAAGGGTAGTGTCGAATAATATTACAAATTACCTGCTTCTTTCTCCACTAGACGGAAACGGCGTTTCGACTTGAGGCGTTGGTAAAGCATTTTATAATGTACGCAATTTATAAGCGCGATGCACAGTATGAAGGAGTGGTGGGGGTGGAGATGGAAGTGTTGCAGATGCCAGAGTGGGGTCCACCCCAAGGGAAAAAAGAACAAATTTAAGGTTAATGGTGTATTTGAGTGAATTCTGAATGGGCAAGAGCTAGTCTGTGGCAACAATTTTTCATATTTTTTGCTGTCACTATGTTTTGTTTTTTCGAACTCTTTGCGTGTGCGTCTTCTTATTTACATACAGGTAGCTATGCAACTAATTGATTGTTTATTTATTTCCTACTGCATTGACGTTGTATTGCTCCACTAGTCCGATAAATCAACCCCGCCCCCAAATCTGTGTTGATACTGATGGACGCCAGTCAATATCATTTACAGGTGTGGGACTGGTTTATCGGCCTATTCCTCGTCCCTCTCATTGTTCAGTTCTTTTTCTTTTCTTCTAACGTATATTACACGAACAAGGAAGTCTTAAATTTGTATTAATTTATTATATCCAAACTTTCCACAGCTCCATTATCATCCAGTACTAAATAATAAAAACAAAATAAAAATAGTTTCCATCATTTAAAAAGTATAATTTTCCTAAACTTTTGAATAGCCTTAATGTGTCAGTGTGACTTCTTAATTTATTTTTCCGTCTAATGTCAAACGTAACTCACAGTATATGATAATTCACTTTTGAGTTTATGAGTTCATTAATGGAATGATTTCAATGATGCCATACATGTTGACTTAAGTAATTAATATATTTTATTTTATCACTCAAAACACATAAAATGGACTTATTATCAATAAAAAAAACAATAAAAATTGGTGACAACACATCATACTCCTTTGGTTAAAATAGATTATTTTCGCAATATGCGTGTCGGAAGAGTTGCGAACTTTGCGGTTCACTATGGAATTCTCACACCTCACTAGGATGTAATATCATATTGTAAACGTATATTTGATCACCGTTGTACTGTAAACAACATGGCGGCGAAAGTGCTACTGCTGGATTTTGCGCAACTATTTTTCTTTATAATTTCAGTGGCGCATGCATTAGGTAACCGCACGCACAATTAGTACCCTTCCTTTCAAAGTATATTAAATTTCTTTAAAAGAAATAGCGCTAATTTGTATGTGCTAGAAAGTAGGAAAGTAAAATAGTGTCTTTGATGCCGACCTTAATACTATAGTGCCATGTTATCGTGGGTCGTACAGTTTACGATGGACAAATAAGCAGTAAAAACAACGACCTTCAATATATTATATATATTTATTTCTTGCTTTTTGCTCTATATTAAAATGCATTTAATTTCCAGCTTAATTCTCATGACTGCGGGGAACGATCGATAAACAGGTGCCATATAGATTTTGGGTTATGCAAGGATAGTTACTTTGATATCTTGGTAATACCGATAAAATATTTTTAGGATGGGATATACTTGTCCTATTGCTAGAACTTGATGGATATGTTGCACAACGTGTAATTCAACTTGAAAAATGGATGCTACTGCCAAGGCACTCATTCTGCCACATGTGCCGTCCAACAGAACCTTGTCTGAGAGAATTAGGGAAATGCATCCGTAATCACCTATGACAGGGAGAGTAGTGCCAGGATTGTTGCGGAGAATGGACCACCAACATGAGCATGAAAGTAGATGTCAACCTCAGACTGTTTAAACAACTCCAAATGTTCCAATGAAAAGTAATAAATCGTGTACACAAAAGAATGTTTTAAAATCAAAACCTATCAGTTGCCAAAACCCCAAGAAAACAACCATCCATACTTATTTGCTACCATAGATTTGATCTCTTGCTTCTTTAGAAATATGGTAATCATGAGATATAATACTTGCATAACATCATTGGGCATTATTCGACTACAAACTGGTTAACTGATTCAACACAGTGGCAGTGATTTAAAAAATATAGATTCTATTTGATTACATGGAGTACAGCCATTATTTAGAAAAGTGATATTCATGGGTGTATTTTTAAAATAGTGTACTCATCAGCAATCCTGAAATTTTCTCTGAAAAAGCTGGTGATGCAGAACTATTAACTTTTGTCATGTAGTGTATATAAATGCACAGTAGCTGGTGCTATGCAGAAAATGTACTGAAAACTTAGAATACCCTGATACCATAAAACCCACGATATCTTATGAAGCTACCATATATAATAATATATTTTGATTTTTTTAAATTCTGTTTGAGATGTAGAGTTGAAGGCATATATTAATTTTCTTTTTCAAGAGCAATTTATTTTCCAGTCAATGGCCAGAAGTATTCTATTTACACCAGAATTGTTATTTTTTCCTTGTTTTCCTTGCTTGCTACAATATTGGGTACTATGGTATCATGGTATTCAAAGTTTTCTGCATAGCATTACCTATTGTGGGCTTATGTTAAAAACACTACATGATCATAAGTAATTAGTTTTGCATCACCATTTGATGTTTGGAAATTATTGGAGTTTCTGGTGAGTACATTGTAGCTCAGACAATGCAGCAGTGACAATATGGAATTTGTCATACAGAAACTGGAAGATAATTAGGCAGATTAAACACACATAATGGTCCCATGATAGGCATTCCGTCGTCCCAGTTTACATAATTGTTTGTCAGTTATAAATTGTGCCTTAATGGGTAATAAAAGTTTATCACCTACCAGCACAAGTGTGAACAGAACAGGATTTCTGCAATGTTTAATGTCATGGTAGACTCTTGTTGTTCTTTTTGTACTGAGATTATTTTCACCAGAATAATATACCACACTGAGATGACTAACCCCAGAATAATATACCACACTGAGATGATTAACCCCAGAAAAATATACTACAATGAGATGACTAACTCCAGAATAATGTACCACACAGATGATTACACAAGAATAATGTACCAAACTGAAATTATTTATCTCTGAATAATGTACCACACTGAGATGACTCACACCAGAATAATGTATAAAACTGAGATGATTAATTCCAGAATAATGTACCATACTGAGGTGATGTACCTTAGACTACTATACCACACTGAGATGATTAACCACAGAATAATATACCACACTGAGTTGTCTTACTCGAGATAATGTACCATACTGAGATGATTTACACCCGTGTAATGTACCACACAGATGAATTACACCAGAATAATGCACCACATTGAGATGACTTATACCAGAATAATGTACCACATTTTGATGATTAACCCCAGAATAATGTGCCACACTGAGATGACTTAAACCAGAATAATGTACTACACCGAGATGACATACCCAGGATAGATTACCATATTGAGATGATTTACCCCAGTATAATGTACCACACTGAGATGGTTTATACCAGAATAATGTACCACTTTTTATATCCATGTTGTTGTGGATATATTCTTTGTGGTTTGTCCATCATACTGGAGGAGGATCGTATTTAGTATGATATTATACTAGGGTGAATAGATGGCAGAGGTTTTTGGATCCTGGTATCCAGTTAGGAGGGAGGAAGGGGTAAGGTTCAGAGTCACATTTTAGTAAGTAAAATGGAATCTTCCATGTAACCTGAACTTCATCTATACCAACTGATGGAAGATGATTATAAAGAGTTCTGTTTTAGCAGGATAAGTAGATGATGGTGAAGTTTCAGATCCTGGATGCAACTCATGGAAGGGTCACTTTTTCATAGATAACATGGACTTAAGCATGTAACTTGGATGCAACTCTTGGAAGGATGGGGGTTTAGGGTCACATTTTCTTAGATAATATGGACTCAAGCATGTAACCTGAACTCCATCTTCAATATTTTTAAAGAGGTTGATCATATTCAGCATCATGTTTCAGGAAGATGAAGAAGTGACATTAAAGATTCTGAACTCCTTCAGACAGCTCAGGGTTGAGAGTGAGTTGAAGGAAGGGGTAACTAATAAACAGGTGAGGATATGTAAATTGACTCCCATCTCTTAGTTATTATTATCATAATTTTATTTTCAATTACAGATGCAGAACCTCTTTTACAAGATTTTCCGAACAGTGCATTCCAACGACATATTAAGGCTTCCAGACACCAACCTTTCTGTGTGGTCTTTCGGGAACCAGGTATATTTACATTTGTGAATGGAATGTTTTAAGGCATGCAAAAATTTGAATTATGCCCAAAAATTACTCTTCAATTAAGAAAAGTTTTTCAGTTACCTATGTTACAAGTTTAGGCTTTTACAAACCATTACAAGAAAAAATGTGAAGACAACAAGCTTTGCAAAATTTAACAAATAATTTATTTCCCTAGATAAAAAAATTAAAAATGAGAAAAATTACTTATCCTTTTTTGAATCAAATCCAAATAATTATCCAAGAATTAAAAAATAGAAGGCCTAGTAATAAAAAGTTCTAATGAAACTGAGTTTGAATCCCGATGAAATCCAAACTGGAATATGATGATGTCTGTTGTAACCTGTGAAGTGCTGCAGTGTCAACAAGTCTCTTGTTGAATCAAAGAAAATATTATTCCAGTTTTTGAATTCTGTGTACATTTTGATAAATGTCTTTGTCCAAGAATTAATTTAGAGCACTAGTATTTCCAGGGAAAACAAACTTGAAATCCAAATAAATTGAAAAAAACAAAATAATTAGCCCAAAACTGGTCACAACATAAAACATTTTAACTTCTCAAGTGAGTGTTAAGGCAAGAATAACTATTATTTCTCAAAACATCAGTAATAAATCTAACTATATTGCAAACCAGAGTTTGTAACAATTGCTACATGTTATTTGTCACATACTCCAAGCATGGCCTCAATTCCACTTTGTGAATCTTATTCTGTGAAAGAATTAAAAAGAAATAAAAAAAGTTGTTTACTACAAACTATCACTGGATCTTAATCAAGGTCAGGAACTAGGTCGGCATTAGATACAATGTTTCTATAAAGTTGTTTTTGTCAAAAATATATTTTAAAAAATCAGTCAGAACTGAACTCTATTCCAGTAAGTGAAGTTACATTACAATAGCAAGTAATGGAATAAAAAAAAATAAAAACTAACAGACAAACAAATTAAATCAAATGTAAATTAAATCAGATATACATAACACCTAAATTTAAGGGTTGTATGTCAGTAAATACTCATTTATTTTATTCACAGTTGTATGTACTCTTTCCATAGCAGATAGTGGTACAGTCATGACTTACTGTGGTTCATTCATGACTTATTACAGAATAATGTGGAAACTGAATAATAAACAAATTAGGAAGCAAAAAAGACATATACACAAATCACAGAGCAATGGATCTGATGTAATACATCAATTAAGTGTAGGGTGAAATATTGTTTCTGTTGATATATTTTACTCACATGAAAATATGCTGATTTTTGTTGCTGTTTTTTTTGTTGTTGAATGTTTCTAACTCTTCAGCATTTACTCATATTCAGTATTAAATTTTATTTAAAATAATATATTGGAATAGATCAGTTGATTGACACAGTGAGACTACTAACCTAGATATGCCTTTTGTTGTTGAGAAATCATCAGCATCAGCATTATTTTGACATGATGTAGGATATAGATGCACTGTTTGTTATTGAGAAATCATCAGGTTCAGCATTATTTTGACGTGATGTAGGATATAGATGCACTGTTTGTTATTGAGAAATCATCAGGTTCAGCATTATTTTGACATGATGTAGGATATAGATGCACAGTTTGTTATTGAGAAATCATCAGCATCATCATTATTTTGACATGATGTAGGATATAGATGCACTGTTTGTTATTGAGACATCATTAGCATCAGCATTATTTTGACATGATGTAAGATATAGATGCACTGTTTGTTATTGAGAAATCATCAGCATCAGCATTATTTTGACATGATGTAAGATATAGATGCACTGTTTGTTATTGAGAAATCATCAGCATCAGCATTATTTTGACATGATGTAGGATATAGATGCACTGTCTGTTATTGAGAAATCATCAGGTTCAGCATTATTTTAATGATTTTATCTTGTATGACTTGCCAGTATATGATATATAATGGAATTCATCCTGAGGTATATCGAAAGTTGGCTAGCCAGCAATATTCACTGAAATATTTGCCATCTATGAAACATGGTTAATGTAAACATTGATAACTTTCATGTGTCATGTGCCGGAATAAATGAATTAATAAAGTGTCATGTACCAGAATAAATGGACTAGTAAAGTATGATTGGAAGAAGAATATACATTTATCTCCCAGGTATGTAATACTATGGATGCAGCAATTGCTATGTCCATGTGTCTGTCCGTAAATATACTCTAAGTGGGGATACATAGTTGGGAGGAATCTTTGCAGTTCACTCTGGCTTAAAAGTTGGTTCCAGTTGCAAACAACATAGATCCTTTTCCACTGTCTCATAATGTGCCAGCAGATCAGAGTCTATGTTATTTGATCTACTGATTATTCCTTACAAGCTGCATAGATGCATATCTGCCAGTGGATCCTGTGATGACAGATCTGGGTCTTTGCAGTTTACAGCTGGATTTGGCTTACAAGCAAGTATACACGGTAATCTCTAATTGACTCTTTTTACTGTTTTGTAATGAAATATTACAGTGTATAATATTATAGTGTATTATATTAGATTGTACCTCTAAGTTACATGACAGCTGTGTGGGACGTCAGTGAATGCAACATTTATAATAACATAGGAACACAAGTTTGGAATTGCCCAAGAACATGATTGATAAGGTTTCCTATTGCATTATTGTATTATTTTAAGCAGTGTCCTCTGCATCTTTCAGGACTTGGCTCTCAGCTGGAATTGTCCATTGTCAGTGTCTGGAGGACAAAACATTCAAGTGCAAATTACACAAAATGGGAACTTGGTTCATACACACCAGATGAGGTATTGTTTATGACAACATTTGTAAACATTTTGGTAAATTTATGTATGTTGTGTAAATCTTTGTATTTAACATATGATTGCATGGTAGAAACGTTTTTTTTATTTTTGTTGGGTGCCAAAATTTTATTAGTATTTATCTTATACCAGCTGGTATTTCAATATAATGACTTTCATGATAATCTTTATTATGATTTCATTGAGCCCACATTTGTGTAAGCAAGACATAGCAGTCATTATTCTACTAGCAACATTCTCATCAACAGTTTACGATGGTTTCGGTTAAATGTTTTAATTTGCATATTTCCTAAAACCTGCCAATAGATTCACATCATACTTTGCATGAATCATTATGAATTAAGACAACTCATTCTATGACATGCTTACTTGCCCCTATGACCTTGGAGTCAAGATCACAGTCATAGAAAATTTGCATTAGGTTTTTGGCTAAATCTTTTATCATTAAACTTATATTTCCTAAACTGCTGGTAGATTTTATGCATATTAGGATAAATAATTCGGAAATTAAGACAATTTATTCTGCAACAAACTCATGTGCTTCTTTGACTTTGAGGTGAAGATCACAGTCAAAAGAAATTTGCATTAAATATGTTTTTAGTTAAGTTCTATCATATCTTATGTTTCCTAAACCATGTGATTATGTTTCCTAACCATGTGATAGATTTTCTTCGCACGTTGGTTGCTCATTATAAGCTCAGAAAATTTATTCAGCAAAATGCTCACTCAACCTTTTGACCTTGCCATCAAGGTCACACATTTAACAGCAATGCTTGAATCTTAGGCTCAATATGGGCTGAACTAAAAATAAATTCAATATTGCATTGAAATATTAGTTATTGAAGGAATTCATAATTGCTGATGGATTATATATGAAGAAGAATATTTTGTCTTAAAAAAGGTATCACAGTTTAACAAGAAAGTAAAATAAGATTTTATGTGTTTGATAAAACTAACTGGCCATTGGCCATTTCTTTAGAAATGTACCCTTCATAAAAGGACAAATTCATAGGAGTTTTAGTCAGAATTCACGGAAGTGTCCAGTATGAAAACATGTCATTCTCTCAAGCCAGTTTTATTGTACTGTATATTGTACACCATTTTTTCACCAGAAGTCTCCCTTGTACAAGACTCATGGTCCTAAAAGACTACCGTCTGTCCGATGTTACTTGGGAGAGACATCACGATATGATTACCCCGGACTACCATGGAAAAAGGAACTGAGGACATGGTTGACATCACTGGTAACCATCACATTCATAAATTGAAATATAATGCTGTGATAACAAAATGCTACAGAGTGTATAACATAGCAGTGAGGTCCTAAAAGTGTGCTTGACATCCCACAAGGTTTTGCTGGTTCTTAAAAGGCAGATGAATCTTTGAAGTATAATTTTCTGCACAGTGATAAAAATGATGTATACCATAATAGATATTATATAGGTTTATTTTCTGTGTTTATAAGCTATTACAGTTTAAATATTTTTAACATATTTTACCATGTTCATGTCTATATATGTTGAAATAATTTTTAAAAAATTCTTTCCAATTATTTCATAAATGATATTTCATGGTAGGGTTGATATATTAATAAACTTTGATAAAGACACGTTTTATCTTAATTTTAATTCATTGACATGTACTTGAAGTTATTTATACATGAATTTTGAATTGCAGTGAACTTTAAAGTTGAATGCATTGAGCATTAAAATGTTATCGCATTTACGCCAGAAAAGTCTTTGTGAAGGGTCACTTCAACCTTTCTTCATTCATCTGCCCCCATATCAGTGTTAACTTCAAAGGGGCAGCATTCCAACTCACAGAAATTGACCGGGGTATCTTAACATGGTCCTTAGAAAGTAATCATTTGAGCTACCAACCCTAACCACTTGGTAGGAATCTATGTCCACTTATAATTTTTTCAAAGGCAAATTGTAATGCACCATCATTCACAAATTCTGAGCTGTCTAAAGCTGATAAAAGGAATTATTTCTTTGGGAAAAATATGGGACCACTGCCTATGATTGGGCAGAATAAATTAAGGCATACACTTTAGAAGCAATCAGACTTTAAAGTGATGACCTTAGTTGAAATTCTTTAGTCTGAATTCCTGAAAGAGGAAGAGAGTCTTGACTTTGGGGAGGCCTAAAGAGAATAGTGCTTTCCTTGTTAAACTAGAAAGGGACCAGGTGGCTGCCTTGTAAAAAGAAAGACAGGTTTTAGTGCTAGGACGCACAAGTTTTGAAAGAGAACAGCAATAAGGAACAGCTTTCTGGGAGAGAGACGGGACAGTCTGAAGAAAGAAGTCCAAGGAAAAGAAGGACAGTGTCAGAATAAAAAGACCAGGAAGTCCATGAAGGGGCAAAGCATAGAGCTTAGGAAGAATGAACTAGCAGACGTTGATATATGGTTGAGAGAGGAAGGAACAGCTTTCTGGGAGAGAGATGGGACAGTCTGAAGACAGAAGTCTTAGGAAAAGAAGGATGAGGTCAGAATAAAAGGACCAGAAAGTCTATGAAGGGACAAAGCATAAAGCTTAGGAAGGATGAACTAGGAGGACATTGATATGCAGTCAAGAGAGGAAGGTGATGCAAATCAGTAGTGGACATTGCACTCTTTTAACCTCTCATTATGATATGAAATAAACACAAATTGGACACTCATGTTAAATTCTATTGGTATACTCTAATTTGAATTGGAATTGCTGTTATTAATTTATTCTGATTAAATTTTTTATTTTCTTGTCAAAGGGGGCTCATATTGCTTTATTTCTTCCCAGTATTCTTGCTCAGTTCTCTTGAAATTCTATTCTTCTTTCACTCCTGCCGTGCTATAATATTGAGGGAGGTCATCCTCTAGATAATGCCAGCCAAATCCAATTAACCACCCCTCTTACATAGAGGGAGATGTTACAGACTAATTCATTTTTTTAAAAATTTGATTGGTGTAAAAAGATCTTTCGAACTTGTGATGCTTCTACAGATTCACTTTTCTCACTCCAAATAAGACATGAATTTAAAAAAAAAATTATGGCTCAATTGAATTCAGGTTGATTCTCTGTTTGATTTTTATGCTCAAGGCCCATTTTTCTGATTCAGTTCTGATCCAGCTTGTAATATATGCTTAAATCACAGAGATTGCAGATGAGTTCAGTAATGGCTAAGATTCATGAATATTAATGAGGTGATCTTGCATTGGCTGAGCTTGTTACCAATCTGGAAGCCATATTACTTTTCAGATTTTGATCATTCTCTTCAAATATAGGTTTATGTGATGAAGATCTTGCATGAGTTGAAATTCTGTTCTTCTTTCACTCCCGCCATGCTATAATATTGACGGAGGTCATCCTCTAGATAACGCCAGCCAAATCCAATTAACCACCCCTCTAACTAAAGGGGGAGACATTACAGAATAATTCCTTCTTTTTTAAATTTGAGTGGTGTAAAAAGATCTTTTGCCCTTTATGATGCTTCTGCAGATTCACTTTTCTCACTCCAAAAAAGACATGAATTTTTAAAAAAATTTATGGCTCAATTGAATTCAGGTTGATTCTTTATTTGATTTTTATGAGAAAATTGATGTATCTTTTTAGGGCAGCTTACTTTTTAACTTTTAGATTTTTCATTCTTTTGATAATGCATTTAATAATGTTATTTACATGTTCAGAGTAAGAAATATGATGAACAGATGTTGGACATAACAGAGGAGATGGTGGCAGATACAATTCAGAAATACCACCTTGTGATGATTGCCTTCCCAACAGGTTCCAGACATATTGAGATAGAGGATATTATATACAAGGTACAAGAATTATGTACCATTTGAATTAGAGGACATTATATACAAGGTACAACAATTATGTACCATTTGAATTTGAGGACATTATGTACAAGGTACAACACTTATGTACCATTTGAATTAGAGGACAATATGTACAAGATACAACAATTATGAACCATTTGAATTAGAGTACATTATATACAAGGTACAACATTTATGTGTGATTTGAATTAGAGAACATTATGTACAAGGTTCAACAATAATGTACCATTTGATTTAGAGGACATTATATACAAGGTACAACAGTTATGAATTATATGAAATAGAGAATATTATATAATATTTGAGATAGAGGGGATTATTTATGCAAGGTACAACATTTTCATTCCATTTACAGTAGAGGATGTGATAGATACAAGGTACAACATTTATATATCATTTGAAATAGAGGATATTATGTACAAGGTACAAACATGTATGTACCATTTAAAATAGAAGAAATGGTATACAAGGTACAACATTTATATATCATTTTATATAGAGGATATTAAATACAACGTACACAAATTATGTACCATTTGAGATAGAGGATATTATGGACAAGGTGCAACATTTATGTACCATTGTACATTTCATTCTGACACAATATTTTGGCAGTAATTGATATTTTTCAAGACATAAATTGGACATGTAGATGTATCAAAAACATATATATACCTTTATCCTTTCCTAGCAGAATGCTTATAGTTTTTGCTGAAACAGTCTGTTTGCATTTATCTTTGCTTGTAGCTACACATAAATATTACATAATAAACACACATCATAAAAAGTATTTTCCAAGATTTTGGTATTTCTACAATTATTACTATGAAAGTAGTACAGAGAACAATTTGAATCCAGACTTTGGACATTATAGTCATCTAGAAAGTTTCAAAGTAAAATTTGTGCAGACACTGTCATACTTTCTATTTTCCATCCTGTAGAAAATGGCAAAAGAAAACTTTCTGTGTAGGATTAGTTTGAAATAATCTAATAATGGCAGTACCATCAGGACCTTAATATACTATCAGAATCATTTGTCTGTAGAAATGTTCTTTTTATCATTTTCCCATAAGTATTGACAAAAGAAACATAGAAACAAAGATTAATTCAAATCAAACTCAGATCTCAAATTTATCAATAATCATGCTGCTAAAACAGTCACTTTTATTACAAAATCTTTTTCAGCTTGCATCAGAACATGAGAATAGCAAACCCTTAATTGTTCATGAGCATGCATCTGATATCATGTAAGTTGATCTCTTTAGTTTGACAATGATAATAGGGATGAAAAACTACTGTAAATCACTTAGCTTTTAGCTCATATGACCTGTACAACCTAATGAGCTTATAATATGGCATTTCATGCATTGTCCATTGTCCATCCATCAGTAATTGCTTGTACCAATCAGGAGTCCATATTTCTGATCTGATTTTGATAAAGCATGGAATATTGGTTTATATCATCAAAATCACAGTTGAGATTTATAATAATTGAGATCCATGCATATTAATGAGGTCATCTTGCATTAATTTGGTGACCTTGTTACTGCTCTCAAGGCCCATTTTTCTGATCCAGCTTGTAATATATGCTTAAATCACAGAGATTGCTGATGAGTTCAGTAATGGCTAAGATTCATGGATACTAATGAGGTGATCTTGCATTGGCTGAGCTTGTGACCAATCAGATTTTGATCTTCAAATATAGGTTTATATGATGAAGATTTTGCATGATTTCCATAATGGGCAGGATCCATGCCTATTTTTGAACTGATTTCTTGCATCAGGTTGGCAGACCACTCTCGAGAGTGTATTTCTAATTCAGTTTTGATCAGACTTGGTACACATTCTAAACCATCAAGATCTTGTATGAATTCAATTATTAGTCAGATCCATGCATATTAATGAGGTCATTTTAATTCTGATTGGTTGAATTTGTCAATGCTATAGTGACAATTTATCAAATTTTGATCAAACTTATTAAATTGGCTAATATATCATTAGGACCTACTTTTAATGTTTTTTATTTTGAGCAAAATTAATATTGTGTATACATGTAATGGTCTGAGCTTCTTAGCACTTGTGTATTTCTGGCCTGATTTTAGTTAAACTTGGTATATAGGCTAAATCAAAAAGTTGTTAAATGATTTTTGTTATGAGCCAGATCTACATGGAAATCTTGTATCTGATTGGCTAATTTTGTTTTTTCATTCAAGAGATTTTTATTTTTGATAGTATTTTGATCAAACTTGGCAGATAGGCATAACTCATCACTATCTTGGTTGATTGTGATTATGAATGTAATTAATACATATTAATAATGTGACCATGCATCTGATTTGGCTGAACTTGTCTTGTTAAATAGTCTATATATTATCAAGATGTTGGATGATTTTGATTATGGAAAAGATCTGTGCATATTAATTAATTTTCTGTCTTAATTGGCTAAATTTCTTTCTGCTGTGGAAACTGAATTCCAGTCATATTTTACCCCACCTTAAGCTTATATTACCATATTCAGAGACAGGATTAAAATAAGCAAGATAAGCACATATTAATCAGATACCATGCATGTAATTGGCTGAGCTTGTTTCCTCTCCAAATCTACTGACAATTTTTCCAATCCATTTTCTTTACAACTTTTGGTTAGTGGGTTTATATCATGTGTGATGATCTAGAACCTGTGCATGTTAATTTGGCCTCTGTCTTTAGAAAGAATTTTAATCAGGATATAGTAAACTAGGTAAAATCAGTATGATATAAAGTTTGATAGATAGTTCACCTAGGTTGTGTCCTTGCAATAGTACAAACGTCTATTAAGTAAAATGGTTGACTGTAAAGCTATGTTAGCAATATCATTCCACTTGGACCTCTTGCTAAGATCTTGAAATTGAACGTATTTAGCAAAAACAAACAAACTAAAGAGAATAAAATGCACTGATCAAGCCTCATTAGAGGCCTCTCTCAAAAATCACCTCCCCTTGACCAGAGGTCATCTTGGCCAGCACCAAATTAATATATTTCATTTTGTCTTCCTTGTGTGAGATCACCCATTTACACAACCACTTTTTCATTGTAGAAGGGATGATTTCATAGAAGAGGGAATATTATTGTTGTGAAATAAGTACATTTCATCTGTGAAAATAGTGAAAATTTTTGTGGTACATTCAAATAGCATTTAGTGAAGAAAATTCAAGTCATTAAACGGAATGAGAAGAATCTGGTTGAAAAGTGACATATGATTATTGAAAAGTACAGATAGTGATTGCAGTGTTTATAGTTTGATAAAAGGGACAAGATAATTGTTGAAAAGTACTGATAGAGATTGCAGTATTTAGAGTCTGATAAAAGGGACGTTATTTATTGTCTGCAATGTTGTGAGGATGGAGAACCTGGCCATGATGAAAGTAGTTCTAGGTTGCAAAACCAGGCACAACAAAGTAGTCCTAGTAGGAATGCTGTCAGCTGTGATCCACTGAGGATTACCACTGAGTCTTTTAAATTATACTGAGGTTCTAGAGCAGCTCAATAGCATTTAGTCTTCCATCAAAAAGGTAATTTGACCTACTATTTTAAAATTATACAATTCTTGGTCAGGTGTGCACATGGAAAAAGATTGATTATTGCACACTGCTTGCATACACCACACAATAGCACACTGCTTGCATTCACCACACAATAGCACACTGCTTGCATACACCACACAATAGCTCACTGCTTGCATTCACCACACAATAGCACACTGCTTGCATACACCACACAATAGCACACTGCTTGCATACACCACACAAAAAACATAGTTTCTTATTTGCTTTTTTTGGAAAAATTAAACGATTTTTAAATTATATGATTATAGTAATTATGTTCAAGATGATTTTTCAATAAATACTCAGTTTTGTTGCTGCAGGGACAACCTTTGTGGGCACACACAATCAAGTGTCACATGGCTTGATGGAAAATCTTATATTTTCACGTGAAAATATAAAGATGTGTTTTTCACATGTGAAAATATAAATATGTGTTTTTCACATGTGAAAATAGATGTGTTTTTCACATGTGAAAATATGATGTTTTTTCACATGATGATAATATAGGAATGAAAAAAAGAAAATTATTTTGCTAATAAGTCTATATATCACACTTATGTATATCATAAAAGAATAGATTTTTTCAGACTGAGATTAGTATAATAGGGACCTGTCCATGAGGAGCATAAAGCCAGATCTGGTGCATTCTTGTCAACATTATTATAAATAGAACAAACTGCAAAGACACTGGTGGCAGATCTACACTGTATACATGTGGGACATGTATTGTAATATAAAGTTTTTCAATATGTAATATGAAAACATTGCTATATCAGATGGCCATAATAAGCTCACATATTTTTATTAGTGAACTATTGCATCATCATATTCATTGTTGTTTGCTTTTGATACCAAGTGTAGAGAGAAGTTTGAAACTTAGAAAATTTTGACATGTATAACAAAAAAAACCTCTATTTCAGTATTAATAGCATGTTTATTACTGTAGAACATACCTTGAAAGAACACCTTTCTATTAAATCATAATAATCTCTCAATACAGGTGGTCTCTCAAGATATGTGATCTCTCAAAGGTATGGACTTTCAAGACAATTTTTACTGTAGTATGCTTAGTACTATTTTGTTACAGCAACCCAAAATATCTGTTGATCAGATTGAATTAAATTACAGTTATAGAGTAGTTGTAAACACACTGACTTTGTTATGAATATGTCAGTTAATGTCTGTGATGTAATTTCAGAAAATTGAAGAAACACTATGGGATATTGCAGCTCCCAGCTGTTGTTGTGATTCACTCCAATGGTAAGGTTTACAGATTCCATCATGGATTTTTTTATAGGTCAAATGGAGACCTCCCCATCCATCTTTTTCTCCTAATTTGTCAAAGCTGTGACAAATTGATTTTTAAATTAATTTTGCCACAGGGTGCAACGAATCAGATGCTAGAATGCTAGCTATGTAGAGAGATTCTAGTTTCTAAAGTTATTTCAGTTGAGCATTACAAATTATATATGTGTCTTTATCTTAGTGAATTTTGACATGAGCATCACTAAATGTGGATAAAATTATCAACATTTGTTTGGACATGATTTATATCAACACCATTTATATCAACATACAGAGCAACACCACTCATTTGGTACATGCTGAAAGAGTGGTCTGTCTACATCTAATCCATCATGTTGGTGCTGGAGTTAGAGTCGATTTATGACAGAACTGGGTGGTTATCAGAGCCATCCATTGCCACAGGCAAACATTATATTTCATCATCTAGTTTTCTTGAAGCTATATTTAAATTTCTACCCTGTGTCTATTTATGATATGATTTGTCAAATGAGTGGATGATGCTTGCTTATCTGTGGCATGCAATGGTTTTCATCACTACATGGTCATGTATCAAAAATGAATTCTTCCATAACTCCAGGACTGATACGGCTGTTTACATATGCACAGACCACTCTTCCTCAGTATGTATTGAATGAGTAATTTTGCTGTGTATTTAAATGCAAGCAAAGTTGAAATCCTTCATGTGAAAATTGACTGTGTTGCAGACTTGGACCAAGGCTCACAAAAGCTGGAAATTATTCAACTCATTTCATAAATTCAATATTAATCATTGCCCATTTGAGATCAACCATTTAAAACACCGCTACTTTGATATCATTGAATTGAATGTTCTTTTTATTGTTACATAAAGTTTATGTTCTGTCACAGTGGATAGGAAGTTTAGTATGTGGGTGGGTAAGTAGGGAGGTGTTTTCACTGTACATTAGCACAATACTGGCTATACAGTGCCAATTTTAAAGTTAAAATAAAAAAAATTGAACTAATTAATTCATCACAATCTACTGTATTATACTGTAATGTATGCATGTATTATATGTATACAGTTAAATATTACTGTAACATATGCATATATTTTATACATACATCTAAAATATACTGTGTGTACTGTAACATGTATGCATTTTATACATACATCTAAAATAGACAGTATATATTGTAACATATGCATATATATGCATATATAGTATACATACATCTCAAATATACTGTATATTCTGTAACATGCATATATTGTATGCATGCTTCTAAAATATACTGTAACATATGCATATATAGTGTACATACATCTAAAATATATATTATATACTGTAAAATGCATATATAGCATACATACATCTAAAATATACAGTATATACTATAAAATGCATATGTTGTATACACACTTCTAAAATATACTGTAACATATGCATATATAGTATACATACATCTAAAATGTTTTGCATATTCTGTAACATGCATATAGTGTATACATGCTTCTAAAATATATTGTAACATTTGCATATATAGTATACATACATCTAAAATATACTGTATATATTATAACATAAGAATATATTGTACACGTACATCTAAAATATACTGTATATATTGTAACATGCATATATTGTATACATACATTTATACTGTATTGTATGTATATATTGTATACATGCTTCTAAAATATACTTTAACATATGCATATATTGTATACACACATCTAAAATATACTATAACATATGCATATGTTGTATACATACATCTAAAATATACTGTATATACTGTAACCTGCATATATTGTATACATGCATCTGAAATATACTATAACATATGCATATATTGTATACATACATTTACAGTATACTATATATACTGTTACATATGCATATATTGTACACATACATCTAAAATATACTGTATATACTGTAACATGCATATAGTGTATACATACATTTACAGTATACTATACATACTGTATTGTATGTATATATTGTACACATACATGTACAATATACTCTATATACTGTAACATATGCATGCATTGTAAACATACATGTACAATATACTCTATATACAGTAACATATGCATGTATTGTAAACATACATGTACAATATACTCTATATACCAAGGAAACAGTATACACAACTCCCTCGATAACTCGTGCACATCAGGGTCCAGAAACATCGACTGCACTATAAGTGAGGCGCGAGTTATCGAGGGACCTATAAAATAAGCCCAAAACCAATAAAGTGATTGACGACATAACGGAAAAATAAGGGGGGGGGTAGGCAGATTATACTGCTGAATACTCACTTTATAATCGTTCTGAGATTAACTGTTAATAAATATCTTTTCATAACGGTGTACTTTATTATTTTCTCATAGGACAACATTAATTTCAGGATAAATTACAGTATATTGAGGCGATCACCGAAAACATTATTCCATGTGGTTTCCGTTCGCTTAACATGTGTACCACTTCACACATTGTGTACTACGTCACTAATTTTTATGTTGAATTGGATACATTCTAGTTTTATTGTTTGATCCAAATTAGACTTTTTTTATATACAAAAGATCGACTCTTTTCGAGAAACAGTGTCGATCGAATGATAGATAGATAGATTTGAATGCAATAGAAGTAAAATGGAAAACAAAAAAAACAAGGGTTAATCAGTACTAACATATTTAATTGGTCTACAAATTTAAAACAACGTAAATTAGAACAAGTTAATACTTGCTGTTTGTGCCACGCCTGACAAATATCAATTCACTTTTTGAAAAAATCAATTAATTTTTTTTTGTGTGTTACTCCTTGGTTTCTTTGCTGCCGAGCAAAATCCCTCAGATTTCTCAACTGCTTGAGCTTACGTAGTCAACATTTTGGGTCTCCAGCCACCTTATGGCAGTATCAAAATATTTTATTGCTTCCTGTGCAGAGGGGTGGGGTACAACATCTGCGTCTGTATCACTTTCAACACTTGTGTTACTCCAGTTAGAATCGTCTTCTGCTGCAAATTTGTTCGCTATAGAAATAATTATAGTTTCATCTGACATGTATTCGGCTGTGGGACAATCATTGTCAGCACAAATCCACTCCTCCATATCATCAAGAGAAACGCCCACCTCAGGACCATGAGTCTGTACGAATTTCTCCCAAAGAGCCTCGACATTAATGACATCAGTTTCACTGAAACATTCGAAGTCACTATCATCGTCGTTGTCTCTGTTACTGTTTTGCTTTACATCAAAGGCAGCTCCAAGACCCTTAATCCAGCACCCGAGGTCTCTTGTAATCGATTTTTTTTAAAATGCAACAAACACTTCCCCAAGTTGTTGATCAAAACAAAGCTGGCACGTACATGTAATTAGGTTCTCACAGAAGTACTCACGGGTTTCGATGTGATGGTCGATTGACTGTTTTCATGTTTTCAATGAACAGAATATGTTGTGATTATAATGTTTACACTGAAACGGAATTAAAGGATTAGAATGTGACTTTCACACAGGAAGACGTTTAATTGGTGTTTATTTCATTCTCTGTTGCCACCTGTTAGCATTTACCAGAAGTTTTCATTGATCGCTATTTCACCAGACTGTTTATTTACAGTATAATGACAACTATTTATCATAAAAACTTACATAATATATGATATCTTTAAACAGAGGTCTCGCTAGGATTTTAAAACTGGGTCTTTCTGCCTCTGAATTCAATCACTAAATATCAGTACATTTTCTCACTCGGCCGACAGTCAAAGCCTTTGAACTAGCCACCTAGCTGTTGCATCATGTTCTTTTTTTTTTTTTTTAATGTACTCTTATAAAATGGCAACAGTACATCAAAGAGTCTTTCAGTCACTGAATTCTGTCATTGTAAATATCAGCACAGTTAACTGATCAACACATTTTCCCACAAAACAGGTGGCTGAAACAGGACCGGCAAATCTTTGAATTTTCCCGCACACCTATTACATGCGTACGGAGGATACCCGCCTCAGTGATTTTCTGCGTCCCAGATCAAAAATTGGCATCCAAATACGCATAATTAAGTGTTTTCGAGATCTCTGAAATTAATTCTTCTTTAGAACTTGCAAATTTCAAAATATGGATTATATTTTTATGGGCATTAATCACCATTTTCGATGATAAAACGAGCAATGTATCAAGGTTTAATTTATCAATTCTTATCATAATTTTTTCATGTTCAGCATATTTTAAAGATATTTTAAATACATTTTCTCTGGAAAAAATCAGGAGCCAAGACGGACACTGCGTTATAAGCAGGATCGCGAGTTATCCGGGCGCGAGTTATCGAGGGAGCGGTGTACACATTAATATTATGTATACCAATCTACAGATAAACTTTATTGATCAGCTATGAACTTTTTTCTGATTGTAGTCTATTCTTTGTCATTTAGGGAACCTAACTTCTGGTTCAGGAGGCAGAGAAAAGTTGTTCTCAGGTCTGAGTGTGGACTACAAGGAGATCAGTATTTATCTCAAATCCATGGAAATACCAGCAACTCATATGATGTCCCTGGTAGAGTATCAATCAGACACTATTCTTTTGTTTGATATTTTCATAGTGTAGTTATAATCTGTAATCGTAATCATCAGTAATTGAATACTACAACTCTCCATCCTGATTGTAGCCTTCATTATGACATTATTCCAGCTATCATGTGGTAATACTATGGAACTCATGACCAGAATTATACAATTTGAAGAAAATATATAGAAAATTGGGAATTTGCAACATTTATCAGCTCCAAAATTGTCATCAGAGCCATTGTGTTAATAACTTGGACTTTGGCAGTACACGTTTTCATAATTTGCCATTGTGCTAATAACTTGGACTTTGGCAGTACACGTTTTCATAATTTGCCTTTGTGCTAATAACTTGGACTTTGGCAGTACACGTTTTCATAATTTGCCTTTGTGCTAATAACTTGGACTTTGGCAGTACACGTTTTCATAATTTGCCTTTGTGACTAATAACTTGGACTTTGGCAGTACACGTTTTCATAATTTGCCTTTGTGCTAATAACTTGGACTTTGGCAGTACACGTTTTCATAATTTGCCTTTGTGCTAATAACTTGGACTTTGGCAGTACACGTTTTCATAATTTGCCTTTGTGACTAATAAGTCACTGTAGTATTCAGTCAGTGGCTGATATTATAATTGTGACAGGCTATATATAGCACACCCAAAACAACCCATGCTTCTACTGAGTCACAATTATAATTGATTTATGTCAGATACTGTATTCACTAACAGTTCACACACAAGACAACTAAAATTGCCTCTAGCAGTAAAGACACAATAGCATGTAAAGACTTGATAGCATATCAAAGACACAGTAGCATATAAAGACACAATAGCATGTAAAGACTTGATAGCAGTAAAGACACAATAGCATGTAAAGACTTGATAGCAGTAAAGACACAATAGCATGCAAAGACTCAATAGCTGTAAAGGCACAATAGCATATGAAGACACAGTTGCATGTAAAGACTCGATACCAGTAAAGACCCAGATCTGCCATTGCATAATGTGTTGGCAAATCTAAGTCTATGCAGATTGTCTGGACTAATCAGTAAAACAAACTGTATAGACCCTGATATGCCAGCACATCATGCTATGGCAAATCAGGGCCTGTGTTGTTTGCAGTTAGATTTTACTTATAAGAGAGCATAAATAGCAATAGCATTTAACAGCACATCAGCACAATATTGGCTATATGGTTCCAGCTAAAGATAAGTTAAAAAATTGTTAAACTGAACTGCACAAAAATATGGGAAGATAAACCTTTTTAAATAAATTTAAACAAAGAATAACAAGCTGAATTGCAAAACATAAGATGTTAAATTTCTGTAAGATGTATATAAAATATTAGATTAAGATAACACTTGTAAAATCTTGAAAAGATATCTTTCAAACTGAATGATAAAGAGGCATGCAGCTGAATTGGAGGGTGTTGGTATTTTATACACAATTTTGGTGACTTCAGTTTTTTTGCCTTGTTTTATTTCAGCATGTATTGTGGTTTCTCAGGACATATAATACTCATGTTAACCATAATTTCTAGTCAAAAATAATTATATATGAAAATCAAATGAAAAGATATTTGCAATTAAGTGACACTTTTGCATGGAAAATAAGAATTGGTATATTTAGACTAAATGATATGAATGTGGAATTAAAATGATAGTCAGTTTAAATCAGTTTCCCTTTGCTATCATCTTCCATTTTATCAACAACATCCTGAGATTCATTAAACTTTCCAGTACTTGAGTGAAGTAATTGAGAGTATCTGTACATGTTAACTTCAGAATGTAAGTTTTTGTTTTGATATAAATATTACTCTGGAACACTTAAAACACATGCTACATCAAAATATATGAGAATTTATTAAGATATGTAATAAAAATAAATAATCCATAGTTTTATATTTACTCTGCTTAAAAGTGGGTAATTGTATTTGTAATAAAAAAATTAAAACTTATCTGGAATTTAAAATAAATTACATTTTAAAGTAATTAACTCCAGGTGTGGATGTGTAAAAGTTATTGACCCCTGGTCTGGATGTATAAAAGTATAAAAGTTATTGACCCCTGGTCTGGATGTATAAAAGTATTTGACCCTAGGTCTGTTTGTATAAATGTAATTGACCCCAGGTCTGGATGTGTAAAAATTATTGACCCCTGGTCTGGCTGTATAAAAGTATTTGACCCTAGGTCTGTTTGTATAAATGTAATTGACCCCAGATCTGGATGTGTAAAAGTTATTGACCCCTGGTCTGGATGTATAAAAGTATTTGACCCCAGGTCTGTTTGCATAAATGTAATTGACCCCAGGTCTGGATGTATGAAAATATTTGACTCCTGGTCTGGATGTATGAAAATATTTGACCCCAGGTCTGGATGTATGAAAATATTTGACCCCAGGTCTGGATGTATGAAAATATTTGACCCCAGGTCTGGATGTTTGAAAATATTTGACTCCTGGTCTGGATGTTTGAAAATATTTGACCCCAGGTCTGGATGTATGAAAATATTTGACCCCAGGTCTGGATGTATGAAAATATTTGACCCCAGGTCTGGATGTATGAAAATATTTGACCCAAGTCTTGATGTATGGAAGAGATAATAGCATATGCAGTGAAACCTATTCAGCAACTAATTGTGTTCTTTTTTGGTGGATGGTCTCTTGTTAGAAGTCATCATATAAAACAAAGTTGATCTATGCATGAAGAATCTGGTCTTAAATGATAGCTGGTCTTCACATCAGGTTGTGTTGCAGGTCGGGTTATGCTATATGTACACATATGCATAGCTGTTTCTTTTTCTTTTTCCGACAAGACAATAACATATATATATATATATATATATATATATATATATATATATATATATATATATATATGCATATATGCATTAGATGAATGTGTTGCTTTTAGACAGAAGAGAAACTTTCCTTATAAATCCATGGGTTGATCTTCAACAGCACAATAAGCATCACTTTGTAAAAAGCTATTCAACAAATTACATCGTTCACTTTTTTGCACAAATAACTTTTCATATTATTACTATCCAAAAATGATAGACAAATTATTATGTTTGCCTAAAAATGATATTGTATACTAGAATTAATTCATTTTAAAGGGTATCCTTTTTCATTCTTTTGCAAATAAAAGACATTTTATGCATACATTAATCTGTAAGTTTGGAAGGGGATCTTATTGCTTTAATTGAAGGTTCCTTATTTTTTGGATCTTTAAATTCACAGTTGTAGCAAATACAAAATCTTCTGACATTAGTAAACAGCAATTCAAGTTATTGATTCAAGAGATAATGAATGAGAGTTTTTTCAGCAAGAATCAGCAAATTTTTTGTGCTGTCAATGCCCATTACGTAGTTTTTATTTTCAGGAAGAGTTTGAGGCCAGAATAAAGCTGCCAAACAAAGGACATTTTCAACCATTGATAGGATGTTTTTATGCCTATTGGGCTCCACAAGCCTTTAACTATTTGTCCATGTTTAAGAAGAGTGTAGAGGAGTTTAATGACCTTGGGGCTGACCTTGAATTTGCTCTTTTTGACCTCACAGAGGATTTTTCTAAAACACGTAAGCTATCAGACATCTCTGAATTCAGTCATGTTATCTGTTGCACTATGGAAGATTTAATCTTAATTATAAGTGTACAAATGAAATAAGATTGTTGGGATGAACACTGCAGTTCAAAATGAATAAAAAAACTTTTTTCTCAAGAATCTTTTTTCATAACCATGAGCATGAAAAATCCATTAAAGAAATCAATGGTTACTTTGCATTTTGCTACACTTGGCTGAGCAAAATATTTCTTCTAAGATGCAAATAATTAAATGGAAAACCATCAGAAATTTTGTCACATATCTTCAAATTATTTCATTTAGTGTGTTTAAAAATCTACCAGATTTTAGCGTGTAGAAGAATGTTGGTTGCTGAATGAAGTTTTCCACTATATTACTTTTTCCATAGCTCATGGCTGTAATGTAAAGCAGGAAGATGTTAGAGACAATGTACAGCAGGTTGTCAGTTTTAGGATTCTATGGCTTCTTATACTATTAGTTCTCTTGTTTATTTTCTTTCAAAAAGAAATCTAATTCCTATTGTATGTTGGTATTTAGATTTTTTTTTCCTTTCATTATTTAGTAGTGAAAGTATTGTAATTATTATGTTACAATAACATCCATTTTCTCCTATAGTTCTTGGTTCTTTACTATCAATAAATGATGCCATCCTAGTGCCATAATTATCTACTACATCATCTCAAGTTGCATGTTAAAATGAATTTGTCACCAGCAAAAATCCTGATATCATCCATAGTTTGAACAATATTTTATTTGTCTGAACTACTTCTACATCAAAATGTGCGTTTAAGTTAATTTGTTTGAACTACTTGTACATCTCACTCTGCATTGTTAATTTGAAATACTTGTTCCTCTGTGTATTTAAGTTAATTTATTTGAACTACTTGTACATCTCGCTCTGCATTGTTAATTTGAAATACTTGTTCCTCTGTGTATTTAAGTTAATTTGTTTGAACTACTTGTACATCTAACTGTGCATTTAAGTTAACAGCTGTGAATATAATGTGCCTTTTAAAGGTCAGTCGTTTCAGGTCCAGTTTTAATAGAGTTATTGCCCTTTGTGAATCATTGTAAAATCAGCTCTACAACAGCTCCTTGTTACCACCATAGTTCAGGGATCATTCAGCGTATTCTGATGCAGTATGGTTGTACATTGTCTCACATACCTAGATGTGCCTTTTATCAGTTTTGTCTCATCAACTCCATGTTGGATAGAGTTATGGCCTTTGACAATTAACTTAATCTCTTTGTATTATATGTTGTGTGTAACAGGCATTACTCAAGAACCATTCAGCACATTCTGATGCAGTTTGGTATGAACATTGTCTCATATATTTATATGCATTTTTTATGAGCTTAGTCTTGTTCAGATGAGGTGTGACCTGAAGTTGGTTGTCCTCCTGACATTAGTCTCCACAAGATATTTCAACAAAATCAATGGATTTCAACCTGATTTGGCATATACCTCAAATGAGACATTGAAGGAATTAATTATCCAGCATTCTGCAACATTATTTACTGGAGTTATCTCTCAGATTACCCATTATCCTATCTTTGGTTTCTGCAGCATAACTATATTTAGCTTTTGTTGAATTTCAACCAGATTTGGTGGTCAGCTTTATACTTCCATGTCAAAGAATGAGTTTGTTTTCCAGCACTCCAATGCATCATTTACAGGTGCATTATTTACCCTGATTGCTTATCATCCAGACTTTGGTCTCCACATCATAAATTTACTAAGCTTTGTTAGATGTCAACCAAATTTGGTATGCAACTTTATATTGATGAGACCTTGAAAGAGTAAATAATCTGCAGTGTCATTTAGAAGAGGTATGGCCCCTGATTGCATTTCACTAACATACCTTTCTTTTAAGGAACCCGAGCTATCATGTATATGTATGTTGATGAGACCCTGAATGCCCATCTACAAACTTTGGTTTTCCTATTGAATTTTTTTTCTGCTTAAGGCGAAGCAAATTTTAATGCCTGTGTTTTGTCATGCATCCAGTGCTGATAGCTATAGTTCTGTCATGTAATCTCATTATGGCCACTTTTTTGTTATTCTGTTGCTACAAAACACTTCTCTGTATTTATTTCTAATTTAATTCACAGTTGTTAACAGAAAACTGAACTCCAGATTCACACACAAGGTGCCATTTACTGTTCTCTTTTACCAAGGTAAGTATGCTGTAGCTGCACCTATTTTATACTCTCATCTTTTTGTGGCGGGAAATCAATAAAATCAATTCCTGTCCCTTATCCACAGATGTCTTTAAGAAAAAACCCTCAACCTCCAAAATGAAAGACAATCCAGTACACTTGCAGACCTGTTGGGTAACAAATCATCATCAGTAGACACAGAACCCCAAATCTAAACTCCTGCGTAGAATTCCCAAAAACTAAGAAAATGTTTTCTCACAAAGCATCATTCTTGTGTACTGAAAAACAACTTGCCCAATGATATAACTGAAAAGGTCTGTTAATAAAGTTCACTCTTATTTGTAAGATTAAATAAAACAGACAAAAACATTAATAACATAGTCCATAATTCCACTTTGATGTGGAATTTATTTTCCTTTCATAAATAAACAATGAAATAGTGATTTGAATCAAAGAAACAAAAACAATTGCAATTTTTTTTGTACTTGAAACCAGACTATGGAGTTGATATCTGTATATAGATCTATCAGTGCAAATCATTCTGTATGCAGGACACTAACTTGAACTGCTGTGCCTTTCTTGGATGAGATGTGTTACAATTAATGTTGAACATCATTATTGTGAAGAAATGCTTATGTGGTGGCAATAGTTTCTGCAGAATGATCACATGAGGTCGTGTGATGAAAGACAATAGTATCATGGTGAAAGACGGAGTTATTCCCCATCACTGTTCTACACTGGAAAACATGATCCTACACATGTATGAATGTGAGGAAACTGTTTAGCCATTATAGTATTAGATAAGTTTTGATGCAATCTGATTGCAGTTACAGCTTCTGCTACCAATACATGTACTCCTTGGAGGTGAAAAGCTCATGCACTAAATTATATCAATTACAGCATGTGTTGCAGGAGTTCATTTCACTAGTCCATTTTAATTATGCCTCCTGCAATGCAACTTTTGGACTTGCATAATAATAAAAAACTGTCTGTTGAAGAAATAAACCAGTTTTTGGTGGGTAAGCAAAATAATAACCATTTTTAACGGCAGTATAGTAGCTCCAGCTCTTGAGGACACAGATTTATACCATAGACTCATCACATTTGAACCTGGTCACATATTTTACACCAGGGTTGGATTTTTGTTTCATGATGTCATACATGGGGAAGATTCTATTTGTCCATAGATTCTTTACAAAGCAATATTTAAAAATGGATGAAGATAAAGAAGATATGACAACCTCCAGATAAATGTGATTGAAAAGTGTGGTGATGTACCTCAAGGACAGATATCTGAAACATAGTACAAATAAGTAAACTGTTCCAAACTTAATTTTTACAGTGAAAAATGCCATAGCAGACACCTCCAGGTAAAGGACACATTCCAATTGCAATCCCATTGTTTAATGTATCTGCATAATTTGCTTATATATTAAGGACACTTAACTATACAGGACAAAACATTATGGCCAAATAAGCATACTTTAAGTCAAGTCAACTGCAAACAACTTAGACCCTGATCTGTCATCGCATAATGTGCCAGCAGATCAGGGTCAGTGTTGTTTGTTCTACTGATTACTCCTAACAAATTGAATAGACCCAGTTCTGCTGGCACATGATGAAGTGGTAGATTTGGGTCTGTGCAGCTTGCATTTGGATATGACTATGACTTATATGACAGTAGGTAAAGTATATAAAAAAATTAAGGAAAACTATTTATGATTTGTAAGATTGATGATATGTGGATAATGAAAAGGTAGAAAAATGATGGACCATACAGTAGTTCTGTTTTGACACAGTAGTAAGTACAGTCAACAAAGTTGATTAGTACATTATTCACACCTCCCAAATTCAGTCGCAGTACATTACATTTGTTTGCTCTCACAACTATTTTAGAGTGACCAATAAATGATGTGCAGAGAAAGGGCATTTCATATTCTTTTTTAGACAAAAAAGTGCAGATTGTACCAGAACCATTAAATGAGGACAGACCAACACCATGGTTACTGAACAAACTGTTAAATGATGTAGGACTTGGGCTGGTGGACAAGAATGGACAACAGATTGACTATTTGCCTTGGGGAGCTGTTTCGGTTTTTGAGGTAAAACCTATAACATCAGACTGCATGGATCATGGCCACTTCCTAGTCTTTCTGTTATATTCTTTTTATACAAAGACATTTCATAATTTACAGAGGACACTACTTAAAAAAAACTAAAAGATTTCCATATTTTCCAAATTTCTGTCCATTTACACTATTATTAATTTCATAAATGTGTTATTTATCAGACATCATGATTCTGCTCATAAAAATGTACCCTTTGACAACTGGCATTTGACAAGGTGATTGATATGGAATATGTTTATGCTGTGATGTTACATACTATTTTACAAAGAAGTTTATTAGTTGGTATTAATCTCATGTATTGATACTGAAATTCTCTCAGTTTGGTATCTAGTTTACATTTAGTATCAAGTATACATTTAGTATCAAGTACACATTTAAAGGGAATAAGGTTCATCCTTTTCAAATGAGTTCTTGATTCTAAAAAAAACGCCCCCCCCCCTTTTTTTGAACACCTGCTTGTTTTGTTTTTCTTCAAAGAATATCTCTCAGACATTAAGCGTGATTTAATTCATAGTTTTCTTCTTTTATCTCTCTAACACAGTATCTTGGCACTAATATACCAAAAAAGTATTATTTTATGAAGTTTTCTCAGTTTTTATTCTTCAGAAGATAAATCTTTTTTCATTTGTAAAATCATTAAGATATTTTTATGTATTTGATTATTTAGCAGTTTTATTTATTTGCAAAAGAGCACTAAGATGTTGTTATGCAAGTGTTCTTCATTGGCAAGAAAGTCTATAATGCAACCTAGTTTGTCTGCCTAGACCACTTATGGCCAGCATTGTACTTGCTTGGTGCAATACACAAACATAAAAATAAGGTGTTACTTTTGGGTTCAAAGAACACACAAACACCAAGTAAGGACCCTACAACTTTATATAAAATAAAGCTAAAATCTTCACAAACACCAAAACCAGTGTTGCTTACTGTACCAAGCCCAGCTACATAACTGCCTGCTTTTCCCACTCTGCTCTTGTTTTAGTAAGGGTTGGAGATAAGGGATTTTAATTAATTTAACATTTGTGCCGTATCCAAGGTCATTGAATGGTCCAGGCTCAGTTAGCCTTGAGAAGATAAACAACAGAACAGAACCTGTTGACAGTCTCTGGTATCAGATATGCAGAATGCTGGGATTAATGTTCTGGCCAACTGTCATTACTAACATCTAAGTCTGATACAGGTGCTGAGAGTGAAATAATACTTACAATATAAGGATATTAATTTTTTAGACAAACTATTTCAGAAAATTGCAGAAAAAAATTTGTATATGAATTAGCTGGACAGAGGCTGAAAGAAGTAATTATGTTTTTTAGTGTCTGGATATTTAAGTCAGTGATGGTAATAAACAACAAAACTATACTTTAATCATTGTTTATAAATAAAGTATAAGCAAAGCACACATGAAAGGTGCATGAATACTGTAGTTCCTTTCTGGTATTGTGAACTAGTACCTTCTTGTTTTCTGTATCACATGATGCTATTTTAATCAGTCTAAATGCTTGTTACAAGGACTTGTTAAGAAGTATATATGCATGGTCACATGACATGATAATGGTCACATGACATGATACAGAGCATAAGGAGAACACCTCAGGTAAATCTCTTTGAACCACTGAAAATGTAAATGGCAGTTTGTCAGGCAAGAAATAGTGCCATACACTTGTGCTTTGTTTCAGATGAAAATCTTGTTGAATAATTTGAATTTGCATACTTATCTACAAAACATAGGCATTTTCTATTTATTACATTTAATTATACATGATGGCTTTTGTGGCATTTCTCTATAGATATTCTGTCCATATTTCCATATAACACACCAAGAATGGAAATACTGAGAAAAAAATTTTCTGATGTCTGCACTTCATTATTTTTAGAAGCACTGACTCAGACTTTTCTAAATCCCAATTCATTTTTTATTTCATTCACACTGTAAAAATGAATTTATTTAGAAAGCATAAAAGAGGGAGCATGATATAAATAAAAAACTGCACTTATGTTTTGCTTTGAGTTGGGGGAAATAACTTATTTTGATATGGCTCACAAATACATCTTGGCCTGACAGCCTTGATATATCCCTGTGCCATATCAAATGCATTCTTCCAATGACTTGGAAAAAAACATGTATGTAATATTGTGTAAATATCTACTGTGTTGATCTATCCAGATAACACCACTGTATGAGGGTCCTTATGGTACAATGTGTTCGTCTTGGTCTCACAACATGTCAGATAACACACCTAGGGAGCATTCTCTAGTGGGAAAAGAAAAAAGAAAAGCAAAGAAGAAAAAAGATGCAAAGAAATCTAAATGGCATGAACAGGTAAAGACTATAAACATTTGAACTTGTAAAACTTTCACACAAAATAATCGGATAAATGATTACATTTTCTCTTTATCATTTCTCTGTATCAGCATACATTTTCTGGTACTTTTTAAAGATCAGATTTTGTAAAAACATTTTAATACATGCCTCACTTTTTTTCTCAGGTTGTTCGGCAGATATTGTTGATACATAATTCAAACTTTACTTAAAAATGGTTTGATAGTTATGTCTAGGGTTTGAACTTATTTGTGACAAGATCAAGTAAAACCCTACAATCAATTCAAATTACTAAAATATACATTTTTAAGAATAAAATATAAAATCAAACAGAGTGAAAGAATTAAATATAACTTACAGTTTCTGAATGCCTAGAATGTAATCCTAATAATGTACAACCAGTTTCTCACTAATTCAGAAACAGTTCTAATGTATTCTGAATGAAGTTTGTATATTGCTTTTGTGTAACCTTGATAATAATAATAATAACAATAATAATAGTGAGGACTTTGTATAGCACATAATCTTTAGAAGCTCTAAGTGCTTTACAACATTAGACAACACTTAAAACATAAAAAACATATAATGATATGATTACAAAAAACAAACACCATGAAATTAGAAAACATAAAACATGCTGAAAATATTTAAGGTAGGAAACATTATTAGGTTTTTAAGTTTGATAACACTGACATCTATAGAATTATTAATCCAAATTATATTACTTCATTGTAGTCTCATGAACAAAGAATATCACCGAAGTCCTTGAAAAGTTTAACGTAATCCAATTAAATAAATATTCAAGTCCTTGAATATAATCACTTAATCCTCAAAGTACTGACTGTATTAATCAGAGATTATTCACTGCTCTATCCAGCAACCTGTAAATCACAAGTTTCACTCTGACTCTTACTAAGGCTGTGTATAGCTGAAAGAATAAACATGGTGTATGTATCTTCATTATGTAGTGTCCTTTTGCATTTCAAATAAATAAATCTCATTCACTAAAATTTCTCAGCAATTAAATCTTATTATTTCAACATAACTCAATGGTTATAAACAAGAACAGTCTGGTTCTGACCTTTAGATCTCATTGAACCAATCAAATGCTAGCCCGTGCATGTAAGGATTTGCACTTTGAATTCACACTCTTGTTTACGTATCCCACATTCAATACTTGGATGCCATTCTGACTTGCTTAGTCAACCTTATCATGAATGGAACTCTTACTACAGAGCATTCTTGTACTTCTATGATACCACCAACCATTGAATTAAAGGATTTAAAATATAGCTTCATAGTCTCAAATGACGTAAATAAAAATTATATTATAACTTCAAAAGATGATACATAATTTTATAACACAATATTTATTGTTCACTTGTAGTTTGTATAATTAGTTTATAAACTAGTGGGTCTTTTACAGTATTTTCATAATATCTAAATACTTATTGAAGTCTTAATTTTATTACATCCATATTTTTATGTGTTTAAATGAAATTCTGTTTTAAGGAACCAGTGTCACTGGTCACCTTGGATCATGTTCTCACACATGGGTTACATTGAGAGTCCATAAACATTTCCTAATTACATAGATTTGAGGCCTAATTTGTATTGGTGGGATTCATCCATCTGTGTATTGACCAAACATAGGCTATAGACCTCTTTACAATGGCATTTGGTAGATAAACTGCCTTAGAACAGTTACATCTTTCAGTTCCTTTTCAATCTTCACATTTATAGTTTCTTGTAACCAGCATAGCTCAGGAACATTCGAGTAATGCCATTAGGTGTGAACTTTGTTTTCTAGATGTAGATCATGTTTTTAGGGTTTTCATCTTTTCTTCATTATATGCCCACCATAAGGTGGATGGTATTATATCATAGTGTTGTGCCTCCATCTGTCAGTCTTTTACAGATTTGGTTCTGCACAATAACTTGAGTTCTTCATATCAACTGTTATGAAATTGTGTTGATGGATTACACTTGGGGTAAGGAAGAACTCTATTGATTTTGACATCCAATGGTTAAAGGTCAACATCACAGTGACTGATAAAAAAGAAAATGGATACTGCACCATCTACATATGACCAAACATTTGGATGGCTTGCACTTGGGTTAAGGAAGAATCCTATTAATTTAGAGGCTAAAGACTCCAAGGTCAGGTCAGGGTCACTGTGACTGAAAGAGAAAAATGGTTGTCACATAATAATTTTAGTTCTCCATGATCTACAGGACCCTGGGTTGACTAGTAGTCTAATGTGCTCACATGATCTACAGGGCCCTGGGTTGACTAGTAGTCAAATGTGCTCACATCATGTACAGGGCCATGGGTTGACTAGTAGTCTAATGTGCTCACACCATGTACAGGGCCATGGGTTGACTAGTAGTCTAATGTGCTCACATTTCATCTACAGGGCCCTTGGTTGACTAGTAGTCTAATGTGCTCACATGATCTACAGGGCCCTGGGTTGACTAGTAGTCAAATGTGCTCACATCATGTACAGGGCCATGGGTTGACTAGTAGTCTAATGTGCTCACATTTCATCTACAGGGCCCTCGGTTGATTAGTAGTCTAATGTGCTCACATCCCATCTCTGTCCAGATGGGTTTGTGTCTCAGCTTGGCAAATGACGGTATGTGAGCTTGCTTGTAGCTACCTTTGGGTTGGTTGTTCTTCCCAGAGTCTTCTCAGGTTCTTCCTCAAACAAACATACTGGCTGTCGTGTATAGCCAGCCTGTCATGTGTTGAAAAATTGGCATCAGCCAGATCAGCATCTACATTTACTTTTGTGGATGGCTTTCACTTGGGGTTGGAGAAAATCCTATCAATTTTTATGACAAAAGTCAATGGTCATGATCTCTGTTGCTGAAGAAAAAAAATTGGTTTCCATACATTAACATCAGTTCTACTGCATACCTGCACCAAATTTCGTGGCTGGCTTTCACTTGCAACCATTATAGCTCAAGAACCATTTAAAATATTTTGATCAAATTGGTAAGAACATTGTCTCTTGGACCTTGATGAGCATTTTATTGGTTTTGACCCATCTGCACCAGTTTGGACAGAGTTATTGCCCATGTCAATTAACATCATATTGTTACATTGGGATGTTGCTAATAATCACTGTAGCTCAAGAATGAAAAGACGGATATAGTTTACTCAGCTAGTAAACAATGTATAATTTTACTCATGTAGTAAAATGCATTCACTCAGATAGTGAAATTATGCACAAGAAAGGGACAGATATACAACTTATCTTTACAGTCCCGAAAGATACAATGGGTTTTACAAACCCAAACATTAGCCCACGGTTAGCAGATTACATGTAAGGAGATACACTCCATCATCAGCACACTTTAATTCAGCTTCACAGCTGCTATGGTTAATTCCTGTGGTTGGCTTTATAGCTTGCAACACGTTGACTCCAATAACTTTGAACACTCGGGTCACTCCGACCAGTCCGACTACTCCAACCACACTGGCCACTCTAGTCAATCTAGACACTCTGGACACTCCAGATACTCTAGACACTCTGGACAGCTCTACACACTCCGGACACTACACACTCTGGACACTCTACACAGCTCTACAGCTGAAGATGTGCAAGTCCTTATGGTAGACTGCTGACTGACAAGACTATCTATAATATAAAGAGCTTTACCTACAATGAGGTATTTATACACAGATATAGTCTGTGCACTGAAGGCATTCAGTTCTTCCCATCAAGAGCACTTCACACATGCAGCATAGGATGAACCAAACTCACTATTTCAAAATACAACACAGTATACATAAATCACCCTCGGGTGTCATTGTACACAAAAACACGAAACCCGAGTACATGTATTTAATAAATAAAAAAAGTTAATAAATACTGTGACATTCATCTTCCTAACATTGACCCAGATGTATATTATCATAATGAAAACTTCATGACAGACCGTACCTCAGACTTGTATAATGTCTAATTTATAATTTTGCAAATTTAATTGTACATATGGAAAAAAAATATTCATGGACATCAGAATTTGTAGTATGTAATCTTAAAGAATAAACCATGTTAATTTTGGTAAGAGATAAATGTAAACATATTTATTATCTCAATATATAGTTTTGTAGCAGTATGAATTGAACAATAGTTAATAATATTTGAACTATTTTCTAAGCACAGCCTTAATTTGATGATGTAAAAAAAGACTTGCTCAAATTTATCTATGATTTCTCAAGAAAACTCTTTGTAAATTCATTATTTTTCAATGTAAAATTTCACTGACCTTTTAGTTTAGTTTTTTATCTTAATTTTAAAAATTATGTTAAATGTCAATTATTATTGTTTAATATACCATAGTCAAGGACTTGGAATGTTTAATTACCTGGGGAGGAATAATGTTACATACTGATTGTAGCCCTCTAAACCCAATCTAACTATAGATAGCCATTCATGCCTTGTTTTATCGGATTACTCAGATATGAAAAAAATAAGATGTATATCATAGCTTGCTTTTATTACTTTACTTCATGGTACATTTCGATACATCCTCTATTTCTAATATAAAAGTTCCATAGGACTTTTATTCTAAATTTGTAAAATATGTTGGTAACTTTTATTGAAATTCAAATGGATTTTTTTGTGGAAAACTACAGGTCCAATGAAACATCAGAAAATATGATCAGTCTGATCAGCCATAGTAACCAAACATTTTGTCTGGCCTATCAGATTTATCATTCTTTATTTTACTTTTTAAATCATTGGCCAGTTGCATGTATCTCCTTTCTTTATTGACCTAACAAATATTTATTGATCTTCTTCTGATAATTGTTATGTACCTAATCCATTTGTGATTAATTTTGATTGATTAGTAATTTGTACATTTTATATTTTCATTAGTTTTCTACCGAGATTATTGACAAGAAGCTTAAAACATATGAGGGAATTCCACTGATAAGTAGTGCCACCTGGTCGGAAGTCATTGAGACGTCTCATGTGCCTCAACACAACTTCTACAAGACTGGAAAGTGGGCAGGGGAGATAACTAAAGTAGCCCTGGTTAGTTCTTCATCATATGTGTAGATTTACATATAATGAATGTCTTTTTAAAAAAAATTCAAAACTTATTTTGACTTTTTTCCTCATGTCCATTCCATCCTGCCAGCATGGCAGTTTATTTTATTTTTGAAACATAATATAACTTTTTCCCCCATGTTCATTCCATCTTGCTTGCATGACAATTTATTTTATTTTTGGAACATAATATAAAAATTTTCCCTCATGTCCATTCCATTTTACTTGCAACACATTTGTGACAGTTTATGAGAAAATGAGACCTGTATTCATGTCATGTGGCCTTTCTGTAAGGTTTGCTAAAACTTGGCATTTATCCCATGGCACCTACTTGAATACTTAGATATTGATGTTGTATTTGAATTTATGTAGGTAACAAAAATGGAATAAATGTCATTAATTACTAATTACAGCTTCTGTATTAGATGTACAAATAATAATTAATTATTATATATTCACCTACTCCCCTGGCAGATTTTTTAAAATCCCCCTTGTAATTTAAAAATCAAAATGCATTAAGCATATAAAATTTTTTTACAAAACTTAAGTCATTGCATTTATTAATTTATAATTTCTAACCTGATTGTCACCAAGGGGTCCCTAACTCTGGTGTTTTGTTCATGTTTAAAACCGAAATGTCTAAGGTTTGTACATTTTTTTTATTGCACTAAGGTATTTCATTTTAAAGTCAATAGATGCTACAAACTGCCAAAAAGGAAGGCAAATAAATACTCTGGTTGTCTACTAACATGTCCTAAAAATATATGGATTGTCCTGGATTTTGGACAAGTTTCAGGACAGTTGTTGTCCTAGATCTAGTCAGAACCATCTGAAATACTGAGTTTAAGCAAAGATGTAAAGATGTGAGAAAAAAATGAAATTATCTATTTGATAAGTGACAGTAATAATTTGTAATAATACCCTTCATATGCAGTGAAAATATTTATTTTGGGTACAAAACATATTTTTCCTGTGATAAGCAGAAGATGGGGGAAAGGGAATAGAGAGAGGTCCCCTGTAATTGTGATTAAAGATAAAAGTAGGGGTGGGTTTGTCATTCAGAATGTTATCTGATATACATTGTATCTAAATTGTATAACTGTGGGGAATGGCCTTATTAGTGGCAAAATATGGCATGATGATTGTTAATGGGGATTCTTAAAGTCTTTATGGGTAGGTGTTTATATAGAAGTGTCCTTCAGAGCAAGTTCTACTGTGGAAAATTAACATCATTTTATAACCCTTGTTTTAGTTTCTTGGCATTTTTATGTTGTTGACTCACATGCTGCCCGTACTAGTGGTTGCTTGATTGATTAACTTTTACTTCATTGGTTTTGCCTAGCACTAATGTAAGAGTAGGGAAACCTTATATGCATTATGGAAGAGTTTGCACATCAGTCTGTTTTATGGAAATGTTAAAGGTATAATTTAAGGGCAGAAAATCTGTTCAATAATACTGAATAGGTAATTTTGACTGAACAAAAAACATTTTGCATTGGAGAAATTTGATGAGAAAACCATTTGTTCATACTCTATTTAAGTACTTGTGGCAGTGGGAATAGTTTAATAATGGATTTTGAAGGCTTTTTAGCTTGTGTAATATTTAACTGCCTAATGACCCAGTGAATTGTTTAAAGAGCCTGTGCCATTCTTTACGAGTTTTCAGCAATCAATATTACTAACAGATGCATTTAAAATAGATAGATAGATAATTACCATGAAGAATAAATTGCTTAGCTGACATAATTATTCTTTGTCCATACATTTTTCATCCTTAAGTAACAATACATTTCATTATTAAACTGCCACTGATTTTAAGATCTTTTTTCAACCTTCAGGTTGTTTTCGTTGTGGTCAGTTGTCGCAGCTGCAACAGAGGTCTAGATACCTTTAAAGAATTGCAGTCTTCTATCAGATTTATTGGTGAGTCAATCTGTCCAGCTATTTTATCAGTGTGTATCCCTTATTAAGTGAATGTTCATGATAAATGAGTCAATATGTCCAGCTATTTTTTCAGCATGTAACTCTTTTTAGATGAAAGTTCATGATATGTGAATCAGTCCATCAGTTGATTTTTACAGGCTGTATCCCTTATTAGATGAAAGTTCATGACATGTGAGCCCGCCTGTCAGCCTATTTTTACATGATATATTCTTTATTATCATCATTATATAGAAGTTCATGCCATGTGAGTCTTTATGTCAGCCTATTTTTACAGGATGTGTCAGTTTTTATAAGAAGTTCATGACATGCGAGTCTGTCAGCCTATTTTTACAGGATGTATCCTTTATATAGAAGTTCATGACATGTGAGTCTGTCAGTCTATTTTTACAGGATGTATCCCTTATATAGAAGTTCATGACATGTGAGTCTTTATGTCAGCCTATTTTTACAGGATGTGTCAGTTTTTATAAGAAGTTCACGACATGCGAGTCTGACAGCCTATTTTTTACAGGATGTATACCTTATATAGAAGTTCATGACATGCGAGTCTGTCAGCCTATTTTTACAGGATGTATCCCTTATATAGAAGTTCATGATATGTGAGTCAGTCTTTTAGCCTATTTTTACATGGTTATATCCCTTATGATATGAAAGTTCATGATATAATTGTATGATCCACTTGAATAAACAAAAAAGTCCTTTACAGATTTCATTAAATACTTTCAAGGATATGACATAGTTATATTGACCAAAGAAACTAAGTAAGAATAGATTTAATGGCTAGTGCCCAACACACCCAAGGGCAACAGCAACATTTTACCAAGGTGATGATGACATAAGAATAGATTTAGTGACTAGTGCCCAACACACCCAAGGGCAATATCAATATATGTATTTATTTACCAAGGTGAGGATGACATAAGAATAGATTTAATTACTAGTGCCCAACACACCCAAGGACAATAGCAATATTTATTTACCAATGTGAGGATGACATAAGTATGGATTTAGTGACTGGAGCAGATGGCATTATTCACACACACAGTAACACCCAAAAGGGACGATAAATTTCACTGCCAGCTAGGATTTGGTTACTCTGTATTTTGCTATATTGAATTGATAACTGTCAGCTAGGATTTGTTTCTGTAGTTTCGTATACAGAATTGATGACTGCCAGCTGGGATTTGGTTACTCTGTATTTTTTTAACTTGAACTGATAACAGCTGGCTAGGATTTTTAATTACTTTTTAATTACGTGTGATGAATTGATGACTGCAAACAAGGATTTGATTGCTCTGTTGTTTTATCATATTGAATTGCTCTGTATTTTATTATATTGAATTGATGACTGTCAACTAGAATTTGGTGTGATTTAGTATACAGAACTGCTTACTGACAGCAAGGATTTGGTTACTCTGTGTATTAGTATTGTGAATTGATGACTGCCAGCTAGGACTTGGTTATTCTTTGTTTTAATGTACTGAATTGATGACAGCCAGCTATAATTTGGTTGCCCTGTTTTTAGTATACTGAATTGATCATGGAATTAAATGATGAATGTCCTGCCCACAATTTTCTAAAAATCTTTTGTCTGCAATACTTGTACAGAAATGCTTCCAAGTTGGTATGTGATGTTTCAATAACTTCCATTTGTTTCCAATTAACTCCATGAATTGTAGCCAGCACAGATTAGTTCCTAAAGTGATGTACATTGCATTTAAGGGAACCTAGTTCATAATTTAAGGGCTCTAGTCTTACATGCATGGATGCTGGTTCATTTGCATCTTCTTCTCAAAAAAACTCTTTAACTCGTTAAATTTTCCACAAATCATGTGACATCAAATCCTGTGTGCTGATTGGTTTTTATGTTGTAAGAGGTGACTAACCTTATAAGGGCTGTTCCATTTAAACATACACACCCAGGGAAGGCACTTTAAAAAAAAAATATATGCCATGGTACCCTGATTACTGAGGGAGTTCATATGAAAATGATAAAAAAATTTAAATTGCATCTATGGTGACTGCTCCCAATTGAAAGTGTCTTCCCTGGGTCCCAAGAATATTTGAATGGAACAGCCCTGACACTGTAAATCATGCTGTCATCCACTAATGTGCAGGACAGAGTTTTCCAACATACTGCTTTAAAGTAGGAGACTTACTTTCTGTATGTTTACACTGCCTCCCATTTATCTTTATGTATATGTTTTCTTTAATCATGACAGAATGCATCTGTTTAGCATCATTTTTTCACAGATGGTGGTACCATGTACATGGTGAATTGCACAACAGAGGAGGCATTATGTCAAAAGCATAACATCAAAGGCTTTCCAACTATAGTTGCATTTCGTGGATTGGGATGGATGGAAAGCAGTGCCTGTTTGTCTGACAATAGCCAGAAAAAGTTCAGAAACTTTGTCCGTCAGGAATATCATGGAGTCATACAGGTATGCTATCTAATCTACATAATGTTTCTTTAATTGTTACAAAGTCTATTTATTGAAAACCTAATGAAGAGGATTCTTTTCTTCAGACTCCTCTCTGTTCTTCCACAGTATTCAGTGGATACCAATTTAGGAGGTAATGATTGTGTATTTTAGTAATATAGGACATAAACTGTGGTTTTACTGTTAAATGAATTTTACTGGCAATGCCTTAGATGTGTTGGTAAAACAGGTAACAGGTGTTCTGTCATCAGTAGTACCTTCAATTACACCTTTCCATTCAAAAACAGTCAGTTAAATTTTACATGGAAATTGAAAATGCTTTTTTTTCACAGGGGTAGCAATTTTTATGAACTTGAATTCATGAAAACTTGATTCATGTAAACTGCATATTTAAACATAAAAAACAGACCATTATTATAATTGAACAATTATAACTTTTCTCATCAATAGATTTCTCACTATAAAAATGTATCCATAAATTGCAAAATCAGCTTAAATATATCTTTATAGTAAATGAATTTTGATCATGTATTCTATCTTTGTTAATTTTGTCCCCAGTTTTGGTACAAATTGGGGATATTAAGTACAACCATTGTACATTTGATGTGGACATACCCAGAGTCCTTCAGGTGATTGTAAAACCTGTGAGAACTTTCAAGGTTTTCCTTGAGAGGATAAAAAATTAGTAAAGAGCAATTGGACTAACATCACTGACATTTTATAATATAAATTAATTTCTTATAATTAACAAAGAGAAAAAAAACCAGTAGGTATTGACCCAAAATATAACCCAAATGGAGTTTTTAACTTTGTTGAATGTATATGTATCTTTAAGAATATATGTATATTTACTCTGTCATCTAGGTTTTGTTGAAGAAAAGAAATTTATTAGTTAAATTAAACATTAATGTGCATAATGTATACACAGTGATAAAACAAATGACAGATATGGTGCATAGCAAAATTGAAGTCAATCTTTGTATTGTCCAGAGTCCTTTGATTCATTGCATGTCAGGAATTATGAAACATTCTTCAGCAACTTGCCATATTATATGTTATCTTTTCAAGAGTATAATGAATAGAAATGGCAATGATGGTAGCAATGTGACTGTCTAAAATAGAAATGGAAATAAATAGAGCAATGTTATTATTCATAATAGAAATGGTGATGATGGTAGCAATGTGACTATTCAAAATAGAAATGGCAATGGTGGGGCAATGTGATTATTCAAAATAGAAATGGCATTTATAGGGCAATGTGACTATTCATAATAGAAATGGCAATGACAGGAGCAATGAGAATATTCAGAATAGTAATGGCAATGACAGGAGCAATATGACTATTGAGAATTTTGACATCATAGAGATAGAATTTGAATTTCGGGTAATTCAGCAGGTTTTAAGTTGTTCTCTTGTACACTAATTAATTCAGCATTGTATAGTTTATATTTTGCCTTGCTTGTTTCTATTACAAAATGCTTCCAAACCCACTAGCTAAAAATACTATCATCTGAATACCGATTTTCTATTTAAATATTTACAAAAAAGATATTTTAATTTCAATGCCATTTCAACTCTGTTAAAGATACTGTAATTGAAATTACTGTGAATATTGTACATTATTATTTAGCACAGTCAGACAATATGATTTCATTTCTGTACAATAACTTGCCTAATTGTTATTAGATTTTGATCAGATTGGTATACCACTTGACATTAATGAAAACTCAACTGTGTTCTATAATCAACATTCTGCACCATCATTTCACAAAGGTCATGGCTCCTGATTGTCAAAGCCAGCCACTTTCAAATTTCTGCCTTACTCATTATTGGATTTCTAACAAATATAGTAGGCATCTTGACACCAGCGAAACCTTGACTGTGTTTAATTATCAGTGTTGCTGAGGTAGCGTTTGAACATGCTGGAGTTATTGCCCCTGATTTTTGGACCCACCCAAATTTGCTTGTGCACAAACTACCTTAAAATTATTATTACATTTCAACCAGATCTGGTGTACAATTTTATATTAATAATATCTTTGTAATTTACTTTGTTCTGCATCATCATTTAGCAGAGTTGTGGCCCTTTTAACTTTTGTTTCCAGACAATAAATCCCATCATTATTATTGGATTTGAAGACATTTTATTGTAGATTTATATTGATATAACTTCAGCTGAATTAGATTTTCAGCCTTCTAAATATCATTTAATGAAAATATTGCCACTGAATGTTTGACCCACATATTTTTGTTTTAGCACAATAATTCTTTTTATCGTTTTAAGCAGATTTTGTGTGCAGATGTATATTAATGAGACCTCACATGTATTCATTAGGCAGTTTCCTCTCTTGCAAATCTACCTTAACCCATTTACTAAGCCACCTTCCTAACACAGCCCCTTCCTCAGCAAAAGTACACTCCTTAACTTCAAGTGCAAAGAGGGGAACATCTTTGGGAGAAACACAGTTTGCTTGTTTTTTTTGTCTCTTTGTATATATTTCTTTCTAGCCATGTGAGATTTTGTATTGTTTCATTCATATACACCTACAATTTTTTTTCCAGACCAAACCAATAATGGAATGGTTTTCAGAAATGTCATCAAATGCAGTCCATGACATCAAATTTGGAGATGTTCAGACAGAATTCAGGGTATTCACTCTTGATTATATTTAATGATATTCTTCATGCTGAAAGCCACACAGCAAAAGATAAAAAAAACATTGGAATATTATCCTTTCTATTCTATGACTTTCAGAGGAGGGCAGAAATATTCAGATGGAGAATATTTTGGCACAGAGTGTGTTATTCACTTTGAGTACATTTAGCCAAGGCCAAGAGATCTTATGAAATTTTCTTTTGTCTTTGATTTAGAACTTCTTGAAAGTAACTATACAAAATTGACCTAAATTTGAAAGAAGTCATCCTGGCATGTAACTCTTTCATGTTTGTTCAGTGATACTGATCTGCAAACAATTATGGCCACTGTTACTAAAAAACAGAAAAACATTGTAAACCACTCAATAGAATTTGACCAGCTTTGAAAGATTGTTGTTGTTTTTGTGGGGTTTAATGCCATTTTTCAGCACACGATAGGCTATACATGGTGGCCAGTATTAATGGTGGAGGAAGAACCGGGAAAACCCCGGAAAGAACCACCAACCCTCGAGAAGCTACTGGCAAGCTTTCTCACATACCCACATTGGCTGAATCTTAGACTTGAACCGCTGCAGACAGAGGTGAGATGGCAGTGATCCGTAACGAAGAGCGCCTTAGACCACTCAGCCACTCGGGGCCCCCAGCTTTGAGAGAAAGCTTCCTGGCATGAAATGATGTTGATATGCCACTAAATATGGCTACAGTTAATAAAATTAGAATTTCCTATAAATGACTTTTTCTCAAAATGCTCTCAACAGAATTTGACCAAATTTGTTGAATAGAATTATATAATTTTTGTATAAGGATCTTTGACCAAATTTGTTGAATAAAATTATATAATTTTGGTATAAGGATCTTTGACCAGATTTGTTGAATAGAACTTATATAATTTGACCAAATTTGTTGAATAGAATCATATAATTTGACCAAATTTGTTGAATAGAATTATATACTTTTGATATAAGGATCTTTGACCAAATTTGTTAAATATATTATATATAATTTGACCTAATTTGTTGAAGAGAATCATATAATTTGACTAAATTTGTTGAATAGAATTATATAATTTAACCAATTTTTTGGAATAGAATTATATAATTTGACCAAATTTGTTGAGTAGAATTATATAATTTTGGTATAATGATCTTTCAGAGTTCTTCTCAAATGATGCCACTGCAAATCAAGCATGGCTGCCATTACTAAAAACAGACAATACTTTAAACCACTTCTCAGGAACTGCTCTGAAGAAATTGACCAAATTTGACAGAAAGCAGTCTAGTAATAATCGCTTTTCGATTTGTACAAATAATGCCAAAATACTTTCAAATATGGGAACTATTACTAAAAGTGTAAAATTCTTCAAACAGCTAATTTAAACTAATCAACACAACAGACATTGACCAAATTTTACAGAAACTGTTTTGGCATGAAGGATTTTAAATTTATACAAAGGATACCAATCTTTTATTAAATTTGACTGTATTATTAAAATTGTAAAATCTTCACTTCTTGTCCAAGACCGTGTAACAGAATTTGATCAAATGATGATGTTATGCCATCAGGTATGGTCATCATCAGTAAAAGCAGAAAATCATTTATACAGCTGGATCCAAAATAACTGCTGAACTGAATTTGTTAAATTTTGACACAAATCATCCTGACATTGGGGCCTTTCATTATTGGACCTGTGATACTGCAAAGCTATCAGGTATGAATTAAGATGCAACAAATAGAGAAACCTTGAAACAACTGTTTTCATAACACATGCAATCAACAGCATTAGAAGAAATTTGACCAGAAATCATCCTACTGAAATGGATTTCCTTTTAGAGTAAAGCAGGGGAAGTAACTTATGACAAGGACTATTTAGAATCACAGGTTTGTGTTATGCATAGTTTTTCCCTTTGCGGATAAATAGTTTAAAACACATAGAAAAATATCTTTCTGAATATTAAATGCATAAATTTTAGTACAGTAAAACATAAAAATAACAAAATAAAACACATCTGAGATTATAGTGAATGATTTGTTTAAACAGATTAAGGGCATTACTGTCAGGGTATTACCTACAATGTCAGGTAACTGATAAAAAAAATTTGTATTATCTTTTTCACCACTTTTGCTTTTATGACCCTTGAGATGGAGTAATGTAATGCAGCTACTTCCTTTGTCTGCCAATTAACTTTACAGTTGTGTCTTAATGGTTGGTTACAGATTTTATTACTGTACATTGTTTGACGTTATTGATGTTGGCAGGGTACAAAATATCACTAAATTTGCTTCTTATTTTTGATCTAGCCTGGTGAAAATGTGCGGTTGATTGGTGTTTTGATGCCTAAGTGGACACGCTATCTTCCAATCCCACCTAAAAGAGACCCCAATTATTACCTGCTATACGAATGCTTCCGTTTGGCTTGTGAGAGGATGTTTGGAGCTGTTGGTTGCTATTCTGTGTACAGCAAGAAAATCCCAGCTCGTGAATTTGAAGATGATGACGACTTAGAAGTTATTGTGTCCAAGGTAGGAAACTGACACTTATGGCTGAAATGATGCTATCTCATAAACTAAGAAATTAAAAACTGAAAACCAGCTGGAGAATATTTTCCAAAACGTAAGTCACAAACAATTATTTTCTACTGCTGGCATCATTACAAGTTTTATACTGATTTAAACACAACGAAAGAGAATTGAATTACTTTAAATACTAATGTGGCTGATTTTAAGCTCATTAAGTAATATTTTAAAACTCTACAAAATTTAATGAGGCATGTAAAATAATTTCTCCTTCCAATACATTCCCCAATCACATTATGTTAGGATTATTAACCTGCTTTCTTGCAAATCCATCTCTATTAAAAGATAAAAATTGTCTTTTCCTATCTCAAATAGACAAGGGGCAATAACTCTTGCCCATTACCTCACCCTGGCACTGCAAGATAGAGCTAGTTTTTAGCTTTGCTGCTGTACTGGTCACATTGTACATGTTTTCCTCTGACAGTCCATGCCATTTTTGTTTTTTAATTGGCCCATCCAACATTCCTTTTGGATCTGTTGTGAGGATTTTTCAGTCTGTTATGAGGATTTTTCTTTCAGTTGTGGTTGTATACATTTTTGTTTTGAATATCTGCCAAATTTTAGTGATATTGCCGACTCCTGCAACTTCGTCTTTTAAGACCTCATCCCAACATGGTATCATTGATTTTATTCATACTCCTTTCATAATGGAGCTTATATTAATGAGTTCTAAGTTGCTGCATTGCTAATTGATGCTTGGTTTTTTATTTGATGTTTTGATAGAATTTTAATGGACTTGTTAAATTAATCGTTATGCTTAAGTTCATAGCAAGGTCATAGGTTTCTAGTATGACACATTTTTACTTTCTGCTTGTTATGAAAGTGATTTAGCAAGTTACTAATTTCTAATGCATTACTAGTTTCTGCTTTAATTTTCTTTTCTTGTATCATTTGAGTGGAATGTCATCCAAGTGCTTAAAGTGGAAAAAGTTTAAGACAAGGGAGGATAACCAAGACTCCTGCATTGTCTGTACAAAATGTACATCATCGATCTGCTTGATCTAGTTATACATCTGCCCAGGAAGATCCTGGCCAACCCAAATCTTCTCAAACAACTACAGTCATGGTTGTTCCATCTCTGCCTGGATCATCATCTTCTGCATGTTTGGCCCTCATGAGGACAACCTTGTGAGACTTACTATTTAAACATTCAATTGCAGAGAGAATCAAGAGAGTAAGAAGGCTCTCCAATCTAAGGGCTTTCAAGTGAATGTGGCATGTTTTCAGGGACTGGTGCCTGACCAATAACATCATCCCTCTGAGTGCCTCATTCAACCAAAATCCCTCACTCCCTGTCCTGGGTTCTAACATGGCTCATTTCAAGTAAACTTGAACTATATTCAGTTCAGATTGGATGGCTTAGTGGTCCTCTTGACACAACCATGCTTTATAGCCCAAAACAGGTTTCCATCCATCGGTAACCAAAGAGTCGTTATTTGGTCTCTCTCTTCCGTAATACAGGTCAAGAGCAGCAGCATGCAGGATCCTATTTGAACACTGAAGCACTGCTTGAAATGGACAGAGAAAAATCATGGCAAAGGCAAATAGGCAAATGCTCTTGCTTCCTGGTTGAAGTTGGTCATATGCTTGACATGCTCTGAGGTATCACAAGATCAGAATCACCTCATGAAGATTACTGCTCATGAGATTAGAGCCATCTCGGTGAGCCTCATGTTTAAACATAATGTTTCAAGCCAAGATAAAAGAGAAGCTGTTGCCTGGCATGCAGGGTCAGCCTTCTCAAATTTTTGTCTCAAAGATTTAGCAATGCAGAGGCAGACCTTGAATCTGATAGGTCTGGTCGCAGCAGCACAGGTGGCCACCAGACCCAACTATATCAATCAACACAGCCTTTTAGCTTCACTGGATTTGCCAGTGAAATTTTTGTAGGTAAGATTTCAATCTTCATCTTCTTAACCATAGATAAGAGTCATAGGTCAAACATGTTGCTTATGTAATAAGGAGAAGTGGTTATTGTTCACATCCAGCTATTCTCACCTAGAAGGATACCTGAGATAGGGGTTGGATGCTTAGCATCCCCACCTTCTATTGCTTATTCTCCTCATGTATTGTGATTGGGAATGTATTAGAAAGAGAAAGCAAATTTTCAAGTAAATTGTTTCTCCAAGAATACTTACCCAACCACATTACTTAAAAACCCTCCCAAACACCTCGCCATGCAAGCATCCTCATTAGTATCTCACTTATAAAAAGAAACTTTTGCCGCCTGGCAGTGCCAAGGGGAGGTAATGGGCAAGAGTTATTGCCCTTGTCTGTTTGAGATGTATGGGAAAGACAATTTCTTTTCTTTTAGTAGGGCTGGATTTGAGGTACCAGGCAAATATTCCTTACATAATGTGATTGGGTAAGTATTCTTGGAGAAATATAATTTATTTAAAAATTTGCTTTCTAATGCATTTAAAATAAAGACCCTGACATGGGTAATTTTGAGAGAAAAAAATTATCATTTCATTTGCTGTTTTTGTTTTTAAGATGCATTTGAAATTTATTTCATTATCATGCTTTGTCCTTTGTGCATTATGTATTAGTGAATTTTGTTTCATGATGTTGCCACTTTTGAAAGTAATTTAATACCATTTTACAATTTTTTGGTGATAATTTCATGATATCATCATTTTTTCCATATTTTCTTGATATTTCCATGATATTGCCACATTTTACAATATTTTGGTGATAATTTCAAGGTATCGCTATTTGCATTACATTATTTTGGTGATAGCTTTATGATGTTACCACTTACAATATTTTGGTAATAATTTCATGATGTTCATAATTTTGACATTTATAAATTAGCAAAAGTTATTCTTTCCAAAGTTCAGCAAAGATACATGTCATATACAGTCACTTATAAGTCATGTCCATCTGAAAACTGCATGACCTGCCATTGCAGAATGCACCTGTTGATCTGGGTCTGTGCAGCTTTTTAGGAGTAATCAGTTTGTTATGAGTGTATGCTCTTAATATAAGTAACAGAACAGAGTGAAGATAACGAGGAAAACAAGATCTTATGGTATTGCAAATTAAATCCAAAAATAATCCAAGAATTAAAGACACAAGTCCTTGTAATAAAAAGTCCTGAACAAGTCTCAGTTCAAGACCCAAAGAAATCCAGAATTGAAGGTCATGACATGTCTGTTATAGCCTGTAAAGTGCTGATTTTTCAACAGTCTCTTGTTGAATCACAGAAATATTATTCCAGGATTGAATTCAGTATAAATTCCAATGGAAGTCTTTATCCAAGAATTTTGTCAGAGCACTTTTGTATTTCCAGAGAAAATACTCACTTGAATTCAGTAATTTCAAGAAAATAAAATTCAGCCCAAACTGGTCACAACATAATACAACTTAATTAGCATTGTCTGAAACAACCATTACCTGTTGGAAAATAACCTTCTAGAATGACCTAATGAACCTTGTTTATTTACAACACATCAGCCAACAAAATTCACTTAGGAATCTCCAAAACCCTGACCCTGATCAAGATGTTGACTCCTTCTTGTTTACCTGAATAATAATCCTGATAATAAGCTCATACACACAGAGAATAATGAAGCTATTATTAGTTGTTTACATAAATGAAATAAATTTACAAAAATTAAAAAATGTCAATCAGGTCAAGCAGAAATTAACTCAATTTTGGACAAGGTCAAGTCCAGCATACAATGTTACATTACAGCAGCATGTAATGAAAATAGATTAAACTAACAAACAAACAATTAAATTAAATATACATAACAAGCTGAACAAACAATTAGACTCAGATCATTATGTGGGTATTATCAAAGTACATTATGTGATGGCAGATCAGTGTATGTGTTGTTTGTAGTTGAACTTGACTTAAGAGCAAGTATATATGGTACCTGGCCAAGTCAGCGGGTCTTGGGAATGCTGGAATCAGACTAAATTTTGTGCAGATTTTTGGCTTTGATCGCATTAAAATTGTAGAATATTTGTCCAGAAGAACGTAAAATATGTGTCTAGTATCCAGCCTAATTTATGTAGACCTCACCTGCCATTGAGGTTTTCACATAGCTGAGAGAGACCCAATAAGGTGTGGAGTTCAGAAATGAAAAGATAATTGACACCCATCCTCAATATTCATCACCTTTCAGCTGCATCAGAATATACAAAAAAATCATGTGTCCCTCTTTTAGATGTTTGAATATTAGTAATTTGGGGCCTGTACAATCCTTTTAATGTACAGTTGCATTTTATGTTATTATAGGATTGTTAGCTTGTTTTTTCTCCTAGGTATGGTTTTAAATTGTTTTTTTTTTGTTTTTTTTATGTCCTTAGAGGATTTGGTTGTCAGATCTATATAGTTCCCCATACATGAACCCATGGATTTGGTTGTCAAATCCATATAGTTCCCCATATATGAACCCATGGATTTGGTTGTCAAATCTGTATAATTCCCTATATATGAACCCATTTACCTGTAATTATACATTTCACTGCTCCACTGATTGAATACACTGTTCAAAGTTATACTGATAAGTGAAGCTCAGGCATATTTCAGGATGTCTGTTCACACTGCATTACATTTTTTTGTGTTAAATGTAAGATGTCAGAAGATCTGAATTGCTGGAAGACGGCAAAGAAAAGAATTTGCATGTGAGAGTAAGAGGTAGTCAGCATCCTTCCTGGTATTCAACATTTTCATGGCTTGAAAAAGTTGAATGTGATGAACAGCTATGACTTTTAAAACATATCAGTGCATTTACATGTACTTTTCTGATATGTCTAGTTAAAACATCATATTATCATTCTTAATGCCTGATGATGCACTATGGTGAGAAAATAAATGAATATGTAAAAGTTATATATTTGTACATATGTATCAGAACTGTTCTCTTTAAAAAAAACTCAATATCTTAATAAATTAAACTTATATGATTTTTTTTACTCTTGTGAAAGAAATGACAGGTTAATTACAGTAGAAGAATATTTAGAATATTTATGTGGGACTCCAACTTTTTCCACATTGGGAGTCCTATACTCCAAGTTTTAAATCCTAATGAAATCCCTGTATGTGCCAAGGCCAGTGCTACAGCTTATAAAAATTCACTAATCATTGCTTGTAGACAGTTGCTATGTCTTTCTGTTAAACACGTATTGGCTGAAATGTAAGAATGCATAGGACACAACTGATTATGGTAAATATGTTACTCTGTATTAGTGCTCTGTATTTTAGTGAATTGGAAATTGATTTATGTGGGTGGATATGGAGAGGGATGTGTATTATCAATATTGTCTTTATTTTTGTAGATATTGTTATGCTGAATCCAGTAATAAATTTTCATGGTAATGATTGATAACAGCGATATCACACATCCTTCAACATGTCATCCATCAGCAGTGTTATTTTATCCACTATCTCAGATAGCATACACTGTATCTATGTTTGTTTTTCCAGTGTCAATCAAAAATAAAATATAAAGAAGCAGACTATTACGGCAGTTTCTTATAAACTAAATCTGTATTTCATCAGACTTTGAAAACAGCATGATACATTATCATTGGAATTTTCATGTGATAGCTAATGTAATATTATACTTACTTATAGGTTTAGACCCACTGAAAACAACAGAGACCATGATCTGCCTTCACATAATGCAATAGCAGGTCAGGGCCTATGTTGTTTATGCTACTGATTACTCCTAAAAAACTGTATACACCCAGATCTGCTGGCACATCATGCAATATCAGATCTGGGTCTAAACAGTTTGCAGTTGAATTTAACTTGTGCACAAGTATATATGATAACTGAGACAGCAGAGATGGCAGATTATTCACCTCCTTATTATTTCATCAATCATATACATGATATCTTGAAATATTTCAAAACATGCCTTTTTTTCTCCTACAATTAGAATTTGATTCTTAGATCCTACACTAAAACAATAGTCATAAAACAGATAACATATAACATAATACAATTTTTAAAGGAGAACTTTAAAAATTCATTTTTTTTCCATTGCTTTATTTTATTACTTGAAAGTTTTTGAATAGCCCCATTCATAATTTTAGTGTTCAGATTTTGTAATCTACTGGCACTGCCCTTATGGAGATCACAAAAATGCCTGAGAAGAAAATCCAATTATTGAGAAACTTGAAATTTTTCTTGTTATGTTGTATATCAGTGGCTTATTCCAGGCTATTTGAAATGTTTGTTGTCATGTAGTATAGTAGTGGCTTATTCCAGGCTATTTGAAATCTTTGTTGTTATGTAGTATAGCAGTGGCTTATTCCAGGCCATTTGAAATCTTTGTTGTTATGTAGTATAGCAGTGGCTTATTCCAGGCCATTTGAAGTCTTTGTTGTTATGTAGTATAGCAGTGGCTTATTCCAGGCCATTTGAAATCTTTGTTGTCATGTAGTATAGCAGTGGCTTATTCCATGCCATTTGAAATCTTTGTTGTTATGTAGTACAGCAGTGGCTTTTTCCAGGCCATTTGAAATCTTTGTTGTCATGTAGTATAGCAGTGGCTTATTCCAGGCCATTTGAAATCTTTGTTGTCATGTAGTATAGTAGTGGCTTATTCCAGGCTATTTGAAATCTTTGTTGTTATGTAGTATAGCAGTGGCTTATTCCAGGCCATTTGAAATCTTTGTTGTTATGTAGTATAGCAGTGGCTTATTCCAGGCCATTTGAAGTCTTTGTTGTTATGTAGTATAGCAGTGGCTTATTCCGGGCCATTTGAAATCTTTGTTGTTATGTAGTATAGCAGTGGCTTATTCCATGCCATTTGAAATCTTTGTTGTTATGTAGTACAGCAGTGGCTTTTTCCAGGCCATTTGAAATCTTTGTTGTCATGTAGTATAGCAGTGGCTTATTCCATGCCATTTGAAATCTTTGTTGTCATGTAGTATAGCAGTGGCTTATTCCAGGCCATCTGAAATCTTTGTTGTCATGTAGTATAGCAGTGGCTAATTCCAGGCCATTTGAAATCTTTGTTGTTATGTAGTGTAGTAGTGGCTTATTCCAGGCCTTTGAAATCTTTGTTGTTATGTAGTATAGCAGTGGCTTATTCCAGGCCATTTGAAATCTTTGTTGTCATGTAGTATAGTAGTGGCTTATTCCAGGCCATTTGAAATCTTTGTTGTTATGTAATACAGCAGTGGCGTATTCCAGGCCATCTGAAATCTTTGTTGTCATGTAGTATAGTAGTGGCTTATTCCAGGCCATCTGAAATCTTTGTTGTTATGTAGTACAGCAGTGGCTTATTCCATGCCATTTGAAATCTTTGTTGTTATGTAGTATAGCAGTGGCTTATTCCAGGTCATTTGAAATCTTTGTTGTTATGTAGTATAGTAGTGGCTTATTCCAGGCCATTTGAAATCTTTGTTATGTAGTACAGCAGTGGCTTATTCCAGGCCATTTGAAATCTTTGTTGTCATGTAGTATAGCAGTGGCTTATTCCAGGCCATTTGAAATCTTTGTTGTCATGTAGTATAGTAGTGGCTTATTCCAGACCATTTGAAATCTTTGTTGTTATGTAATATAGCAGTGGCTTATTCCAGGCCATTTGAAATCTATGTTGTTATGTACTGTAGCAGTGGCTTATTCCAGGCCATTTGAAATCTTTGTTGTTATGTAGTATAGCAGTGGCTTATTCCAGGCCATTGAAATCTATGTTGTTATGTAGTATAGCAGTGGCTTATTCCAGGCCATTTGAAATCTTTGTTGTCATGTAGTATAGCAGTGGCTTATTCCAGGCCATTTGAAATCTTTGTTGTTATGTAGTGTAGCAGTGGCTGTTTGAAAGCTGAATAAGATACTTTTGATCTTGACTGAAATGTCAAGTCTATTGTGAACAACACTCAAGGGAGATTACTTTCAACATACAAACTGCGATGGTAAATCTGTGACTGTGCAGTTTGCAGCTGGATCTGATTTTGAAGTAGGTATATATGTTAATGAGACTTCTATCAATGTACTTTAACATGATAAGCATTATCATACAGCAGATTTTAGAGTCAGGAAGCATAGCAAACATCTTGATGACCAAGACTAATGGAAATTTCCCAACATTAGGCCATGGCATAATCTTTAGAAGCAGGCTATGTATCATGTCTCATGATATTTTACACCACGGTTTATTATACTGAGGGGGGTAAATGAAGGGAGGGGGGTAATAGCAGGGGGTAGTGGCAGGTGGGTAATTGACATGGGGGTAATGTTCTAAACTCAAATTTATCTGCCTATATAGGGAACCTGCCAGATGAGGTCATAATGTTTTGGTTTGATTGCAATTGGACATGATTTTTCAGATCACCTTTCAGAGGAGGGATGGAATGGAGACCAGCATTATGGAACTTGGAAGAAGATTGCATGAAACCTTTGAAGACCAGCTGGAATCAAACTTGCATACTTTTCATAAATCACATAGGTAAAGTAACTGTAATCTGTAATATGTCCACTTTTTGGTTTGGTATCATATATATATATATATATATATATATATATATATATATATATATATATATATATAAAGATGTTTGTCACTATTCAATCTCAAAATTGATTTGTTTTTTTTCTTCTTCCAATTTCTGACATTTGTTAGAATTAATTTAAAAAAATAAAATATAACTGATCTTACATTTCAGATAGGTGTATTATTATTATGGTTTAAATAAGTTTTTTATTTAATGTGTAAAGCATTATAGACTATGATGAACACATTGTCAATCCATGTGGTTTGTTAATACACTAAAATCTATCTATTAAGACCAACCCTCTGCTAACAAAAATCAAACACAAGACAGGTGGTCTCATAGCAGCTTTCTGTAAGATGATCAATTTTCAAAATTCAACATGATTTTAGAAGACAAAATATCCACAATTACTGTGCAGTGCCATGCATTTTATTCTTTATTCATAGTTCCTGTTGAAATATAAACACTGCATTTATTTCATCTTAAAATAATTTGGTATAGCAACAAAAATGTACATCTATCAAAAATACATTCACATTCATATTAGAAGATTAGGTCTGCACGTACTAGCATATGAAATACAAAAATTAACTAAGGTAAGGTAGTATTTATTTATCCTGTCCATAAGTTAACTTTAGATGTCTATAAATTTCATAGTTACTTCAAAATGTAAAACAAGAATTGCACAGTTAGCTATGATATAACACTTAATCGTCCCATCTATCAATTAGCTCTTTTGATGATGCTTGGGGTAGTTATGGAGAATATATATATATAGATATGAATATATATATATATATATATATATATATATATATATATATATATATATATATATATATATATATATATATAACAGGCTGTATCTCAATAAACAAAGGTTGTAACAGACTGTACTAACATGAACAGCTGACAGCTTGACAACATTTTGGTTGCTGTTTTTGTGATGGGGCCATTTGTAGCCATTTGGAATTGTTTATTTTGGCAAACTTATGGTTGCTGGTCACATAATGCAGCTGGTTGCACACAACATCACATTTATATATTAAAACCAATTCATGCTTGATGATTGTGGTTGAAAATGAAAGGTGGTCACTCATAGCTGCAGTCACTCAATGTCACTCAATACAGGTTTTACCTTATATTCCTGATTTTTGAGTAAAATTTGAATCAATTTTTTGTGATGATAGAATATTACTTACATACAATGAAGAAAAATTTATGACAGAATGGACTTTGAAATGGACACAGCTTAACTATTGCACTTTACATTTCCTCTTAAAGTATGGAGTTTGAAATTGACACAGTTTAATTATTGCACTTTACAATTTCTGTTAAAGTATGGACTTTGAAATGGACACAGCTTAACTATTGCACTTTACAATTTCTATGAATAAATTGACTTTGATATGGATAAAATTTAATTTTTGCACTTTACAATTTCTCTTATAACATTGACTTTGATATGGGCACAGCATAAATATTGCACTTTACAATTTGTATTGAAGTATGGACTTTAATATAGACACAGCTCGAACAATGCACTTAACAATTTCTATTTAAAAATGGTCCTTGATGTGGACACAGTTAAAATATTGCACTTTATAATTTCTATTAAAGTATGGACTTTGATATGGGCACAGTTTGAATATTACAATTTACAATTTCTGTTAAAATATGGACTTTGATATGGACACAGTTTAATTGTTGCATTTTACATTGTCGTAGGTATAATATTCATATAAACCAGAAGTGTGAAGGAAACATTGCCATGTGTACAGATTTGATAACTGAATTCACCTTGGATCACAGTCGTCTTCCAGTTGCCTCCCTTACTTCACAATCTTTGCATACAAGTAGCAGGTAAATCATAATGGATACTAAAAGAAATTCTCTCTCTCTATCTCTCTCTTTCACTCTCTCAGTCTCTATCTCAAAATGATCCATATTGGCCACATTTACAGTATCAGACTGTCAGAATTATCCGTATAAGGTGTATATAAACATTATACTTTTGAAACTGACCTACATCTGTTACTATAAGGTCTTTTATTTAGCTGCTATTTGACATGAACAACAAAGAATGCTTGTCTTTTATTGCAGCCCTACAAATACACAGATCAAAAATTTTTTTTTTTTGCTCAAAGAAGCCTGCTCTATAAACGAAATAATCCCCCCTGTATAAACTTACCTTGAGTAAACAAAAGGAATATTTGGCACAGCACATGAAGTTGCTCCAATAATTTGAATTAAATATTGCCAGTTTGAAATTTTATAATTTCTTAAGGCAAGTATTTAAAATGCTTTAATTCAACTTTGGTGGATGAAAATTCCTTAATCTGGAGGTTTGCTCTCAAACGTTTTACCTGCAGACCCAACTATAATGCCTTGATATATCTGACAGGCATGGTATGATGTGACAGACCCAACTATAATGCCCTGATATATCTGACAGGCATGGTATGATGTGACAGACCCAACTCTAATGCCTTGATATATCTGACAGGCATGGTATGATGTGACAGACCCAACTCTAATGCCTTGATATATCTGACAGGCATGGTTTGATGTGACAGACCCAACTCTAATGCCTTGATATATCTGACAGGCATGGTATGATGTGACAGACCCAACTCTAATGCCCTGATATATCTGACAGGCATGGTATGATGTGACAGACCCAACTCTAATGCCCTGATATATCTGACAGGCATGGTATGATGTGACAGACCCAACTATAATGCCCTGATATATCTGACAGGCATGGTATAATGTGACAGACCCAACTATTATGCCCTGATATATCTGACAGGCATGGTATGATGTGACAGACCCAACTCTAATGCCCTGATATATCTGACAGGCATGGTATGATGTGACAGACCCAACTATTATGCCCTGATATATCTGACAGGCATGGTTTGATGTGACAGACCCAACTCTAATGCCCTGATATATCTGACAGGCATGGTATGATGTGACAGACCCAACTCTAATGCCCTGATATATCTGACAGGCATAGTATGACATGACAGACCCAACTATAATGCCCTGATATATCTGACATGCATGGTATGACGTGACAGACCCAACTATAATGCCCTGATATATCTGACAGGCATGGTATGACATGACAGACCCAACTATAATGCTCTGATATATCTGACAGGCATGGTATGACGTGACAGACCCAATTATAATGCCCTGATATATCTGACAGGCATGGTATGACGTGACAGACCCAACTATAATGCACTGATATATCTGACAGGCCTGGTATGACATGACAGACCCGACTATTATGCCCTGATATATCTGACAGGCATGGTATGATGTGACAGACCCGACTATAATGCCCTGATATTTCTGACAGGCATGGTATGACGTGACAGACCCAACTATTATGCCCTGATATATCTGACAGGAATGGTATGAGGTGACAGACCCAACTATTATGCCCTGATATATCTGACAGGCATGGTATGATGTGACAGACCCAACTATAATGCCCTCATATTTCTGACAGGCATGGTATGATGTGACAGACCCAACTATAATGCCCTCATATTTCTGACAGGCATGGTTTGATGTGACAGACCAAACTATTATGCCCTGATATATCTGACAGGCAAGGTATGATGTGACAGACCCAACTATAATGCCCTGATATATCTGACAGGCCTGGTATGATGTGACAGACCCAACTATAATGCCCTGATATATCTGACAGGCATGGTATAATGTGACAGACCCAGCTATAATGCCCTGATATATCTGACAGGCATGGTATGACGTGACGGACCCAATTATAATGCCCTGATACATATGACAGGCATGGTATGACGTGACAGACCCAACTATAATGCACTGATATATCTGACAGTCCTGGTATGATGTATTCGACACTCGTTTGCAAAACATATATCAATGAAGTTTAAGGGTAAATATAACATCATTTTATGGTCTTTTATTCTGATTTCACATTTTGCCCATCCTTGTAAGCAACATTAAATACACACAATGCAAATTAATCATTCATTCAGCACAGTTATAAATTTCAGCTGTATCCAGATCCAGGTACATTTAAAACTAATCTCTGTCAGAATTTGATTTAAAAAGTCAAAGACCCAGAAATTAACTAATGAATCTCAGCTCTGAATTATCTTGTGAAAGATAAGACCTGAAATTAACCATAGTCACACATAATAGATGGTACTGTTTAGTAGTACAGTGTTTGTAGAGTATAACTTTGAAACGTTGAAGCACCATAGGCCCAAAGTTTTTGTTTAATTTTGGTTGTTTTTAGTTTTTAAGGTCCCAGACATGAGACTGTATTACAATGAGTCATTCAAGTGATGCAAAGTATTCAAGTACTGGCTTTTTAAGTTATAATGGCTTTACAGTATTTCATCTCTATATTTTAACAGCCTCCTGACAGAGGAAAAGCTTCCTGTACTGCTGGCTTTGGTGAAAGAAGAGAACATAACAGAAGGATCAGAATTTAGTCAGGTACATTTCTTGTAATAGAATAGAATTTTGGAGAAGATGAACAGTAAAGTTTATTTTGTATTTCAAAAACAGAGTGTTTCTGGAGACAAGTTAAGCTGTAGAAACTGCTAGTTAATCTGTTAGCAATACCCTCAGTTCATACTGAATATTCACTTAAATGTCCATAATAGATGTCATTAGTATTATTACGTGAACTACTTCCTGTAGTAATCACATCAATTCATATTGAATATTCATTTAAATGCCTATAATGGCCATGTCATTAGTATTTTTATAGGAACTACTTTCTATATTATTCCCATCAGTTCATATTGAATATTCAGTTAAATGCCTATAATGGTCATTTCATTAGTATTATTATAGGAACTACTTTCTATATTATTCCCATCAGTTCACATTGAATATTCAGTTAAATGCCTATAATGGTCATTTCATTAGTATTATTATAGGAACTACTTTCTATATTATTTCCATCAGTTCATATTGAATATTCATTTAAATGCCTATAATGGCCATGTCATTAGTATTATTATAGGAACTACTTTCTATATTATTCCCATCAGTTCATATTGAATATTCAGTTAAATGCCTATAATGCTCATGTCATTAGTATTATTATAGGAACTACTTTCTATATTATTCCCACCAGTTCATATTGAATATTCAGTTAAATGCCTATAATGGTCATTTCATTAGTATTATTATAGAAACTACTTTCTATATTATTCCCATCAGTTCATATTGAATATTTAGTTAAATGCCTATAATGGTCATTTCATTAGTATTATTATAGGAACTACTTTCTATATTATTCCCATCAGTTCATATTGAATATTTAGTTAAATGCCTATAATGGTCATTTCATTAGTATTATTATAGGAACTACTTTTTATATTATTCCCATCAGTTCATATTGAATATTCAGTTAAATGTCTATAATGGTCATGTCATTAGTATTATCATAGGAACTACTTTCTATATTATTCCCACCAGTTCATGTTGAATATTCAGTTAAAAGCCTATAATGGTTATGTCATTAATATTATTATAGGAACTACTTTCTATATTATTCCCATCAGTTCATGTTGAATATTCAGTTAAATGCCTATAATGGCCATGTCATTAGCATGGTGGTTTGAGATAGAGAATAACAGTGGCTTAATTCAGGTATTTCATGGACAAGCAAATAATTGTATCTTTGAAAGAAGTCATCAAATATAGGAGAGGAACAAGAGGATCAACGCACACCAGGTATTAACTTACTGCCATCTGTAGTGCATATTATCAGAATCTATCATTGACACAAGAGGTTCATATTTGGAACATAAGGGAGGTATACAGGCTGGGTATACAAAAATGTGAAAAAATTTATTTGGCATGTATGTACCCAGCAGGCAAACAGATGGAAAGAAAGACACTGACAGCAGAGAATCCATAAAATAGACCTTTCTATCAAAATATGTAAAAATACAGCACAGAATCCATAAAATAGACCCCTATATCAAAATATGTATAAAAAAACAGCACAGAATCCATAAAATAGATCCCTCTATCAAAATATGTATGAAAAAGCACAGAATCCATAAAATAGACCTCTCTATCAAAATATGTATATAAAAAAAACAGCACAGAATCAATAAAATAGACCTCTCTATCAAAATATGTATAAAAAAACAGCACAGAATCCATAAAATAGACCCCTATATCAAAATATGTAAAAATGCAGCACAGAATCCATCATATAGACCTCTCTGTCAGAATATGTATTTAAAAAAAACGGCACAGAATCCATAAATTAGATCCCTCTATCAAAATATGTATGAAAAAGCACAGAATCCATAAAAAAGACCTCTTTATCAAAATATGTATTTTAAAAAAAGCACAGAATCCATAAAATAGACCTCTTTATCAAAATATGTGTAAAAAAACAGCACAGAATCCATAAAATAGACCCAAAGGTACCTTTTCTCTTGAAATGTCTCACATTTACTTTGATGTAAGTTAAAACTGATAATATTTTTCTGTTTTACAAGATGCTTTTAAACTCATTTTTTATTAGAGAAACAAAATCCATGTTTTCTTCTCAAAGAAATATGTAAAATAATATGTGCTAAAAGTTATATTTGGTAACTTAGAGCAGTTTTTAAATTTGTTCATTAATCATTAAATTTCTGACCAATGAAATTTGCACTTTTTAAGCTGAGACACTTAATGTTAATTTTTTTTCTTCAAATTCATGTCATAGTTCTTTGCATACACATATCAAGATATTGCTGGCACATGTCATAGTTCTTTGGATACACATATCAAGATATTGCTGGCACATGTCATAGTTCTTTGCATAAACATGTCAAGATATTGCTGGTACATGACATAGCATACAAGGTGACAAGTCCAAAAAAGAGAATGTGTGGTTCTGGTTACATTGAAAAATAAATGTGGGGTGGGTAGGTCAATACAAACATTTGTTTCAGTTGGTCCAGATGAATTTAATTAAAGTATAAAACTTGAAAAAAGCATCATTTGCTTCCTCAAGTTAACTTTGATATAATATCCCTTTGTCAATTTTTTTTCTCGTTAATTTTTGTTGGTCTTTTTTCCAACATTTGGAGTTTTGTTAAAAAAGTAATGTAGGTTGGTAGTTAAAAATAGGGTTGGCTAGGTAACCAGAACCACACAATCTAAGTTGGCCTAAGTTAAACATTTTAGCTTTTATAACTACTTTCCTTTTAATCTCTGTCAGCCTTCTTTTGGGCCATCTTGCTTAGAGTGCAAAGAACTGTTTTCTTGCACAAAGTTGGTGGTGTATCAAGCTGCCTAATTTAAAATTTCTAAAACATAGATTATTCTAGTGAGACCAAAAGGGGCCATATTTTGGATAGCTTTAATAAATCGAAAAATAAGAATATCATTCATTTACCCTAACAATTTAAATGGAAGCTCATAGCAAAAGATGATTATCCACCTCCACCTCAAATTCATATTTGCATTTTTCACTTTTGAAGTCCATTTTGACACTCAGTGATGCACAAAGTTTACTCTTTCCTTATGTGATAAAGACATTGTATACTAAATATTGTTGCCATCCAGGTTATTTCTGAGATATTCTGCTTGCTTTGAACCCAGGATGTCTGTTGTTTTGGATGGCTAACTCTGTTTCCTAGCCAGCTATTGGTTTAACTGTCTGGACAGTCTGATGTAACTATGGAAGGTGTACTTGTAATTTCTAGAACAGCACCAATACAAAGCACCTAATAAATATATCCATATTGTCAATTATTAAACAAAAATAGCTGAAAAAGTCTCTTGACAGTCTTAAGTCAAGAAATTTTACACGAGCGAATTCCAATTATTCCTGCTATCTTAGCATATATATCATTTTGAGAACTCTGTGTTGAAATAAAAATATTGGATAGGTAAATACCTAATATTATTTACAGGGTAAATCATTTATCTATGCTACTATCTCATAACGACAGTATATAAAAATTCCATTAATTTTAATAATTTCAAAGGGTCAGGTCAACCTGAAAGATGGCAAACACTTTTTTCACAGGGGAGGTAAACCTGCCTGAAACTGAAAAAAATCCATATAATATGGACTCTGTTACCTAGCTTTTGTTTTTCAGACTAGCGCATTTAAATAATGCCATATTGAGGATGATTTCATGCAGGTCATTAAAAATCAATTTACTAAGGGTTAGATTTGTCCTTTTCTTTAAGGGAGACAGTTGGCATCAAATTGGAAATATCAATATTTATATTGGAGCACAATTGTATTGTGGGTTGTAAAGTTAGCAATTGGTGAATAAGTAAATAAAGGCAATGACCATCAAGATATTATATACGTCTATTTGGTGTTCAGTGCTCTATATTAACATACATTTAATTTCGAGTTTAAATCAGATGATTGTGGGAAATGATCAATAAACAGGATGCCATTTAGAATCCAGATTAAGCAAGGGGCATTAGTTTGATATCGCAGTAATACTGAAAAACTATTTTTTTGATGGCATATACTTCACCTAATGTTAAGATCTTGATGTATATTCTGTAAAAATTGTAAATCTATTTGAAAATTGAATGCTACTTCAGTGGCTCTCATTCTGTCACCAGTACTCTCCAACAACACAAACTTATCAGAGAGAATTGCAAAAGCCACCACTAAACAATTAGTTTTACATCCTTCATATTTTGACTCTTATTTACTACCCTGTATTCAATCTCTTGCTTCTTGAAATATTGCATAAAACCTTTGGACATTATGAGACAAGAGACTGGTTACCTGATTCATTAGTGATATCGATTTTAAGAAAATATAGATTTTATCTGAGAACATGCGGTTTGGACATGTTTTGAAAAAGTGAAATTCATGGGTGCATTTTTAAAATAGTGTACTTGCCAGCAGATTCTTCATTTTCCCAAAGTAAAACTGCTGATGCAGAACTAGTAACTTATGGTTATCCAGGGTATATAAGCACAAGACAGGTGGTGTTATGCAGAAAATTACTGAAAACCTTGGATACCCTGGTACCAAAAAAGCCACAACAATATAAGAAGCTACCAAACCTTTAGATTTAACCTGTGTCTTTTTATACACCAGGTTCTGACAAATGTGGCTTTCCAGTTGTACCGGGAAATGGTTGTCATGACCCTGAATGTCGATCAGTATGCAAGCTGGGCAGCTAGCTTCATACCGAAGAACTACAAAAGGGAGATGATAAGTAAGGTTTCATTTTGCTAATTGGGGATAGCATTTGGATAGTGCTTATATTTTGTTTGGTAGAAAGGGAGTGAGATGGTGCTTTTGTTTCATTTGGTAGAATGGGAGTGAGATGGTGCTTTTGTTTCATTTGGTAGAATGGGAGTGAGATGGTGCTTTTGTTTCATTTGGTAGAATGGGAGTGACATGGTGCTTTTGTTTCATTTGGTAGAATGGGAGTGAGATGGTGCTTTTGTTTCATTTGGTAGAATGGGAGTGAGATGGTGCTTATGTTACAGCTGGTAGAATGGGAGTGAGATGGTGCTTATGTTAAAGTTGGTAGAATGGGAGTGAGATTGTGCTTATGTTACAGTTGGTAGAATGGGAGTGAGATGGTGCTTCTGTTACAGTTGATAGAATGGGAGTGAGATTGTGCTTATGTTACAGTTGGTAGAATGGGAGTGAGATGGTGCTTATGTTACAGTTGGTAGAATGGGAGTGAGATGGTGCTTATGTTACAGTTGGTAGAATGGAAGTGAGATGGTGCTTGTGTTAAAGTTGGTAGAATGGGAGTGAGATTGTGCTTATGTTACAGTTGGTAGAATGGAAGTGAGATGGTGCTTATGTTTACAGCTGGTAGAATGGGAGTGAGATGGTGCTTATGTTAAAGTTGGTACAATGGATTTGAATTCTTTGGGATTTTTTTAACGTAGCTTTATCAATTTTTCAGTCATATCGCTACGATGTCTGCATTGTGGCAGTTTATAGTGATGTCTAGCACTGAGGCATCATGCCGCAGACATGTAGCATGATGTCCCACCCAGTCACATTATCCTGACACCAGGCCAACCAGTCCTAACACTAACCTCTTAAAGCTGAGCGCCAAGTGAGGCAGCTGTTAGTACCATTTTTGTAAGTCTTTGATATGACTTGGCCGGGGATCAAACCCATGACCTCCCGCATCTGAGGCAGACACTCTAACCATTAGGCCACCGGAGAGGTCTGGTACAATGGAAGTGAGATTGTGTTTCTGTTACAGTTGGTAGAATGGGAGTGAGATGGTGCTTATGTTACAGTTGGTAGAATGGAAACGAGATGGTGCTTATGTTTCAGTTGGTAGAATGGGAGTGAGATGGTGCTTATGTTTCAGTTGGTAGAATGGAAATGAGATGGTGCTTATGTTTCAGTTGGTAGAATGGGAGTGAGATGGTGCTTATGTTTCAGTTGGTAGAATGGGAGTGAGATGGTGCTTATGTTACAGTTGGTAGAATGGGAGTGAGATGGTGCTTATGTTACAGTTGGTAGAATGGGAGTGAGATGGTGCTTATGTTACAGTTGGTAGAATGGGAGTGAGATGGTGCTTATGTTTCAGTTGGTAGAATGGGAGTGAGATGGTGCTTATGTTTCAGTTGGTAGAATGGGAGTGAGATGGTGCTTATGTTTCAGTTGGTAGAATGGGAGTGAGATGTTGCTTATGTTTCAGTTGGTAGAATGGAAATAAGATGGTGCTTATGTTACAGTTGGTAGAATGGGAGTGAGATGGTGCTTATGTTACAGTTGGTAGAATGGGAGTGAGATGGTGCTTATGCTACAGTTGGTAGAATGGGAGTGAGATGGTGCTTATGTTACAGTTGGTAGAATGGGAGTGAGATGGTGCTTATGTTACAGTTGGTAGAATGGGAGTGAGATGGTGCTTATGTTTCAGTTGGTAGAATGGGAGTGAGATGGTGCTTATGTTACAGTTGGTAGAATGGGAGTGAGATGGTGCTTATGTTTCAGTTGGTAGAATGGGAGTGAGATGGTGCTTATGTTACAGTTGGTAGAATGGGAGTGAGATGGTGCTTATGTTTCAGTTGGTAGAATGGGAGTGAGATGGTGCTTATGTTACAGTTGGTAGAATGGGAGTGAGATGGTGCTTATGTTTCAGTTGGTAGAATGGGAGTGAGATGGTGCTTATGTTACAGTTGGTAGAATGGGAGTGAGATGGTGCTTATGTTACAGTTGGTAGAATGGGAGTGAGATGGTGCTTATGTTACAGTTGGTAGAATGGGAGTGAGATGGTGCTTTTGTTTCAGTTGGTAGAATGGGAGTGAGATGGTGCTTATGTTTCAGTTGGTAGAATGGGAGTGAGATGGTGCTTATGTTACAGTTGGTAGAATGGGAGTGAGATGGTGCTTATGTTACAGTTGGTAGAATGGGAGTGAGATGGTGCTTATGTTTCAGTTGGTAGAATGGGAGTGAGATGGTGCTTATGTTACAGTTGGTAGAATGGGAGTGAGATGGTGCTTATGTTACAGTTGGTAGAATGGAAATGAGATGGTGCTTATGTTACAGTTGGTAGAATGGGAGTGAGATGGTGCTTATGTTAAAGTTGGTAGAATGGGAGTGAGATGGTGCTTATGTTACAGTTGGTAGAATGGGAGTGAGATGGTGCTTATGTTACAGTTGGTAGAATGGGAGTGAGATGGTGCTTATGTTACAGTTGGTAGAATGGGAGTGAGATGGTGCTTATGTTTCAGAAGGCCTCAAGGAGATTAGTATTGTACTAATTGAGTTACTTTCTATACACAAAGTGTTATTATTAAATATTATTAGATTATTATTATTATTATTATTATTATTATTTGGTAAAGTGACAATGAATTTTGCTTACAGGGTATGTTTCATTTAGTTTTATTTTTAAAATATATCAGTAGTGGGTATAAAGAATTTTAAAATTAAATAACTAGACACTTTACTATATACTCTTTAATTAAAAAGATTATAAATCTGTACAATTTAGAATGGAGAGATCATTGAGATTTTAGTGGCATACATTCAAGATTGGGAAGCTAAAATAAAAAATAAAAAAAGTTTTTACATTTAAGATTGAGGATTAGATTTGTGTCATTTTACATTTTAGATTCAACTGTAAACACTTAAGTTGATATAATTTCAATTAATTGATGTTTGTTTTCAGAGTTGTAGATCCTTGAAATATCCATGCTGCCTTTTAAAAATGATCTTGTTTGTTTATTTTTCCATGTTGGTAAAATTTGACTCTTTCAGACCTGTTATGAAAAAGAATACATAAGTAGAGAACATTAGGGTTGTGTTTTCTCAGCATATATTTTAGTTTATTTTATACAAAGGTGTTTTTAATTTATTTTGAAACTTTTATTTAAAAAAATTCCTTGTAAAGTTAAATACTGTAAAGTTGTCATTTTTCACTGGTTACCAGATATACTCATTTATAGGTTGTGTCCAACTGCACAGACCCATATCTGCTATTGCATAATGCTTTAGCAGATCAGGGTCTATGCAGTTGTTTAGGTAATCAGTAGAACAGACAACATAGACACTGATATGCTGGTGCATTATGTAACAGTATGTCAGGATCTGTATTGATTGCAGTTGGACTTGACTTATAAGCAAATACGTAGGATACCAATGTTTTATGGTTGCTACAAACAACACATTTAAAGAACAACAATCATCCTTCTGTGAAAACAGTAGAAACTCTTCCTCAATCTTCAAATTTAAGTACTGATAAAAATTTAAGTTTTACAAAACCACAAAAGTGATATCCAAGAAAATACGTGAATGGACGGCATATCTGCTTTAATTTTCAGAGGATCCTTCGGAGCCTGACCCTTTTGGAATGTTTTCATATCCTCGACTGTGTATCATTCAGCTAGATGACCACCATCAGGCTGCATTCTACCCTCCTGTTCAGCAACCCAGACTACTGCATTACTCCTTTACTGAAGATGCAGTTATCAAGTTTGCCCAGGCCTTCCTAGCTGATCCTCAGTCGATGCTGATTGAAACAGACCATTTTTAAAAATTGATACTTGTACTGTCTTATCTTGTTTAACAATCTCTGTTTTACCCAGCTTGCACTTCTGTTACTGAGTCAACAGAGTCAGGTTAATTAATGTCTTTTAGGTCAAGTGAGCTTATGGCATGGTCATACATCATTGTGCATTTACCAAAGTGTGTCTTCCGGTCTTCATCATCAGTTCACAGTTTTTTTTAATAACCTTTCTTACAAAATCTTATGACCAGCATTCTAGAATAATGTCCTGTCAGTCATTTTCTCCAAAACCATTTTGACTATCATTCTAAAACAATGCCCTGTCAGACTTTTTCTCCAAAACCTTTTGACCCTCATTCTAGAACAATGTCCTGTCAGACTTTTTCTCCAAAACCTTTTGACTATCATTCTAGAACATTGTCCTGTCAGACTTTTTCAAATGATGCTATTCCACCATCAAATATAGCTGCTTTTTTTTTTTTTAAGTCAAAAATCATTTTAAATACATCATCTAAAAAAACATTCAATAATATTTAACAAAATTTAATTAACATTCACCGAGCTTGTTTAAATGATGTAATCTGCCATAAAATTTGATAAATATTATTTTAAAAATTAAGACTAAATTTGACAGAAAGACACCCAGACATGCAGTTCTTGTTTGATCATACAGTGCAAAGTTATATCAACTATGGCTACATGTTACTAAAAGTGGAAGTACAGCTGACCCCCAAATTAAGCAATACCGGTAGTTGTGCTCCGACACAAATGGCATTTTTGAATGAGCAACATCAGACAAAATGTTGGTTGTAGATAAGTATGGTTCGACAGTTTGTCTTATTTATGAATTTGGCACCAGAAATAGTTTCTTTCTGTTTTTTGTTTCCTAAGAGCAGCTTACGTGAGATTAAAAAAGAACAAAATTATAATGTACAGTGTACTTCTAACTGTGACTGAAAAGTGTCTAATCTAATATTGTATGTGTTTTTAAAGATTAAAAAGCTGTGATATAATGTAAGTCTGTTTATACAGGATTAATTGCATTACTTCATTTTGATATACAGACTTTTGACAACTGCTGGACAATTTATTAGCATGAATATAATTTTATTTTTTTATATTTTTATATTTGATGTCGTATATATTTCTGTGGATCAAAGGCAGCAATACTAAAATATACAGATGTTGAAGATCAATGACATGCAGTATTCACATGTTAAACTAAAAGCAGTTTAGTTTCTTTTCATTTTATGGAACAGGAAAACAAGTAGGTTAATTCATGCACTGGCAGTTTGAGTAAAGTGCCGTGCCTAAGGATACACAATGGTATCCAAACTGGACTTACCCAATTGTAGAATTGGAACCCGTACCCTTGGGTTCTAGTAATCATTATTTCTTAAAATACAGTAAAGCTTCCTTAGACTGAACACTGTTGTAGTACCAGACACTTTGGCCAATTTATGGAGGTGGCCAGTATCCAAAGAACATATTTATGGGACCAAATTAAGTTGCCATTCTGCAGAAGGAGGTCCCTTGATAAAATGAGTCTGGTTTAGAAATGTTTCACTGTACATATAAATAATTGAATGTTATGTCTGCCAATTCTTTGTTGTTAAATGGACAGAGTATGTATGGAAAATTTGTATCTTTGTAAAATTTGCATGTTATCTGTGATCTGTATCAGGTATTTCATTGTTCATTCAAACATGCTAAGTGAAGTGAAACATGATGTAGTAGACACCTACCATGTACAGGATGCCTGTTCATAAAGAACAGTACATCCTTTATTTGAATAGCATATATAACCTCAATATACAGGACACCTATTTATAAATAACATTACATCCTTTAATTGAATAGCATATATAACCTCAATATACAGGACATCTATTTATAAATAACATTACATCCTTTGCTTCAATCATTACATCCTTTAATTGAATTGCTTATATAACCTCAATATACAGGACACATTTATAAATAACATAACAATATACAGGACATCTATTTATAAAGAACACATCCTTTAATTGAATAGCTTATATAACTTCAATATACAGGACACCTATTTATAAATAACATTACATCCTTTGCTACAATCATTACATCATTTAATTCAGTTTAATAGCATATTTCACCTCCATAAACAGGATGCATGTTTATTAAGGATAACATTAAAACCTTTGCTTAAGTTAAACAGCATACACCTCTCCCTCAATAACTCGCACATAACGGGGTCAACAAACATAGACAGCACCATAAGTGAGGAGCGAGTTACTGAATGGCCTCAAAAAATTGAAGATAATCACTTTGACATAAAAAAAACTGGGGGGGGGGGGCGGCATTAGGGAACTGGGCTGTTTATTGGCTGAATCCTCATTTTACAATCACGTTGATAATAATGTTTAATAATGCACTTTTTCTAATGAAGTTGTTCATTATTCTGTTTAAATAACATTTATTTTCAAAATGTCCAACATATGAAAAATCGTTCCAACTGTTTTCAACAACCATCACTTGTATGGGGGAAAAATGTGTCTATTATGTCACTGCTTTTTGTTTTCTTGATGAGTCTGGTTCCCGTAGTGGTGTTTAATATTATCCTGCCTAATCTGGAGTCCTTAAAGCAGGGAACTAGACTAACTGTTGATACACCACCAAACAAGATTCTTTTTTTTCAAAAACACGCGACATTTATATTGTGAGACAATCATCTACATTGAAACTCAATTTTTGTTTTGTTCACTTAGTACAATATTGATGTCGTGATTTCATTGGAAGTAATAATGAAACTTCTTATCATCCTTGAGGATATCTCTAAGTGCCAATTCAAGAATTCTCAGAAACTTGCTTGCCTTCAATAGTCTGTATCTGTGAAATCAAGCTCTTTATTTTATGAAGTATTCATTTCGCTTGGCTGCTTTGCTATCTTTGATCACAGTTAAGAAAGAGTTGGTTAATTTAAGGTCGTTTATGTTACATACACAATAACATTTATAAGTGTTCGATTGAACAAATGAAGTGAGTTCAGCCAACATACAACCGGGGCTGCTAGATTTTAAGTCTGCTGGATTTTCATGCCTTTTAACTTTTCTTTTATTCCACCTCCTTTATATGAATCAAAAGACATAATTAACGCGATAATACAAAGGAGGCCAGCTTTTAATTCAGTGCAACAATACAACAAATACTTCCAAAAGTCAGTTATCAAAACACGGTCAACACTTAATTAGATTCTTAGAGAAACGCTCGTGGACGTAGCTGTTATCATGGTAGATTGATGCATATTATGTTTAATTTCAAGAGGACACGTTGCATTTATGATGATTACACTTAAAAGGAACTAAAAGATAGAACTAGAACACAAATTTCAATAGATAAAATAACTATTTAATTTGTATTTATTTATTAAAGTACTGCCTCCACTTGACGTAAGTGACATTTTCACTGATCAAAATTTCCTTACATTCGTTAATTGCAGTGTACTAGGAATGTCGTTTGGAAAGAAAATGTAAAAAATTGTATGACCTATTTTTTATTTTTAAATTTGATATTTCATAGTGTTGATTAAAATTTCCAGGTCCTATCTATCATTTTCAATGATAAAACGAGCGATACATCAGAGTTTCCTTTATCAATTTTGATGGTGATTTTCTTCAAGATCAACAAATCTGGATCAATTTTTGGGTTATTTTCTGGTTTAAAAAATGGGATCCATGCCTTACCCCACGTTATAAGCGGGTTTGCAAGTTATCAGAATGCGAGTTATCGAGGGAATGGTGTATATTACTTTGTTATACTGGATGCCTGTTCCTAAAGAATAACATATACTACCTTCATATACAAAATACTAGCTCATTAAGAACAGCATTATGCACTTTGCATCAATTTAATAGTATATACCACCTCTATATACAAGATACCTGCACATAAAGGACAGAATGTTCCTTTAATGTCTTTTATAGATGGGGTTCTAGTTTATGCCCATGTCACAAAATTAAAATGAAAAAGATATAACAATTTAAACATTTCCAGTATTTTCTCTTTTGTTATCTGAGAGATTTTCCTTCAAACACTAACATGGATTGAAAGCATTTTGCCTACAACCATACTGTTATGTCGTTTACTTTGAATAAGAAAGAAATTGTTTTAAAATATGATCACTAATAAAATAAAAGACTCTTTAAGGCTTATTTTTTTCAAAATTGGAAGCTTTCAGATTCTTGTAAATTGAGACAATCTGGCTGGACAGAGAAATTCATGAGTTGCTGTACATTTGATTGCACTAGATCCAGCAAAGTCACAGAGATACTTAAAGTAACTAGGTCCAGCAAAGTCACAGAGATACTTAAAGTAACTAGGTCCAGCAAAGTCACAGAGATACTTAGAGTAATGCGTACAAGTGTAGAAAATGTCCATTTTTCCCCATTTAGTATTAGTCTTTTCAAGCTTCATGTGTACAATAGAAAATTTCCCATGTGGTCTGTATTTACCATCATGAATCTAAATCCAGGCCTCCAATTTTGCATTTCCCTTGGGGTCTGTATTTACATTATGATTCTAATCCAGACTTTCCAATTTTGCCTCTCCCTTGGGATCTGTATTGGCCATCATGAATCTAAATATCCAGACCCTACAAGTTTGCCTTTCCTTAGGGGTCTGTATCAAATGTAACCAGTCTGAATATCCAGATTCTCCAAGTTTGCCTCTCCCTTGGGGTCTGTATTTGCCATCATGAATCTAAATATCCAGACCCTACAAGTTTGCCTTTCCTTAGGGGTCTGTATTTACCATCTAAAGCTAAATGTTTCGACCTTTCAGTTTTCTCAACAGCATATTTTTAAATTTATAATTTCAATAGTACATACAATTTCCAGTCACTGAGCCTCTTTGTTCTAAGCTGATGGTAGAAAAAGTTAAGTTGAAACATAAAATAACCCATTGTACATGAAACAGATACATTAGATGAATGTCAGGCCTTGAAATTTTTAAATTACAAAAATTACAGAGTTCCCATGGCCCTCTTTAAAAAAAATCCTTCTACTTGCTGAGATTCTTATTTTTGAAGACTTATCTCCAATGGCAGTATATCTGCTTGGACAAAAAAGGAAACAAAGACCAAAACCCAAATCAGTGTACTTGATTTTGCAATAGATTACATCCAGACATTTTCAATAAGTGTTCTTGATTTGTAATAGAATACACCCAGACATTATCATATAAGTGTGCTTGATTGGTAATAGAATACACCCAGACAGTATCAGGTAAGTGTTGCTTATTTGTAATAGAAACATTGAGATATTGCAACCTATTTTAGCCAACTTTGTTAAGAATAATGTGACATTGCATTAAAATTATACTTTGTCATTAATGTGTGTACCATGATACAGTAGACTCATGTACCATCATAATACAGTATACTCATGTATCATGATATAGTAGATTCATGTACCATGATACTGTAGACTTACATGATAAGTAAACTCATGTACCATGATACAGTATACTCTTTGCATTAAGTATCTTGATATTGTACCTTCTGCTGATTTTTATGTGAACAAATGAAGATGATTTTGTCTAACTATATTTATTTCACATGTGATATTGTGTATATAGCAGTGTGATGGGTGGCAGAACAATATATTTTGTTTTACCATCCCAATATAAATATTGACAGTGCATATTGCTCTCTTGCTACATTGCTGCATGTTTTGTATGTTATATATTGTAATTGTCCTGTTTAAACATATGTCAGTTTCATTTCACTTGAAATAGAATGAGTTAAAATAGTACTTTAAATATGTATATTAATTTGTTCAAAGCATTTGTCAAATGTAATTGACATATACTGTACATTAGCTACAATTTTTATTAGATGTATTGATATTGGAGAATTGTAATGCTTAGTGGAATAGTGGTGTTACATTAATTAGCTTTCAGTACTGCGGGTCAGTGATTGATTTCAGAACATTTTACAATCATCGTATTATTGTTTTGAAGAGACTGGATCTCGTAAATTGGTCCAATTTTTTGTTGTTTTATAATAATATGCTTGTCAACTATATATATCCAGGTACTTGAATCCTCATCTCGTTGTACTTGAAGTCCATATAAGGTTGGATGTATATATTCAGGTACTCGAATCTTCTTTTCATTGTACTTGAAATCCATATTTGGTTAGATTTGTATATCCAGGTACTTGAATCATCATGTTTTTGTACTTGAGGTCCATATATGGTTAAATGTTTATATCCAGGCACTTGAATCTTAATCGCATTGTCCTTGAAGTCCATATATGGTTAAATGTGTATATCCAGGTACTTGAATCATCCTGTCTTTGTACTTGAAGTCCATATATGGTTAGATGTGTATATCCAGGTACTTAAATCATCCTGTCTTTGTCATTGTCCTTGAAGTTCATATATGGTTAGATGTGTATATCCAGGTACTTAAATCATCCTGTCTTTGTACTTGAAATCCATATATGGTTAAATGTTTATATCCAGGTACTTGAATCATCATGTTTTTGTACTTGAAGTCCATATATTGTTAGATGACTTTTCTACTACAGGAGTTTCTTTTGCTTCTGCAAAAATTATTAAAAAAACTGTTTGAGGTACAGGAATGGCCCATGGTACACTTATACTTTTCAGTTTGATGGCATTTCATGTATCACAATCAGGATGTGTTAGCATCAGTGTCACTGATAAATTATTTTACTCCATATCTGTATTTTTCTCTAATGCCTTTTGAGATACAGTAATGAAACTTGGATGTCTGCCTTGAGCTTTACAGCTCTGTCTGAAAGATCAAGGTTAGACTTCAGTATTGTGTATTTTTATGACTTCACCATTGTAGACAGGGACAAAAGTTCACAGAATTTGCATATTGATACTTAGTTTTATCAATTCTGATGATTTTGACTAAAAATAACATCAATTTATGAAAAATAGACTATATATAGCACAAACATTTGAAACATCTGAAAGACTCCTTCATATGAAAGGGGTACTGCTCCGTTGGCCTAGTGGTTAGAGCATCCGCCTTAGATGCGGGAGGTCGTGGGTTCAATCCCCAGCTGAGTAATACCAAAGACTTACAAAAATGGTACTAACAGCTTCCTTGAATTATGAGGTTAGTGTTAGGACTGGTTGGCCTTGTGTCAGGATAATGTGCCTGGGTGGGACATCATGTTACTTGTCTGTGACATGATGCCCCAGTGCTGGACATTGCTATAAACTGCCACACTGCAGACATTGTAGCGATATGACTGAAAAATTGTTAAAGCTACATTAAAAAATCCAAATCACACACACACACACTCATATGAAAGGGATGTTTCATCAATGTGGTTAGTCATATAGCCTTCAGTAAAATTTATTGATTAAGATGGGAAGTCTTGTAACCTTCAGCAAAGTCTCCCATTAGGATGGTAAGTCCAATAATCTTCAACAAAGTATCCTCTCAAAGTTGTAATTCTAATAGCCTTGAATAAAGTCCTCTCTCTCTAGGTTGTAATTCTTAAAGCATTGAACAAAGTGTCTACTTCAGGTGGTAATTATCTAGTTGGTAATTCTTAAAGCCTTCAACAAAGTGTCCTTTCCAGGTGGTAGTTCTTAAAACCTGCAACCAAAGTGTCCTCACCAGATGATAATAATTACAGCACTCAACAAAGTGTCCTTTCCATGTGGTAATTCTTACAGCCTTCAACAAAGTGTCCTCACCAGATGATAATACTTAAAGCACTCAACAAAGTGTCCTTTCCATGTGGTAATTCTTACAGCCTTCAACAAATTGTCCTTTCCAGGTGGTACATGTAATTCTTACAGCATTCAACAAATTGTCCTTTCCAGGTGGTAATTCTTACAACCTTCAATAAAATGTCCTCTCCAGGTATTAAGTCTTGTAGCTATCAACAAAGTGACCCATCAAGTTGTTAGGTCTTATTGCCTACAGAGGTGGTAAGTTGTGCAGTCTTCAGCAAAATGTGCCATCAGTGAAGTACAGTACATTAAGTTGAGACAGATCTATTTCTTAGGACACTGGTAATATTTATGTGTACTCAGTTATTTAATTAGTTAATTTAATCTACATTTTGGGAGGAGGGGGGTTTAACATAAAGACATTGAATTTCTTTTGAGACTACATCTTAAGAACACTGCTGCCTGAGATATAGTAACCTATTATTTACATTCCATTAATCATGTTAAATTATTTTGCTAAGCTGCTATCTTTGTGTGCTGTCACTTACACAATCATATGACTTTACAAAAGAAGGGTTCAGTTATCATCTTCTCATGCTGTTGCTACGTTTAGCATTTAGGTCTTCTGAATAGATGACAGCCAGATTAAAACATTGCATGCTGTGGAGGGTGGGATAGATACATTTTTTCAGTAAGCATCTGTTCATGCGAACATCTTTATAAATCTCTGATAACAACTTAACAATAAAATCTTCATGAAATGATTTTGTTCTCTTTTCATTACTGATTAAAACAGGTTTATTAGTAGTATTAGTAGCATGGGGGGGCGTCTTACCCATGTAATTGATTACAGAATGGTTTATTAGTAGCATGGTGGTGGGCTTATCCACGTAATTGATTACAAAATGGTTTGTTAGTAGCATGGGGAGGGGGTCTTATCCATGTAATTGATTACAAAATGGTTCATTAGTAGCATGGGGGGGTCTTATCCATGTAATTGATTACAAAATGGTTTATTAGTAGCATGGGGTGGGGGGTTTATCCATGTAATTGATTACAAAATGGTTTATTAGTAGCATCGGGGGGGGGGCTTATCCATGTAATTGATTACAAAATGGTTTATCATTCTACTCAATGTACAAAGGCAGAGAAAAAGTTTTAATTTTGTCCTCTCCCTTTTTCAGTGATAATGTATCACATGATCGAATACCGGTAATTAGTTTTCAGTTCACCTGGTTAAAGACCAGTTGAGGTTATAATATGCTTTTGTGTCCATTGTCCTTCATCTGCCTGTCTTATGAGTTAAGTTATGAGCCACATCCAATCATAACAATGAGGTGGTAATGTAACAGATTGGCTGAGCTTCTGAACACACTAACGGCTATATTCTGACTGGTACGTAAGCTTCTGAACACCCTAAAGGCTATATTCTGACTGGTACGTAAGCTTCTGAACACCCTAACGGCTATATTCTGACTGGTACACAAGCTTTTGAACACCCTAAAGGCTATATTCTGACTGGTATGTAAGCCTCTGAACATGCTAAAGGCTATATTCTGACTGGTACATAAGCTTCTGAACACCCTAAAGGCTTTATTCTGACTGGTATGTAAGCTTCTGAACACCCTAAAGGCTATATTCTGACTGGTATGTAAGCTTCTGAACACCCTAAAGGCTATATTCTGACTGGTATGTAAGCTTCTGAACACCCTAACGGCTATATTCTGACTGGTACGTAAGCCTGTGAACATGCTAAAGGCTATATTCTGACCGGTATGTAAGCTTCTGAACACCCTAAAGGCTATATTCTGACTGGTACACAAGCTTTTGAACACCCTAAAGGCTATATTCTGACTGGTAGGTAAGCCTCTGAACATGCTAAAGGCTATATTCTGACTGGTATGTAAGCTTCTGAACACTCTAAAGGCTATATTCTGACTGGTATGTAAGCTTCTGAACAACCTAAAGGCTATATTCTGACTGGAATGTAAGCTTCTGAACACCCTAAAGACTATATTCTGACTGGTACGTAAGATTTTGAATACCCTAAAGGCTATATTCTGACTGGTACGTAAGCTTCTGAACACCCTGAAGACTATATTATGATTGGTACGTAAGCTTCTGAACACCCTAAAGACTATATTATGACTGGTACGTAATCTTCTGAACACCCTATTCTGAACACCCTAAAGGCTTTATTCTGACTGGTACGTAAGCTTGTGAACACCCTAAAGGCTTTATTCTGACTAGTATGTAAGCTTCTGAGCACCCTAAAGACCATATTCTGACTGGCATGTAAGCTTAGAAACACCCTAAAGACTATATTCTGACTGGTATGTAAGCTTCTGAACACCCTAAAGGCTATATTCTGACTGGTATGTAAGCTTCTGAACACTCTAAGGACTATATTCTGACTGGTATGTAAGTTTCTTAACACCCTAAAGACTATATTCTGGCTGGTACGTAAGCTTCTGAACACCCTAAAGGCTATATTCTGACTGGTATGTAAGCTTCTGAACACCCTAAAGGCTATATTCTGACTGGTATGTAAGCTTCTGAACACCCTAAAGGCTATATTCTGACTGGTATGTAAGCTTTTGAACACCCTAAAGGGTATATTCTGACTGGTATGTAAGCTTTATCATCAAGATCTAGGATGAAATAGATTATGAAGGACACTCACGCCTGTAAATGTGGTGGTCTTGCATCTAATTGGCTGAATTTTTGAAGACTCGAGTATTACCGGTAAGATTTGCTATGTACACTCCAAGATCTCACATGAGTTTATTACGAGTGACATCCACATATATTAATGAGGTGATCTTGCATCTGACATCTGATTGCCTAAGCCTGTGTACATTCTAGATGGAATGTATCTGATCAGATTTTGATTAGATTTGTTATGTAGGCTTGTATCATCAAGATCTCTAATGAGTTCAGTTATGAACAAGATCAACGAATACTGATGAGAATCCAGGTTCAATTACAGATGGCGAGACTGAACCTGCAACTTTATTGACACAAGTCCAACGCTTTAACCACTGTGCTGACATAGCTATTTTGGTTGGGGATCTCAGTGGTTTCTAAGTTTTGACTTGGGGTTAGGGTTGGAGGACAGACCCACTAACCGATGATAACTTATAATGTCCAGTGTGTACTTTAAGGCTGGCTCTATGAATGGTTTAAAAGTTTTGAACCTGGGACTAGTCCCAAAGACCATGTGGACAGATCCAGGAAAAATGCTGACTGTAAAAATGACTGGTCCTTTTTATGCCAGGAATGTTATATATATATATATATATATATATATATATATATATATATATATATATATATATATATATTTATATATATATATAATATCATATATGAAAGAGATAAATGACATCAATATCAATAGATAATTTAGCAATTCTGTGGTCCAAGCATTTCGCTCCCTTCTCATTTCAATTCATTTGGGAATCTGCATTCACAAGCTGACCTACATCGACTACACAGGTGAGGGATATCAGGCCAACATGGGTTTACATGGTGACACAAAGTGGACAGAATTCCACATATAAATATGTAATGTATCGAAATTCTCAAATTCTCTCTAAGAATTTATAAGAAATAATGACACTCTAACAACTCACAAAAAAATCTGAATCTAAACTAATACAACAAACAACCTCAACTCAACTACCGTGACATTACAAAAGTAACTTCATACAAATTACTCATGGAAGGACTTTGATTTCACGTAATGACCAATTTACACAAATTACAATTAAAAAGCGCCAAGGTGCACAAGCAAACAAAATAATTTGGGAAAAGTATACTAAGGTATACAGGATAACTAAAAACAATTTAAACAACAAATACAATCACGCACACAAAAAAACTCTTCACACTTCAGTAATTTACTTTAAAAAAATAATTTTCTTTGATAATAAATTAAAAAAAATTCAAAATTATACACAAAGAATAAGTAAGGAAAACAAACTCAAGAAGAATTTGACCTAAATAGAGCTGTCCAACACAAAATGGGAACAACAACTACAACGCAATCACAATCAAACACGACACGTGGACAAACACGACTCTGGCAAAGTCACTTCGCGAAAAATTACTAAAACCAAAGAGGAGGGAGACCAACCCTGAGACTTGAGATAGTCTCAAGGGAGGGTAGTACCAACTCAAGTTCTAGATATGGGGGGCCGAGACCCAGGCCCGGAGCCAGCTCAGGCACACGGAAGGGACTCAGCCCTCCAACCTACATTGGGATAACGAAACTTAGAAAATTGACGAACGGAACAAAAAGAAACCCTTTCAAAAATGTTTCACTAACAATCAATACAATTACACAACAAATATCACTGGGTGGACAGGGAAACCTACACCTACACGGATTGATTTTGGATTAGAAGGGTGCCACATCTGTGACCTACCCAGCTAACAGAGCTGGGATCGGAACCAGGCTGTGCCAACACTCGTTTGACTCCGGGGAAAACTAAAAAAGTAGTTCTTCTTCGTTAAGACGAGTAAGGGGATCATGTGGATGTCTTGTAGGCAAAAACAGGCCTTTAGTGCTAGGACGCACATTTTCTTGGAAAGAACAGTATTAAGGGAAACAGCTCTCTAGAACAGTCTGGGACAGTCCGAAAGACGGAAGTACTGCTAAGAGATCAAGCGGTTAGGACAGAAGGATAAAGAAAGATCAAACGTATACACGTGAAGGTGGGAAGACGTGGGATACAAGGAGACAGAAAACAACGTTAGGTGATGCAAATCAGGCGTGGACATTGTACTCATTTCATGATGAAATGAATCAATAATAGAACACTGCTATTGAAATTCTGTAAATGTTAATATGTTTGAATTGAAGCTGACGCTATCAGTTTATGTTATTGATTAAATTATTATTCTTTTGTCTAAAGGGTGCTCGTTTTGTCTTATTTCTTCTCAATAGTTATGCTCAGTTCTCAGTTAATGTTCTGTCTATCCACTCACACCGGGCAATACAATCCAGGGAGGTCATCCTTTAGAAAGTTTAGATAACGAGATAGAGAGAGAGAGATCACAAGTTAGATTGAATTGTCTCCCATTGATCATACATGAAGACTTCGGTGCATTCTTTAGAGCAGCAGGTTATATTTACTTAGTTGATTAAATCAAGATAAAAAGAAATCAAAATTTATACAAACTCATTCTTTCAGTATATTGTAGAGCTTCATGCATCTTGAAGTAGTTTTATCGCGAGAATGTTTCAGTTTTTAATGGTTAAGTTCTTTGAAAGATAAAATGCATGAGAACAATTGTCGGTGTCTGCTTCGTGCGTTTACAGTCCTATCATTATATTTATTCACGTTTTTAAATAGATCGTACATAAGATTTTTAAAAATCACAGATAAATGTAAAATTTAAATAGCTACAAACTGACGTTCAACATAAACTCTTTTAGCATCATTTTATAAATGTACCACACCCATACGGGCGCCCGCACATAAGATGGGGTTGGGCACTTGCCCCGTCCCTCCTCCAGGATTTCACTCTAAAAATGTTTTGGTCTACATCAGTTAAACTTCGTAGCTGACCACTACATGTTAACCCACCCACCCCAATTCTGCGGATGCCCCCTGCACCCCCACCTCACCCCCGATAAAACGTTAAAACGCCATAACAAGAGTCCCTCAACGAGACTGGCGGTCTACAGGCCGAAAAAATATTCCAGGATCTAAGATAAGTCAATTTCTTCTGTCGTTTTATTTTCTGTAACTGCTGAGTATTGAAACGATCTATGATGAATATTAAAGCTCCAAAATGCAAAATTTGGTAACAAAAATATTCTTACTTATGTGAATTAACATGTTCACACTATACCTGTAAAAGCATTACCAAATCTTTGATGTGACCTTTGATATTGCATCTGATACCATGGACAGAAGATCACTGAACTTGTCTCAGATAATGTTAAGATGTACTCACATGCTAAGTTTAGTTAAATCTATAATTGCTTTGAGAGAAGAAGAAAAAAAAACGAAGTTATTAAAGCTGTGTAGTTTAAAATAGTCGTCAGATATACCCACAAACTAAGTCTGATCAAAAAAAAAATTATACGGGTTTATGTAAACAAAATCAATACTGCTAAAAACCTGACCTTTGAACTTAAAATCAATGTCAAAGAACTGACTATCAACTTCTTAATTGGGATGCAACTGTAAATACAAAGTGAGGTCATTATGTATTTATATATGTACAAGTCACCGTGTTAATAAGCTAAGTGAAGTACAAAACTGCAAACAATAACCTTTGGCATTACCTCAAGGTCAATTCTATCTGGTTTATAAAACTTCTTCACAAACGTAAGAAAATGTTGGTAGTCAATTCGATAATGCAAGTAGTTTTAGGGCGAAAACACCATTTCTGTGCCACTTTTCATTCAAAAGGAGTAGCAAAAACTTGAATTTTTGACATGGACACTATGGTTATGTTGGCGGTCAGATGAGTACCAATTAAACATATTTTGAAGACAGCCGCCATCGCTGATCGGCACCATTTTAGAACCATGTGGATATCGTGAGAAGTTGTTTGAGTTATAACCTCAGGTATAAATAACCATCCATTCAGAAGAAGCAGACTTGACAGAATGTTCAAGATGGCCACTGTGGCTGCCACCTTGGAAGTCTAATTGTCGCAATTTTCATTAGGAGTCAATACACTTCATATTTTAGGAAGTTTTTTTAGTGACTTTTAAACATCTTCAAGATGATTACCACTGCGGCAACATTGGAAGTTAAGCTGGTTCTCTGATTAGAACCGGCTCAGGGCTTATTAGCATCCTAGGTGAACTATGATTTTGGCGCCCTTTCATAAAGAAAAATCACTTCCGTCTAATTTGTCGCCCCTCAGAGCATGTCGCTATGTTACTGTTCAGTTTGTCTATATGGTCGGGCCGGCCCTGTCCCCGTTAGCGGAGTGCACCGCAACGAAATAGAGAACCAGAATCGTTTGAGGTCGAATCTTTACTATTTTCATTCTAAATCAACTAAATTACACATCATAAGAATTCTTTAGTGAAACTCCATGTCGCTATGGCCATTCGAGAACTGGCTAACATAAGATTTTAAAGATGGTCGCCATACGGGTCATATTGGTTTCAGTTTGGCATAATTTCCATTTCAGTTCAACCAGACAGGATAGTGTTTCTTTTTAGTGAAATCATATGTCGCTATATCCGTCCGTTTAGAAGAAGTAAGGACAACTAGATTTAGCAGCCATTTTGGAGGTCAGATCTGCACCTTTTTATTTAGTACCACAGCATAAGTCTTTCAGTTAAATCCCATGTCGATATGAACATCAGTTCAGGAAGAAGAACAATGGCAAGATTCTCCACATGTCGGCCATAGTGGATGTCGCATCGGCACAATTTTCAGCTACGACAAACTATACGTCAGTAGGAAATCTTTTAGTAAAAACCCAACGTTGAAACGATAATCTATTCAGGAGGAGTAACATTACAAATATTTAAGTATGACTACAATGACGGCCGTGGTTGGAAGTTACGTCAGTACCAGTGTCATGCAGTGTCTTTGATAGAAAACTCCATGTCGATATGACCATATGGTCAGGAGAAGTACCAATAACAATATTGTCAAGATGAACGCTGTGGTGGCCATATTGGATATCAGATCGGTACTATTTAATTTATGAGCAACCAGACTGTATGTTCTTTAGGTGAATATCCCATGTCGATACGACGATAACAAAATTTTAATAATTGCCGTAACAGCGACCATATTGTATGTCAGAAGGAATACCAGTCGGGTATTTCATCTAGAATCAAGTTGACATAATAATGTAAAAATTTGGAGTATGCGCATTTGGTTATAGCGCCCTATTTTAAGGAATTCTTGGATTTGTGTGATTATTGGAATTCGACGCAACGGATATATCCTTAGCCCGAACTAATTAACCAATTACTAGAAGCAAACGTCACAGAGTGAAGTGTTAGTGAGTTTCCATGATACCATGGTTCACTAGTAGTGAATTCAGGCCAAAACCGAATGAATGTCCCCTGTCGTAAGATGGTCCATATTAAAATCTGGTGGTGTACATTGGTGGTGTGACTGCAATGGCAGTATTTACGGTATGAAACTGGTAAACTACACAAAGGAATAAATAAGAAGGGACTCAGCAGATGCCGTTTATGTCGCCATGGGGGCAAATGTGGTGCATTTATATTGGCGAAATATGCCTGGAAAGTATACGTTGACTGGCCTAAGGTGGAGGAGTTAAAATAGTTCCCAGTGTTAGGGGATACTCGTATATTTTCTAAGGCGTTAACGGCTAGCGGTACGGAAACCTGATGAAGATAAACCATGCAGATGTGCGGTTGATATATATTTGGCAGGTTGTTTTATATGTGGTCTTACATTAATTAGAGTAAAATTTAGGTATAGAATGGACACGTTGGGCTTTCTAATTTACAAATGAAGTTGTATGGAAATCTTTGGAAAGTCGGGGTATACTTATGACTTCTAGCGAGAATCGCGCCATTGTTTGACAACCGCTAGGTCAAGTAAGGACCCTTGGCTTGTAACAATAAAAAATCTTTTAGTAACACTCCTATGTATTCATATGATCGTCAGTTTAGCAAGAGTCCAGTTGGTCGATGCGGCAGCTGTACAGGACCTCATATCGGCACGATTTACACCAGGACAAGCTAGAAATCACAAAAGTCTTTAAATGAAAATCTCATGTTTTCAATGTGCCGATCCGTTTAGAAGAAACAGTAATAGCCAGATTTTCGAAATATTGGATGGCACCATTTTTTATTAAATTAAACTTATATGATTTTTTTTACTCTTGTGAAAGAAATGACAGGTTAATTACAGTAGAAGAATATTTAGAATATTTATGTGGGACTCCAACTTTTTCCACATTGGGAGTCCTATACTCCAAGTTTTAAATCCTAATGAAATCCCTGTATGTGCCAAGGCCAGTGCTACAGCTTATAAAAATTCACTAATCATTGCTTGTAGACAGTTGCTATGTCTTTCTGTTAAACACGTATTGGCTGAAATGTAAGAATGCATAGGACACAACTGATTATGGTAAATATGTTACTCTGTATTAGTGCTCTGTATTTTAGTGAATTGGAAATTGATTTATGTGGGTGGATATGGAGAGGGATGTGTATTATCAATATTGTCTTTATTTTTGTAGATATTGTTATGCTGAATCCAGTAATAAATTTTCATGGTAATGATTGATAACAGCGATATCACACATCCTTCAACATGTCATCCATCAGCAGTGTTATTTTATCCACTATCTCAGATAGCATACACTGTATCTATGTTTGTTTTTCCAGTGTCAATCAAAAATAAAATATAAAGAAGCAGACTATTACGGCAGTTTCTTATAAACTAAATCTGTATTTCATCAGACTTTGAAAACAGCATGATACATTATCATTGGAATTTTCATGTGATAGCTAATGTAATATTATACTTACTTATAGGTTTAGACCCACTGAAAACAACAGAGACCATGATCTGCCTTCACATAATGCAATAGCAGGTCAGGGCCTATGTTGTTTATGCTACTGATTACTCCTAAAAAACTGTATACACCCAGATCTGCTGGCACATCATGCAATATCAGATCTGGGTCTAAACAGTTTGCAGTTGAATTTAACTTGTGCACAAGTATATATGATAACTGAGACAGCAGAGATGGCAGATTATTCACCTCCTTATTATTTCATCAATCATATACATGATATCTTGAAAAATTTCAAAACATGCCTTTTTTTCTCCTACAATTAGAATTTGATTCTTAGATCCTACACTAAAACAATAGTCATAAAACAGATAACATATAACATAATACAATTTTTAAAGGAGAACTTTAAAAATTCATTTTTTTTCCATTGCTTTATTTTATTACTTGAAAGTTTTTGAATAGCCCCATTCATAATTTTAGTGTTCAGATTTTGTAATCTACTGGCACTGCCCTTATGGAGATCACAAAAATGCCTGAGAAGAAAATCCAATTATTGAGAAACTTGAAATTTTTGTTGTTATGTTGTATATCAGTTGCTTATTCCAGGCTATTTGAAATGTTTGTTGTCATGTAGTATAGTAGTGGCTTATTCCAGGCTATTTGAAATCTTTGTTGTTATGTAGTATAGCAGTGGCTTATTCCAGGCCATTTGAAATCTTTGTTGTTATGTAGTATAGCAGTGGCTTATTCCAGGCCATTTGAAGTCTTTGTTGTTATGTAGTACAGCAGTGGCTTTTTCCAGGCCATTTGAAATCTTTGTTGCCATGTACTATAGCAGTGGCTTATTCCATGCCATTTGAAATCTTTGTTGTCATGTAGTATAGTAGTGGCTTATTCCAGGCTATTTGAAATCTTTGTTGTTATGTAGTACAGCAGTGGCTTTTTCCAGGCCATTTGAAATCTTTGTTGCCATGTACTATAGCAGTGGCTTATTCCATGCCATATGAAATCTTTGTTGTCATGTAGTATAGCAGTGGCTTATTCCATGCCATATGAAATCTTTGTTGTCATGTAGTATAGCAGTGGCTTATTCCAGGCCATCTGAAATCTTTGTTGTCATGTAGTATAGCAGTGGCTAATTCCAGGCCATCTGAAATCTTTGTTGTCATGTAGTATAGTAGTGGCTTATTCCAGGCCATTTGAAATCTTTGTTGTTATGTAATACAGCAGTGGCGTATTCCAGGCCATCTGAAATCTTTGTTGTCATGTAGTATAGTAGTGGCTTATTCCAGGCCGTCTGAAATCTTTGTTGTTATGTAGTACAGCAGTGGCTTATTCCAGGCCATTTGAAATCTTTGTTGTTATGTAGTATAGCAGTGGCTTATTCCAGGTCATTTGAAATCTTTGTTGTTATGTAGTATAGTAGTGGCTTATTCCAGGCCATTTGAAATCTTTGTTATGTAGTACAGCAGTGGCTTATTCCAGGCCATTTGAAATCTTTGTTGTCATGTAGTATAGCAGTGGCTTATTCCAGGCCATTTGAAATCTTTGTTGTCATGTAGTATAGTAGTGGCTTATTCCAGACCATTTGAAATCTTTGTTGTTATGTAATATAGCAGTGGCTTATTCCAGGCCATTTGAAATCTATGTTGTTATGTACTGTAGCAGTGGCTTATTCCAGGCCATTTGAAATCTTTGTTGTTATGTAGTATAGCAGTGGCTTATTCCAGGCCATTGAAATCTATGTTGTTATGTAGTATAGCAGTGGCTTATTCCAGGCCATTTGAAATCTTTGTTGTCATGTAGTATAGCAGTGGCTTATTCCAGGCCATTTGAAATCTTTGTTGTTATGTAGTGTAGCAGTGGCTGTTTGAAAGCTGAATAAGATACTTTTGATCTTGACTGAAATGTCAAGTCTATTGTGAACAACACTCAAGGGAGATTACTTTCAACATACAAACTGCGATGGTAAATCTGTGACTGTGCAGTTTACAGCTGGATCTGATTTTGGAGTAGGTATATATGTTAATGAGACTTCTATCAATGTACTTTAACATGATAAGCATTATCATACAGCAGATTTTAGAGTCAGGAAGCATAGCAAACATCTTGATGACCAAGACTAATGGAAATTTCCCAACATTAGGCCATGGCATAATCTTTAGAAGCAGGCTATGTATCATGTCTCATGATATTTTACACCACGGTTTATTATACTGAGGGGGGTAAATGAAGGGAGGGGGGTAATAGCAGGGGGTAGTGGCAGGTGGGTAATTGACATGGGGGTAATGTTCTAAACTCAAATTTATCTGCCTATATAGGGAACCTGCCAGATGAGGTCATAATGTTTTGGTTTGATTGCAATTGGACATGATTTTTCAGATCACCTTTCAGAGGAGGGATGGAGTGGAGACCAGCATTATGGAACATGGAAGAAGATTGCATGAAACCTTTGAAGACCAGCTGGAATCAAACTTGCATACTTTTCATAAATCACATAGGTAAAGTAACTGTAATCTGTAATATGTCCACTTTTGGGTTTGGTATCATATATATATATATATATATATATATATATATATATATATATATATATATATATATATATATATATATATATAAAGATGTTTGTCACTATTCAATCTCAAAATTGATTTGTTTTTTTTCTTCTTCCAATTTCTGACATTTGTTAGAATTAATTTAAAAAAATAAAATATAACTGATCTTACATTTCAGATAGGTGTATTATTATTATGGTTTAAATAAGTTTTTTATTTAATGTGTAAAGCATTATAGACTATGATGAACACATTGTCAATCCATGTGGTTTGTTAATACACTAAAATCTATCTATTAAGACCAACCCTCTGCTAACAAAAATCAAACACAAGACAGGTGGTCTCATAGCAGCTTTCTGTAAGATGATCAATTTTCAAAATTCAACATGATTTTAGAAGACAAAATATCCACAATTACTGTGCAGTGCCATGCATTTTATTCTTTATTCATAGTTCCTGTTGAAATATGAACACTGCATTTATTTCATCTTAAAATAATTTGGTATAGCAACAAAAATGTACATCTATCAAAAATACATTCACATTCATATTAGAAGATTAGGTCTGCACGTACTAGCATATGAAATACAAAAATTAACTAAGGTAAGGTAGTATTTATTTATCCTGTCCATAAGTTAACTTTAGATGTCTATAAATTTCATAGTTACTTCAAAATGTAAAACAAGAATTGCACAGTTAGCTATGATATAACACTTAATCGTCCCATCTATCAATTAGCTCTTTTGATGATGCTTGGGGTAGTTATGGAGAATATATATATATAGATATGAATATATATATATATATATATATATATATATATATATATATATATATATATATATATATATATATATATATATATATATAACAGGCTGTATCTCAATAAACAAAGGTTGTAACAGACTGTACTAACATGAACAGCTGACAGCTTGACAACATTTTGGTTGCTGTTTTTGTGATGGGGCCATTTGTAGCCATTTGGAATTGTTTATTTTGGCAAACTTATGGTTGCTGGTCACATAATGCAGCTGGTTGCACACAACATCACATTTATATATTAAAACCAATTCATGCTTGATGATTGTGGTTGAAAATGAAAGGTGGTCACTCATAGCTGCAGTCACTCAATGTCACTCAATACAGGTTTTACCTTATATTCCTGATTTTTGAGTAAAATTTGAATCAATTTTTTGTGATGATAGAATATTACTTACATACAATGAAGAAAAATTTATGACAGAATGGACTTTGAAATGGACACAGCTTAACTATTGCACTTTACATTTCCTCTTAAAGTATGGAGTTTGAAATTGACACAGTTTAATTATTGCACTTTACAATTTCTGTTAAAGTATGGACTTTGAAATGGACACAGCTTAACTATTGCACTTTACAATTTCTATGAATAAATTGACTTTGATATGGATAAAATTTAATTTTTGCACTTTACAATTTCTCTTATAACATTGACTTTGATATGGGCACAGCATAAATATTGCACTTTACAATTTGTATTAAAGTATGGACTTTGATATAGACACAGCTCAAACAATGCACTTAACAATTTCTATTTAAAAATGGTCCTTGATGTGGACACAGTTAAAATATTGCACTTTATAATTTCTATTAAAGTATGGACTTTGATATGGGCACAGTTTGAATATTACAATTTACAGTTTCTGTTAAAATATGGACTTTGATATGGACAGTTTAATTGTTGCATTTTACATTGTCGTAGGTATAATATTCATATAAACCAGAAGTGTGAAGGAAACATTGCCATGTGTACAGATTTGATAACTGAATTCACCTTGGATCACAGTCGTCTTCCAGTTGCCTCCCTTACTTCACAATCTTTGCATACAAGTAGCAGGTAAATCATAATGGATACTAAAAGAAATTCTCTCTCTCTATCTCTCTCATTCTCTCTCTCAGTCTCTATCTCAAAATGATCCATATTGGCCACATTTACAGTATCAGACTGTCAGAATTATCCGTATAAGGTGTATATAAACATTATACTTTTGAAACTGACCTACATCTGTTACTATAATGTCTTTTATTTAGCTGCTATTTGACATGAACAACAAAGAATGCTTGTCTTTTATTGCAGCCCTACAAATACACAGATCAAAAATTTTTTTTTTTTGCTCAAAGAAGCCTGCTCTATAAACGAAATAATCCCCCCTGTATAAACTTACCTTGAGTAAACAAAAGGAATATTTGGCACAGCACATGAAGTTGCTCCAATAATTTGAATTAAATATTGCCAGTTTGAAATTTTATAATTTCTTAAGGCAAGTATTTAAAATGCTTTAATTCAACTTTGGTGGATGAAAATTCCTTAATCTGGAGGTTTGCTCTCAAACGTTTTACCTGCAGACCCAACTATAATGCCTTGATATATCTGACAGGCATGGTATGATGTGACAGACCCAACTATAATGCCCTGATATATCTGACAGGCATGGTATGATGTGACAGACCCAACTCTAATGCCTTGATATATCTGACAGGCATGGTATGATGTGACAGACCCAACTCTAATGCCTTGATATATCTGACAGGCATGGTTTGATGTGACAGACCCAACTCTAATGCCTTGATATATCTGACAGGCATGGTATGATGTGACAGACCCAACTCTAATGCCCTGATATATCTGACAGGCATGGTATGATGTGACAGACCCAACTCTAATGCCCTGATATATCTGACAGGCATGGTATGATGTGACAGACCCAACTCTAATGCCTTGATATATCTGACAGGCATGGTATGATGTGACAGACCCAACTCTAATGCCCTGATATATCTGACAGGCATGGTATGATGTGACAGACCCAACTATTATGCCCTGATATATCTGACAGGCATGGTATGATGTGACAGACCCAACTATTATGCCCTGATATATCTGACAGGCATGGTATGATGTGACAGACCCAACTCTAATGCCCTGATATATCTGACAGGCATGGTATGATGTGACAGACCCAACTCTAATGCCCTGATATATCTGACAGGCATGGTATGACATGGCAGACCCAACTATAATGCCCTGATATATCTGACAGGCATGGTATGACGTGACAGACCCAACTATAATGCCCTGATATATCTGACAGGCATGGTATGACATGACAGACCCAACTATAATGTCCTGATATATCTGACAGGCATGGTATGACGTGACAGACCCAATTATAATGCCCTGATATATCTGACAGGCATGGTATGACGTGACAGACCCAACTATAATGCACTGATATATCTGACAGGCCTGGTATGACGTGACAGACCTGACTATTATGCCCTTATATATCTGACAGGCATGGTATGATGTGACAGACCCGACTATAATGCCCTGATATTTCTGACAGGCATGGTATGACGTGACAGACCCAACTATTATGCCCTGATATATCTGACAGGAATGGTATGACGTGACAGACCCAACTATTATGCCCTGATATATCTGACAGGCATGGTATGATGTGACAGACCCAACTATAATGCCCTGATATTTCTGACAGGCATGGTATGATGTGACAGACCCAACTATAATGCCCTCATATTTCTGACAGGCATGGTATGATGTGACAGACCAAACTATTATGCCCTGATATATCTGACAGGCAAGGTATGATGTGACAGACCCAACTATAATGCCCTGATATATCTGACAGGCATGGTATGACGTGACAGACCCAACTATAATGCCCTGATATATCTGACAGGCCTGGTATGATGTGACAGACCCAACTATAATGCCCTGATATATCTGACAGGCATGGTATGATGTGACAGACCCAACTATAATGCCCTGATATATCTGACAGGCATGGTATGACGTGACGGACCCAATTATAATGCCCTGATATATATGACAGGAATGGTATGACGTGACAGACCCAACTATAATGCACTGATATATCTGACAGTCCTGGTATGATGTATTCGACACTCGTTTGCAAAACATATATCAGTGAAGTTTAAGGGTAAATATAACATCATTTTATGGTCTTTTATTCTGATTTCACATTTTGCCCATCCTTATAAGCAACATTAAATACACACAATGCAAATTAATGATTCATTCAGCACAGTTATAAATTTCAGCTGTATCCAGATCCAGGTACATTTAAAACTAATCTCTGTCAGAATTTGATTTAAAAAGTCAAAGACCCAGAAATTAACTAATGAATCTCAGCTCTGAATTATCTTGTGAAAGATAAGACCTGAAATTAACCATAGTCACACATAATAGATGGTACTGTTTAGTAGTACAGTGTTTGTAGAGTATAACTTTGAAACGTTGAAGCACCATAGGCCCAAAGTTTTTGTTTAATTTTGGTTGTTTTTAGTTTTTAAGGTCCCAGACATGAGACTGTATTACAATGAGTCATTCAAGTGATGCAAAGTATTCAAGTACTGGCTTTTTAAGTTATAATGGCTTTACAGTATTTCATCTCTATATTTTAACAGCCTCCTGACAGAGGAAAAGCTTCCTGTACTGCTGGCTTTGGTGAAAGAAGAGAACATAACAGAAGGATCAGAATTTAGTCAGGTACATTTCTTGTAATAGAATAGAATTTTGGAGAAGATGAACAGTAAAGTTTATTTTGTATTTCAGAAACAGAGTGTTTCTGGAGACAAGTTAAGCTGTAGAAACTGCTAGTTAATCTGTTAGCAATACCCTCAGTTCATACTGAATATTCACTTAAATGTCCATAATAGATGTCATTAGTATTATTACGTGAACTACTTCCTGTAGTAATCACATCAATTCATATTGAATATTCATTTAAATGCCTATAATGGCCATGTCATTAGTATTTTTATAGGAACTACTTTCTATATTATTCCCATCAGTTCATATTGAATATTCAGTTAAATGCCTATAATGGTCATTTCATTAGTATTATTATAGGAACTACTTTCTATATTATTCCCATCAGTTCACATTGAATATTCAGTTAAATGCCTATAATGGTCATGTCATTAGTATTATTATAGGAACTACTTTCTATATTATTCCCATCAGTTCATATTGAATATTCATTTAAATGCCTATAATGGCCATGTCATTAGTATTATTATAGGAACTACTTTCTATATTATTCCCATCAGTTCATATTGAATATTCAGTTAAATGCCTATAATGGTCATGTCATTAGTATTATTATAGGAACTACTTTCTATATTATTCCCACCAGTTCATATTGAATATTCAGTTAAATGCCTATAATGGTCATTTGATTAGTATTATTATAGGAACTACTTTCTATATTATTCCCATCAGTTCATATTGAATATTTAGTTAAATGCCTATAATGGTCATGTCATTAATATTATTATAGGAACTACTTTCTATATTATTCCCATCAGTTCATATTGAATATTCAGTTAAATGTCTATAATGGTCATGTCATTAGTATTATCATAGGAACTACTTTCTATATTATTCCCACCAGTTCATGTTGAATATTCAGTTAAAAGCCTATAATGGTTATGTCATTAATATTATTATAGGAACTACTTTCTATATTATTCCCACCAGTTCATATTGAATATTCAGTTAAAAGCCTATAATGGCCATGTCATTAGCATGGTGGTTTGAGATAGAGAATAACAGTGGCTTAATTCAGGTATTTCATGGACAAGCAAATAATTGTATCTTTGAAAGAAGTCATCAAATATAGGAGAGGAACAAGAGGATCAACGCACACCAGGTATTAACTTACTGCCATCTGTAGTGCATATTATCAGAATCTATCATTGACACAAGAGGTTCATATTTGGAACATAAGGGAGGTATACAGGCTGGGTATACAAAAATGTGAAAAAATTTATTTGGCATGTATGTACCCAGCAGGCAAACAGATGGAAAGAAAGACACTGACAGCAGAGAATCCATAAAATAGACCTTTCTATCAAAATATGTAAAAATAGAGCACAGAATCCATAAACTAGACCCCTATATCAAAATATGTATAAAAAAACAGAACAGAATCCATAAAATAGATCCCTCTATCAAAATATGTATGAAAAAGCACAGAATCCATAAAATAGACCTCTCTATCAAAATATGTATAAAAAAAAAACAGCACAGAATCCATAAAATAGACCTCTCTATCAAAATATGTATAAAAAAACAGCACAGAATCCATAAAATAGACCCCTATATCAAAATATGTAAAAATGCAGCACAGAATCCATCATATAGACCTCTCTGTCAGAATATGTATTTAAAAAAAACGGCACAGAATCCATAAATTAGATCCCTCTATCAAAATATGTATGAAAAAGCACAGAATCCATAAAAAAGACCTCTTTATCAAAATATGTATTTTAAAAAAAGCACAGAATCCATAAAATAGACCTCTTTATCAAAATATGTGTAAAAAAACAGCACAGAATCCATACAATAGACCCAAAGGTACCTTTTCTCTTGAAATGTCTCACATTTACTTTGATATAAGTTAAAACTGATAATATTTTTCTGTTTTACAAGGTGTTTTTAAACTCATTTTTTATTAGAGAAACAAAATCCATGTTTTCTTCTCAAAGAAATATGTAAAATAATATGTGCTAAAAGTTATATTTGGTAACTTAGAACAGTTTTTAAATTTGTTCATTAATCATTAAATTTCTGACCAATGAAATTTGCACTCTTTAAGCTGAGACACTTAATGTTAATTTTTTTTCTTCAAATTCATGTCATAGTTCTTTGCATACACATATCAAGATATTGCTGGCACATGTCATAGTTCTTTGCATACACATATCAAGATATTGCTGGCACATGTCATAGTTCTTTGCATACACATATCAAGATACTGCTGGCACATGTCATAGTTCTTTGCATAAACATGTCAAGATATTGCTGGTACATGACATAGCATACAAGGTGACAAGTCCAAAAAAGAGAATGTGTGGTCCTGGTTACATTGAAAAATAAATGTAGGGTGGGTAGGTCAATACAAACATTTGTTTCAGTTGGTCCAGATGAATTTAATTAAAGTATAAAACTTGAAAAAAAGCATCATTTGCTTCCTCAAGTTAACTTTGATATAATATCCCTTTGTCAATTTTTTTTCTCGTTAATTTTTGTTGGTCTTTTTTCCAACATTTGGAGTTTTGTTAAAAAAGTAATGTAGGTTGGTAGTTAAAAATAGGGTTGGCTAGGTAACCAGAACCACACAATCTAAGTTGGCCTAAGTTAAACATTTTAGCTTTTATAACTACTTTCCTTTTAATCTCTGTCAGCCTTCTTTTGGGCCATCTTGCTTAGAGTGCAAAGAACTGTTTTCTTGCACAAAGTTGGTGGTGTATCAAGCTGCCTAATTTAAAATTTCTAAAACATAGATTATTCTAGTGAGACCAAAAGGGGCCATATTTTGGATGGCTTTAATAAATCGAAAAATAAGAATATCATTCATTTACCCTAACAATTTAAATGGAAGCTCATAGCAAAAGATGATTATCCACCTCCACCTCAAATTCATATTTGCATTTTTCACTTTTGAAGTCCATTTTGACACTCAGTGATGCACAAAGTTTACTCTTTCCTTATGTGATAAAGACATTGTATACTAAATATTGTTGCCATCCAGGTTATTTCTGAGATATTCTGCTTGCTTTGAACCCAGGATGTCTGTTGTTTTGGATGGCTAACTCTGTTTCCTAGCCAGCTATTGGTTTAACTGTCTGGACAGTCTGATGTAACTATGGAAGGTGTACTTGCCTCATAATTTCTAGAACAGCACCAATACAAAGCACCTAATAAATATATCCATATTGTCAATTATTAAACAAAAATAGTTGAAAAAGTCTCTTGACAGTCTTAAGTTAAGAAATTTTACATGAGCGAATTCCAATTATTCCTGCTATCTTAGCATATATATCATTTTGAGAACTCTGTGTTGAAATAAAAATATTGGATAGGTAAATACCTAATATTATTTACAGGGTAAATCATTTATCTATGCTACTATCTCATAACGACAGTATATAAAAATTCCATTAATTTTAATAATTCCAAAGGGTCAGGTCAACCTGAAAGATGGCAAACACTTTTTTCACAGGGGAGGTAAACCTGCCTGAAACTGAAAAAAATCCATATAATATGGACTCTGTTACCTAGCTTTTGTTTTTCAGACTAGCACATTTAAATAATGCCATATTGAGGATGATTTCATGCAGGTCATTAAAAATCAATTTACTAAGGGTTAGATTTGTCCTTTTTTTTAAGGGAGACAGTTGGCATCAAATTGGCAATATCAATATTTATATTGGAGCACAATTGTATTGTGGGTTGTAAAGTTAGCAATTGGTGAATAAGTAAATAAAGGCAATGACCATCAAGATATTATATACGTCTATTTGGTGTTCAGTGCTCTATATTAACATACATTTAATTTCGAGTTTAAATCAGATGATTGTGGGAAATGATCAATAAACAGGATGCCATTTAGAATCCAGATTAAGCAAGGGGCATTAGTTTGATATCGCAGTAATACTGAAAAACTATTTTTTTGATGGCATATACTTCACCTAATGTTAAGATCTTGATGTATATTCTGTAAAAATTGTAAATCTATTTGAAAATTGAATGCTACTTCAGTGGCTCTCATTCTGTCACCAGTACTCTCCAACAACACAAACTTACCAGAGAGAATTGCAAAAGCCACCACTAAACAATTACTTTTACATCCTTCATATTTTGACTCTTATTTACTACCCTGTATTCAATCTCTTGGTTCTTGAAATATTGCATAAAACCTTTGGACATTATGAGACAACAGACTGGTTAGCTGATTCATTAGTGATATCGATTTTAAGAAAATATAGATTTTATCTGAGAACATGCGGTTCGGACATGTTTTGAAAAAGTGAAATTCATGGGTGCATTTTTAAAATAGTGTACTTGCCAGCAGATTCTTCATTTTCCCAAAGTAAAACTGCTGATGCAGAACTAGTAACTTATGGTTATCCAGGGTATATAAGCACAAGACAGGTGGTGTTATGCAGAAAATTACTGAAAACCTTGGATACCCTGGTACCAAAAAAGCCACAACAATGTAAGAAGCTACCAAACCTTTAGATTTAACCTGTGTCTTTTTATACACCAGGTTCTGACAAATGTGGCTTTCCAGTTGTACCGGGAAATGGTTGTCATGACCCTGAATGTCGATCAGTATGCAAGCTGGGCAGCTAGCTTCATACCGAAGAACTACAAAAGGGAGATGATCAGTAAGGTTTCATTTTGCTAATTGGGGATAGCATTTGGATAGTGCTTATATTTTGTTTGGTAGAAAGGGAATGAGATGGTGCTTTTGTTTCATTTGGTAGAATGGGAGTGAGATGGTGCTTTTGTTTCATTTGGTAGAATGGGAGTGACATGGTGCTTTTGTTTCATTTGGTAGAATGGGAGTGAGATGGTGCTTTTGTTTCATTTGGTAGAATGGGAGTGAGATGGTGCTTATGTTACAGCTGGTAGAATGGGAGTGAGATGGTACTTATGTTAAAGTTGGTAGAATGGGAGTGAGATTGTGCTTATGTTACAGTTGGTAGAATGGGAGTGAGATGGTGCTTCTGTTACAGTTGATAGAATGGGAGTGAGATTGTGCTTATGTTACAGTTGGTAGAATGGGAGTGAGATGGTGCTTATGTTACAGTTGGTAGAATGGGAGTGAGATGGTGCTTATGTTACAGTTGGTAGAATGGGATTGAGATGGTGCTTATGTTAAAGTTGGTAGAATGGGAGTGAGATTGTGCTTATGTTACAGTTGGTAGAATGGGAGTGAGATGGTGCTTATGTTACAGCTGGTAGAATGGGAGTGAGATGGTGCTTATGTTAAAGTTGGTACAATGGATTTGAATTTTTTGGGATTTTTTTAACGTAGCTTTATCAATTTTTCAGTCATATCGCTACGATGTCTGCATTGTGGCAGTTTATAGTGATGTCTAGCACTGAGGCATCATGCCGCAGACGTGTAGCATGATGTCCCACCCAGTCACATTATCCTGACACCAGGCCGACCAGTCCTAACACTAACCTCTTAAAGCTGAGCGCCAAGTGAGGCAGCTGTTAGTACCATTTTTGTAAGTCTTTGATATGACTTGGCCGGGGATCAAACCCATGACCTCCCGCATCTGAGGCAGACACTCTAACCATTAGGCCACCGGAGAGGTCTGGTACAATGGAAGTGAGATTGTGCTTCTGTTACAGTTGGTAGAATGGAAATGAGATGGTGCTTATGTTACAGTTGGTAGAATGGAAATGAGATGGTGCTTATTTACAGTTGGTAGAATGGGAGTGAGATGGTGCTTATGTTACAGTTGGTAGAATGGGAGTGAGATGGTGCTTATGTTACAGTTGGTAGAATGGGAGTGAGATGGTGCTTATGTTACAGTTGGTAGAATGGGAGTGAGATGGTGCTTATGTTACAGTTGGTAGAATGGGAGTGAGATTGTGCTTATGTTACAGTTGGTAGAATGGGAGTGAGATGGTGCTTATGTTACAGTTGGTAGAATGGGAGTGAGATGGTGCTTATGTTACAGTTGGTAGAATGGGAGTGAGATGGTGCTTATGTTACAGTTGGTAGAATGGGAGTGAGATGGTGCTTATGTTACAGTTGGTAGAATGGAAATGAGATGGTGCTTATGTTTCAGAAGGCCTCAAGGAGAGTAGTACTGTACTAATTGAGTTACTTTCTATAAACAAAGTATTATTATTAAATATTATTAGATTATTATTATCATTATTATTATTATTATTATTATTTGGTAAAATGACAATGACATTTTGCTTACAGGGTATGTTTCATTTAGTTGTAATTTTAAAATATATCAGTAGTGGGTAAAAAGAATTTTAAAATTAAATAACTAGACACTTTACTATATACTCTTTAATTAAAAAGATTATAAATCTGTACAATTTAGAATGGAGAGATCATTGAGATTTTAGTGGCATACATTCAAGATTGGGAAGCTAAAATAAAAAATAAAAAAAGTTTTTACATTTAAGATTGAGGATTAGATTTGTGTCATTTTACATTTTAGATTCAACTGTAAACACTTAAGTTGATATAATTTCAATTAATTGATGTTTGTTTTCAGAGTTGTAGGTCCTTGAAATATCCATGCTGCCTTTTAAAAATGATCTTGTTTGTTTATTTTTCCATGTTGGTAAAATTTGACTCTTTCAGACCTGTTATGAAAAAGAATACATAAGTAGAGAACATTAGGGTTGTGTTTTCTCAGCATATATTTTAGTTTATTTTATACAAAGGTGTTTTTAATTTATTTTGAAACTTTTATTTAAAAAAATTCCTTGTAAAGTTAAATACTGTAAAGTTGTCATTTTTCACTGGTTACCAGATATACTCATTTATAGGTTGTGTCCAACTGCACAGACCCATATCTGCTATTGCATAATGCTTTAGCAGATCAGGGTCTATGCAGTTGTTTAGGTAATCAGTAGAACAGACAACATAGACACTGATATGCTGGTGCATTATGTAACAGTATGTCAGGATCTGTATTGATTGCAGTTGGACTTGACTTATAAGCAAATACGTAGGATACCAATGTTTTATGGTTGCTACAAACAACACATTTAAAGAACAACAATCATCCTTCTGTGAAAACAGTAGAAACTCTTCCTCAATCTTCAAATTTAAGTACTGATAAAAATTTAAGTTTTACAAAACCACAAAAGTGATATCCAAGAAAATACGTGAATGGACGGCATATCTGCTTTAATTTTCAGAGGATCCTTCTGAGCCTGACCCTTTTGGAATGTTTTCATATCCTCGACTGTGTATCATTCAGCTAGATGACCATCATCAGGCTGCATTCTACCCTCCTGTTCAGCAACCCAGACTACTGCATTACTCCTTTACTGAAGATGCAGTTATCAAGTTTGCCCAGGCCTTCCTAGCTGATCCTCAGTCGATGCTGATTGAAACAGACCATTTTTAAAAACTGATACTTGTACTGTCTTATCTTGTTTAACAACTTCTGTTTTACCCAGCTTGCACTTCTGTTACTGAGTCAACAGAGTCAGGTTAATTAATGTCTTTTAGGTCAAGTGAGCTTATGGCATGGTCATACATCATTGTGCATTTACCAAAGTGTGTCTTCCGGTCTTCATCATCAGTTCACAATTTTTTTTTATAACCTTTTTTACAAAATCTTATGACCAGCATTCTAGAATAATGTCCTGTCAGTCATTTTCTCCAAAACCATTTTGACTATCATTCTAAAACAATGTCCTGTCAGACTTTTTCTCCAAAACCTTTTGACCCTCATTCTAGAACAATGTCCTGTCAGACTTTTTCTCCAAAACCTTTTGACTATCATTCTAGAACATTGTCCTGTCAGACTTTTTCTAAAAAAACATTCAATAATATTTAACAAAATTTAATTAACATTCACCGAGCTTGTTTAAATGATGTAATCTGCCATAAAATTTGATAAATATTCTTTTAAAAATTAAGACTAAATTTGACAGAAAGACACCCAGACATGCAGTTCTTGTTTGATCATACAGTGCAAAGTTATATCAACTATGGCTACATGTTACTAAAAGTGGAAGTACAGCTGACCCCCAAATTAAGCAATACCGGTAGTTGTGCTCCGACACAAATGGCATTTTTGAATGAGCAACATCAGACAAAATGTTGGTTGTAGATAAGTATGGTTCGACAGTTTGTCTTATTTATGAATTTGGCACCAGAAATAGTTTCTTTCTGTTTTTTGTTTCCTAAGAGCAGCTTACGTGAGATTAAAAAAGAACAAAATTATAATGTACAGTGTACTTCTAACTGTGACTGAAAAGTGTCTAATCTAATATTGTATGTGTTTTTAAAGATTAAAAAGCTGTGATATAATGTAAGTATGTTTATACAGGATTAATTGCATTACTTCATTTTGATATACAGACTTTTGACAACTGCTGGACAATTTATTAGCATGAATATAATTTTATTTTTTTATATTTTTATATTTGATGTCGTATATATTTCTGTGGATCAAAGGCAGCAATACTAAAATATACAGATGTTGAAGATCAATGACATGCAGTATTCACATGTTAAACTAAAAGCAGTTTGGTTTCTTTTCATTTTATGGCACAGGAAAACAAGTAGGTTAATTCATGCCTGGCAGTTTGAGTAAAGTGCCGTGCCTAAGGATACACAATGGTAGCTTCCTTAGACTGAACACTGTTGTAGTACCAGACACTTTGGCCAATTTATGGAGGTGGCCAGTATCCAAAGAACATATTTATGGGACCAAATTAAGTTGCCATTCTGCAGAAGGAGGTCCCTTGATAAAATGAGTCTGGTTTAGAAATGTTTCACTGTACATATAAATAATTGAATGTTATGTCTGCCAATTCTTTGTTGTTAAATGGGCAGAGTATGTATGGAAAATTTGTATCTTTGTAAAATTTGCATGGTTAATTCTGTGATCTGTATCAGGTATTTCATTGTTCATTCAAACATGCTAAGTGAAGTGAAACATGATGTAGTAGACACCTACCATGTACAGGATGCCTGTTCATAAAGAACAGTACATCCTTTATTTGAATAGCATATATAACCTCAATATACAGGACACCTATTTATAAATAACATTACATCCTTTAATTGAATAGCATATATAACCTCAATATACAGGACATCTATTTATAAATAACATTACATCCTTTGCTTCAATCATTACATCCTTTAATTGAATTGCTTATATAACCTCAATATACAGGACACATTTATAAATAACATAACAATATACAGGACATCTATTTATAAAGAACATTACATCCTTTAATTGAATAGCTTATATAACCTCAATATACAGGACACCTATTTATAAATAACATGACATCCTTTGCTACAGTCATTACATCATTTAATTCAGTTTAATAGCATATTTCACCTCCATAAACAGGATGCATGTTTATTAAGGATAACATTAAAACCTTTGCTTAAGTTAAACAGCATACACCTCTCCCTCAATAACTCGCACATAACGGGGTCAACAAACATAGACAGCACCATAAGTGAGGAGCGAGTTACTGAATGGCCTCAAAAAATTGAAGATAATCACTTTGACATAAAAAAAACTGGGGGGGGGGGGCGGCATTAGGGAACTGGGCTGTTTATTGGCTGAATCCTCATTTTACAATCACGTTGATAATAATGTTTAATAATGCACTTTTTCTAATGAAGTTGTTCATTATTCTGTTTAAATAACATTTATTTTCAAAATGTCCAACATATGAAAAATCGTTCCAACTGTTTTCAACAACCATCACTTGTATGGGGGAAAAATGTGTCTATTATGTCACTGCTTTTTGTTTTCTTGATGAGTCTGGTTCCCGTAGTGGTGTTTAAATATTATCCTGCCTAATCTGGAGTCCTTAAAGCAGGGAACTAGACTAACTGTTGATACACCACCAAACAAGATTCCTTTTTTTCAAAAACATGCGACATTTATATTGTGAGACAATCATCTACATTGAAACTCAATTTTTGTTTTGTTCACTTAGTACAATATTGATGTCGTGATTTCATTGGAAGTAATAATGAAACTTCTTATCATCCTTGAGGATATCTCTAAGTGCCAATTCAAGAATTCTCAGAAACTCGCTTGCCTTCAATAGTCTGTATCTGTGAAATCAAGCTCTTTATTTTATGAAGTATTCATTTCGCTTGGCTGCTTTGCTATCTTTGATCACAGTTAAGAAAGAGTTGGTTAATTTAAGGTCGTTTATGTTACATACACAATAACATTTATAAGTGTTCGATTGAACAAATGAAGTGAGTTCAGCCAACATACGACTGGGGCTGCTAGATTTTAAGTCTGCTGGATTTTCATGCCTTTTAACTTTTCTTTTATTCCACCTCCTTTATATGAATCAAAAGACATAATTAACACGATAATACAAAGGAGGCCAGCTTTTAATTCAGTGCAACAATACAACAAATACTTCCAAAAGTCAGTTATCAAAACACGGTCAACACTTAATTAGATTCTTAGAGAAACACTTGTGGACGTAGCTGTTATCATGGTAGATTGATGCATATTATGTTTAATTTCAAGAGGACACATTGCATTTATGATGATTACACTTAAAAGGAACTAAAAGATAGAACTAGAACACAAATTTCAATAGATAAAATAACTATTTAATTTGTATTTATTTATTAAAGTACTGCCTCCACTTGACGTAAGTGACATTTTCATTGATCAAAATTTCCTTACATTCGTTAATTGCAGTGTACTAGGAATGTCGTTTGGAAAGAAAATGTACAAAATTGTATGACCTATTTTTAAATTTGATATTTCATAGTGTTGATTAAAATTTCCAGGTCCTATCTATCATTTTCAATGATAAAACGAGCGATACATCAGAGTTTCCTTTATCAATTTTAATCGTGATTTTCTTCAAGATCAACAAATCTGGATCAATTTTTGGGTTATTTTCTGGTTTAAAAAATGGGATCCATGCCTTACCCCACGTTATAAGCGGGTTCGCAAGTTATCAGAATGCGAGTTATTGAGGGAATGGTGTATATTACTTTGTTATACTGGATGCCTGTTCCTAAAGAACAACATATACTACCTTCATATACAAAATACTAGCTCATTAAGAACAGCATTATGCACTTTGCATCAATTTAATAGTATATACCACCTCTATATACAAGATACCTGCACATAAAGGACAGAATGTTCCTTTAATGTCTTTTATAGATGGGGTTCTAGTTTATGCCCATGTCACAAAATTAAAATGAAAAAGATATAACAATTTAAACATTTCCAGTATTTTCTCTTTTGTTATCTGAGAGATTTTCCTTCAAACACTAACATGGATTGAAAGCATTTTGCCTATTACCATACTGTTATGCCGTTTACTTTGAATAAGAAAGAAATTGTTTTAAAATATGATCACTAATAAAATAAAAGACTCTTTAAGGCTTATTTTTTTCGAAATTGGAAGCTTTCAGATTCTTGTAAATTGAGACAATCTGGCTGGACAGAGAAATTCATGAGTTGCTGTACATTTGATTGCACTAGATCCAGCAAAGTCACAGAGATACTTAAAGTAACTAGGTCCAGCAAAGTCACAGAGATACTTAAAGTAACTAGGTCCAGCAAAGTCACAGAGATACTTAGAGTAATGCGTACAAGTGTAGAAAATGTCCATTTTTCCCCATTTAGTATTAGTCTTTTCAAGCTTCATGTGTACAATAGAAAATTTCCCATGTGGTCTGTATTTACCATCATGAATCTAAATCCAGGCCTCCAATTTTGCATTTCCCTTGGGGTCTGTATTTACATTATGATTCTAATCCAGACTTTCCAATTTTGCCTCTCCCTTGGGATCTGTATTGGCCATCATGAATCTAAATTTCCAGACCCTACAAGTTTGCCTTTCCTTAGGGGTCTGTATCAAATGTAACCAGTCTGAATATCCAGATTCTCCAAGTTTGCCTCTCCCTTGGGGTCTGTATTTGCCATCATGAATCTAAATATCCAGACCCTACAAGTTTGCCTTTCCTTAGGGGTCTGTATTTACCATCTAAAGCTAAATGTTTCGACCTTTCAGTTTTCTCAACAGCATATTTTTAAATTTATAATTTCAATAGTACATACAATTTCCAGTCACTGAGCCTCGTTGTTCTAAGCTGATGGTAGAAAAAGTTAAGTTGAAACATAAAATAACCCATTGTACATGAAACAGATACAATAGATGAATGTCAGGCCTTGAAATTTTTAAATTACAAAAATTACAGAGTTCCCATGGCCCTCTTTAAAAAAAATCCTTCTACTTGCTGAGATTCTTATTTTTGAAGACTTATCTCCAATGGCAGTATATCTGCTTGGACAAAAAAGGAAACAAAGACCAAAACCCAAATCAGTGTACTTGATTTTGCAATAGATTACATCCAGACATTTTCAGTAAGTGTTCTTGATTTGTAATAGAATACACCCAGACATTATCATATAAGTGTGCTTGATTGGTAATAGAATACACCCAGACAGTATCAGGTAAGTGTTGCTTATTTGTAATAGAAACATTGAGATATTGCAACCTATTTTAGCTAGCCAACTTTGTTAAGAATAATGTGACATTGCATTAAAATTATACTTTGTCATTAATGTGTGTACCATGATACAGTAGACACATGTACCATCATAATACAGTATACTCATGTATCATGATATAGTAGATTCATGTACCATGATACTGTAGACTTACATGATAAGTAAACTCATGTACCATGATACAGTATACTCTTTGCATTAAGTATCTTGATATTGTACCTTCTGCTGATTTTTATGTGAACAAATGAAGATGATTTTGTCTAACTATATTTATTTCACATGTGATATTGTGTATATAGCAGTGTGATGGGTGGCAGAACAATATATTTTGTTTTACCATCCCAATATAAATATTGACAGTGCATATTGCTCTCTTGCTACATTGCTGCATGTTTTGTATGTTATATATTGTAATTGTCCTGTTTAAACATATGTCAGTTTCATTTCACTTGAAATAGAATGAGTTAAAATAGTACTTTAAATATGTATATTAATTTGTTCAAAGCATTTGTCAAATGTAATTGACATATACTGCACATTAGCTACAATTTTTATTACATGTATTGATATTGGAGAATTGTAATGCTTAGTGGAATAGTGGTGTTGCATTAATTAGCTTTCAGTACTGCGGGTCAGTGATTGATTTCAGAACATTTTACAATCATCGTATTATTGTTTTGAAGAGACTGGATCTCGTAAATTGGTCCAATTTTTTGTTGTTTTATAATAATATGCTTGTCAACTATATATATCCAGGTACTTGAATCCTCATCTCGTTGTACTTGAAGTCCATATAAGGTTGGATGTATATATTCAGGTACTCGAATCTTCTTTTCATTGTACTTGAAATCCATATTTGGTTAGATTTGTATATCCAGGTACTTGAATCATCATGTTTTTGTACTTGAGGTCCATATATGGTTAAATGTTTATATCCAGGCACTTGAATCTTAATCGCATTGTCCTTGAAGTCCATATATGGTTAAATGTGTATATCCAGGTACTTGAATCATCCTGTCTTTGTACTTGAAGTCCATATATGGTTAGATGTGTATATCCAGGTACTTAAATCATCCTGTCTTTGTCATTGTCCTTGAAGTTCATATATGGTTAGATGTGTATATCCAGGTACTTAAATCATCCTGTCTTTGTACTTGAAATCCATATATGGTTAAATGTTTATATCCAGGTACTTGAATCATCATGTTTTTGTACTTGAAGTCCATATATTGTTAGATGACTTTTCTACTACAGGAGTTTCTTTTGCTTCTGCAAAAATTATTAAAAAAACTGTTTGAGGTACAGGAATGGCCCATGGTACACTTATACTTTTCAGTTTGATGGCATTTCATGTATCACAATCAGGATGTGTTAGCATCAGTGTCACTGATAAATTATTTTACTCCATATCTGTATTTTTCTCTAATGCCTTTTGAGATACAGTAATGAAACTTGGATGTCTGCCTTGAGCTTACAGCTCTGTCTGAAAGATCAAGGTTAGACTTCAGTATTGTGTATTTTTATGACTTCACCATTGTAGACAGGGACAAAAGTTCACAGAATTTGCATATTGATACTTAGTTTTATCAATTCTGATGATTTTGACTAAAAATAACATCAATTTATGAAAAATAGACTATATATAGCACAAACATTTGAAACATCTGAAAGACTCCTTCATATGAAAGGGGTACTGCTCCGTTGGCCTAGTGGTTAGAGCATCCGCCTTAGATGCGGGAGGTCGTGGGTTCAATCCCCAGCTGAGTAATACCAAAGACTTACAAAAATGGTACTAACAGCTTCCTTGAATTATGAGGTTAGTGTTAGGACTGGTTGGCCTTGTGTCAGGATAATGTGCCTGGGTGGGACATCATGTTACTTGTCTGTGACATGATGCCCCAGTGCTGGACATTGCTATAAACTGCCACACTGCAGACATTGTAGCGATATGACTGAAAAATTGTTAAAGCTACATTAAAAAATCCAAATCACACACACACACACTCATATGAAAGGGATGTTTCATCAATGTGGTTAGTCATATAGCCTTCAGTAAAATTTATTGATTAAGATGGGAAGTCTTGTAACCTTCAGCAAAGTCTCCCATTAGGATGGTAAGTCCAATAATCTTCAACAAAGTATCCTCTCAAAGTTGTAATTCTAATAGCCTTGAATAAAGTCCTCTCTCTCTAGGTTGTAATTCTTAAAGCATTGAACAAAGTGTCTACTTCAGGTGGTAATTATCTAGTTGGTAATTCTTAAAGCCTTCAACAAAGTGTCCTTTCCAGGTGGTAGTTCTTAAAACCTGCAACCAAAGTGTCCTCGCCAGATGATAATAATTACAGCACTCAACAAAGTGTCCTTTCCATGTGGTAATTCTTACAGCCTTCAACAAAGTGTCCTCACCAGATGATAATACTTAAAGCACTCAACAAAGTGTCCTTTCCATGTGGTAATTCTTACAGCCTTCAACAAATTGTCCTTTCCAGGTGGTACATGTAATTCTTACAGCATTCAACAAATTGTCCTTTCCAGGTGGTAATTCTTACAACCTTCAATAAAATGTCCTCTCCAGGTAGTAAGTCTTGTAGCTATCAACAAAGTGACCCATCAAGTTGTTAGGTCTTATTGCCTACAGAGGTGGTAAGTTGTGCAGTCTTCAGCAAAATGTGCCATCAGTGAAGTACAGTACATTAAGTTGAGACAGATCTATTTCTTAGGACACTGGTAATATTTATGTGTACTCAGTTATTTAATTAGTTAATTTAATCTACATTTTGGGAGGAGGGGGGTTTAACATAAAGACATTGAATTTCTTTTGAGACTACATCTTAAGAACACTGCTGCCTGAGATATAGTAACCTATTATTTACATTCCATTAATCATGTTAAATTATTTTGCTAAGCTGCTATCTTTGTGTGCTGTCACTTACACAATCATATGACTTTACAAAAGAAGGGTTCAGTTATCATCTTCTCATGCTGTTGCTACGTTTAGCATTTAGGTCTTCTGAATAGATGACAGCCAGATTAAAACATTGCATGCTGTGGAGGGTGGGATAGATACATTTTTTCAGTAAGCATCTGTTCATGCGAACATCTTTATAAATCTCTGATAACAACTTAACAATAAAATCTTCATGAAATGATTTTGTTCTCTTTTCATTACTGATTAAAACAGGTTTATTAGTAGTATTAGTAGCATGGGGGGGGGGCATCTTATCCATGTAATTGATTACAGAATGGTTTATTAGTAGCATGGTGGTGGGCTTATCCACGTAATTGATTACAAAATGGTTTGTTAGTAGCATGGGGAGGGGGTCTTATCCATGTAATTGATTACAAAATGGTTCATTAGTAGCATGGGGGGGTCTTATCCATGTAATTGATTACAAAATGGTTTATTAGTAGCATGGGGTGGGGGGTTTATCCATGTAATTGATTACAAAATGGTTTATTAGTAGCATCGGGGGGGGGGGGGCGGCTTATCCATGTAATTGATTACAAAATGGTTTATCATTCTACTCAACGTACAAAGGCAGAGAAAAAGTTTTAATTTTGTCCTCTCCCTTTTTCAGTGATAATGTATCACATGATCGAATACCGGTAATTAGTTTTCAGTTCACCTGGTTAAAGACCAGTTGAGGTTATAATATGCTTTTGTGTCCATTGTCCTTCATCTGCCTGTCTTATGAGTTAAGTTATGAGCCACATCCAGTCATAACAATGAGGTGGTAATGTAACAGACTGGCTGAGCTTCTGAACACACTAACGGCTATATTCTGACTGGTACGTAAGCTTCTGAACACCCTAAAGGCTATATTCTGACTGGTATGTAAGCTTCTGAACACCCTAAAGGCTATATTCTGACTGGTACATAAGCTTCTGAACACCCTAAAGGCTATATTCTGACTGGTACATAAGCTTCTGAACACCCTAAAGGCTATATTCTGACTGGTATGTAAGCTTCTGAACACCCTAACGCCTATATTCTGACTGGTACGTAAGCCTGTGAACATGCTAAAGGCTATATTCTGACCAGTATGTAAGCTTCTGAACACCCTAAAGGCTATATTCTGACTGGTACACAAGCTTTTGAACACCCTAAAGGCTATATTCTGACTGGTATGTAAGCCTCTGAACATGCTAAAGGCTATATTCTGACTGGTATGTAAGCTTCTGAACACCCTAAAGGCTATATTCTGACTGGTGTGTAAGCTTCTGAACACCCTAAAGGCTATATTCTAACTGGTACATAAGCTTTTGAACACCCTAAAGGCTATATATATATTCTGACTGGTATGTAAGCCTCTGAACGTGCTAAAGGCTATATTCTGACTGGTATGTAAGCTTCTGAACACCCTAAAGGCTATATTCTGACTGGTATGTAAACATTTAAACATGCTAAAGGCTATATTCTGACTGGTATGTAAGCTTCTGAACACCCTAAAGGCTATATTCTGACTGGTATGTAAGCTTCTGAACACCCTAATGGCTATATTCTGACTGGTACGTAAGCCTCTGAACATGCTAAAGGCTATATTCTGACCGGTATGTAAGCTTCTGAACACCCTAACGGCTATATTCTGACTGGTACGTAAGCTTTTGAACACCCTAAAGGCTATATTCTGACTGGTATGTAAGCCTCTGAACATGCTAAAGGCTATATTCTGACTGGTACATAAGCTTCTGAACACCCTAAAGGCTTTATTCTGACTGGTATGTAAGCTTCTGAACACCCTAAAGGCTATATTCTGACTGGTATGTAAGCTTCTGAACACCCTAAAGGCTATATTCTGATTGGTATATAAGCTTTTGAACACCCTAAAGGCTATATATATATATATATATATATATATATATATATATATATATATATATATATATATATATATATTCTGACTGGTAGGTAAGCCTCTGAACATGCTAAAGGCTATATTCTGACTGGTATGTAAGCTTCTGAACAACCTAAAGGCTATATTCTGACTGGAATGTAAGCTTCTGAACACCCTAAAGACTATATTCTGACTGGTACGTAAGATTTTGAATACCCTAAAGGCTATATTCTGACTGGTACGTAAGCTTCTGAACACCCTGAAGACTATATTATGATTGGTACGTAAGCTTCTGAACACCCTAAAGACTATATTATGACTGGTACGTAATCTTCTGAACACCCTATTCTGAACACCCTAAAGGCTTTATTCTGACTGGTACGTAAGCTTGTGAACACCCTAAAGGCTTTATTCTGACTAGTATGTAAGCTTCTGAGCACCCTAAAGACCATATTCTGACTGGCATGTAAGCTTATAAACACCCTAAAGGCTATATTCTGACTGGTATGTAAGCTTCTGAACACTCTAAGGGCTATATTCTGACTGGTATGTAAGTTTCTTAACACCCTAAAGACTATATTCTGGCTGGTACGTAAGCTTCTGAACACCCTAAAGGTTATATTCTGACTGGTATGTAAGCTTCTGAACACCCTAAAGGCTATATTCTGACTGGTATGTAAGCTTCTGAACACCCTAAAGGGTATATTCTGACTGGTATGTAAGCTTTATCATCAAGATCTAGGATGAAATAGATTATGAAGGACACTCACGCCTGTAAATGTGGTGGTCTTGCATCTAATTGGCTGAATTTTTGAAGACTCAAGTATTACCGGTAAGATTTGCTATGTACACTCCAAGATCTCACATGAGTTTATTACGAGTGACATCCACATATATTAATGAGGTGATCTTGCATCTGACATCTGATTGCCTAAGCCTGTGTACATTCTAGATGGAATGTATCTGATCAGATTTTGATTAGATTTGTTATGTAAGCTTGTATCATCAAGATCTCTAATGAGTTCAGTTATGAACAAGATCAACGAATACTGATGAGAATCCAGGTTCAATTACAGATGGCGGGACTGAACCTGCAACTTTATTGACACAAGTCCAACGCTTTAACCACTGTGCTGACATAGCTATTTTGGTTGGGGATCTCAGTGGTTTCTAAGTTTTGACTTGGGGTTAGGGTTGGAGGACAGACCCACTAACCGACGATAACTTATAATGTCCAGTGTGTACTTTAAGGCTGGCTCTATGAATGGTTTAACAGTTTTGAACCTGGGACTAGTCCCAAAGACCATGTGGACAGATCCAGGAAAAATGCTGACTGTAAAAATGACTGGTCCTTTTTATGCCAGGAATGTTATATATATATATATATATATATATATATATATATATATATATATATATATATATATATATATATATATATATAATATAATATAATATATGAAAGAGATAAATTACATCAATATCAATAGATAATTTAGTAATTCTGTGGTCCAAGCATTTCGCTCCCTTCTCATTTCAATTCATTTGGGAATCTGCATTCACAAGCTGACCTACATCGACTACACAGGTGAGGGATATCAGGCCAACATGGATTTACATGGTGACACAAAGTGGACAGAATTCCACATATAAATATAAATATATGTAATGTATCGAAATTCTCAAATTCTCTCTAAGAATTTATAAGAAATAATGACACTCAAACAACCAATTGATCAATTTGACCCACAAAAAAATCTGAATCTAAACTAATACAACAAACAACCTCAGCTCAACTACCGTGACATTACAAAAGTAACTTCATACAAAATTACTCATGGAAGGACTTTGATTTCACGTAATGACCAATTTACACAAATTACAATTAAAAAGCGCCAAGGTGCACAAATTACAATTAAAAAGCGCCAAGGTGCACAAGCAAACAAAATAATTTGGGAAAAGTATACTAAGGTATACAGGATAACTAAAAACAATTTAAACAACAAATACAATCACGCACACAAAAAAACTCTTCACACTTCAGTAATTTACTTAAAAAAAAACAATTTTCTTTGATAATAAATTAAAAAAATTTCAAAATTATACACAAAGAATAAGTAAGGAAAACAAACTCAAGAAGAATTTGACCTAAATAGAGCTGTCCAACACAAAATGGGAACAACAACTACAACGCAATCACAATCAAACACGACACATGGACAAACACGACTCTGGCAAAGTCACTTCGCGAAAAATTACTAAAACCAAAGAGGAGGGAGACCAACCCTGAGACCTGAGATAGTCTCAAGGGAGGGTAGTACCAACTCAAGTTCTAGATATGGGGGGCCGAGACCCAGGCCCGGAGCCAGCTCAGGCACACGGAAGGGACTCAGCCCTCCAACCTACATTGGGATAACGAAACTTAGAAAATTGACGAACGGAACAAAAAGAAACCCTTTCAAAAATGTTTCACTAACAATCAATACAATTACACAACAAATATCACTGGGTGGACAGGGAAACCTACACCTACACGGATTGATTTTGGATTAGAAGGGTGCCACATCTGTGACCTACCCAGCTAACATAGCTGGGATCGGAACCAGGCTGTGCCAACACTCGTTTGACTCAGGGGAAAACTAAAAAAGTAGTTCTTCTTCGTTAAGACGAGTAAGGGGATCATGTGGATGTCTTGTAGGCAAAAACAGGCCTTTAGTGCTAGGACGCACATTTTCTTGGAAAGAACAGTATTAAGGGAAACAGCTCTCTAGAACAGTCTGGGACAGTCCGAAAGACGGAAGTACTGCTAAGAGATCAAGCGGTTAGGACAGAAGGATAAAGAAAGATCAAACGTATACACGTGAAGGTGGGAAGACGTGGGATACAAGGAGACAGAAAACAACGTTAGGTGATGCAAATCAGGCGTGGACATTGTACTCATTTCATGATGAAATGAATCAATAATAGAACACTGCTATTGAAATTCTGTAAATGTTAATATGTTTGAATTGAAGCTGACGCTATCAGTTTATGTTATTGATTAAATTATTATTCTTTTGTCTAAAGGGTGCTCGTTTTGTCTTATTTCTTCTCAATAGTTATGCTCAGTTCTCAGTTAATGTTCTGTCTATCCACTCACACCGGGCAATACAATCCAGGGAGGTCATCCTTTAGAAAGTTTAGATAACGAGATAGAGAGAGAGATCACAAGTTGGATTGAATTGTCTCCCATTGATCATACATGAAGACTTCGGTGCATTCTTTAGAGCAGCAGGTTATATTTACTTAGTTGATTAAATCAAGATAAAAAGAAATCAAAATTTATACAAACTCATTCTTTCAGTATATTGTAGAGCTTCATGCATCTTGAAGTAGTTTTATCGCGAGAATGTTTCAGTTTTTAATGGTTAAGTTCTTTGAAAGATAAAATGCATGAGAACAATTGTCGGTGTCTGCTTCGTGCGTTTACAGTCCTATCATTATATTTATTCACGTTTTTAAATAGATCGTACATAAGATTTTTAAAAATCACAGATAAATGTAAAATTTAAATAGCTACAAACTGACGTTCAACATAAACTCTTTTAGCATCATTTTATAAATGTACCACACCCATACGGGTGCCCGCACATAAGATGGGGTTGGGCACTTGCCCCGTCCCTCCTCCAGGATTTCACTCTAAAAATGTTTTGGTCTACATCAGTTAAACTTCATAGCTGACCACTACATGTTAACCCACCCACCCCAATTCTGCGGATGCCCCCTGCACCCCCACCTCACCCCCGATGAAACGTTAAAACGCCATAACAAGGGCCCCTCAACGAGACTGGCGGTCTACAGGCCGAAAAAATATTCCAGGATCTAAGATAAGTCAGTTTCTTCTGTCGTTTTATTTTCTGTAACTGCTGAGTATTGAAACGATCTATGATAAATATTAAAGCTCCAAAATGCAAAATTTGGTAACAAAAATATTCTTACTTATGTGAATTAACATGTTCACACTATACCTGTAAAAGCATTACCAAATCTTTGATGTGACCTTTGATATTGCATCTGATACCATGGACAGAAGATCACTGAACTTGTCTCAGATAATGTTAAGATGTACTCACATGCTAAGTTTAGTTAAATCTGTAATTGCTTTGAGAGAAGAAAAAAAAAACGAAGTTATTAAAGCTGTGTAGTTTAAAATAGTCGTCAGATATACCCACAAACTAAGTCTGATCAAAAAAAAAATTATACGGATTTATGTAAACAAAATCAATACTGCTAAAAACCTGACCTTTGAACTTAAAATCAATGTCAAAGAACTGACTATCAACTTCTTAATTGGGATGCAACTGTAAATACAAAGTGAGGTCATTATGTATTTATATATGTACAAGTCACCGTGTTAATAAGCTAAGTGAAGTACAAAACTGCAAACAATAACCTTTGGCATTACCTCAAGGTCAATTCTATCTGGTTTATAAAACTTCTTCACAAAAGTAAGAAAATGTTGGTAGTCAATTCGATAATGCAAGTAGTTTTAGGGCGAAAACACCATTTCTGTGCCACTTTTCATTCAAAAGGAGTAGCAAAAACTTGAATTTTTGACATGGACACTATGGTTATGTTGGCGGTCAGATGAGTACCAATTAAACATATTTTGAAGACAGCCGCCATCGCTGATCGGCACCATTTTAGAACCATGTGGATATCGTGAGAAGTTGTTTGAGTTATAACCTCAGGTATAAATAACCATCCATTCAGAAGAAGCAGACTTGACAGAATGTTCAAGATGGCCACTGTGGCTGCCACCTTGGAAGTCTAATTGTCGCAATTTTCATTAGGAGTCAATACACTTCATATTTTAGGAAGTTTTTTTAGTGACTTTTAAACATTTTCAAGATGATTACCACTGCGGCAACATTGGAAGTTAAGCTGGTTCTCTGATTAGAACCGGCTCAGGGCTTATTAGCACCCTAGGTGAACTATGATTTTGGCGCCCTTTCATAAAGAAAAATCACTTCCGTCTAATTTGTCGCCCCTCAGAGCATGTCGCTATGCTACTGTTCAGTTTGTCTATATGGTCGGGCCGGCCCTGTCCCCGTTAGCGGAGTGCACCGCAACGAAATAGAGAACCAGAATCGTTTGATGTCGAATCTTTACTATTTTCATTCTAAATCAACTAAATTACACATCATAAGAATTCTTTAGTGAAACTCCATGTCGCTATGGCCATTCGAGAACTGGCTAACATAAGATTTTAAAGATGGTCGCCATACGGGTCATATTGGTTTCAGTTTGGCATAATTTCCATTTCAGTTCAACCAGACAGGATAGTGTTTCTTTTTAGTGAAATCATATGTCGCTATATCCGTCCGTTTAGAAGAAGTAAGGACAACTAGATTTAGCAGCCATTTTGGAGGTCAGATCTGCACCTTTTTATTTAGTACCACAGCATAAGTCTTTCAGTTAAATCCCATGTCGATATGAACATCAGTTCAGGAAGAAGAACAATGGCAAGATTCTCCACATGTCGGCCATAGTGGATGTCGCATCGGCACAATTTTCAGCTACGACAAACTATACGTCAGTAGGAAATCTTTTAGTAAAAACCCAACGTTGAAACGATAATCTATTCAGGAGGAGTAACATTACAAATATTTAAGTATGACTACAATGACGGCCGTGGTTGGAAGTTACGTCAGTACCAGTGTCATGCAGTGTCTTTGATAGAAAACTCCATGTCGATATGACCATATGGTCAGGAGAAGTACCAATAACAATATTGTCAAGATGAACGCTGTGGTGGCCATATTGGATATCAGATCGGTACTATTTAATTTATGAGCAACCAGACTGTATGTTCTTTAGGTGAATATCCCATGTCGATACGACGATAACAAAATTTTAATAATTGCCGTAACAGCGACCATATTGTATGTCAGAAGGAATACCAGTCGGGTATTTCATCTAGAATCAAGTTGACATAATAATGTAAAAATTTGGAGTATGCGCATTTGGTTATAGCGCCCTATTTTAAGGAATTCTTGGATTTGTGTGATTATTGGAATTCGACGCAACGGATATATCCTTAGCCCGAACTAATTAACCAATTACTAGAAGCAAACGTCACAGAGTGAAGTGTTAGTGAGTTTCCATGATACCATGGTTCACTAGTAGTGAATTCAGGCCAAAACCGAATGAATGTCCCCTGTCGTAAGATGGTCCATATTAAAATCTGGTGGTGTACATTGGTGGTGTGACTGCAATGGCAGTATTTACGGTATGAAACTGGTAAACTACACAAAGGAATAAATAAGAAGGGACTCGGCAGATGCCGTTTATGTCGCCATGGGGGCAAATGTGGTGCATTTATATTGGCGAAATATGCCTGGAAAGTATACGTTGACTGGCCTAAGGTGGAGGAGTTAAAATATTTCCCAGTGTTAGGGGATACTCGTATATTTTCTAAGGCGTTAACGGCTAGCGGTACGGAAACCTGATGAAGATAAACCATGCAGATGTGCGGTTGATATATATTTGGCAGGTTGTTTTATCTGTGGTCTTACATTAATTAGAGTAAAATTTAGGTATAGAATGGACACGTCGGGCTTTCTAATTTACAAATGAAGTTGTATGGAAATCTTTGGAAAGTCGGGGTATACTTATGACTTCTAGCGAGAATCGCGCCATTGTTTGACAACCGCTAGGTCAAGTAAGGACCCTTGGCTTGTAACAATAAAAAATCTTTTAGTAACACTCCTATGTATTCATATGATCATCAGTTTAGCAAGAGTCCAGTTGGTCGATGCGGCAGCTGTACAGGACCTCATATCGGCACGATTTACACCAGGACAAGCTAGAAATCACAGAAGTCTTTAAATGAAAATCTCATGTTTTCAATGTGCCGATGCGTTTAGAAGAAACAGTAATAGCCAGATTTTCGAAATATTGGAAGGCACCATTTTTTATTTGGGAATAACCAGGCTGTGTGTCATATGTACGAGCAATAGTTCATGGCAAACCTCCCTGTTATTAAGAAGGAGTGACGAAAACAACATCGCATTAACTGACTGACGAAGGATTGACGCTGGCCGCCAGGCGACTGTACATCGCATAAATGCTTCCGGTCTGTAACCAACAGAGCTAAAAATAAAATTACTTTCAACTGTCGGAATTTGTCCTTCGAATGTACTCCCTATCCCTGTAAAACAAACAAACAAGGAAAATAAACATTAAACATTACGCACAAAAGGAAAACAATCATAGATCAAAATTATCTATGTTAGTGGATGTTAAACTCAAATTTTACATTCTACGCTGTGGACCCTTTGATAAGCACAAAGCAATCTCTCTCTCTCTCTCTCTCTCTCTCTCTCTCTCTGTGACACGGATTTTTGCATCATATAAAAATATTGCATTCATAATTAATTTTTTCTCACTTAGCCTAAACATTGTACCGTATAGTATTTGTTTCACAATTTCATGAAATGTTACTTTTGCAGCATTATTTGTATTTCCACGTATCCAGAAGTTTTTGCATATTGGCCTTGTGTGACTCAACTCGTTAAAATTTCAAGAGACACTGACTCCACTATGTTATTACGCATTTTTTCCCCAAGTATCTATCGTAAAAACAAAGTCAAATATTATTACAACTGCTCTTGACAACCGATACTTGTAGGAGAGTTAAGTGTGTGTTTGTTCTTAGGCCTGTTACCAACGGTATTTACTACGTGGGAAGAGTTTTATCAGTGGTAGCGTTGCAATAATGAAACCTCTATCTTTATTTATACAACAAGTTTGGATAGCGACCGATTGGCTGCCTGTGATCATACGAGCCGTTAGACCATGAAAAAGTCAGAGCGTATAATAAAAATATAAAAACAACCTTGTACCAGTACTTGCGGAGGTGTGTATACACAGACTGAAGGAGACGATGTTAGTTCGCTTGGCGTTTCTGCTTTGGTCTAGTTTATATCGCAGTTACTACGAATGCAAACGTAAACATAACGTTTCTCGAATGGAAAATAAAAAAGGTTTACGTGCAAATCTGTTTGTTCGTTGCTGGTATTAAAGACAGCGCCATGAAAAAATAAGTGGACCTTTCTCCAAAATTCCATCCTTGGTACGGCCTTGTATGCTTTTATCTCTATGTACATCAAAAGGCTCGTATAAAATACACTTAAATATGTGAGATAACACAAGTCTGATGGCCAGCTAATTCATATTTAATTATTATACCCTGAGTTTTTAAATTAACATAAAGGAATTTTCATCTGACTGTCCTACCTTCGTTCCCTTTAAAAGAATTGGGAAGAAAAGCTTGGGTTCAATACGTTCGCTTTATGGTTCCCTGAGAAACAAGTGAACAAATGATTTAAAAAGAGCAAAAAAAAACAAAATTGCAGGATATTCTGTTAATATAGTTTTTAGTGGTATTGCACACAATCTAACTGCACATCAAGATAAAGGTTTCTCTTACTCGATCTTCAAAGTTTAGTCTCTAGTCTTCCTTGTTTGTATTTATCAGACGTAAGCGAGTTTTGCCGATTTTATGAACCTTTGACTTTTCACCTTACGGTTGCATCAATTGCAGATGAATTATATAATCATGTGTTTGAATGCAAAACACTTAGATTAATTACATAATCATGTATTGCAATATAAAACACTCAGATTAATTACATAATCATTTATTGCAATACAAAACACTCAAATCAATTACATAATCATGTATTGCAATACAAAATACTCAGATTAATTACATAATTATGTCCTGCAATACAATACACTCAGATTAATTACATAAGCATGTATTGCACTACTAAAAACTCAAATCAATTACATAATCATGTATTGCAATACAAAACACTCAAATCAATTACATAATCATGTATTGCACTACTAAAAACTCAAATCAATTACATAATCATGTATTGCAATACAAAATACTCAGATTAATTACATAAATATGTATTGCAATACAATACACTCAGATTAATTACATAATCATATATTGCACTACTAAACATTCAGATTAATTACATAATTATGTATTGCAATACAAAAAACTCAGATATTTATATAATCAAGTAATGCAATACAAAACACTCAGATTAATTACATAATCATGTATTGCAATACAAAACACTCAGATTAATTACATAATCATGTATTGCACTACTAAACACTCAAATCAATTACATAATCATGTATTGCAATACAAAACACTCAAATCAATTACATACTTATGTATTGCAATACAAAACACTTAGATTAATTACATAATCATGCACTGCACTACTAAACATTCAGATTAATTACATAATCATGTATTGCAATACAAAACACTCAAATCAATTACATAATCATGTATTGCAATACAAAACACTCAAATCAATTACATAATCAGGTATTGCAGTATAAGACACTCAGATTAATTACATAATCATGTATTGCACTACTAAAAACTCAAATCAATTACATAATCATGTATTGCAATACAAACTACTCACATTAATTACATAATTATGTATTGCAATACAATACACTCAGATTAATTACATAATCATGTATTGCACTACTAAAAACTCAAATCAATTACATAATCATGTATTGCACTACTAAAAACTCAAATCAATTACATAATCATGCATTGCACTACTAAACATTCAGATTAATTACATATTCATGTATTGCAATACAAACTACTCAGATTAATTACATAAATATGTATTGCAATACAAAACACTCATATCAATTATATAATCATGTATTGCACTACTAAACACTCAAATCAATTACATAATTATGTATTGCAATACAAAATGCTCAGATTAATTACATAATTATGTATTGCAATACAATACACTCATATCAATTACATTATCATGTATTGCACTGCTAAACACTCAAATCAATTACATAATCATGTATTGCAATACAAAATACTCAGATTAATTACATAATTATGTATTGCAACACAAAACACTCAGATCAATTACATAATCATGTATTGCACTACTAAACACTCAAATCGATTACATAATTATGTGTTGCAATACAAAATACTCGGATCAATTACATAATCATGCATTGCACTACTAAAGATTCAGATTAATTACATAATCATGTATTGCAATACAAATCACTCAGATTAATTACATAATCATGTATTGCGATAGAAAACATTCAAAACAATTACATAATCATGTATTGCACTACTAAACACTCAGATTAATTACATAAGCATGTGTTTGAATACAAATCACTCAGATTAATTACATAATCATGTATTGCAATACAAAATACTCAGATCAATTACATAATGATGTATTGCACTACTAAACACTCAGATTAATTACATAATCATGTGTTTGAATACAAATCACTCAGATTGATTACATAATCATGTATTGCGATACAAAACACTAAAATCAATTACATAATCATGTATTGCACTACTAAACACTCAAATCAATTACATAATCATGTATTGCAATACAAAACACTCGGATTGATTACATAATCATGTATTGCGATACAAAACACTCAGATCAATTACATAATCATGTACTGCAATACAAAACACTCAAATCAATTACATAATCATGTATTGCACTACTAAACACTCAGATTAATTACATAATCATGTATTGCAAAACAAAATACCGAGATCAGTTACATTATAATTTATTTCAAGACAAAACAGTCAATTATAGTCACGTATTGTTAGACGAAAACACTCAAATTAGTTACGTAATCGTGTATTGCAAGAAATAACACTCAATTTAATTACATTATTCGTGTATTGCTAGACAAAGTACTCAGATTAGTTACACTATTCGTGTATTGCTAGACAAAGTACTCAGAGTAGTTATATAATCATGTAATACTAGACAAGATACTTGGATTAGTTTACATAATCATGCATTACTAGACAAAACATTCATATTAGTTACATAATCATGTATTGCAAGACATAACACGCAGTTCAATCCACTCACAACATAAATGGGAACGGGATGGAATGGGGTAGGGAGAAGATATGCATTATTTTAATATTTATGGGCGGGGGCAGTGACATCTTCACGATTAAGAGTCTCAACTGACTATAAATTTAAAATGTTACGATATGGAGTAGCATTATTTCTTGCATTTACTTATTTGTAAACTACAGTAGGTGTGACCAGCTTTACTGGAAGTTTAAGAGCTTTTAAAAAGCAATTAATCAATTTGTTGTTAATCTATCTTTAAAAAAGATAATGTGTATGCCAATCAAGAAATATTTTCAAAATGATGCAAAATGAATACCAGACCAAATTTAACATATTTTACGAGCAACAACAATAATTAGTAAAAATGAAATTAATATTCGTTTTCTTCATAGTGAGAGACAAAGATTTCCACCACTCTAGTCGTCGTGGATTAATAGTCTTAACTACAATGGAAAATCCGTGATATGTTTAAAAGAAAATAGTGCACGTCCTTCGAGTGCCTGATGGCATAGACTACATCTCGGCCCATGTGCGTATTTGCGTGGTCATTCATTGCTTACAAAATTCGTAACGCATTTTGTGCATATGAATATGTTTTGTGACAGAAGTCTTCTCTCGCTATGGTCACTATTAGCTGATTATCAGCCTCTGTGCTCATTGTGTTTACCGGTTTTGGAGTTCAACCTCGCAGCCGGTCCTAGAGTGGTCGTTCAAGCATTTACCATTTTCAGCAAGTCACACTGAAACAAAACCGAAACACATATTGAGGCGGGTTAACTGAAAGCATGTTGTTGGCTTGTTCTATTTATGTGTGTGTGTGTGTGTGTGTGTGTGTGTGTGTGTTTAAAAAAAATATATTTACTTAACTTTTATAGAAATTATATTTCAATCTTCATAGTCCCTAGCTATTATCATATGTAGCAGCTGTAATCCAAGATGGCCACTGATGATAACCTAAACATTCTCATACTAGTGTGTTGTTTGTAGGTCTTTATACCATATTTTGTAGGTCTTTGTACCATATTTTGTAAACGTTCCCTCGTATACCCGTATTTGTCTGAGGCGACGCGGGGTGGGGGATGCTATGGAATCAGACGTGGGCCAAGACCGCTAGTCTAATACCTATAACAAGGCTAATAGAGTAAAACAAAAACCCGTTCATTTAATGCCATTTCTCTTAATCACCTTATCATAATGATACAATACCAACATCCATAGTTAATATAACAACGGCATTAAAAAATGGTAATTGAAAACAAGTCAACCTTTACCATGGTATTAGGAGCTTTGTATGTAGTAAGGTGTGTTGCAAGGACTAAATGACTCCATTTTCTACCTGATGGAGATAGCGCCTATGAACCTTGTACAAAGACCCTGTAAAGTTTGGCATGCGCTGTTTTCATTATATTTCACCTAGCTGATTAATAAAGGAAATTTCATTTGATCACTACAGTAATTCTTTTGAAGTCCAGTGGCGATACATGTTTAGATGTTGAATTCCTCGATGTTTTCGTTACTTGCTTTTGATTAATCTCCATTCATAAATCATCAAATGTCAAGCGATTAATGATGTATGTTTACAACTCGAGGTTAATTCAACCTAAGGCGGCCAATTTGTAATGCATTCTTGGGCTGCAAGATTTCAATGTAGTTTGCAAGTGATATTTTACCTTTTGTCTAATACATGCAAGGTAATTTTAAGACATATGTTATACTGCTTTATACTTGCACACACACCGTGCACGTTTAACACATTAACCCCTGGCGACGAGTTTACGTGGCAGGAGGTAGTAGCCTACTGCCGAGCTCTGTAGCGTCAAGGTCATGTACGATGCACTAAAGTGGGTGGTATTATAGAAAGGTAGACAGATGTAGATCTATAATGATACCAAATAATCTGGATGTTCTAGTTGCACAACAAAATACAGAGGGAAAAAAACTCCTTTTTCGGACCCGATTTTTTTCCACCCAAAATTCGCCCGTGGTCGGTATCCGATTTTGTGACCGGATTTTAGACCTTTTGGTCTCAGATTTAAGGCAGACCGGTATAAACTGCAAACAGACCGACAAACCTTTGCAAAAGGTAGGATAAGATGGGTTTTCGGAATAAAGAATGGTCTCGATACGAAAATAATGGGTACGTTGAGCACACAAAAAAAAGAACTATAACTTTTACTCTTCTGCTCATGCGCGAGCCAAATAGCCAATGAAAAGCGATGTTTCTAACACAACTAGGTATATTAGGTTATTGGAAAATTACCTGGAAGTTGATGTATTAGGATATATTTAGAAATAGCTTTCAAAATGTGTTTCCTACTCGAATTTCAGGCGAAAACCACAAAAACCTCCAGGGGGTAATGTGTTAAGCAACGGTGCACAGTATGCATTTTACGTGAAATATGACAGGAGAAAGGTGAACAGAGAAAGGAAAAGTACGATTTTATCACTATAAAAATTTATTTGTAAAAATTGATCCTTTTAAGAAGTTAATAACAAAAAAATGTACGTTTAACAAAGGAATTTCGATAATGATAACTGTACATAATTTTGAATAACCCGTCCGCATATCCGCAACTATGTGAGATAGATTAGTATAATTTGGAAAAATCAGTACATCTAGTCAGGCCTAATAATGTACGATGAAACTTGAGTATCCAGGCCACGGTAACATAAATTTGTGATATTTTGAATGGATTATTCCGTACATATTAGTATTTTCTACTCAGAAATTACCAGCTATAGTTTAACAGTGTATCTCCACCATGCCATAGTAATATGAAACATTAATGACATAGAGTGACAAACATCTCTCTCTCTCTCTCTCTCTCTCTCTCTCCGTACAAAAGTCTCTTTCAACACTGTGTAATAGACTGTCTACAAACCCAAGAAAAGGGGATATGCAATGCAATCTTGGAGAACGTATCCAAGTGTCAATGTAAAAAACATATATCCGTAATGAAACCGTTCATTTCGGCAGACCTATTATCCGTAATGACTTAATTTAACATCAAATTAAAGAGATACTTAATGCACAATCATTTTGTTATAGCCTAAATTCCTTTATACATGACTGACAATCAAAGAAGAAAGGATGTATGTACCGCGTTGCAATGCAAGAAGAAAAACAGAACAGGAAAAACTACGAAAAATACCAGCTCATGGGTTTGTCTAGCGGAGTATTATGCAACTAAATATACCTTATTTTACGATGGAGTTCTTAATTTGTTACGGGGGGTTTACGGCACACGAACTCAAGTTATTTAGTGATGAGGCACTTGGAGTAAAGTAGCTTGCAAAAGGCAAGGCCAATGAATGATAACCCACACAAGTGGAACCGATGGAAGAAGTCGAACCCGTATCCTTACGCTAACTACTGAGCCGTTCCTTTTGATAGAGAATGCTCTTATTTGACATAACTTTGGCCGAGTTTCTTACATCTTAAAATTAGACATGTATTATTTTACTATTTATGTGCGAAATCTAGTCTAGCAATTTTTCACAAAGTAACCAAATAATAAAATAGCTAATTTCAAAACCAACGTGTATGTATGTATGTATGTATGTATGTATGTATGTAGACACTGTACGTTTGTCTTTTGCTGTTGTATTAGAGTTATATTTCTGGAACATAAATTGGAACACAGTCATGAGGAAGACTTTTATAAATTGTATTTCAAAGCCTAGGAGAATCAACTTGTTAGATACTGAAGTGCAAGTTTCTTTTTGAAAGGTGAAATGGTAAAATCAGCTAACGAGCCACGCGTGAGTCTGACTACTCCATATTTGACGGTACGCGGCTTAAACTGACATAACAATATCACATTTCACGAACTAGTAAAAACTTGCGTCTCGCCAGTGGTTAGTTAGTGACGTAATTTGCACGACAGTAATGTCATTGCATAAAGGCTAGCTTGGAAAATTTCCTCTGTGCTGCAGGGATTGGTTGTTAACGTCACATCTTCGTGGTGCATCATTAATAAAATTACGGAAATTCCGTACCTTAACTATGATGACGGATAATAGTTATTTTTCGGCGACGCGAGCACCAGAAGTGATGGTCACTTTTCAAAGAACTACCTCAGAAATAGTTCCATGGAATGATGCGGTGCAATAAAGGGGAACTCGCTAGTAAAATGGCGGAGAACTCAGTCACACGCTGAAGAACGCGAAATAGAACCATGTTAAAGGCATTATGATACCTGAATGGAATTATCTGCACAAGTTCAGCAAATGGATGCTCTAAAAAAAACTCATCCTTGATAAAAAAAATTATTGGGAATGCTTGGCTCAAGAATAACGATCGGAACATATCTTTTCCATTTCCGTCAAGGTGAGAATTAAACTCGGATGTATCTGTTCTAAGCCGTGAAAGAAATCTCGAATGAAATTCTTCGCTATTAAGAACTACATTCTATGCTAACTTCATTTGTATAAAACAATATGGTGGCGGGAAGAGACAAAGTCACAATTAAACAGAGGCGTAGCTATGATATTTTGCGCCCGGGGACGAACTATAAAATTGGCGCCCCAGCCCCCTCCCCGTTTAGTCACATTTTTGAATATTACCCTTGTTTACTTATTATAATGTAACGTTGTAAGCTTAATTTTGGCGCCCCTGTACCTTGGCGCCCGGGGACATATGTACCCCCCTACCCCCCCCCCCCCCAGCTACGCCTCTGCAATTAAAACATTCTCAGCCTTTGATGTTGTAACATATGAGATGCCTGAGGCGAGTCGCAAAACACATCAAATTGACGCGTATCGTTACAACTACTTCAGATGTTATTTTCACAACCTGACGGAAACGAGCGAGCTATGCTCCGATCGTAGCTCTCAATGGCGGCGAATTACATCGGCGGTTGTTGTTGTTTGTTTGTGTTTTTGTCGACTTGACAGAAAAGGCCAAGAAAGTTCTGATTGTAAAAAATAAGGGATGTCAGTAGTGCGTGTTTTAAACATGACGACACTTGCTAAACAAGATACATGTATATGCGATGACAGCTACTGTAACATTTTTGAGCGTATTTCCCATTAGTGGCTGAAGGACACGAGCGTCTTTCACTTGGATGTATAATACCCGGATGAGTCAACTCGGTGCCGTCATTTGCTGAAGAAATATCGGGGTTATCTGAATAGCCACAACTGTACAAAATAAATTTTGGAAAACAAATTTTAAACTTCATGAGAGTTAATACAGTGATAACAGGCTTGAATGACATATTTCATTGTCCTGTAGTCCTTGTCAGTTGCAGAAAAATATAGCAGTTAAAGCATTAATATGCTACAGGAGGCTCTGAAACAATAAGCATAGAATGGAAACAGCTCTGAAAGATTAGAAAATATGTCGGAACGTAAACAAAAAGAATAATTACAATCAAGTAAATTCATTTCATATAATGATCTTGCAAACAATGGCAGAAATGCCAAAACCTTCTCATGGGAGAATATTTTATATACCCCTGAATCATATCTACCTGTCATAATGTAGTAATGTGTGATGTGAACTTTTCTACGGCATCAAGAAGGAATGACTAGAATCACTAGAGGGTATTCTCGCCTTTAGGTCTCGCTCTACAGTTACTTTCTAATGCGGGACTGGTAAAAAGTGAAGCAGTGTGCATTTGCAGCAAGCACATTGGAGAAAACGTTCACGTGCATCTGTGCTACAGTCATGCATTGTGACTGAAATTTCTTGATATGTGGTATTAGGGAAACAACTTGCTGTCTAACATAGATAGCTGATTGAAATGGTTAAGATTGTGTTTGATATCCAACCTGTCGAAAAACATATATTTCAATGTATCTCCAATCCTTAAGGTTCCTTTGTTTCCCAATAAAATAATTTATATCATAAACCTTGGTACCTGTGTGTTGCTCTCTTCGAATGATATGGATCGACTCCTGCGAACTTGTTGTAACGGCTCGTGGTAACATATGCACTAGGATTACTAAAGTAAAGGAATAGACGTGATGTACGTATCATTTCATAACAATGGCGTTCATCACTGATGTGATGTACGTATCATATCATAACAATGGCGTTCATCACTGATGTGATGTACGTATCATATCATAACAATGGCGTTCGTCACTGATGAAGACATTCTTAGATGCAAAGCCTATACAGGATGTACTAAAACTCTATTTTACCTGTGCTGTCTTAAAACAACGACAACAACCAGAATGCAACAAAGAAACACTTTATCTTATATGTGTTGTCTTAAAACAACGACAACAACCAGAATGTTTATAAAGAAAATATAGGGTCATGGAAGATGTTAAATAGTTAGCACCATTTTGGTGTAGTGCACATACAATTTCTGAAACTAGTTTTTCTGACGTACTGCACGACCTTGCGAAGTGAAGTATTTTTCAGGGAAAACGAGTTAATATTTTCCCATGCAAATGCAATAACCTTTTTATTATATCCACATTTTGTTTACCTACCTAAAACTTCATAATAAAGACAGTACAAGAAACAATGTAGTTGATTCATCAATACACAGTTGCAGTATTCATGCGCACATAGCTCTGCCCAGCAAACTTTTAACCTAGCCGCGCGCTCTACACTCTACATCAGTTTAGAAAAGAATTTTCGTTTTGGTCTACTTACAATTGAAATTTAGAGTCATGTTGTGAATAAATGCGCATGGGTTTTATTTCTGTATTGATCCAACTCAATCCAGCTTTTTTGATCACAAGGAACTGTATTATTGGATCAATTCAGTGCAGTAAGGAGAATGAATTTCAGCTCTAGAAATGTAGGTTACTCGAAATTCCAGTACAGCTTCTGTATGTATCAGGTTTTGTAGGAAATGCCAGCCGAATTTGAAGAACTAAGAAAGTACAATTTGAGGAAATTCAAGATGCACAAATGTAAGTATATTTATTACCATTCTTATTAACAGCTGAAGAAAACATGTTTATGCGCTATCACTTGCATCTCGCTGTTCGAGGGACCCCAGCTATCGCCTGTATCATATAGTGTCTCTTCTATAACTAATCTAATATTGTATCAAAATAGTTACACAGGAAAATTTGAAAAGCAGCTGTTATATGACAATCCATATTTACCCCACCCGAAATAATACTTTTTCGTCGTCTTTGATTATTGGCTCTGATGCTCTTAGTATCCTACCAAAACTTTCAGTTGCATTTTGTTCTCGAATATAGTATTTTGAAAGGCTTGTAAAATGGTACGTCTCTGATAGATATGCAATAGCTCTTGGCCTCAAAAAGCTTTTATATGCTATAGTTTTAGACCCTAGAGAGCACTGGTCATCATCTTAACCATTCTATTTGCGAAAAGATATGAGTATTCTCCTCAATAACTGTTTCAATGATCAGAACAGTATTTTCGATTAATGCGTCTCTATTGTTTGTTGTAGACATTGCGAATAGCACGTTTATTCGTTGCTTCTTTGAATGTTTTGTTTCGGACTCAGTGAACTCGTCCACATCGTTAATTTTGTCATCTATACTTTCCAATGGATGAAACTTTTGCTTTAGTTCATTTACAAACAAATTTAATCAACCAAAAATCTAAAGGGTCTACTGCACCAGTGTGCATGGTTCGTTTACAAAGAAGTTTTTAATACACTTTATTATATGCTCATATTTTCCCCCGTTAACTTTACATTGTCAGAATCGTGCAATATTACCCGATATTGAACCCGCGCGCCAATACACATATAGCATTCACGTGCATAAAGGAACTACTTTCTGTTGTAGACAATTGTAGACGCCAGCACTTTTGATTTGTAAACAAATCATGTACACTCGCGTAAAAGGCGCTTTACGTTGTGGTTGTTTAAATTTGTGTCTGTATAAACAAAACAGATGTTTCGTTGACTGCCACATACCAGCTGCTTTGGCATATTCCGCGTTGATACAATGTTTCGGATTTAGGCTAGCTACAGTACTGTATACAACAGACGCAAGATAAGGTCCTTACAAATAACATACAAATGACAAGTCATAGACTGTCTTCTTTAGCTGATGATAAGAATGGCAAAAAATATACTTACAGTTTTACATCCTGAATTTCCTCAAAAAGTACTTTCTTAGTTCTGCAAATCCGAATTACATGAGCCATGTCATAGGTTCTCAATCTGGATTACACATTCCGAAATTGTACTGTAATTTCGATGATAAGTGCAATTACATCCTCCTTACTGCACTCAAAATGAAATAAGCATTAAATTCCATAGCGTCCTTTTGATAATTGCAATTTAAAGACTTCATATTTTTCCCACATTATGATTTCAAACATACAATGACAGAAACAGAAATACATCTGCAGATGTCAACACGCTTCTCTCTAGCTTTTTCAATCCCATGTATTTCATGCGGAATAGCCACATACAAATCCAGTCCATAATCACGAAATTTCGTAGAATCGAGAAAAATACCAAAATCTATTCATTTTAGATCAAATGGAAGAGTTGTTGCAATGCACATTCATTCACAATATGACTCCAAATTTCAATTTTAACTAGACACGCCATTTTCTTTCGAAAGTTACGTCGAGCGCTCCACTATGTTCAAATTTATCTGGGCGGAGTTATGTGCGCAGTAGTAATGTTGTATACGTGTAATGATGAATATGTGCTTGTGTATTTAGTTTGGAATGCGGCATACATTCATTTACGTTTATTTTTGTAGTGTATTTTGTTTATATAATTAAGCCTTAGGTAGAATAACAAAAATGAGCATATAATAAAAAGGTTACTGCATTTGTATGGGAAAATATGAACTCGTTTTGTCGGACGGATATACTTCACTCCCAAGGTGGTGCAGTATTCCATCCAAAAACCTCGTTCATATTTTCCCATACAAATGCAGTAACCTATAAATACTATCTTTAGGCACACGTGTCGTGCACATGCATGCAATATGAAGGTGTTCAGTATAAATATCGCACGATTCTGACAATGTAAAGTTAATGGAGAAAAAGAAATGAGAATGAGCATATAATAACTGCATGGTTTATTTTTACGGTACACGAATATTAAATATAGTCCAATGCATGCACTTTGATATAACACTGCTAATATAAGGCGGTTTCCTATTGACCTTGAAAACATGCCCAACAAAAAGTCCTACCTTTGTATTGCTTGCCACAAAAGATTGGCATGATGCTAAGTGCTTTCTGTTGTTATTTTCTTCATGCATTGGTAAATATTAATTAGAGACTATAAAGTCATTAAAGTAACTTTTTGTATTTGCCATTTTTGTGTCTTGGAAAATTCTGTAAACTGAGACACAGGAAGAATATTACTGGAATTTGTTTTATTATTTCTTTCCTGTAGCTGTTATTAGCGGCAAGATATGTGTGCTAACTGATCTTTCAGTCGCTGTTTTTGTTATTATTTGTAGTGAATATAACCATTAACAGACCAATAGTATCAACATCAATATCAGCAAAAGAAAAAACTTTCAATATTGATATCGACTGTAACAGATATGTCGATGTGATTGAATTAGATGCAAGTATATGTCATCATCATCATTATCATCATCATCATCATCATCATCATCATCACTTCGACCACCACATAACACCCAACCTCACTTAACTTTACTGAAGTGAGATGACTGCGGTAGTATGAATTCTGGTGGTAGTATTAGTAGTTGATGTTATTTAAAGCCTGGATAGGCTATACATGGCGACCAGTATAATTGGTGGAAGAAGAGCCTGGGAAGCCACGATAAGAGCTATTGACCCACTATGTTACTGGCAGGCTTTTTCATATACCCAGATTGGCCTAGCCCGAGACTCGAAATCACGCGGACCGAGGTGAGATTGCAATGATCGGTAAAAGGGAGCGCTTTAGACCACTCGGACACCCGGGGCCCAAGTAGTAGTAGTAGTAGTAGTTGTTGTTGTCGTTGTCGTGGTGGTGGTAGTAGTAATAGAACCCGAAGAAGTAGTAGAAGAGGGGCAAAAAGTAAGAGGAACAGCAGAAAAGAGGGAGAAGGGGCAGTACTAAGGAATTTTGCAATATACACGTGGGCTACTGAGTTTATCAAACATTTGCATTCAATCCTTAATTAAAATGAAATTAGTGAGAAAATGTCAAATTTTAAAAACGGAATTTGTAAAGATTATAACTGAAATTATTTTTGGTCTGTCTTGTCCAGTATATTTGTACACAAATAAATAGCAGTCGAAGAAGATGAAGAACAAAGAACAAAGACGATTAAGAAGGACAAAGTCGAAGCAGAAGAAGGACGAGATGGAAAAGGAGAAGGAACAGAGGCAGAAGCGGTAGTACTTAGGGACTTTGCAATAATTTGAACCAAAATAGCATTATTCGATCCAAAAATAACATAGTGACGTACATTTATTTAACTCAATATTAGTTTTGTCAATAATTAGTATCACTATTTCTTACTTTTCTAGATCAAATTAAACATAATAATAAAGTAAAGATTAATGTTCTTGTTATTTCATTATTTCTTGATAATAACCGTGGTTGATAAAGAACACATCAAACAAAATACAATTCAACACAGAGAAAGGGTAACTGGATGACATTCGGATAAAGGCAAAAATAGATGATATCAATACAATTGTTAAGAGGACTAAATTAAATAATATCGAAAATAAAAACGTTTAGAGGTGATTATTGATTGGCGTTTATCATGTGAAAATCAAATTAAGTGCCCGTATGTTGCAGTATCATTCAGAATAGCCTTACTGAATAGAATGTCTTCGTATATGCCAGGATCTATGCTAAAATGTTGTGTAACACACACACATGTATGCATATATATATATATATATATATATATATATATATATATATATATATATATATATATATATATATATATATAATTTGTTGACTTTGCCAGAGAAGAAAGAAGGCTAGTAATTTGTGTAGTAAGTTAAAATTGTAGCAAGAAAACACAAAATTTCAAACCGCAGCATAATACGCCGGCAGTTCTGGGTCAGTGCAGTTTGTTTGATGCATTCAGCAGAATCTTTTCATATAAATACCCACATTTCTCTTTCGTTCTGTGTCCAGCTTGCCAAACAAAAGGTCACGAGTTCGAAACACGCGGCGACATCGCAAATTTGTTTACTTTATTGTATTTTTTGTTCATTCAAATTTTTTTAACTCGCTCATTTTTCATTTTTTATTATCACAGTCCTATGACAGGCAATTAACCTAGCAAACACTATAGACTCTGATCTGTCTGCACATTATGCCACGGCAGATCGGCATGTTATTTGAACCTGGACTTGACTTAAAAGCTATTATGGATGGTATGTGTAAGTCGAGATGAAAATTTACATCTTTTTATTTCTGTTTTAAAAACTTAGAACTAAGTTCATAAAGAGATTAACAATGTGGCACAAAATGTGAAACATTTTTTCTTATTCTTCTGGAATGAATAACAACGATCCAGTATTGAACACCCTTTACAGTCCCAGTAGTGGCATAAACAATAACTAAAATGTTGCACAGTTCAAGATCTGGGTCGCTACTTCATGAGAAAGTTACTTGCGTGGGAAGCATTATCTTAACAAGAATAGACGCCCACAACTCATTCAAAGGATTGACGGTATGGCTGGTGAAAAGAAAAGAGAATAAAATTAAAAAAATACATGTCGTTTCCCAACCCAGTCCGGTCTGGGAGATTTCAAACTTAGGCCTGCTTTCATTAAGTACAATGACATCTTTAATTGATGAGAATACCAAACCTTCCTGTTTTGTAAATCAGTCATGGTTTTCTCTAATGATCAAAATCAAGCCTATTTAAATATTGTAACTGAGCAGGTGAATGAACTATGATATAAATTCTAACCAAATTGTTATAGCCCCTGATTTATTACCATTTACCTGTGAACATATTACCTTTTTTGGTTTTAAATGCGCAGCAAGGGGATTAAAAAATGTGCATAGTATTATGGGAAGAAGGATGAGTTAGTTTTTTGTCATGCATTTTGTGCATAACTTTTTGCTTTCAATTTTGTTCTTGTTACAAATCAAAATAATATTATTTAAAGACGTTTTCTGTACACCTGACATTTACCTTATCAACCCGGATGGGAAATAAAATGTTCTTGGTTTTATTTACGTATGATGAGGTACGTTTTGAACTTTCTGTTATAATGCCTAAAATTTCGGAAGACCAAGATTGAAGAATTTTGACACCTGCCTTTAGCGCCTGACATGGAATTTATTCGCAAAAGAACCAACCTGATCCTTTACAATTATCTAGTTTCGTCCAGCACTGTTATGTACAAGTAGCGAATGACTTGTATATAAATAAAATACAGGACTTTGAAATTAATATGGTTCATGATTGGACACCTCTTTGGAACCCCAGGTGGCAAGCCCCTATAAAATATTTTGTTCTGTTATCCATATATGTATTTGTAGGCGACACTATGTATTTAATAAATATTTGTCACTAGGGATGGTACTTATAACAACGGCCTGAGGAGATTTAATACATTGTTTTAAAATCTAGGTATAGATAGTATCGCATCAAAATAGTTAAAGAACCGTTGCATTTAAAACAAATAATTTTAAAAAATGCCAGTCAACAAGTAGAGCCCACGGTCCCCGATTAGACCATATCAAGCAATATAAAACCAAACGATAAAAAGATCAAAATCTGACATGGCCACCTTCATTCAAAAGTAAAGACACTGTATACTAATAAAAAAATAAACAGATTATGTGTAACAACTGCTGCCACGTTAAGGTGTTGACAACTGAAAGGGATTGCTATTGAGTTCAAAACGATTGTATCGGAATCTAACGGTCGTGGGTTTTGAGCGCACACGGCTATTATATAATTTTCCATGCCTTATGGGAAAAAATAGGTCTCAACATCAATAACAACCGGTAACACCACCGCCACCCATGGTCCTCATCGACCTGCGTTGTCGTGGGAAATACAAACACATATTTCTACCAAAAGCAGGGAAACGTAACGAATGAAGAGAGGTAAAGCTTATGGACGTTAATTACTATAGAGATTTTGACACACACACCCTCCCGCCTTGTTGCAGTTGCTGTTTTGGATTTTCTTCATAATGATAACAAATGTACATTTGGCATGTATATTTTGAAATTCGGGCCACATATGCAAATAAATTTGATGTTGATAAGCTTGGGAGGGAATGTTAATTGTTATGTGCTGTGTTTGTAGTAAGACTGCTGCACACAATAAAATTATGTGCCGTCGTTATAACCCAACTTCTACAATTATTTTACACAAAAAAAAAACAACACAACAACAACAGGAAGTAAACCATTATATCCTCCAATCCATTTAAATAAAATATCATTGATTCAATTTATCATTTAATTAATCATTATTTATGTTTATATCTATAACAACATCCGGAAGGTCACGACCTTAGAAAGTGCAACAGATGATCAAACGAATCCCGAGGTATTTATAGTCTAGTATATAAAAGGGACTCTGGGTAAGGTTGTTTTTCTAGTCGTCTGCTCACTATAGCACGACTAGCCTATATTCATGTTGCACACACACACACACACACACACACACACACACACACCTTTCTATTCAACTGGCAGCAGTAGAGGTAAAAACGATAGCAATGACAATATCATCAGAAATAGGTTTTTTGTGGTCTTTGTAGTGTCAGTGACTGCCAGCGATGATGGCAGTGGTTGAAATCATGCTGCTGTCGAAAACGTGAGGTCGTCATTTGTGTTAAAATGCGGAAGAAGGCACACAAACAACTGTGATTTCTTTGATAATATATAAGAAAGCGTCTCGAATAAAAAAATATAGAACAAGTTTGTCCTAAACGAGAAAGAAGTGGAATAAGTGAAACAATTTTCGAAATATGAAGGCTCAACTAGGGCCTTACTATAACCACGTTGTGTTCCCAAAAATAAAATAGTTATCTCATTTCATCTAGATTACAAAAGATCTAATAAGTGATCGCGTGTGTGTGTGTGTGTGTGTATGTGTGCGTGTGTGTGTGTGTGTGTGTGTGTGTGTGTGTGTGAGAGAGAGAGAGAGAGAGAGAGAGAGAGAGAGAGAAAGAGAGAGAGAGAGAGAGAGATTGGATAATCGATTCCCCCAAACAAAAAACAAAAAAAAAAAACACCCAGACTCATTTCCAGAGACTCTTAAAACTCGCGCAGTGTCAACATTTATTAAAAATACTCTTAATTATATAAAAAAAATTCTTTGCCTAATCAAGTGATGATTTTTAGATCTCGATAATACAAAGTATATTCTTCGTGTCGAATACATTAAGTATAGCATGTAAATATCAATAATGGTAACATGCTCCATTATGCTGTAGTTTGTCAGGGTCAACAATGATATAATGCTGTAATTTGTTGCAGTTGTCAATGTCAACAATGAAACAAGGCAGTATTAAGTTGCAGTTGTTAATGTCAACAATGAAACAAGGCAGTATTAAGTTGCAGTTGTTAATGTCAACAATGAAACAAGGCAGTATTAAGTTGCAGTTGTCAATGTCAACAATGAAACAAGGCAGTATTAAGTTGCAGTTGTCAGTGTCAACAATGATGTCATACTGTATTATGTTGTAGATGTCAGTGACAACAATTACATGATGTATTATGTTGTAGATGTAAATGTCAACAATTACATGCTGTATTATGTTGTAGTTGTCAATGACAACAATGATATAATGGTGTATTGTCAATTACAACAATGATATCAGGCTGTATTATGTTGTAGTTGTCAATGTCAACAATAATATGTTGTATATTATTGTAGTTTTTAATGTTAGTAATGATATGGTGTTTTATGTTGTAGTTGTCAATGTCGAAAATCATACAATCATATTTTGCTGTAATATGTTGCAGTTTTACATGCTACAAGTTTAAAGGATGACATAATTAACACCAAAGCCTACTGAAAATTATTTTGCTTCCTTTAAATGCAATATGTGTTAAACAGTTACAGTTTCTTGATTACTGCTTACTGAAATATGTTTTAAATGGACGTAATTTGTTAGAACAAAGGACAGATGTTAACTTTCGAACGTGAATTAAAACTATTCGGACAATATGTTTTCTGCTCTGTTCGTAAGTAAAATTAGATGTTTGTACTATTCACTGCTTACTGTTACATTTACTTAAGTAGACATTTATGAAAATTGTGGTAACTTTTTATATTATATCACTCTACTGGATCAGTTAGTGACATCACTATATATTTTGCTTTGGGATCAAATTGAAAGCTAAAGAAGTATGCTTTGACAAACACAATAATAACAATAATAACAACAATACCAATAAATCTGCAGAAAATGCCAAGTTCATTGTTCTGAGAATCTGTGAAGTTACTAAGGGTATAATTGATACTAATTTATGCGAAAGATTCAGACAAGTTAACCTGTCTGTAAATTTTTAACACAAATCAGACAAGTTAACCTGTCTATAAAATTATAACACACAATCAGACAAGTTAACCTGCCTGTAAAATTATAACAAACAGTCAGACAAGTTAACCTGTCTGTATAATTAAAAAACACAGTCAGACAAGTTAACGTGTCTGTAAAATTATAACACACAATCAGACAAATTAATCTGTGTGTGTGTGTGTGTGTGTTTAAGATTTTTAACGTAGCTTTAATATTTTGTCAGTCATATCGCTACGATGTCTGCAGTGGGGCAGTCCCAACACTAACCTCTTAATGCTGAGCGCCAAGCGAGGTAGCTGTTAGTACCATTTGTGAAAGTGTTTGGTATGACTAGGCCGGGGTTCGAACCCACGAGCTCCCGCTTCCGACGAGGACGCTCTAACCATTATACCACCGGAGCGGTCAAGTTAACCTGTCTGTAAAATTATAACACACGATCAGACAAGTTAACCTTTCTTTAAAATTATAACACACAGCCAGACAAGTTAACCTGTCTGTAAAATTATAACACTCAAACAGCACAAGACTCTTAAGGTGACTTTGCATCGCATGCAATCGCCACATAGACTATACATCATTTACATATCGTGACAACAACACCAAAACAACACGTATTTTACATCTGAAGAAACATAAACTGGGGTGAGGGGTGGCTGGTGGGTGGGGTGAGTGTAGTAATGGCCTGTGGGGAAAAATGTGGGTGTTATTTGGATGTTTTCAAGCAAACCACTGTTTGTCCTTATTCTGATAAAATCACACGAAAGGTAGTAGTGACTAAAGACAATTTGCCTCCATAATGTGATAGGACAGTAGTTGTAAATACAGGTATATTTGCTCTAAAGGATAAAATATTTTGAAATGTCAAATAGTACAAGTGGTTTATGTCCATGTATTTTCTTTTATTTTTCTCTCGAGTACATTTTACCAAGTTCTAAATTGTGTCACAAGCACGTGCGTCAAACGGTAAAATGATCTTGTTCAGACACAAAAGGTGAACAAGCCTTAACTCGTTAGCGCATATTTGATTACAGATTACAAAATATTCCGACTGAGAATTGAAAATTGCCATTATGTCAGAAATACAAGCTTATGATATTATCTAGTGTGATATATGAGTCGAAACTGTTCAGGTTAAAATATACGCAATGACACTGACATTTAATTAGGACATCTTGTCATTATCAGATGAAAAGTAATTAAATTATCGTGTCATTATCAGATGAAAGGTTCAAGAGGATACCAGATACCGGACCAAAGTGTTGTATTGTTTTTTGTTGTGTTTTTTGCTATCTTTTAACGTAATTTACACCAATCAGATTTAAACATGGCATGTTTCGCACACTACTTTTGAACTACTTGAAATATAGAAATATGCCTATATATCAGAATAGACTTTCCATGATCAATCAGTATTACAATAAAAAAGTGTCATTTCTACGTTATTGTTTTCTTTTTTAAAGAGATAAACTCACATGTACTGAAATCATTATCGAAAGGATTGTACCAGGCGGGTACTGATAATCTCATACATACAGTTTGAAAATGCTGTCTTTTCCTAAAGGATAACACGTCAAAGTTTAAATAAACTTAGCTAAGAAAAGGGTAGTTTGCGGTATTTTATCTGGTGATTAATGAAATTAAATTAGAGAAATGCTCACTTATCACAAATTTGTTACGAGACACTGTTATTTTACTTTAATTTCATCTTTAACCTTTTATTCCACAGGTTTTTGTGTGTGTTAGAGCAGAACGATTCCCACCCCCCTGCCTTTCCGGTCAGGTTTATGATTTTTTTTATACGAATGGCCATGAAAAATTGGTGGAGAAGAATGTGTATTAATATTAAGTCCCACCCCATGACACCGTCAGATATCGCACGTACCTTGTAATGCATACTGAGCGTGTTGTTAGATCTTGCCATATAGAAGATGTAGAAGAGAGTGAGTTTCAAGAAAAGGGATAGATTACGTTTGATATTTGTTTTATGATATAATTATTATATTGTACCATTCAATTAAACAAATCATCAATAAATAATTTAATTCATCCATCACGGACCACCTCTTCATAACACGTTCTTTGCATAAGAAGAAGAAGTTACTTTGTTAGGACTCTATGGTCTTAAACAAACAAAAAAAAAAACAAACAAAAAAAAAACAAGAGAATTTGAAAATTCCCAAAAAATCACTGTATTGCAAAGTAATCCTAAATACTCATAAAATTACTAACACAAGTCCTAATGAATAAAGTTCTGAACACTCTTTAGTGGTATTTCAAATAATTTCCAACACTAAATGTGTTGATGTAACTGTAGTGGCCATTAGTCTCTAATGTACTAATGTGCCAATAGCCTGAATCGTATTGATGTGCCAACATTATTTTTGTTGAATCACAGTAATACAATCCAAAGTTTCCTAGTTTGAATGAACTATACTTCCCAGTTAATGTCTCTTCCCAAGAATATTATAGAGCACATTGTATTTCTAGAGAATAATGATGAATTTCACCCAAATCAAAATCTTAATACAATACAAATGATTTCAGCCCAGGAATAAATAATTTTTCCAGTTAAACATGATTTTATAAATAAAATAAAATCTAAGACACAAAAGAATAACCCAGATGACGTCCAAAGTTCATTTCTATAGATATCTTAGTTATAATTAGAAGGTATGATATTATAATAACGAACATGGTAAACATAATGTCCTTGACTCAGACCAAAATAAATATGTTTACTTCTGTTGATAATGATCCTAATATTAAACTCATCCTCATAGAGAAAATATTAGCTATGTATTTGTTGTTTACGGAATTAAACAAAATCATGGATTTTGGTCAGGTAAACAATGAACTAAATTTAGACAAAGTTAGCTACAAGACACAATATTACATAACCCACAGCATCTAAAGAATATTTACCAAAAAAAAATGCAAATTAAATATACATAACAATATATACTTAGATATACATATAGAGGTACCAACGTTATCAGAGAAGAACGCATCATACATAATACGATACAACATTCAAGACATTTCATAATTCTGTTTTAAATAAAGTACATGATATGAGTACGTATCAGTGGATTTAAATATTGCTGGATCAAGACTTAAAAGGTAATTCTGAAATTCATATACATTATTTATAGAAATATTAAATTTAGTTATAAGTTCTGTGACGATTGACAATAAAGTGAAATTCACCTTGAAAATATTAATATAATCAATCTGCAATACGTCTCCTCCATTGTTACAGTATAGAATATCTCTGCAGCTAAATTCAGTGTCAAATATAGAAGTCTAGACGGAGCAACTCTTAAAGGGAGTGTCAGACACAAAATAGTGTTCCAAATGTAATCGGTTATTTACAGTGTGTAATAAGATTGTGTCATCACATTCACTGTGAAGTAACTGGTGCAGACCAAATCATAATGTAAATAAAATACTCTTTACACGAGTAGCCTAATCAATATTCCTATTTCATCAAGCAATGTCAGCATCTGATAGCATGCATTTGGATTAATAGACTCGTCCATTTTATAACTTTTATCTCAGACTTTATACATCTCATCATATATATAAACGGACATTGGATAATGGTCCAACCCTTCCAGAACAGCAGCAGTTCAAGTGTTTTTTTTTTCACTCCAAGAATATAGTTGCGAAATCTTTTTTTATATATAACGTTTTCGATACAATGAACATACTCACATCCTCATCATTCAGATGCTTATAACATGTCCGAATAACCATATGGTCAAATAAAAAAATGCATTAATGTGACTTTTATACGTTCGTAGTTTGCATGGAAACATGTCAATAATTCCACGGTCTTGTTTTCTTTAAAGCTAAAATACGATGGGATTTCAACTCTTTCTATGTGGAGGAACACAAGTTATAAAACGAAACAAAGCTAATGGAGAGAAGAGTTCACGAAAGTAGTATTTTTCAGTCTAAGTTGATACCCTGCTGTTTCAAAAGGATGGTTTATCAATAAGGTCTTTGCATGTATCGCAACCTATAAGTCAAAGTTCATAGTACACATTATCCGGAATAGATAGATATGTAAAAAAAAATAAAGATCATATCCTGCATGAAATCAGCTGGAAACCTCGATCAATGGAGAGATTAGCGGTCACCTCAGACATGATGTTTAGATGTAAATGATGGTGTCATATATATATATATATATATATATATATATATATATATATATATATATATATATATATATATATATATATATATATATATATATATATATCAAATACATTAGATTCACTGTATTCTAATGGCCAATAAAAGGCGACAAAATTACTTAATTTTTTGGGGACAGCCACAGTAGCACAGTTTGTAGAGTGTAGGATTCGTAATCCAAGGGTCGTGGCTTTGATACAATCCCAGGACAGCCATGACCGCTGCTTCTTTGTGTCCTTTCATCCGGCCTTGAATATATACAATAAACTATAACATGATAATTCAAAATAAATATGTTTTAAAGGGTGTCCTTTTTCTATCTGTAAGGATACTGGCATAACTATTTTTTATAGCTATATTATTGGATCACAAATAAATTGCATGTTGATAACACCATTCCCTGCAGCTAAAAAATACAAAAATAAAAACTACTCTACATCCCTTCGTAACCATGTGCTTTATGTGTAAATTACATGTTTATTACAAATTGTTTGCGGGATATACATAAATAATATTTTAAGGTGAAATGCATTAGCACAGGGATTAACAACCTTCATCATAGAGTTTACCACATTTACCCGTGCTTAGCACCCATGTAACTGCGAACAACAAGACTCATATCTGCCGTCACAAATAATTCATTAGCAGACCAGGGTCTTCCATGTTTGTTTAAAGTCAAAGATACAACTATCGGCTTTTGCTCCACACTACCTGTTGTATATGAAACAAACAAAAAATAAAAACGTTTACCGTAATATCTGCCAATATCATGGTTATGGAATTGTGATCTGTAAGATTGTGTAAGCAAGAATGATTACACAGAATCATCTGTGATATGTGTTACGTTTCATGTCAACACTATTCATTGAAAATATAATATCGGCGAGGCTCTCCACACGTGAGCACACGATATAGCACACACACAATTTTTAACTGATTATGATTTAACAGACACAGTTTAATCAGGGAAGGTTAGCAAAGTTTTAAAGTTCATGTAAATATATCTTGCGAGAAACAACCAAGCTGCACTATCTTAAGTCTTCTTCGCCAATTCATAGTTTAACAACTTTAATCAACCTTACTAACACCTGCTTATCTCCTTACTTATGATCAAAACACAAGGACCATCAGATGTTGTCAACGATTGTACAGTATATGGCACGTAACACGCAAGAGCTAAAACCGTTAAGGTCTCACAAAGTAGACCCCCCACCACCACCAATGAACAGAATATACAACAGCTATGAACTTTACAAATTACCAAAGTATTTACTGAAATTAGCCTGAAGTTTAAAGATTTTTAAAAATAATTTAAGTCTACATAATTCGAAAAGTTTTGTGTGATTAGTAAGTAAAGATTTTCCTTCGCAAATGAGGATGGGCAAATACAATAGCTAGAGGACTGACCTTGTGGATAAACGTGGGATGCTTCGCATACTCATTTGCATAATCATTTCTTTAAAGTGGATAAACGTGGGATGCTTCGCATACTCATTTGCATAATCATTTCTTTAAAGTGGATAAACGTGGGATGCTTCGCATACTCATTTGCATAATCATTTCTTTAAAGCCGTTGTTTTTGTTTTCAAGAAAATTCCTAACGATTGAAACAGGATTCAGAATCATGGTGTGAAAATTTCAAGAAAATCGGATTAAAAAGTTTGTGCGTTATGTAGACTTGAATTTGTACTCGTTTTATGGGAAAGGCAAATGCCCTGCTCGGGTGGATAAGTTTTTCTCAGGCCATCCATTTATGCAACGATTCACACCATGCTTGGCTATAAAGTTAGGCCGTAGTCCATTGGATTCTCTGTTGTCGGATATTTCTTTAGCAGATGATAAGCTCTGCTTATGCATCCACTGATTATGACAGATGCATTAAAAACTGTTTGATGGATGGGTTAATCACACCGCTTTACAAAATATGAATGCTTATTTATTCATTATCCTTGACTTGACTACTTATTCAGCCATAACCATATCTACTTCAGCCCTAACCACAAACTGAAACATTATAAGCACAGCGGTTTTTCACATTTGAACGGAGTAAAATGATTGATGAGTGTCATCCTCACGGCGTAAGTAATATTGTTAACTGGGGAACCATACAGGGCAATTCTAGTTTGTAATATATTTCTTGCATTTCCTTCAGAGGTAAATGTTAGGAATTAACAACAACATCATAATAAACAACGACAGCAACAAACAAATACTTTTTTGATTTACAAGTATAAACCCTTACCATATGATGTGTCATTGCAGTTATATTGGTAAACATGTGAAAAGTTTAACTATTAACTCTAAAGTGTATTAGAACCCCCTCAAATTTTGAATCTAAAATAAATAATACATAAGATTGCCCAAACAGAAGAGGATGTGTGTGTGTGTGTGTGTGTGTGTGTGTGTGTGTGTGTGACTTGGATTTTTTAACGTAGCTTTAACTATTTTTCGGTTATATCGCTGCAATGTCAGCGGTGTGGAATTTTATAGTGATGTTCAGCATTGAGGCATCATGCCACAGACATATATCACCATGTCCCCGCCCCTCCCGCCCCCCCCCCCCCCGGTCACATTATTCCGACACCAGGCCGACCAGTCCTAACCTTTAACCTCTTAAAGCTGAGCGCCAAGCGAGACAGCTGTTAATACTATTTTTATAAGTCTTTGGTATGATTCGGCCGGGGGTTCGAACCCGCGACCTCCTGCATCCGAGGCGGACGCTCTGACCACCAAACAGGAGCAAGAATAAATGCTTTCTGTCAATGTCTTATAAAAAGAATCCGTAATCAGACTGTATCGTCGCTAACCTTTGCTACATAAAGTGGCACGTCACAATGAAGCATGGCGACTGCCGAAAGTCCTGTAGGACTAAGACCACAGCAAATGGTCCTGAAACAGAACAGACAAAACAAAACCATGCAAAAGTTTGGAAAGAGAAATAATAATAATAATAATAATAACAACAACAACAACAACAATAATAATAATAATAATAATAATAATAATAGTAGTTTTTGTAGTAGAAGTAGCAGTAGTAGTCGTGGTGGTAGTTGTAGTAGCAGTAATAATAGTTTTGTTCTCATTATTTTATTCAATGAAAGTTAAAAGTGATCATAGCTTGTGTATAAACATATCTTATAATGGCAGTGAAAACTGGACATGAAAGAAATTTGCACGTTCTTAATAAGACGCTGAATTCCGTGAATGATGACGTTTGTGTCTCAATAAATTCATTACCTGAAAATAAATTAGACAGCCAATGATGTTGGGCAGTGGATCTCGTACACATACTATTGGTACTAACCATTGACCATACTCATAATTTAAACTTTGAGTGATGTTGGACAGTGGAGATCGTAAACATACTAAAGGCACAAAGCATTCCTCACACAAATACATTAGACTGTGAGTGATGTTGGACACTGAATCTCGCACATATTTTAAAGGGACAAAGCATTACTCACGCAAATACAGTAAGCTCTTAGCGATGGTGGACAGTGGATCTCGCACACATACTTGAGTGACTTTCCATTGGACAGTGGATCTCGTGCACATACTTGAGCGACTTTCCATTGGACAGTGGATCTCGTACACATACTTGAGCGACTTTCCATTGGACAGTGGATTTCGTACACATACTTGAGCGACTTTCCATTGGACAGTGGATCTCGTGCACAGGCTACTGATACTTACTATTAACCACATAAAAATATAGACTGAATTATGTGGAACAGTGGATCTCGTAAATATATTTGATCCGGGGACTTTCTATCGAACAATGGATCTCTTACACATATCATTGCTACTACCTATTAACCATGCAAACTACATTAGAGTGTGAGTGATGTTGAACAGTTGATCTCATACACATACTAAAGGGACAAAGCATTACTCACACAAATATATTTAACTGTCTGTGATATTGGACAGTGGATCTCGTACACAACATACAAGATGGATGAAAAATTCAAGCTTCAGCAGATCGTATCATACAAACTACCACGAATGACATATTCACGCTAACGTATTTTTTGTCGCCGATGTAAAATAAAATTTAAGAATTAATCACGCCTATTATGAATTGAATTTGTGTATCAAATGTTCATTGTATTTTAATGATTTTGTAGTATTTACCATAATGTAGCACATTTTTACTGTATTCAAACAGTACAGTCATATAATGGTATCCATTGAGATTAATAAGCCACCAGACTTTATAGTAAATTTCCTTTAAAATGTTTTTTGCTATAAATTATGAAGAAAATAGAAATTCACATTATGATCTTATCATCTTTCCTCTCAGATTTATGTGACTAAAATCCGTTTGCACAGGGCACATGTCTTTTTGTTTGTTTATCATGTTGTCCTGGGCATATGGTTTATGTTTGTTTATCATGTTACCCGGGGCATATGGTTTTTGTTTGTTTATCTAATATTCTATTTTTTCTCATTGGTTTACGTGTATCAGTCGTCGTATTGTTTAGTTTTAAGTTCTTCTAAAGAGGTCATTAAGTTAAACAACATAAATCAAGATTTATTTCTTCATTCAGTCAAGATTTATAAAACTACATGTGGGAGGTTAAGCTGACTGAGATGTTTCAATTGTCGCCACGGGCTTTTTGTTCAGTCCAAACACGTGTTCACGCAGCAAACAGGAACAAAGATGCTTGTGGTTTTTGTGGCTTGAGATTATTACTCAGATGATAGTTATTTCCACAAAAAGGTACTGATTTCGAGCCGTACCTGACGAAAGGTCGTGCAATCTAGAATCTATATCCATTTTGAACATAAAGCTAATACTACAATAACGCGAAGAAAAAATAATAAATCTGACGCAATCAGGATATTCAGGGATGAAATGGAAGACACACTTTTTCTGACTTTGTGATACCTTGATAACGTATTGTTTTCTTTCTTCCTGTTCTGATCTCCCTTTGACTGACTGACAGGTGTCGAGTACAAAGTAAATTCGTTGGGTGGTTTGTTTACGCACAGCAGCACATGAATGACTCTTTCGTGCCGAGAACTGTAAGCTTTCTATTCATATTTGCACGCTCCCATTAACACTTTTGCAGGTATTTGTTTAACCCTTTTAAACGAAATTTGTATTAACGGGAGGAAAACTGATTACACTGGTCAACAGTGAAATCATTACTGACTTGAAAAGGCCCTAATCTGTAGTATTTTGGTGTGCCGAACACGAATATAACCGTGAAAAATTTGTATTGGCTCTCGTTTTGAAGATATTCATATACCTCATTTTCTATGTTTCACTGTGTAAATTTCTCCAGTAGGACTGCAGCAACATCCGGAATAATGATGTAACATTGCATAATACCATCATGCTCACATCATCCACAGTTGATTGCATCATTTTCTGATGCAATGCAATACTAATGCCATGCGGCTGCTGAAGTAAGTTGACGTCAGCAGTGTACTATACATGTGTAGGCCTATTATACTAATGCCAGGCGGCTGCTGAAGCTGACGTAAGCAGTGTACTATATAAAGCCCAATCAGATAGGTTCAGCATTTAAAATATTTTAGACGTTGTGCGAGACAGTTCAAGCTACTGTTACATAAAACTTATTATTTTATCCATTTACGTACAATAAAGAACAGTAATGCCTCGAAAGTGTGTTAATACCGCGGACAATTTTTGCTATATTTGTGGGGAAGTGACATTTGCCAACCAGAAGAAAAGTATCAATTCTCAAGTGAAGAAGGCATATCATCTTTACTTCGGATGCAAGGTTGGTGACCAAGACAAGCCTTGGGCTCCGCATATATGCTGTGCTACATGTACAACACAGCTTTCACAGTGGTTGAATTGCAAAAGGTCATCAATGCCGTTTGCAGTCCCATTGGTGTGGAGAGAGCCAAGCAACCACCTAAATGACTGTTACTTCTGCTTGGTTCCTCCTCTTTCCGGCGGAATAACGAAGCGAAAGAAGTCGAGAATAGTCTACCCAAACATTCCGTCTGCATTGAGACCAGTTCCACATGGTGAGGGACTTCCTATTCCAGAACCTCCAGCAGAATATTCTCTTGATTCATCTGACGAAGACAAAGGTGAGTCGACCTGTTCTTCTCCTGGTCCATCAGCATGCAGTGATCCAGATTTTCACTGTGGTGCATCATCAACCCCACACAGAATAACACAGGAAGAACTAAATGACCTGATTCGTGATTTGGACTTATCAAAGAACAAGGCAGAATTGCTAGGATCAAGACTCCAACAATGGAATCTTCTAGAAGAAGATGTCACAATTACTGCATATCGAAAGCGCCACCAGCAATTGGAGCCTTTCTTCAGAAAGGAAAGTAATCTGATATTCTGTTCCGATATTGAGGGCCTCATGAATGCTTTAAAAATCACTCATGACCCACAAGAATGGAGACTATTTGTGGACTCTTCGAAACTGAGTCTCAAGGCTGTGCTTTTGCACAATGGAAACATTCTTCCATCTATTCCAGTAGCGTATGCTGTCCACATGAAAGAGACATACGATAACTTAAGGCAGCTACTGAATTCCATTGAGTATAACAAGTACAGCTGGCACCTCTGTGGTGATTTGAAGGTAGTTGCCCTTTTAATGGGACTGCAGCAAGGATATACAAAATACATGTGTTTCTTATGCGAGTGGGATAGCCGAGCAAGGGAAATGCACTACATGAGGAAGGAATGGACTCACAGGCAGAATGTAGCCATTGGAGAGAAGAATATCCAACACCCAGCTCTGGTTGAGGCTCAGAAAATCTTGCTACCACCCCTTCACATCAAACTAGGTTTGATGAAGAACTTCGTGAAAGCCATTGACCGGACTTTGCCAGCATTCCGATACCTGCATGAAAAATTCCCTCGACTCAGCGAAGCAAAGATTAAAGAGGGAGTTTTTGTGGGTCCTCAGATTCGAGAGCTTTTCAAAGATGACCGGTTTAACAACTTGCTGGAAGGTGACGCGAAACAAGCATGGAATGCTTTTCGCCTAGTTTCTACAAACTTCCTCGGAAATGTTAGGGCAGAAAACTATAAGGAACTAGTAGAAGACATGTTGATGAAGTATAAGAAACTTGGCTGCAATATGTCTCTAAAGATTCACTTCCTTCACTCCCATTTGGATTTCTTTCCTAGCAACTGTGGTATTGTTAGTGATGAACACGGCGAACGTTTTCATCAAGATATCGCAACAATGGAACAAAGATACCAGGGAAAATGGTCCACTACAATGCTGGCTGACTACTGCTGGACACTCCTCAGAGATGCTCCCGAACAGCTGTACAAGAGACAGGCGAAGAAATCTAAGATGTAGTCAATGACTTGATTTTTTTATAGGTAGGCTATTACAGTTGACCTTTTACTATTGGAATGCATTTCGTTATGTAAACATTAATTTCTTGCAGATTACAAAAAAACTAGAGCCAATTTTGCAATTTGACTGTCATATTCGTGTTCAGCACATAAAAATTGATAAGAATTGACTAATTTTATTTCAGTAACATGACTTTTGTAAAAATTTGTTGTCCAGTGTTATTGCATGAGATGTAAACCTGTTTTACTAGTCCAGTATATATATTCTTATGTGTCGTGTTTAGGCTCTAATAAACAGTAATAAAAGAAAGAGTGAAAACAACAAGCTTTAATTTATTTTTACAAATAATTTATTTTCCTTAAAAAAAATGTAAAACTGAAAAAATAAGAACTTACGGTTTTAAAAATCAAATCTAAAAATAATCCTAGAATAATCCACTAATTAAAATTTTGAAGTCCTTGTAATCAATTGTTCTAATAAATTCAATATCGAGTCCCGACGAAAAATCCAAAATGGAGGGCGATGACGTACACTGTAGCCTTTATGGAGTTGTATCGTCTACAGTTCTTGTTTATTCCACAATAATATTCCGGTGTTTGAATTTCCGAATAAAATTTAAATAAATGTCTCTGTCCAAGAATTCTGTATGAGCACTCAGATAGTCTAGAATCTGTTAGAATCCAAATATTTTTTTTTAAAAAAAGCATAACTCCAGACTGCTACAACAGACACTTTCCAGTGTAAAGAAAAAAGCCTAACTGAGAGATCTCTCTCTAAGCATCACCATTAAAACTAATGCGTAATTTCGGAATTGCGGAATGGAGGCTGTTTACACGTAAAAAATCATGTAGTCCCAGAATGACCTTGAAAAAAAAAACAACCATTTTTCTCCGAGAATATATAAAAAGTTGTTTACTTCTCTCACTGATTTCTAAATCAAGGTCGGGAACTAGGTCAGTTTTAGGTGTTTACAACTGAAGAGTCAAAGTCAAACAAAACTACATTATTTTTACATGTAATGAAATTAAAAATAAAAATATTTTAAAACTCACAAACAATTAAATTAAATCAAATATAAATTAAATCAAATATACGCAACATTATAAAAACACCAGCGTGGTCAGTGTTCATGATGTATTGAGCGATAAAAGTCTTCGAAACCTTTTTATTTAGGTTCATGAACGTCTTCTAACTTCTTGCATGAACAAAGATGTCTTTAGCGTTAATACAGAGTCCACATTATGTCTAGCAACAAAGGCACTACTCCACAATATTATGTGAATGCTAAACTGTACGATAGATTCATGTGCAATATGGCAGGTCTTCAAAAGTTCGTCCGTCTGATCAGACTAAAATTGCTTTCCAAAAATGGAACTGTAGTTGTCATTCACAAAACTATAGAGGATCTCATTGTCTAAATTATAATTTCTTCAAACTGAATGATTCACAAAGAAGTTCTTGTCCTTTTCAATTTAATGAACATAAAGTCCAAATGTTCTACAATAGGCATAATTACCGTCTGCACGAATTTCCATCAGTATTTTTTAAATAACAAAACAGACAATATAGCCTGAACGCCAGGTCAATGAACGCCATTTTGTGTCTCCAAATGTGTCTGCGTGATGGTTGCTTTGTTATCTTTCCTTCTAAAATAACATTGGCTTTATCTTGTACATACAATACTACACTTGTTGTACGACTTTGAATATGTATGAAGTCAATTGTTTGAATCTGTCAAATACGCTTATTTTAAATTAAGAACGATTTATATTTTTCTTGCCAGGTTTTAATGTAGCACATGCCATATTCGCCTGTCTTGGCTCGTTTGCATTTTCATATTTTTGACCAACGTTTTGTATCAGGTCAAAGCTCAACACTGTTCCTGAAATTAACCAGTCAAGTTGCAAGTATATATAAGATACATGTGTTTATTTCATCAACTAGGTATTGTTGACACATAATTTCCAGCTTCTATCAGCGTACCTTGAACAATTGTCTATTATAAGTAAACAACGTCTGTTTTACAAAGGTTAGCGGCATGTCCTTGCAGAATATTAGCATCAGATAATTTTTGATCTATGACTTCAATTGTGCTTTCAATGCATAATTTCGTAACCTATACAAGAAGAGGTTTCTTTATGAACGTTGGTTGTAGATGTACAGTTATCAGAAATTACTACCATAAAGGTTACCATATGTGTAGACCCTTCAATCACGTTACACAAACTTCCGACTGAATTTACATAGACTGTGATTCTATTGAACAATCAGGTTGCAGTGTCTACATCAAGTTCTTTAAATTATTCAGGTATAAATTGTATGAAAAATAAAGTCAATGTCAGACAATCCTTTCCAGCTTTTGTTCATTAATTTGTTTTAAAGTTTCTCTTTAAATTTGTACGTTTGGCATACGATGACCACACGATATTCATGGTATGATCCTTATGGGAACAAACAGTTAAACTGAATTGAATTGAACATCAAAGATCATGCAGGCAACAAACATCAGTTCAGGTGAGTTGATGTCAGTTATCTGCCTAAACCTCAATATTTTCATTGCAATACATAATACTTATTAGCATCATTTTAATTTTTATATTTTATGTTCGAGCAATGCCAATATTTGTCATTTCAATGTTTAGAAGTGGGGAGGGTACAAGTAAAAAATTTTAAAAATAAAAATAGAATGAAGTTTTGCAGAAAGCATATTTAAAAAGTTTTCTAAACTTATTGACAATGTCCCTTAAGTCACACAGTATATTTTTGGAGGGTGTTTGTCTGGGAATGGAGAGTGCTTTAAACGGAAGGTGCTGGACACATACAGAATGGCTATACTGTTGACATAAAGGCTGTGAAAGAAAATTGTCACCCCATAAATTGCCCAACGATTCTGCCAATATATTACAAATACACAACTTCGACCCGACCACGTTTGAAAATATTTTCACCGTAAAGTAATAACCAACAGAGCCAGGCACCACGAAAAATTTTGTACCGCAGTATTTCTGAGCTTGTTTATATGCGCTACGGTATTGCACAATTATATTAGTGACCAACAATTTAATTTTCTTCGAGAAGTGCTTGTAATTTTATCTACTTTCAGCCCTCAAATTGCTGTACAAAACACATTGCTCTAATTGCTGTACAAAACACATTGCTCTAATTGCTGTACAAAACACATTGCTCTAATTGCTGTACAAAACACATTGCTCTAATTGCTGTACAAAACACATTGCTCTAATCGATAGCAAACTAACTCCATATTATATTAATTATATCATTTAAAACAAACTGTGTATCTTGAGATAAAAGGAAATAAAATAGTTCGGGTCTAAAGAAAATCGTAAACCCCATCCCCACCCCCGCAATAAAATGATCAGTACCTCATAGTAGATTAATGTGCATGACGTATGTTAGTTGTTGTATAAGTTGTTACCTGAAAACTGTAACTAAAGTGGTGACGATTTTAAGCTTACAGTATAGCTGACACCCTGTAAGTGACATTGTGCTGTCATTTGTGAGCTTGGTGATAACAATAGGAAGTGCTTACATAGTATACAGTTTACTAGCTACACCACTAATATAATCGGCAGGAAAGCTTTGAATGGGGTGCTAACATCTGGGCAAGTTAATTGTCAGAGAGGAGCAGTAAACATAAAGCTGACTCATAAGCGATACAATATTTGGTGGACTAACGAAATTACATACAGTTCAAACAGAAAACAACTGCCATCCGGAAAATCTTATAATGATTCCGGGTCTTACAAAGGAAATACATATATTTAAGACATTAACATACGCCATTAAATAACTAACAACAATGACAAATGGTCTTTCTTTTTAAATGTTTCCAAAAGTTGGATGTGGTCTGAATATCTCATAGCATTCCATTCAGCTGCCATGTTGGCATACACGTGTCAAAAATGTAATTAAAGGCTCATAAATAGCATTATATTTGTAATATTCAATCTTAAATTGTGAAAAATACATCTATTTTTTTATTAAAAAAAAATAAAATAATCATTTTTGCAATAATTGTCATGAAAAATCAAAACATGTATTTATTAACTTAAATTCGTTGCACGATTACTCGGGAATTTTCGTACATTCCCTACTGATGGAAACTACCGATGTATCGATACAGTGAAAAAGTACCGCAGCATGCCCAAACCAGGGGACGATCCAGAAAGGCGTAGAGAAGGTAATGTGGATGGAGGGGTGAGGATAAGGGTGGGGGGAGATAAAAGAATTTAAAGATGCTTCATCATCTTGGCCAGTTAGAAATTGTTTGCTAAATTAATACTTCACCAATAAAACAGATACAGATTAAGTACTATATGCCAAAAATATAGAAATTAATCTAGAAAGAAACATACAAGAAATTAATTCGTTTCTGAAGAAAGAAAACAAAAATGCCATGCATACGGCAACTGAACACTTGCCCGGGTATTGACGGAACCTGTTTACGTTGTTATATTTAGAACATAAAAATGGTGCGGTGTAGATAGGGCGTTCTGAGATGTATATGGAGACAGGAGGAAAGTTCTAAGGTGTACATGGAGATTGGTTTAAAGTTCTAAGGTGTACATGGAGATTGGATTTAAGTCCTAAGGTGTACATGGAGATTGGATTAAAGTTCTAAGGTGTAAATGGAGATTGGATTAAAGTTCTAAGGTGTACATGGAAATTGGATTTAAGTCCTAAGGTGTACATGGAGATTGGATTAAAGTTCTAAGGTGTACATGGAGATTGGATTAAAGTTCTAAGGTGTACATGGAGATTGGATGAAAATTCTAAAGTATACATGGAGATTTTATTAAAGTTCTGATATATTTTCAAGTAAAATATTTCTTTTGCCCACAAATAATCCGCAGGTATTCCTACCTTAATCACCACAACTGGTTCACGGACCGCACGAATTATATACTTTACATATATAAGACTAGTGCACACGAAGACTAAATACAATATAAGCTGATAGTAAATTACTCACTATATTAAATTAGTCACTATGATACCCTCTTAAAATAAAAGAACTAATATTATTATTGATTGTATTAGTTGTTGTTGTAGTCTGAAAATTGTAAACGCGTGCCGATTAATTAACTATGTCCTCCGACGCTAAAAAAAAACCTTCATAACTGAGATCAGAAAATGACTAATGAGGATTGCTCACATGGCCTAGAGAAAGAATGTATCCCATGTTCAGAAATACCATATATATGTTTTGAACATTACTGTAGCCTATAATTACACATAATTACACCTTTTTTACATTTCAGTATCTATCTCTGGTGGTCTACTGTTGAATTTTGTTTCTTGGTAAAATTATTTTCTAACTTAGTGTAGAACTACAACTTTTTGATTTGTCGTTTACATTTTTCAAACTGGGTCATGAATTAAGAATAACATCATGGAATTTCTGGATTCGATCCCTGTCACCGTCATATGCATGCGTAGTTTTCAAGTTCTTTGGGTGTTCATGTGCCCGTTTTCTGGATCTAAGAAACACTTTTCGTTAAAGGTACTGCTCTACAATAAATGCATGCAGACTAATGTACGGTTGAAATGAGGAGACAAATGTTGAACCTTTCATAAAGTAAATATGAAATTAAATAGTTAAACACGATACACTTATTTGAAACTGATTGTTTCCCCAGATTATCTAAACTATATACGATATTTTCCTCGTGGAAGGATGATATTCGAAGTTTGATTTTCAAAATATATTGCACTTAAAAGCTCACAACTAACCGATGTCGTGATTGAAACACGAAACTGAAAGCAGACACCAATAGCGACGTAATTTTCAAACACATATAGATATAAAAGCTTGTTATTATGTATAAATATAAACACAGTAGTGTTCTAAAAATGCCTATGGCATTTCTGAACAGGATACAGGAGCATTCTTTCAATACCACTAGGGCAATGTATGTTCAATAATTATAATGTTGTTTAAATGTTGGTTGAAATGGTTTCGTATGAGCATTAATCATGCATTTTAATGTTTTCTTTGAAATGTCTCTTCAAAATTAACTTTATATAGAACGGAAACATTAAAGCGTAAATCAAAGCCACGAAACATTCTTTTTACGGATAATTTAAGACAGACAGATTTATTTGTTTCTGTTTCAGTCACATTTAGTATAAAATAATAATAATTTTTTCCCCAGCAGGACAAAATACAGAGGGTTATAGAAAATACAGAGAGCAGTACACATACAGAAGAGCAATACAAAATACAGAAGACTGTACAAAACACAGAGGGCAATACTAAAACAGAATATAGAGGACAACAAAACAATACAGAGGACTATAAAAAATACAGAAGGCAATACACAATGGAGAGGGCAATAAAATACAGAATAGATAGGGCAATACAAAATACAGAGGACTATACAAAATACAGAGTAATATACCAAATACGGAGGACAATGAAAAATACAGATAACTATACAAAATACTAAATAAATAATGAGGACAATACAAAATACAGAAGGCAATACAAAATACAGACGACCATGGGAAACACAGAGGGCAATACAAAATACAGAATATAGAGGACAATACAAAATGCCGAGGACTATAAAATACAAGGCAATACAAAATGGAGACGGCAATACAAAATGCAGAGTACTATACCAAATACAGAGGACAATACAGATCACTATATAAAATACTAAAAAAATACAGAGGACAATACAAAATACAGATCACTATATAAAATACAAAAACAAATTCAGAGGACCATACAAAATACAGAGAGCAACAAAACTTTTAGTCTATGACGTCTTTCATACTATCTAATTGTATTAAGTTTTACTGGATATGATACAGAGATACTTATCTATAAATGAATCATCCCGGGAATTAAATAAACGAAAAAGGTGAGGGCGCGATATTGCTTTATTTTATGAGGTGATTTATTAGTTATTTATCCATTATATCTTCCGTAAATTCAGTGACCAACATAATCATGAAATATATTTGTTTACTTCTTTGTTGTTGTTCTTGCTGTTAATGCCGTTCTTCTATTAAAGTCGTGTCATCCAAGCATTAAAACATTTGCTTCACCTTTTCCTTCGTTTGTTTCGATATGCTAGAAGTCAATGCATTTAGAATTTCTTATACAACACTGGATATTCCAATTAAACCGAATTGCTTCACCTGCCTAAAACAGACAGTTAACCCTTATGGTGAAAGTTAAAGTATAGATTCAAAATAAATACCAACCATTGTAACTTGTTCATTGTTTCTTGAGAATATATTTAAATATTTCTTTAAATTATATATTTCTTTCAAAGCAATACATACTCAGTTTTAAGGAAGTAAGACTTTTGGAAAATATTATCTGCAAGGAATATGTATTTTCACAACTCCTGTAAAGCGTATTTCCTGGATCGATACACAAACAGGCGAGGAAGTAAAACTTCTGGTGAACATTACCTGTGAGGATTGTACACTTTCATAACTTCTGTATAACTCAAATAAAGTGTATTTCCTTCATATTTTTACAACTATATACTGACTCGCGATTAAGTAAAATACATCCTTAGGGAAATCAAGGAATATATAATTCAATAGCTTCTGCACAACTACTATATGTGTCATCCCTTTATTTATTTTTAAAGATACAATGACAGGTAAGATTTTAAACAATCACATTCATGTTGATGATGTTCACAACAATAGTAAAGTAATGAAATTCAAGAAGGAAATAATTTTAAAATATACATTTCATTTAAGAATCATGTCAAACGCGCTGTTAAATATATCTAAATCTTTCAGCGTTTGTTTAGCAGAGGCGATGAACAATATAAATATTTAACAATTGTCCACGTATTGAATTTTATTGCAGCTTATAGTAGGAAGAAAAACTTTTCCGTACCTACATAAACTTATTAATACAGTATATCTGCTTCATTTACTTCCAAGATATATCTCAGAATGAATGACAGGCCACCGAGTTTAGCATTTAAATTTGAATACATCAGACTGGTTCTTGGTGAAGGTAGAAATCCTCTTCCTATTCAACGTCACGAAATGTTGTTTATAATTCACTGACATTTGATTATTTTGCAGTGATGACGTAAAAGACATAAATTTGAAACACTTGTATCAACGATGTGGCAAACCTGTTATCATTTAAATGTTGGTACCGCACATATCGATTAAAATCATATGATAATATATAATAGCAGTATACGATGTCAAAAAGCATACCATCTAGGATTGCTGCAACATATTTAAATTGTAGAAGCTTTTGATTTTGTGAAATATAACTTCTTATTTAAAGTATAAAAATTTTCAAACTCAGTAATTCCCATCAAATAACTTTGTTATTGGGAAGGGTGTGGACCATAATTCAGTTTGGAGGGAGGCCCAGAAATACTACTGGATTTGATAATTAATAACTTCATAAAAGTAAATGAAACAGCAGTTGGATTGACAATTAATTTTGTAGATAGCTTTAGATTCATATTGCAGTCGATAGAACCGAGAGCTAAAAGACTCTGAAACAATTGGTGTCAAATGACACACAATATTTGAAGAAAAGCATTTACCCATACGAATCTATTGATAGTTTTGAAGGTTTTATGGAACACCTATATCACCCAAAGTTTAAACGACTCAGACATAGGCACTAATTTTCAGAATATCATGGAAGGTTTTAGCATGAAAATATTTAGATACCTGCGTGAGTAATACGTAAGCAAAGTTACATAAATTTTATGTGGTCATTTTGGGAAGTTTAGGTCTGTGTGAAAAATAACAAATTAGACTCTGCGCACTGTTTCTTTGCTTTCACTTTCAGTGTAGTCGACGAGATAGACAATATAAACATTCAACAGTTGTCCATGTATTGACTTTTTTGCCGTTGATAGTAGGAAGAGAAACGTTTACATTCCTACATAAACTAACTGAGCTAATACAATTTATTTTCTCACAATTTCCTTTCCAGAATGAATGAAAGGCCACAGAGTTCAGTATTTGCAGTTGCAAACATTAGACAGGTTCTCGGTGAAGAGAGCAATCTTCTTTCTTCCTGTCCAACGTCACGCAGTGCCATTTTATAATTCACTGACATTTGATTATTTTGCAGAGTGATGACGTAAAACACATAAATTTGATACATTTCTATCAGTCGTTATAGCCAACGTCCTGTGATCAAAATTCCATTACCGTATATATCGATTAAGCATTCTATTTAACATTTCAGTTGGAAATAATGTTCTTAGTTTTACAATGATTTTCAACAGTTTTTCTTCAAAGCGATAATAAAAATTATAAAATTTAAATGATTTTCATCCAAATTACTTCCAATATAAACTTGTCAAAAGCTGTTAAACAAGAAATGCTTCTAGCTGCTTACAAGAGGAACTCGATTTTTCATTTTCTAATCCTGCTATTATCTTTGACGTTGAAGCTCATGCGTGACATAATTTAAATTAGCGTTCAAGGAAAAGAATCAGTCAAAACGCGCATACAGGAATTTTGGTACAAAAATATATTTGCTTTGTTGACCTTTTCTGAATATTTCTTTTAGATATGATATAAATTACAGTAACAATATGTGATAAATAATGAGTTTTAGAGTCGCCTAGAACATCACTCGATAAGTAACATACAGACGGCCATTTAGTGCATTTTGTTTTGCGTACTGTTAAAAAATCTAATACTTGCTATTTTTGGCTGAGTGTCTAAACTATTCCAAAGAAAACCCCAAATATTACTTACGACAAAAAGAACAGGATAAGCGCACCTTATTACATTAATTTACAATTCTTTTTCAGGAGATGTGTGTCATTGGACACGTGACTGTAGATAAATGAGCAGCAACGTAACAGAATCGAAGTCGCATTTACTTCCCTGACAGACTGTTTTGTTATTTTGTTATTACTTTAAAGGGAAAACAAACCCTGTTTTGGATATAAATGTTATGAAATATTCGAACAATACTTTCTCTACAAATATTCATATCAGAGTAGCCAATATTGACTCCAATATGTGGAATATTCGCAGTTCCATCCGAGGCCATGGAAAAAATGTACACCTTATAACCGGGCAAAACGGTACCAACGTATCATTTAAGATGCTTGTCATTTACAAAAGTAATTAAATGAATTAAAAACAAATTAATTTCCAAAGTAAAAATTATCATATGCATATACGATACATATAACGTATATGCATATGATATATATGCATACATAATTCGGCGTCGAATAAAGCCGGTATTCTTACTCAAAATGAGGCTTTAAACACAGTAGAATGTTGGAAAGAGAAAAATATCATTCCTTTCATAATACAGTATAATCCTTCATTACCAAATAGAGGGCTTACAATTTATAAATACTGGAGTCTCCTCAGTTTATCAAATAAACTGTCTTATGTTTCAGTGTATTTTCATACATATAATTACTGGCATGATTTGACTTTCATGCCAGTTGAATTTTTACAAGGAGAAATGATTATATTGGTTTAAATAAGTTACTGGATTCATACGTTAGATACTTTGTATCCCAATGTCCTTAATACTAAGGCATTATGTAAAATTGATTGCAATTTTAATAAATAAATTGATATATTGTATACATATATTTCAATTATAAATTTATAATTGTATGTATGATTGTTGGTCTCTGTATTGTGATATTGCAAATTATAAAGAGTCGAATTTTGAATAAATATTGAACGTTAAAGTTGAACGCATTGAGCATTAAAATTTTATCATATTTAAACCAGAAAAGTCTTTGTGAAGGGTCACTTTCTTCTTTTCCCCACCCCATGTCAGTGTTAAACTTTAAAGGCCAGCATCTACGACTCATTGAGATTTGATAATCAACGTATTTAAGAGAATCCAGGCTGTCCAAACTCTGACGAAAGAAATTATTATCTTGGGAACAATTTAGGTACCGCTGTGTACGGTTGGTCAGAGTAAATTAAGACGTACACTTTGGAAGTAATGTGAATTTAAAGGGACAACCTTGGTCGAAATTCTTTAGTCCGAAAAATTTCTGAGAGAGGAGAAGTTTTGCTCAGAGGAAGCCTAAAAAGAATAGTGCTTTCCTTGTTAAACAAGAAAAGAGGACCAGGTGGCTGTCTTGTAAGAAAAGACAGATTTTAGTGCAAGGACGCACAATTACTGAAAGAGAACATCATTAAGGTACGAAATTTTAATTTTTCAAGTAATTTTCTATTTTTGTTTGTTTTATGCAAATATGTTTGATATGACTAGGATCCATATTTTGTATTGCTTATTCAGTTTCATGGAAATATGTTGATGTTAGAGTTTTTATGCTATGTATCTCTTTATTTTACAGTTACTAGTTAATTGATAGAATTAACGGATCGCATGCGATCTAAATTTTCATATGTGTTGGATTTCATAAGGTTAAATAAAATAATTTCCTTTGTCTGTTAGGACGATACTGATTATGGTGAGTTAACGATAGTCACATGTTTATATCGGATCTTGTAACGTTTAAATAATCTTGTTGGATAGGAATTAGTGTGAGCCAGAATTTTGTGAATTTTATGCAATAGTAATCGAGCATGTGGTAGAGTAAGTAAAGAGATACGGTAATGTTAGATACACCACTCACGTTTAAGTTATGGTCGGTCGCTGTTAAGCGAGAGTGTTGATCTATCGAATAAGGTCAGAATTTATGCAGTGTTAGAATAGCTAGTTATGCTTCTGATTAACGTAAGTGAGGGAATTGTATGTACGCGTAGAAAGTGATCCTTATAAAGATTTTGGGGTAATTTTGTCCTTTAAGGAAACAGCTTTCTGGGAGAGACGGGACATTCCGAAGACGAAAGACCGGAATCAGATGACGTGTTCAGAATAAAACACTAGGAAGTCCAGAAAGAGATTAAGCGTTCCGAATAGGAAGACTAGAGAGAATAGGAAGATGTGTGATACACGGGTCAAGAGAGGAAAGTGATGCAATCAGTCGTGGACATTGCGCTCTTTTCACTACTCGTTATTATGATGAAATAAATCCAAATTAGACACTGCTATTATGTTGAATCGGAGTTGCCGCTATTAACTGATATTGAGTAAATGTTGTTATTTGTCTTTTCTAAGGGGGCTCTCATTTCATTATTTCTTCCCAATAGTCTTGCTCAGTTCTCTGTTGATGTTCTATCTATCCATTCACACCGGGCCATAAAATCGAGGGAGGTCATCCCCTAGATAATGCCTCCAAATCCAATTAACCACCCCTCTTACTAAGAGGGCGACGTTAGATAAATATTGGTTATGTTTTATGAGAGGTCCCACCAACTAGAAATTCTAGAGTTTTGCTAGACTCTATTGACCTATATAAGGAGGATATTAAATAGTTACATATGAATTACATATGGAAAAAAGAACATTAAAATACAAAAAAAAACCCCGCTCTTTTAAGCAAATTCAGATGATACAGCAGATTAAATCTCATGGATAAGTGGCATCAAACAATTCTAACACCAAGCTCTATAACCGGCACGTTTGGAAAGGGTTCGCTGGTTAAAACAGACTGGACAAAGTATGGGAGGAATATGTATGTGTTACCTATTGAGGAGGCTGTACATAAGCATCTATTGGAACCTGCTGAGGAATGGGTATTACCTATTGAGGAGACTGGGCATAAGCATCCATCAGAACCTACTGAGGAATAGGTGTTAACTGTTAAGGAGACTGGACATAAATATGAAAATATTAACTGTTGATCTGTCTGTAGCAAATTTGGTAAAAGGTTTAGTAAATGGTGACTGAGGAGGGACCGTATTGCAAAGAAGTAATGATGATTCGTTTTTTGGTAAAACTAAAAACGGATTAATAAGGATGGCGATTATTTGTTTCACTTAGCAGAAAAGCATCAACAGCATTTCTCCATTTCATTTTAACAGTGTTTGATATTGTCAAAACAGCATTTCTCCATTATATTTTAACAGTGTTTGATACTGTCAAAACAGGCTGTGCAATTCTCTTGTGTACCTGTGGATCTAACATGCAGGCTACATAAGACCAGCCGGTTGGTTCATCTTTGTTGCCATAGAATTAATCAAATGCCTGTGCCCTCCAGAGTTCAACAGTGCCTGGTCCATAATTATATTTATGTGTGTAAGCAGCTACCAGAATACCAGTGCACGCTCCCAAAATCTTGGTGTAAATTTGTATGTTTCTGCATTATTGTCGATCATGCATTTGTTTCTATTTTCTTTGAGATACTCCAGTGATGATGAGGTGGAGTTTCAAAACTGTTTCAGATCAAAACTGAACTCTTTTATATCGATGCTCTTGTTATTTGCTTTGAATATAACCTCGTCTGGCATTTCAATTCAGAGAGCAAGCAATTTTGGCATCTAGAAATAAACATGAACTCCGCTAAAAAAGACAGTCTTTTGATTTTGTTAACCCCAACCTCTGAAATATTTCAAACTTTTTATATCCGACGACAAACTTCTCTTCATCTGACACTCTTTCGAAACGCGACTGCCGCCACCAATTGACTTCCGAAACAATTGCTGAGCAACGCGGTTTCTGATTTTTATCTCATATTCCAAAGAATTCGACGAAAGAAACTAGCAAGCATATACATGTAAATGAAGTTTTAGGATTTAAACAGTATTATTTTGATTTAATCATTTTTGTGGGGTCACAATTTCTGCCAAAACCTTCCATAAAATGTTGGAACACGGCTGACTCCTAACTGGAATGTTCTGTACTGGCAGTTGCTTTGTTTTTACCAACATGGTATCAATCGGAATATATTTGGTCTTTTCTATCATATGGACCAAACAAGTTCGGATGTAAGTCGCCCCTATTGAGAACAATATTCCTAACTACTTTTGTTCACTTGCCACAATATGGGGGCGGAAGGAGACAAAACACAATTGGAACATTAACGACACTTTCTCTCCCAATAAACGTTGAATCACCAGATCCGACAGATTTCTGCGTATTCCTACAGCCATATCCGAGGTTATTTTGCTTGAACTGAGGCAGTGGTCGATCGAGCGTTGTTTCGATTCACGTCTTCGGTGAATGAGATTGATCCGATGAATCAGGGGGTTATAACTAATGGGAAAAACGACACTAAATAGCGTTTGCACACATACAAGCTGAACTTTTGTCAGATACCCGTAGCAATTGTAATGTTGTAGAGTAAAGGTGTCTCCAGTTCTAACAAACTTAGGACGCAGACCCCGTACCATTCTGAGAACAAACAAATGTATATCCATAAAGAATATGCACTCAAGAAAAGAGATCAAAACTAATTTTAGAATCACTTGAAAGATTTTCGTTTATTGTTCTGACAAGTTCATTTCATAAGGAATGGGGTTAAACAATTGGGCTACTTTCGTGCACAGATTAAACCATGAGTAAATCAGCGTTTCGAGCTAACGTATACAATATTATATGCATTAGACCGACCGAAGTTGAGAAAAGGCGCGAGGTTTCAAGTTATGCACTTGGTATTGTCCTGAAGTACTGGACCGGAAGTCTTACTGGATACTGAGAGCAGCCGGGTCCGATGGCACAAAGGTCATGTGTTATTTAATGGCCATTTACTTTGAAACTGCGAAGAATTCATCTTTTTCCTGCTTTTATACCATGACATTTTGATAATAATATTAACGAATTATAGCAAAAAGTTGTTGTTGTTGTAGGGTTTAACGCCATTTTTCAGCACACGATAGGCTATACATGGCGGCCAGTATTAATGGTGGAGGAAGAACCAGGGTAAACCCCGGAAAGAACCACCTACCCACGAGAAGCTACTGGCAAGCTTTCTCACATACCCACATTAGCCGAATCAGAGACTCAAACCCACGCAGACAGAGGTGTATAGCAAAAAGAAATGTATTCCAGCTTATCTCTGTCATAAAGGATCTGTCCCAAATATGTTTAGAGTATGATGCAAAAGGATTTAATTATGTCGGAAAGATTTACGGGTTGTTTAATGTGTAGGTGGTGGTTTTAATTTGGGAGAAATTTAATACTTGGAATTTACATGGACGGACGGACGAAAAAAAAGTCAAAATCAGTAGACATTTGAAATTTTATCAATATTTACATTTTTTAACCACTTTGTGTGTTTCGAAAATAATAGAGAGGGCAAAAGAAGGGGTTTGCTCCCAATTTAATCTAATAAATATTTTAAGGTACACTTCACATCAGGCCAGTATGTCCTCCACCTATCAGAACAAAATACACCGAGATAAGCTTTTATAACTGTACGTGCAATTAGGGTAGAATAAACTAACAAAAACACAAATAAACAAACAAACAAATAAATAAATAAATAAATAAATAAATAAATAAATAAATAAATAAATGTTGAACTTCATTTCTGAAAGAAAGACAAATAAAACATGGTTTTCAACATAACAATGTCTTTTGTGTGCATTAAGTTCTTTTCGAGATCGATTTTTAGGCTTTGACCACGAATAAAAAATTACATTATTAGAGGAAAAGAGGAAACTATTTTTATTGAGTACTTTGTTATATTCCTCGTATGAAAACTATTTAACACCGACATGTGAGTATATTGATATAGTGGTTGTCGTACACTGATGAATGAACCGTAAGTGGTAGTTGACGCAAATAACTTTTTTGATTTTTATTACACAAGTAAGGAATAGACTTAGCAGCTACCTCAAAATAAATTATCGACTAGAAATAACAAATTTTAACAAGGACTGTTGTCTTTAGTCTTCATATGTCTCACTTTTCTGTTGACAGACTATCACAAACTAATTAAAATACAAATTGATAAATTCCATTTCGTGACTCTGAATGAATATAATCATTCCCCTGTATAAAGAATACCTTTCACAAGATGTTTTATCGACACACATTCCGTACAATGCGTACTGGCAGTCCATATATTATCGTTGACAGGGAAATTCGTTTCAATCTTAACATTTGTCAAATTAATTTTTAAAAGTGCTTCATTTACTGTATAACACTTATTTTAGAAATAATATGCTTTTAATGAATATTTTTTACCGAACGAACTCTCCTATAACTCGAGTCCTGCTGCCAAATGCACCGATCCAGCGCTGCCGGATGATGTTGAGATTGCAGATCTTGGTCACTGCAGTTTGTTAAGAGTAATCAGTAGAACAAACAGCATAGAACCTGATCTACCAATTCATTATGTGGCGGCAAATCAGGAATCTATGTTGTTTGCAGTTTAAATCCACTTATAAGCGAGTATGGACGATATTATGCTAATTATTACAGCTTAGGTCTTTGATTGAAATTTTTGTTTACACTTAAAATGTTTTAGAGCTTTCTTTCACAGTAATATATCAAAGATGTATCGATCAGCACCAGTCATTATTTTATTTCTTGGTTCCTGTCGTTTGCTTTGGATCCTTTCTTCTTAAAGGTTTATGTATCATGATTTCTACATGTCTGTCCATTCGTTAGTGGCAGTTCTTTTCCAATGATTCCTAATAAGAAAATCATTTCTATCAACGGAATATTGTCCAGATTACTTATTAATGTATCTTAATTATTTAATGACGACAAACGTATATGCTAGCTAACAAAAAAAAATACATTTTTATGCCTCTCTCGTACCTTGCACTTATGCTTGATTTCAGTACACCGTCTTTCATCATTCCAAAATGTTCAGACAGATCAGTTGGTGATATATCTTGAGATGGTAGGTAACTTGGGTGACCAATTTCTTGTATTTGATCTTTGCTGCTTCTGCTGCTGCTGCAATTACTGCTACTACCACCACCACCACTACTTCTACTACAAGGACTACAATGAGCAAGGTCATCATTTGCAAAACAATACCTTATTCATTCCAAACATTTTATGTGAATGAAGATGATGACGACGATGATACTTACACACACATTGATGTTCATGTAAGTGCCCAGGCCCGGCCCTAGGATGTGCGGGGCCCAAGACTGTAAGCGATGAGCGGGGCCCTAAGCAAAACATTTGCATTGCGGAGTTGAGTTCCTGAAAGTGGGCCCAAGGTGGTTACCTCGTTCGCCTTACCCTAGGGCCGGTCCTGTAAGTGCCTATGAGACATAGCGGTAGTACAAAGGTTAGCATATAAGATGGGGGACAAGAAGGTTGCGGGTTAAAATCCAGCACAGGCAAGGCAGTGTCGAGCGCCGTTGGTACGTCTCTAGAGAAAGTAATCAATTATAATTCCACGGCACAATTAAAGCCATTATGTGTTTATATGTTGATAAACAATTCAATACCAATAAATAAATAAATAAATGAATAAACAAATAAATAGATAAATAAATAAATAAATAAATAAATAAATAAATAAATATCAATTTAAGTTTTTCTTGTTACTGCGTCTCATGATGATAGAAATATGTACATGTTACAATATCCACCATAATCAGCAGCAACATTCTAGTCTTCGTCATCATTAGTAACATCATCAGCAACAACATTATCACCACCAAGAAAAGAGCAACAATAACATATTTGTTTTTAATTAACAGTGATAATAGTTATTACGATCTCACGGGAACTTAAAAATTTAACCTGAACGATTTAGGAGATAAATATCGCCAATCGTTAATATAACTTCTTTTTTTATTAATGCGACTTGCTGGGAACAGTGGTAACTCAGCTGGCAGAGAATTGGACTCTGTTCTTTAACCGCTCATTCCAGCCCGTCTGCTGCGTCTTTGTTACCTCGAGAACGGCATTTAACTCCCATTTGCTCAGCATTATATAGTAAATATTGTATTAAAAGAGTCGTTCAAACCAACATAAATAAAAAAATAAAACAGTGCAACTTGTCAAATCGTAATTAGTCGAAATCTTCAAAAGAAAAAATGGAACTTAATAGCTTCAATTCATCCGCTTAAATTTCTCTAATGAGTGCTATGTATTCGAATAACAAACCTTTATATAAAACCATAAAATCTGACAGGGATCGATAAAACTAATTGACTTAATCGATTGCGAAACTGATCTGCTCGTTCCAGATAAAGTTGGAAAATAAGCAAGATTGTACTTTGCGATAAGGTTGGGGACAATTACGTATTGTTCGCTTCGGCTGATAATAGATGATCTATCCAGAATAGGAAAGTAAGGTTAAGGGAATGAGATTACTTACGTTCTTGATTTACTTTTCATTCTAGTGGATGACAATAGGCTAATATTAGCTCAGTATATAAGACGAAATTCTCCCTGCTTATGTCTGCATTCGAGACAGGCGGAAGGTGAGGACACTTGCAGTTTTTGCCAGCTACTTTCATTTATGCACACGCTCAAGCAAACCCAATCTCCAAACCCTGAAAAAAATGAGGCAACAACTTGGCATTTAAATTGCATAATTACGAAGGAGATTATGGGGTATTTGCCAATGCTCTGTGTCAGGAAAAATTCTAACTATACAAAAATACCCGGTACAAACCTAAAAAGAATCAAATATTTTTTTATATAAAATATTACTCGCATCCTTTATTGCTTCTCCACCACTTAAACACAGACAATATAAAGTAAACAGATATACAAAATTCAAATAAATAACAATAAATAAAAGTAAAATAAGCATTTATAGCTAAGTCAAGAATGCATTTTATCTTTCATTCATAAGGTATATGTTTACTGCATGAATTATTTTCCATCAAATACATGTGCAAATTATTTTTAAAAGAATGCTTGAATGAAGTTTCACGTAACACATACTTTTTTACGTAATTTTCCTGAAAATGTGTGTTTTTTCATATATGGAGTCCATTATTTGTTACCAGGTTATCTCCTAAAATAAAATATAGATATTGTTTACAATGTCCTAGTAAACAATTATATTAAGTTCAAATGATCTAGTCAGTATGATGCACCTTCAAGTTTTCTTAAACATAAAATCATATAAAGAAGGCTTGAATAAAGGGGACTTCTAATATCGATGGCTTTCTGTAATTTATACTGACTTTATGGCGAATATTATTTATTTTTACCAGTAGCGGACGAATTAACTGGTTAATATCTTTATTGTCGATTTTTTCGTGGAAGCAGCAAATGGAATAATTCAGAATACACACGTACACACGTACACACACACACACACACACACAGGTTTTAAGCGTCCTCAGCTTATTTACATTATATTTGAAGCTGAACGACCCTGATAGAGCAGTGTTCCTTATGTAGGCCTAACTTCTACAGTCCAGAGTTGTATTCCCGGTTCTGATAAATTCAAGGGTACGTGGTCATGTATCCAAGGTTGTTTGTTTTCTTTTCTCGATTCTCTGGTTTCCATTTGCTACTTTGTTAAACGTTGTCCTGCAATGGACAGAAATTTATGTTTTTAAATACGAAACGGAAGGGGGCCCCGAGTGGCCGAGTGGTCTAAAGCGCTCTCCGTTACGGATCACTGCTATCTCACCTCTGTCTTCGTGGGTTCGAATCTAGGATTCGGCTAACGTGGGTATGTGAGAAAGCTCGCCAGTAGCTTCTCGTGGGTCGGTGGTTCTTCCCGGGGTTTTCCAGGGTTCTTCCTCCACCATTAATACTGGCCGCCATGCATAGCCTATCGTGTGCTGAAAAATGGCGTTAAACCCCACAACAACAACAACAACGAAACGGAAGTGAAAGTCCACGTTATTAAGTTTAAGTTAAAAAACATTGTTACTGAGTTCTGGGTAGACGTACAACGGTGCAGCACTGTATATAAAAACAAGTCCTTTCTATTGCTTTTCCCATTGAAAACAATAGACTAAAAACCAGCCGATTGCCTATTTCTCATTGAAACCATTAGACCAAACGTCAGCAGGTCGCCCATTTATCATTAAAAGCAATGGACTAATGGGCGCCTCTATATAGGGGCAAGGGGGTTAGCACCTGCCATCCCCACCCCCGATGGATTTCTTTCACTTCTAAACATGTTTCGACCTACATCCATAAAACGTAATAGCTGACCACTACATGTAAACGCTCCCCCCCCCCAATAATTCTGAGTGCGTCCCTGATGGACTAAAAGCCAGCAGACAGCTTATTTCCCCTGCCCTGATCAGGATGTAGTGTTAATGGCTCGGCTTGCCTGTACTTGACTACGTTTTATGCAGTCATAACAATGTCATTCCAATAAATCAGTCGATTGTTTGATCACCAGTCAAATTTCACAAAGCACGTTACCTTTGAGCGGGAATAAATATACAAATATAGTTATTTCTCTGTGACACCTTTCATTTCATTTAAAGACTTTCATACTCTGCATTTGAAAGTTTTCCTCAGACTTCCTAAAGTTGGACTTTGATACAAGATCACACAATGAAAATGAAGTTGTATATTTATAGGAAGTGTATTTAAACAAAAATAGACGGAAATGGATAACCTCAAAATAATAACATCCTATAAAGTTGATTTCAGTCTAATCTCAACGATCTCGGGTCACATAAAACCAGTTCTCGTGAAGTCTGTATAAAATCGTCCATTTTAGACACACACACACACACACACACACACTAAGGTGACAAAGGGTGAAGTAATCTAGTGGAGATTGGAGTATCGATGTTTTCCTGACCATGTTTGAATGTTCAGTACTGGAGAGATTGTAACGTATTACATGTAAGATCAGAAGTAGATTGATCCCCATAAACAACTGTGTATTACGTGTAACATGCCTTAAACTGATCCGTATAAACAACTGCAAATTACATTGTAACGTTGTCTCCGTGGGTATTATTGCAAATCTCGTAGGAGGACGTATAATTTAAAAATTAAGTACTTACAATATAAATGTAAGTACTAAAATTGTCTGGTTTCGTGGACCTATTTCTAAGCATTTAGGAACAGTACCGAGTTTCGTCATTTAGTTTTTGATCAATGTATTTACTCGGCTTAGTTCTGTAACAAACTACATTAACAGGTTACCACACTTTGCAAGAAATAAGGCATTTAACCTTCTGTCATGATTTGGCCGTTTTTTACGTGATCAAAAATCACATGTTAAATCAGACTTAAATAAAACTTCATTTGTAGTATTTGCGAAATTTACATGTACTAAATGATAGATATTTTGGATATTTAATATTTGTTTTTTTAAAGAAGAAAAGTAAACGTATGTCTCTCAGTCCGGCTTTCAAACACAAGTTTTCTTTGAAGTCATCTGCATCGTCTCTAATAATGTCTGCTTCAATATCCTTTTTCTTTCACGATAAAGAAGGAACATCACATCATTGAAAATTTAGCCAGCAAACGTTTTCGTTTTCTTACCACCTAATTTTACTATTGAAATTGGGGCATGTTGGGTAGTTGATTTAAATTTTTTGTTTAAAAAACTTTATTATTGATTCTTTAAACAGTTTTATACCCACGAAGATCGAAACTTCATTGTATAATAGGTTGATTTTCCGAATTATTTTTATACTTGATGTGTATGATTTGTCACTGTCTCTTTTTGTCAGCTGATGTCACAGATATATAATTCCTCATTCAATTGGCTGACGACAGATGTATTAGTTAAGGATGAAGGTTACTTTCCAATTATATATCTAAAATATGTCACAGGTAAGTGCTCGTGTTTATTTTTGGGGAAAACCAAATGAATATTATGACTATTTTTTATATTTACAAAAATGGCAAAATTAATAAAGATATTGCTGAGTGAATATGAGATGGAATCATTCTTATAAGTATCTGAAAATCAACTTTAAATAGATGTGCTGTTCTGGACAATCGCGAACGACCTACAATTAAAAGAAGACGACTGACAAAGAATAAAAGGTGGAGGAAAGAATAAAGAAAAGGAAATATATCAAATTCTTAATTCCGAATTTTCATTTAACCCTCTCTGCGAAAAAAGAGAAGACTGCGACTGCTAGTAGAACTCAAACAGTAAAATATTATATTATATTATATTATATTATATTATATTATATTATATTATATTATATTATATTATATTATTGTCATATATATAATGTGACATTGCAAATGTATTTCCAAGATGTAAACAAAACGTTTATTGCAAATTATTTTAAAACTTAATTAAAACATTTTTTATTCGTATGTGTCCGTCCGTCCGTTGTTAGCCAAAAGAAGTTTTTAATGATTCCTAAACGAGACAAAAGGGATTGTGAGTGGAATTATGAACTGACCTGAGTACTTCCTTACTTACTCAATTTTCCTGATGTGGTGTATGATTTTACATTGTTGTAGCACCATTTACTGTATAAGAAAGTTAAGAACATTCTTTGTCTAGAATGGGACTATTTATATGATTGTGAATGGTAAGACACATGTATCACTTTTTCCGACAATTTTGGCGGCCACCCCGACATTGTTATGGCCCTGTTTTCAAGTTTTCCAAAGTTCTGCTTTAACTTTAGTTGATATATTCAGCTGAATCTATTATATATTATTACTATATTCTTTAAGTTTTAAAAATTCCTGTAACGTCAGCATCAGTTGATGTGTTCAACTGAAACTACTGTACGATATTACTAAATGCTTCACGTTTATACCCTGACATGCCTTCATTCGAAGGTATGACACGCGTCATCATAACACGAAAAACGTATTTATATTATCATGTAAGTTATTTTCAAATAAAAATGATTTATCAAATTTCTAAAAGTTGCGCATTACAGTTTTCTTGCTCTGAAAATGGTTACCTGCAGAGTACCTGAGAGGGACTGCTTGGGTTACCTGCAGGCAAATGAAGACTAGAAGCCTATATAGACCTTACAAGTTGGAGTTAGGAGATAATTGGTCCATTGTGGACCCTTGCTATTAAAAGATTTATATATCAAAAATAGTTTTATATTACTTTACTCAAAAGTTTCCTAAATAAATATATCGATATCATCTAATTCCTTTAAGGTAATCACTGTAAATGCATGAATAACATACGAGAATGGATAGTTCTTTATTGTAATAGTTCGAGCAGCTCGTGTTTGGTGTTTAATTATTTCCTTAAGATTAGTAGTATTTAGTTACCATAAACTGTGTTATGAAAATAAGTCAAAGACAATATATATTTATTATAGAACATTTTTAGCAGAACACACGCGCTTTATTTGAATTTCCCACAATAAGTGCCTTTCAGGTATAACTCCTAAAAGCTTTTAATTTTCCATGTTACTTTATTTAGTTACCTAAACAAATATATCGGTATTATCTAATTTCTTTTTGTGCGCCTTGATCCCATTGTCATACAGTTGGTTTCTTGTCGTCTGTGTTTAATTCCATTATGTTGGTTTCGCACTAGAATTATGTACCAGAGAAGGGATTCTACCACTGATGCCAAGTAAGACAGTCGTCCGCAAAAAAATCAGTTTAAGTATCTTCATTACAAAATAATAATCATTAATTAATGATTCATTAAAGGAGAAAGAGAGAGAGCAAAGGACCAAGAACAGAGCTTTGAAGGAGTCCACTTTTTACGTATTGTATTGATGACGTAGAATTGATTACAAAAAGGTACTGTTGCTTACCTGCTAGGTTAGAATCAAAACCAAGCAAGCGATTTTATATACCGTGATGTTTTCATTAATATTACATGATTTACTATATCAAAACTAATAAATAAGTGAATTTCATGAGTGCCATTCGACATGAATGCTTTTATGAGCATTGTATGCTATATAATTTAAAAGACGATGTGTTTTTCAACAGTTTAGAATACGTTCGTAAAATTATATTCAGACGATAATTGTTTGCTGACGGTGTATCACCTAGCTTAAAAGATTGGCTAATTTCAGATTCGTTCGAAAGATTACTGTAGCAATATTTGTATTTATAAAGACAGCAGCTGAAGGGGCAGCATCTATAGATGATAGTTTGATAGATTTTTTTTGCGAGATTCCATCCAGTGATTTTGTTTTGGTGCCATCGAGTGTCTCAACAATATCATTATCATTTCGAGCACATATGTAAGGGATCTGAAATGATATATAATATGGGACATCCGACTCTACAAAGTCTATAATTAGTGAAAAATCTTGTGTTATGAAAGAATGTTTTCCAAGTATTGAAGTCAATGACGTGAATAAGACATTTAAGCCGCTTAAAATCTCTAATGGTTGTGTTCTAGTATGACAACTGGTGTTTAATTCTAAATGAAAATCAGTAACTTTTCAACATAAACCAAAGTCACGATTTTGTTTCTCCATATTTCTCTGCAGTCATGTTTATTCTCAGTTGATCTTGAGCAATGGTTCTTACTACCCGTAACGATTAAATGTTTCTACCAAATTTCTGTTTTTGTCGTAACTTCACTTGTGACGTTGCCTGTGATAGAAATCAAGTAGCTTCATGAATTTCCATTTTTCAGAGTTAAACCAGTCAGGTTGCATTATTCTCTTGACACCATTTGAATTTAATGGATCATGTCGATTTAGAAGTGCAAGAAGTGCAGTTTAACGTTGTACACCAAAGTCTGGATTTATAAAACTAGGCAGTACCTACTTGAAGCATATTTCAAGTTGGTCAAAAAAGGTATGTTCACGTAAACGGTTATGGGTACTTTACAGTGGTATGGAGATTTTCAGCTTGTTCTCTGATTTTGTTTCTTGTGGTATATATGGGAAAGTTGTCACTTGCAGAATATATTGGGACGAATGTCTCAATTATTAATTCAGGGTGAGAAGAACAAATATGTTTGATTAATGTGTTATGAATACATGATTTGCATTGTTTATTATTTTTTAAAAATTCAAGGATAATTGTATTTTGTACTTGACCTTTTCCTAATTCAAGTTCACTGTGTTCATCACTAGAGACAATGATGATGTTTTTGTTTAGGTAAACAAATAATACATAGCTAATGTTTTTTTGTTTTGTTTTTTTAAATTGGAGTGTGGGATAAATATTAGCACCATTATCAATAGAAGTAAACATTTATCTTGGTCTGAATCAAGAACATTATGTTTACCATGTTCTTGATTATAATTTTAGTAAAACAATCTCCTAGAATGAAATTTTCTGTTAAGTAATATGGTTTCTTTTGAAAATGCCAATTATGACTTAATTCAAGTAGAGTGCTTTATAATCTTGTTTATCTAGAAATTACTCGTTTGCGCTGTAAGATCTTGAAGCAGAATCAGTCTTATTGTTGTGTTCAGTATTTGATTTAGAGTAGAATTAATTTTTCCAATTAAAATTCTCTGGAATTACAAAGTGCTCAATAATAGTCTTGGACAGATACATTAACATAGAGTTATGTGAATTCAGACAATGATATTTTGGATTATATTTTTGCGATTCATCAAAAAGACTGTCGACATATCATCACACTTCAGGCCATTGGTACATTATAAAATCGCGACTACAGGCACATCAACACCTTCAGCGTTGGATCTTATTTGGAATACCGCTGGAATTGAATTCGAACATTATTCATTAGGATAATAATAATACGATGCTTTGGACTATTTGATATTAAATTCGTAATACTGACAGTTTTTTCTATAAAATTTTCACTTTGTATTCTAGAGAAAGAAATTATTTGTTGAATTTTGCAAAACATAGCGGTTTCGCTCTTTTCTATGACTTTGTTTAAGAAAATAGAGTCGAAATAAATGCCATCAGTGACTCAACTGTATGATATGATTGAGTTTATATATTGTATAAGTTAATTCGATTTACTTTGCCGGCCCTTCATTAAATCCATACTGAGATAACCGATTAACGGAAGTTCTAAGCCAGAGTTAGAAGCAATAGATGATTAATTTTCAAATGTCTCAAACCAAGACAATAGTGACAATACAGCTTTTTCTTTCCGTTCCAATTAGAAACCACAGTCAGACACTGGGTGATCATTAGTATTTCAATAATAAATGAGCCCTAAACATGAGTTTATCTAGTTTTGGACTTACGTACCGAATATAAAGATTTACTATAAGTAAACCATTTTCTTGAAAAAATATTTTAGAACTGGAATCGGATTGAAAGGTTTCGTGATCAAGACTGACTTGGGATAGATTTCATGAACTTCTTTGGTCATACTGTAATGTCTCTTGATTGCCATAAGCATGTGATCTTCTGATCAGGAAGTGATCTAGTGGTCAGCAAGTTATTTGGTGGTCAGCAAGTGATTTAGTGGTCAGCTTTAGTTAGCTATACATCTTTACAGAAAGTGTTCACTACCTGCAGTTCAAAAGATTGCCTTTATCACCAATATACTGGTTAAGATATGACACTGATTCAGGAGATTAATATCCGGTTATCCCCAGATAGTTCCTAATGAGACATAATTGTATAATCATTATATCTTCGCTAAAAGAAATTAGTAAGGTATGTAACGGTTTTATGATCCACGTCGGGCGATTACAAAGTTTTAATACCAACATATAGATGAGTCAGGATGTATGAATCGCAATGAAAACAATATCTGTTTAACCTTTTTTCTTGGGTGTGTTGATTTTGTCTCAAGTGTTCCTTATGTGTGACGAAGTTCCGATATCAAAAGACAAGAGGTATGGCTATAGGAATCACAACATATCAAGCTGTGTTTTTCTATTGTTTGTAATGATCTGATCCGGCTTACAATACTTACATCATAAGGAAATCAATATATTTAAGAGAAGGGAAAATAAATTCTAGACATATTTCATTAAAAATATTAGTCACTTTCGTTGCATGCAAATTCATGCGTCAGTTATTGATTCTAACAGTCTCGTATTATCTAAAGCCAAATGGAAAATTGTGCGTTCTCAGTGATGACAAGAAAGTGGAACGAAGAGAACTTAGCCTACAAATGACCTAATGCTAATGACATCTATTACAGTTAATAGTATTAAAGCTTTCGTAAAGTAAAATCCACCATTTCTTTAACAAAATACTAACATAACTGAACTTTTGGACGAGCACGCACTGCGAATTGCAAAATCAAGCAGCAGATTTTTGCATTGATAGTATATTATTGATCCTCAAAAAGAATTAATGAACTCTAGATAAAGAAGTGTAAATTCTACATCGATTCAATAAAAAATAATCGTCATTTTCATTTTTATGTAAAATCAGCCGGAATGTTTACACTGAAAGTGCAAAGAAATCTTTATAATATTACAAAATAATAGTCTAGAATCTATATTTATTTATATCAAGTACATATGAATTTGGTTTTGAGTCCATCAAGTTTATACAAGCATTAACATATTATGATGACATAATACATGCTAAATTAGAGCATATACTTCTCACACATAGCTTTCAGGCAATTATTATATTACGTGTTAATAAAACGCTCAAATAAACAGTAACACAAAAAAGAGTGAAAACAACAAGCTTTGAAAAATTTAACAAATAATTTATTTCCCTGGAAAAATACTGTAAAAATGAAGAAGAAAAAAAAATTACGGTTTTAAGAATCAAATAAAAATAATAATCCAAGAATAATCCACGAATAAAATTTAAGAAGTCCTAATATTAAAATGGTCTTATGAATCCAAGTTCGAGACCCGACGAAAAATCCAAGATGGAAGGCGATGACGTATGCTGTATCCTGTTCAATGTTGTTGTCTACAGTTCCTTGTAGAAACTCAAGAAATAATCCTCCGGTTTTGGAAATCCAAATAAATTTTTAAGAAGTGTCTTTGTTCAAGAATTCTGTATGAGCACTGCAAAATATTTCCAGGGAAACGAATTAATCCTTTAGAATCCAAATAATTTGAATAAACATTAAACTGTAATTCCCAAAAATGACACAACAAAAGAAACACCTTTACGTCTCAGTGCTTAGAAGCCCAGCTGAGATTATTTCTCTAAAACGATGGTTTAAAACTTGAGTTTTACGCAAAACAGATTCCTGGATAAGGGTCGCTTGATCATGTTTACATATAAAAAATCACGTAACCCCTGTATGTCCTTGATAAAAATAACAATCACTAAAAACTATTTACATGTCGAGGGTCACGTATCCAACACATCCTCGATCCCAACCTTATTCTCACAATAAAATAAATTTAAAAAAAACCAATTGTTGCCGTGACTGTTCATAAATTTGAATTAAGGTCGAAAACCAGGTCAGCCTTATGTGTTTACATAAATGAACAGTCAAGGTCAAACTATTTTCTGGGAAAAGTACGGGTTCTTAGTAAACAGAACTACATTATTTTGACATGTAATGAAATAAAAAATAAATAAAAAGATTTGAAAACTTACAATTTAATCAGATATAAATTAAATCAAATATACATAACACAATATAACATAAACATCAACAATTCTAGAGTTCTTGAAATTCAGCATTGTTTTTCTAGTTTCCATATCAACCGAAATGAATATAATTACAAATTATGACCGTGAGAAGACATATAGCTAAGGAAAAGCACGCTATCGTATATAGTGTATTCATTTTTGACCCAGAAGGAAAAAATATTTAATTGCACCAAAAATATCTTCGTTTCAGTTTTAGTACATTGTGTAACAATATACCCCTGGTTTGTTTTTTTTCCTTCAGTTTCAGAAATTGCTGCAACTGATAAACATAGCAACGTAGGCCAAAATCTGGTCGCGAAAGAACCAAAGCAAATACATTTTCCCGACACATCTATGTTTCTGGTGACTCATCTAGTGATTTGTAGTAGAACGTTTTACTTAGATGTAAGCTAAAGACTTCCTCTGCTGGTTTTATATATAAGAATAATGTATATTTTCATTTCCTGTATAAAAATCCTCAACATTCTAGGTTAAAACTTGTGTCACTTTCAATAATACCATCTGAACAAATAAGGCATGTTCATTCTATAGTTACCTTTTCACCTCATACCGTTCTACTTTAATGGATATTGCATTTATTTTTAATGTACAACTTTTGGAATTGCAGCCATCTAAAATGATCTTGCATGCACTTGCTCTCTCTAAATAGTTTAAGTTTAACCTCTATGTTGAAACCAAAGGAGCCTGTTAAAAATATACACATGTTCGCGACCTGCTGTTTCACTACTTATGTAAGAGAGAAATACATATGTTGGTTTAAACTCTCTTTGGCCTTTGACATCTTTTTTACAATAAGTGACTATGGTTTCGTTAATTCCGAAACGCACAGCAATGAATTTCACGGTTCAAGTGTATAGTGTTTACCATAGTTACCCTCTTTACTCGCTTTTAAGTCGAGATAAACTGCAATCAACATCGACCCTGCTCTGCTGTTGCATAGCATTCACGGAGATCAGGTCTATGTTGTTTGTTCTACTGATTACACATACCAAGCTGCATAGATCTGCCGACACATTATGCGGCTGTTGATCTGGAGCTGTACAGTCTGCAGTTAGACTTGACTTTCAAGCAAGTATCGAAGTTGGGGTGCACTTGTCCTGTGTTTCATGGATTCTGAGTTCTGGAACTTTAATTTAAAACCCAGTGTAAGCGTGTGAAATTTTTAGAATATTCTCCTAAGCAAATATCGAGACATTAAAGTGTATGCGATCTTACAAACTATTAATGTAGGTATGTATTGTGATGAAATCAACATTTCATTGTAATATCTGTCATGAAATTGTGACGTTATTAATTTTTCTTATTACTTCTCTGGTTTTATATTGCAACAAGATTTGCCTGTACCGACTGTGAGTTAATTTTGCCGCGGAAGGTCACACTTGCGTGTCAGTGATTTTATTGGCGTGTCCTTCATTACAGCTTGTATTTTTCATAGCTAGACTTCCGATATTACCAAACTTAAGGTCAAAAATAAGGTCAGAAAGGAACAGGAAGCCAAAGTTATGGCTTATTAATAGTCAGATAATGGTAAACAACTTACACTTTTTGTCGCTCATTTTGAACGATCACTTTGATAATTGTATGTGTGCTCACACCTAGAACGGAAGGGAAGACTAACTTCATTTAGTCTTGTAGTTTCAACTCGAAACAAATTTCATGGTTTTGACATTGTAAATTGCCAGTAAAAGTTTTCAAGAAAAATGAATGTTAGCTTTCAAAGTTTTTTAAAGTCCTCATCACTCGTAGACATCCTGCTTTCATAAACGTTACGAATCTGAGAAAAAAAAAACTCAGTTCAAAATTTACATACTGATTATTTGTGAAGTTCGATAGGACAAATAAAGGATTATAACTAGTCTAGAAAGGGGCAAACATAAATGCAGGATTTACGACGCGCGCGCGCGTGTATGTATGTGTGTATGTATAAAGATGGTGGTGGTAGTTGCGGGAGCATGATTGGTGATGATGAACAATATTAATTGTAAAGGCATGTACACAGAAATTTTGAAAAGAGGATATCCCAGTCGCAAAATCTTTAACTTTAAAAAATGTTGAGGGTAACTTTGGGAGCACAAACCACTACCCCCTTCCAGTTAAACAATGGGAATGTGAACATTAACCCAAATGAGTATGTATGTATGTATGTATGTACGTACGTACGCATGCATGCATGCATGTATGTATGTATGTATGTATGTATGTGCGCCGTTTAACTGCACATTAGCTCAATATTGGCTTTACAGTGCCAATTAAAAGTTAAGTTCTAAAAGCAACAATTGCTAACAACGTTTTACAAAGACAAATACTTCCAAATAAACGTAAATATGCAATTCTGCAACATAACTCCTTCCAAACTAAAATTAAACACGCAGTCCTACAAGTTAAATCCTTCCAAATAAATGTAAAATATCAGGACGCCAGCAGAATTATAAGGGTGCGGGGGGGGGGGGGCAAACATTAGTGGTCAGCTATTAAGTTTTACAGATATCGCCCAAATAATGTTTAGAGGGTGAAATCTGGAGGTGGGGGTGCGTCCATTGTGAATATGCAATCCTACAAGATAAATCCTTCCATATACACATAAAAATGCAGTCTTATAACGATTAAAGATGTTAACATTCCTTTTAGGAATGGTCGAGTACATTGCAACTTTGGACTGTTTTATCGAAACTTTCACTACCGATATAGATTTGGTCATAAAAATAGAGAAATTTGAACTTACTGAACTTTTAACTTTATGCTCTAATCATACTTTTTTCTGTTTGAATTTAATTAACACCGTTTATTACATTTTACTTCTCTTTTGAGTGTGCAATTTATACAGAGCATTTTTCAGGTAAATTTGCAATTTTTTCAGCATGGACAGTTATGGACAGTTCTACTGTCTCCTAGAAAGTTACTTTCTAAAGAAGTACTATAGGGCAATAGCATAAATGGAGAACAACAGATACTGCTTCCATAATGGAATCACCCACCCCCCTAAAAATACGAGATGAATGCTTCTTTATATTTTATCCTAATGATCTATATGCAGTGCGAAGGACATATTTGCAGGACGAACAATCACACGCATGAAGATTAATACAAAAAATAAACGTAACCTACAATAGACCACATCACATGTTAATGCCAGTCCTGTCCTCCAACGCAACTGTTATTTACCACAAAGGTTATGAAATAATTCAGGTAGAAAGTATTACTCACACGGATCGGAAAATTAATGTGAATTCAGAATGTTCCGAAATTGTCATTTATTTCCTAGTAACCTGCCTACTTCATTTGTGACTCACTGCTGCATGGTGAACATACTAGTGGTTGTGGAAGGAGGTCCGTAAAAGGAAAATGTCGAGGCTGGACAACTAATTTACAAGGAATCTAAGACATTTATACATTAACTTTGTTTTCCATGGCTTTTTTTATCATAGATTTATTTGAAGACGAATAACAGTTATATTAATTTGTACGAGATAAAAGACCAGCTACTACATGAATGTAAATCTTGTTTCACTGTAGTCAAAAAACAAAGCGCAACTCTTGTCAGCTTAATGAGAAATGAGGAAATCCTCATTCGTTCAGATAATAAGAATTCCGTATTTTGAGAAATTATCCGCGAAAGTGATTCTTTCTCTATCTACATATTGTTTGATTTCGTCGATGCTATATTTGATATAAACATGAAATCATCAAGCACTTTAGCAGAAATCCGTAAAGTTTATATAATGTCACACTGAGTACATTTGCCTCATGAATACTCCTTAGTCTAAATTCTTACCATTTTATTGCCCCAATACTCACATCTATTCTGAATACAACCTTTCTACTCTCAAAGGTCGACCTTTCAGAGGAAATGGCGATATTGTTTGTACGAATATAAAATCCCGTATATAACAGTACACCTAGGGTAGGTATATTGCTGAATGGTCATTTGTCTTTAACAAAGATGATGCTTTAAATGCATGGGTTTCAAAAGTTTATTATCCTCCACATTTATAGAGAACAGATAGGACTCTGACAATTGTCTTTCCGCCTTTGTTATTTGGGTTTTTACCTTTAGCTTTTGGAAGTGACATTGGGTGCTACCAATACTGTATGCCAATTAATACGAATTAGTTATTACTATTTGCAATCTGAATTTCATCAGACTTGGAGAGTCGATTTAAAAATAAATGTGTTATTAGTAGTGAACATAAGGGATGGAATATTGGTATTACATGTGTTAATTTGAAAATCAGTGACTCGTGGAAGCTTCCTGACAATGTTCATGTTTGTCAATCAGTTTTTTATTTGAAGACATCAACACATTTTTTTCCCGCAAATCTATCGAAACTTAATTGCTCAATGTTTAATTTAAAAGATAGAAGAAATGGGCTTAAATCCTGGTGGACATATATGTGCCCACGAAACAATGAGAAGGTCAAAATAATTGGAAAATCTGATTTTGTAGCATGTAAAACAAATCCTGACGCAACCAACACTTTTACATACAACGTACGTGAGTGATACACCATAACTGATCAGTAGCTAATTTTACTTAGCCCCACCCTTTCAACCACCTACTGGTTCCTTATCGCTCACCTCCTCATCATCCAAATAACAGAGCTCAGGAAAACAACCCGTCCTCTCGTTCTGAACGGCTAAAATCGGGTGTGCCGAGGTAAACGTTACTTCTCGTCCTTGGGTCTAGTAGATGCAGATTCTCACCTTTAGAATAAATGTATATGCATTTTCTACCCTTCCCAAGCGCCAAACTTCAACAGTACTGACATCTAGTGTGCGTCAATCATTTATACCTTTTGGCTCCTTGCCTTGTTATCATTCCAGAAGATGTCGCAAAGGAAGCCGACTTCGTTATTTACACGGTCACCCAACACAGACTTTATATTAAAATAGGTATAAATCATCAACATTTTATGTACAGAGTGAAGACACCGAGTCTAAAACCCTTCTAATATACGGCCTCTTTTTTAAGTGTTTAATTTTTTTATTAAATCCAGAATTTGTTACTTGACACTTAGAATTGGATTTTTTAAATGGTATTCGCGTTGACGGTGCTACTGTTTGGTTATCTATGTATCGTCTGAAGGTGGAGAACATTTACTTTTTAAACTGAAATATTGATGACTTAAGATATTTTTAAAGTTAAGGGCTAGAAAATGTCAAAAGATTGCAAATTTGTCTGAACAGTGTTACATTCGCTCAGGGTCACCGGCATTTAGACTATTGTTATGTATATTTGCTTTAATTATATCTGATTTAATATATATTGATTTCAGTTTAATTGTTTGTCAGTTTTTTTGTTTTTCGTTTTTCATTACATGCTATTGTAATGTAAATTTATTCACTGGAGATGATACTTTTTCCAGAAAATAGTTTGACTTTGACTGTTCGTTTATAAACACCAGGTGTTGATCTATTTACTGACTTTGATTCAAAATTGGTAGAAACCACGTAAATAAGTTCTATTTTTATTTTAAAATGATTGGTTGTTGTCAAGGTCATGATGAGACTTCGTGTTTAAGACGTAAAAAATTTTTATTTTTTATTTCTTTGAGTAAAACGATTGATTATCGTCAGGGCCACACTGGGTGTACATGATCTTTAACAAGTACATAATTTCGACCAGGTTCTGGAATATGATAACGTGACTCCCTTTTTGCGTTTTAGAAGACGATATAACCTTTGTTTTGGGGATTTATTCTTAGTAAAAGCTGGGGGTTTTCTTACACGAGAGATTGTATGTTGTGCTGTTTGGAGTTATTTCAAATTACTTGGATTGGAGTATTTCAAATTACTTGGATTCCAAAAGGATTAATTCTTTTATCTTAGAAAATACATGTGCTCATGTGAAATTGTTGAACAAGGATAGTTTTATAAAAAATTTATTCAAATTTCCAAATCTGGAGTGATAATTCTTGTTTCTACAAGGAACTGTAGACTTCACCACTACAGGTTGCAACATACGTCATGGTCTTCAATCTTGGATTCTTCGTTGGGATTCGAACTTGAAATCAGTAGAACATTTTGTTATTAGGCCTTCAAAAAAATTATTCGTGAATTATTCTTGGATTCTTTTTGGATTTGATTCTATAAAACCGTAGGTTCATATTTTTCCATCTTTACAGAATTTTCCAAGGAAATAAATTATTCTTTATTTTCAAAGCTTGTTGTTTTTACTCCAAAGGTTACTGTTTATTCGAGCCTAAACAAGTCACATAAGACTATAACCTTACTGATACATTCTCACTCCATACGTAATACACCAACACATTATTACTATAAGTACGTAGTTATTTTGCACAAATATGTTGAGAACTTACATTTGTAAGAAGTATTTTAAGTGTCCCTGCTGATTCGCACCAACATTAGCACAATGCAATGCCCTGTAATCTATCACCCACATTCTGTCGAGACGTAATTGATTGACCGCAGTTTTATTGTGGTGATAACGTAATAACCTTAAAACCTTTTGGCTAATCAGAATTCTCCGATTTGAAAGGCGCCCACTCAATAAATGGAGGTCTGGCTGAAATGGATTACTTCGTAACAAAGTCTGTAAAATTGCAACTGATAAAAGACATTTCTAGAAAATATAATGACGTAGTATAAATATGATCTAAAATGAAACTAGAGCGATGCAGCAATTGTTACAACTAATGGCTTGTGCCATAAAGTATCCAGTAAAAGCAGATATCTTGAATTGTACTGCATGCACATATGAATTTAATAATAAAAGAGAAGAAACAAGAGAAAATTGCATTTAACTTCGACCAAGGATGTTATGACCCGTCTACTTTAATTATGCAAAGAGATATTTTGATATAATGACATTTATTGCTTTGCAGGCTTTCAAAACTAGAACATCGAACAACTGCTAAACTCTGCATTCATCGCAACACCATAATAGGCAAAACACAAATGGTGACATATTTAATACCAGGCAAACTTCCAGTATGTGGAGGACACGGAATACACATCTAAACAGGACGAATCTTCATAGATCAATTTGGCACTCCAAACAATTGCTTGTAAACTAATTTCAGAACAATTTTGTTCTCTGGCCACCATTTCAGTGACAATATTCTGAACGGAATAGCCCAGAATAAAACACGGAACATCAACATTAGAAGGGCAAAGGATACTTGTTCTCCGCATCAGAACTCTATAAAAAATATATTTTTTGTGTTCAGTCTCAGCCTTGCATTGCATTCATCTCAAAGGATTACACGAACAGTGTGGGTGAAGTAACTGTAGATGAAACATGGTTTTCCATGTCTTTTCGGGACAGTGATGGGCATTATTAATTTCGCCGATTTCTCTAGGAGTAGCTAAATACAATTATTGACATATTTTTTCGTCGTATGGCAAGAATATAATATGATTGTTATATGTAATTAATTTTCTTTTCAAACACTTTAAAAGCTTGTGCTTAATTTATTATGAGCCCTAAATAATAATAAAAAAGAATAGACAAGAGAACATATAAGGTAGGGTAATATGTCAGATGTGGGATTAGTTTGATTAACTTCAGATATCTTGACAATCTTTTGAAGATGAGACATCATCCACTCGACTAACTTGTGAAGATCACCCACAACCTACTCAGTGTTCAACAAAACTACAAACATTTTATGCGTGTATTTGCGGTTAAAAAGCAAAGTGAGTCATGTGCTGCGAGTTGTTTGCCTTGGTTTATTTCTTCGAGTTTGTGACAACGACAAATGAGAAATTTGTATGTGAGCGGAATTAGTGGCATATATGAGATTGTCTCCATACCAAACAATGATCATTAATTTTCTATACAATTTAAGGAAAAAACTGTTGATCACAATATATTAATTTGAATCTTGGGAATAAATGTGTAGATACCACAGTAATTTTGTGTATATTTCTAGACAAATATGAAAAATGTAAAACACTTAAAGTGCCGTGTCTTCCGCTATGTATGTATGCATGTACACACATGTGTAAATGAATGCATGTATGTATGTATGTATGTATGTATGTATGTATGTATGTATGTATGTATGTATGTATGTGTGCGTGTATGTATGAGCTAGCATTGAATAAAAGGTTCATTAATGTGGGTTTTTTTTTCTTCTCATCCTTTACTACTATCAGTGAGGTGGTGGTGATGTGCGATCTCCCCCACACCTTGAGGTTTTTGTTATAATTATCTTGGAGATGATCGACAACGGTGTTTTTTGTCCGGATCGATTAAGCAATAAAATAAAATATGATATATAGGATTATATAATAGAATAGTATGTAATATACAACAATTCAATCAATTACATTTTTAAAAAAATGAAACCATACATGGCATGTGAATGATTCAATTTCATCTTTACTGAAGAATCAGTTGCTTACACGCTGAAAATAGTGACGTAAGAATCGCAGTGTAAAGCAAAGATGAAGCACGGACTAATTCGAATGGAATAATCTGAATTGAAAGAATATGGATATACACTGACAATGATTAATATATTTTGAAAATATGCTTGGGATGAAAAGAAAAAGAGACGATGTTCGATGAATAAAACCGAAAGGTCTTTACATTAAATTAGTCTCCAAGTACACGAGGAAAAAGCTTATGAGCCTACAAAGTAGACGGCAAAAACAAATTGTACACATATATGAAATCAATTACAGAAACACTTTCCAAAAAAATGAAGGCAACGAAACGATGTTTAAATGATTTTCGACTAGTAACGATAAAAATCATTATAATTCTGCCAATAAATGTCATATTGTGAAAAGAATATTGATAAAATTCTTTTCATGCATTGTATTTGTCTCATTGCAGTTTTTTGCAGGTTTTGTAATTATCTTATATTAAGTTTCATATACCACAACGTGTTGCTGAACTGCATCATTACAATTATATCAGTTATTATATATATATATATATATATATATATATATATATATATATATATATATATATATATATATATATATTGTGTGTTTAATTTTTGTAAATGATTGTTGACTGTTAATGTCATTTGTAAACAATATATTACTTATCTAACTTTTGTACATGATTCTAGTACATAATTTAATGTAATGTAAACATACTGACATGGTCTTTTGACCTTAGAAGGTTTTAGAAGGCGTACCTGCATTTAGCCTTGTTTGTAAGTTATTAATTAGCTCTTTTTATACTGATATCTGAATTCAAGGTCTAGCCTTAGAATGTTCTCGATGTGAACCTGTTTGCGAATTTGATGGAGAAATGACCAACATCCTGGTCATCTTATTGTGTCTTAAGTATTTTGTATAAGGTTTTGAAGTAAACGAAACTGTCCATTCCTCTTTTAAGTTCAATTATAATCGGACACAATTTGAGAGGAATAATTTACTTAAAATTCATTGGAATTAAAGTGCTCACTGACATTTTGAACTAAATCACTCTTTGGGATTATCGTGGAATCATTCGACGACATTCTGGATAATATCAGTGTGATACATCAAGACTGTTAGCATATCAGCACATTCTACCCTAGAATTCATTCGGAAAACTGTACTTTTGGGGTTGTGATATAACTCGAGGACATTGTGGATAATATCACCGTGATACAACAAGACTGTTGGCATATAAGCGTATTCTATACTATGATTCATTCGGAACACTGTACCTTTGGACTTGTGATATAACTTGTGTGATTATTTCTGATTTAATTTATAATACTTTTTGACTTTGTATTCATGGATAATTTCTTTTTCGAATTTTACTAAACTGTTTGTTTTCCTTTTTATATTACTTAGTATAAGACAATAGAGTCGTATCACTGCAAAAAGTATACATTAAACCCAAACGTCAGGCTAGAAGGCTTTGGCGTAATAGACTAATTTAAAATGAACCATTTGTTGAAATTCTGTTCTTTTAAATAAAAAGCAACAAAAAAAAAAAGAAGAACAGAGTGTATCTGAATAATGAGATAATCATTGGACACAATATACATTTTGTGACCATTTACATTTTCTTTTCTTTATATCTACATATGTATTCTCTGTTGAACATTAACTGTGTTACGACTGAATCCATGTGTACCTCTGGCATCAGACCATATACAATAGCTATCAGAAATAAATTCCTAACTCTAACATTATTCTGTTCCGTGTAGTTTTGTTGTTCATCAAAGAAATATTTCGTCTCTTCTATAAGTTGTTGCTTCATTTTATTCTCTGTGAATTAAACAGATATAAAATCTACCATAAGAAATAGTCTAATGTTAAAATTTAAATGTCAACATTTTCTGTGGTTTGTACAAGAAAAAAGATCGTCTCCTGAGAATATATTCTTTTCTTTCTAGATATTTGGCAATATTTTTTATCGATTGGAGCATTATACGGAGTCCATTATTTATCTCTCTAATGTTTTAATTGTTTTATCATTGATCTATGCCTAGTCTTACTGGCTATTTCAACTACATTATATGTACGAAATTACAAACATATAATGTGAAATGCGTCTGCTCTGCAGCTAAGGCAAGACCTTTTGGGGCATTTTTATAATTTAGGATATTCTTTATAATTTTTCGTTTAAGTTATGAAAAACAAAAGAGAGAGGCCCTCCAGAATCTAGCTGTTTTCATTTGTTATGAGTTATTTTACCTGGATAAAATTACTACTATACACGAACAACATATGTTGTGTTGGAGAATGAAGTTCATCAGAGAGACTACATTTCATCTTGTTAATAAAAAAGCTGTTGTGATTGTTACGTAGACCAAGTGTCACCTAGTTAATACACAAACATGTTGAAATTTTGCATAATAAATTCTGAGTCTAGAACTGAACTGAGTACAAAAATGTATTGCTAGTGGACTAGGATGTTTCCCAAAAATATTGTGGAATGGCGGCCTATGATATTTCACCAAACAATTTAGAGTGGGTTGCCTAGTATTTTCCCCTAAAGATATATGATATATTGGCCAAGGTAGAATTTGTTTTAAATTTTGTTATAGTGAACTGTCATATTTCGAACAAGTTAATCTTTATCCTGTTGGATATATGTGTTTGAAAAATAAACAATTAAAACAAAAAAGTCACTTGTTAGTTCCAGGACGCACATTGCTACATACACAACTGTCATCATCCAAAGTCGATTTTTTATGGTCCTCCGGTTCTCGCGGCCATGAAGCCAACACAATGTAAGCCATCTCAGAGTATTTAAAATAAGTTATGATAAATTTATTAATTCCACATTAAACTGCCAGTGATAAATTGGACAAAAATGGATAGTTCCATTGATGATTGCTGAATGACACTTTAAGTGTATGGGTACGTCCTCTTAATAGATTTAGTGAAATTCTTTGTGAGATTGTTATCAAAATGTAAGTCCACTCTTTTAGGATTAACATAATCAAATCATAAAATCGCATACACAATATATGTGCAACAACCACACCTGCTGAAAATGTAACAATAAATGAGCAACTATAGCACTGAATACTAATTTAAATAAAGTCAGGAACAAAGAATCACTTACATAAAGCTCATATATTGTCAAAAGCACTCTTTTATAACAGTCGTATAGATATGTCGCCGTAATGGAATCAGGTGATTAATGAAGTCTCCCCCCCCCAAAAAAAAAAAAAATATGCATTCATCCATACACTAGTGATTTCAAGTTCAGAAGGAAGTTACTATATTTGCGCCATTTGCACAGAAGTTTGTAGTGTAGTACATATGAATTTCTATTGCGAATCACTATGACCAAGTGAAAGATACAATTTGTCTTCCTGTTTCCTTCTTTCTTGAATAATCATCTTTGCAAAAAGTAAATTGTTAAAAGGTACTCACGAGACTTACTAAACAGTACTCATGAGACTTATTACACACTATTCATGAGACGTTCTAAGCGTTTTCACGATACTTACTAAACGGTACTCATGAAACATACTAAACGGTGCTCATGAAACTTACTAAACGGTACTCATGAAACTTACTAAACGGTATTCATGAGACTTACTAAAAAGTATCCATGAGACTTACTAAACGGTACTCATAAGGCTAACTAAAGGTATTCATTAGTCTTCATAAACGGTACTCGTGAGTCTTACTAAACGGTACTAATGAGACTTACTAAACGGTACTCATGTGATTACTTATTAAACTAAATGTTAGTGTGCACATCAAAATATGGCACTTACTTTGGGGAGGACGGAAAAACCTTCGTTTTCAGAAAGACCATGGCATCAACATGAAAGTATTTCATTGCTAATTGTACCTGGTTATATGCATCACACATCATTTTTTAAAGTTACCTGAATTCAATTACTTGACTTGATTTGAGACGCCTAATCAGATATGCAAAAAAAAAAAATAATAAAAGGAAAGTTAGAGTGAGTAAAATAAATGTGTTCTTCTTCATTTTAAATCCGTAATATATTCATGGGAGATTCGTGCGTGCGCGTGTATGTGTGTGCTTGTGTGTGTGTGTGTGCGGGTGCGTATGGGAAATACGATATCCAAACTGTCTTACAATTCAAAAGATACACTTTCTTAGCATTAAATTGTTAGTAACGCTTATAACTGAGGTAACAAGTTCCAGGTTGACATATTTATGATAGCCAAATGTATAAACAAAAGGCAATACAGTAACAGCCATAAACATGCTTGCGACCGTAAAACCAGCAATAAAGTAAAATATAATAGAAACAAATGAGCGCTTTTTTCTTCTCCAAATTTTATCTTATTTGTACCTCCTTAAATTACCTGTATATCAGGTTTGAATCTTTTTCAAGAAAATCATACACCTGTCATTCAAATGAATAGACACCACATATAGATATTATGCTCTCTTGGATCATAACAAAACAGTCAGGAAAATTACAAAGAAAAATAACGGCTTGAATAGATTATATTAGCTATTGTCAATCATTACATACAATGAATGGACGCTATGTACGTCAAGAAAAACATTCCCATTGTTATAATTATGTAGAAGACTTACAGTCCAATATAGTGTAAAAGTTACAAGTAAATGAGTATTCTTGTCTACAATACAAGTTGCGGTTCTGCAACAAAGGCTTGATAATGTATTTCGAAAATAGATACATTTAACCGTTCACCTGTGTCTTCGAGTTCATTAGTTGCTGTTGTATTTATGTCGAATTGTCTTATCTTGACAGGTTGTATACCTGCAGTACATTCCCCAACACATAACACTATAAGAAAAGTACATTCCCCAACACCTAACACCGTGCGATAGGTATTAAAGAACGTTTATACTTTCTGCTCACTACTGCTACTAAACCGACAACAATAACAACAGTAGCTACTACTACTACAACTACTATATGTAAAAGAAAAAGAAGAAAAATTAAATATAATGACGACGACGAATGTGTTTATTATATATTTTTATTTGGCATAAATGGATGACATCTCATCTTAATTCAATATCCCTTATGAAGAAACTTCCAGTGGTTATGAAGTTTACTTGTCATCTTTGCAATTCAGCTTGCTTCGGTTCAGTAAAGTTCCAACGCATTTTTTTTTTCATCTTCATAAACATAAACATGAATTCTCTTAAATGGTTTCAGTTTGTAACATAATGTAGTTGACACGAGAGAGAGAGAGACAGACAGACAGACAGACAGACAGAGACAAACAGACAAACAAACACAGATAGAGACAGAGAGAGAGAGAGACAGAGAGAGAGAGAGATTCTTCGTAAATCAAGTTCAAAATGAACCATATTTTCTACTGACTGAGGATAGATAAAAACCATACACGTGTAGATAACTACCGGTTTTAAATTTATCAGGTGGACATTATATTTGCTTTACTTGAATGTGTTCGTGAATAGCTGCCAGTGTCACACAAAGGAACTGTTACAGGAAAACTACATTCACAAAGCAGAAGGAGACAAGCATGCCTTGTTAACACAGTTTAATAGTTATAGGCGCTATGTACTACAATATTGAAAACTTAGAGCCAAAGTAATTACTTTTTCTGTTTGATTTTATGTATGTTGAGTCATCTTTTTTCACTGATTGCTGAAATGTTCAAGAATTATTCTGATATCATCGTATGCGTACAAAATTCGAAATCGCATTTTACATCTCTGTCGACATTGAATTTTTCCCCACTCATCCAATATAATCTTTAAAGGAAACAAAATAAACTTCCCATTCAATCCACGAGATTCCCGCCCAGTTAGTGAGATTGCATCTGAACGTTTCTGCATGATTCTTGTTAATGTCAAAAATACTAAAGGACAATGTCACTTTCTTGGTAAGATTTAGCCCTTAGAAGAGACAATAAAGGGATGGGCGCATAGTAGAGTCACTAAGTTCAATAGTTAACGTGCCTTTCTAAACTAGAACAGGAGTTCTATGTTTTTGCACCTTAAGTATAAAAAACAATACAACACCTGAAGTTATTAACATGGCGTTGAGCGTTTCTGAAAATAGAATCGGAAATGTCATAGTTTGTCCTAGTTCTTAATTAGATTCTAAAAATGGAATCATATAATATCATTACCTGATACAATGGTTTGTACGAACGAACGTCGGATTTTATTACAACTTGGGCAAGATTTCGTGCTAGTCATCATACTGTATAAATTCTTACTCCTTTGATACTGACTTCCTGAGGTGTGCACTGGTTGCAAAAATTCGTTGCTTTTTTGTTGTACGAACGCGTGTTTGTATCATACCAAAACATACGATACCCATTTCCATTCTAAAGACATTAGTTTGTAATTGATGATGTTGGTTTGTAAGTAGTTTCTAGTCATCATGCAACAGCATAGCTTTTCTCACTAGAGATTAGTTCGTGTAACTATGGATGTTTGTTTATAAGTATATATAATAGTCAGCACACGATATCATACCCCGTTGAACTCCCTTCCCAGTTTGTAAGTGTAAGTGATGGATTCCAAGGATGGATATTTATTTCTACAAGAATGGGGTATTTGTGTTTGAGTCAGCATATCACTTTTAGCCCCTATGTGGGTTTGCTTGCAAATACGAGTATTTGTAACCATACCGTGGTTATTGCCCTTTGGTATTATGTTGTGAGGACGAGTGATGGATTCTGAATGTGGGTGTTGGTTTGGAGGAACAAGCGTTTTGCATCATATCATATGACACAGACGCTGATTTGTAAGGATGAGTGTTGTAGTGTACGACAGGATGTTTGCTTGGAAGAACACTTTTTTCATCATATCATATCATAATCACAGAATAATTTGTAAGAGTAGGGCGCTGGATTCCATTAATGGGTGCTTGTCATTACGTAACGACCAGATCTCCTATGATCCTTACAAGAGTATAATGAACGGGACAATATTAGCCCACTCTTGTTTAATGATTGAAACTGAGTGCAGAAACCACTTTTCTTTCTTTCGTCACATTGACAGACTTTCTTCCTTAACTCAAGTATTGGACATTCAAAAAGCTTGGTCCAGGTCGGGAAAGTAGAACTAAAGTTATAGTGTTGAAAGCAATTGTCTTCAGTCGGTCCATGTGACAGTAACCCTTCTACCTTTAGACACCAAAAAACAACAAAATAGACTTCTCTTTGACCAGGAGTGCAAGTAACCACAAAGTTCGTTCAAGGTATGTTATAGAAAAATAATGTTATTGTGAGGAAACTATTTTAGTCTTTCAACCGTTTTGTTACCATACACAAAATGTGCTAACAATAGATGATGAGAAACCAAAGTTGTTGTGCTTGAAACTTTTTTTCGTCTTTCAGTTGTAGTGACCTTAACGTTTGACTCCCCAAATCGTTAGTTTCTTCCTTACCCAATGTGCAAGGCACCAACACATTTTGTTCAAGCAATCTGGTATATAACTCAAATTATTGTGCAGAAACCATTTTTATTATTTCAGTCGCAGTAATCTTGCTTTTTGACCTTTTGACCGCGAGTTCTTCCTGACCCAAAATGCAAGCCATCCTGAACGTTTGGTCACCATTGAAAAGGCCAGTTATTGTACGTAGACCATCCTTTCGTTTCAGTCACCGCAGATGATGGAGAGTTCTTGTTATTATGCGAACGTTTTTTTTTTTTTCTTCTTCTTAATCCAGTCACAGTATTCCCAACCTATCGGCTTTTGACCACAAAATTGATAAAGTTTTTCCTTTGCTCAAGTGCGATCCATCTACAATGTTTGGTAATGGTAGGTAGAGGGTGGACAACTCGTGTTATTTTGCGGAAATAAAATAGGCAGACGAACAATATCATAACATAACATCCTTATGGTGGGCATAAAAATAGAGGGGAATTCCAGTTATTTCCAAGTTCAAAAAACAGTACATATATTCACCTGTCTGTCTATTTTTCCGTCTATATGTCTTTCTATCCATTAATATCTAGCCTTTAAAATATCGTATTTTATATTGCTTTTTAGTGTTGATTTCAACGATATAAACAAAAAGAGGTGCTGCTTCCTAACTCAAACTTGCTTGCGCTACGCGAAAGACTTCTTAAATTCCAGGAGTGTAATGCAAGTTTTTCCTCTTCTTTTTATTATCGCTGCTCATTGCAGTTTCGTGTTGTCCTTTTATAAAAACCTCTCCGTTATAAGACAAGTTTATGTTTATGACAGCAACAATTATTTACGGCCATGGGAGTTATCAGAGAACAGAAACAATCCTAAATGTGAAAAAAATTGCAATGATGATAAAATCCACAAATTCACCATTCCTCCAGAATTGACAAACTATGGGAAAATTCCAGTTTCTGGAAATATTTAGTGGTGTGGAAAACGTGCTAATTACTGTAACAATAATTTTTTTATCGTTCTCTACGCAGATGTTTTCACCACTTTCTGTAATTTGACTCTATCTTCACTTTTGAAATCTAAATAATCTAGTCAGTATAAATAATTGTAACTTTTGCAGTTGGTTGTGTTGTAATATAATTGAGAGAGAGAGAGAGAGAGAGAGAGAGATTGTAACAACTTTATTTGGCACTTTTAAAAGCCATATATAGAATAATGTCCAAACAATAGTCTTTGCTTCTTCAGTAAAAGATATAGAACGAATATAACAATCTAGCTAGTACATTATTTATGAATTGTTTGTTGTGGATAACCAGCTAGGAATCTAGTAGGCAGCTAACTTCTAATTTTTAAACGCACACACACACATGCGCGAACACGATCACACACACACAATCACACACACATGCATGCACACAATCACACACATGCAAACACACGCAATCACACAACAAGCACACACAATATCACATACATGCACACCCACAATCACACACATACACACACAATCACACACACACACATGCACGCACACAATCACACACACAATTAAACTCACACAATCACACACACAATTAAACTCACACAATCACACACACAATTAAACTCACACAATCACACACACAATCACACACACACTGCAGCAAAGATTAGCAGTCTCTAATCTAAATGTATTATCATTTGCAGCGCATCCTGTTAATTGATTTTGCATCGATATTTGTAAAATAAAAGTTGCTGCAGGGTGTATGATTGTGTATGTTTAGTTGTGTGTGTGATTGTGTGCGTGCATGTGTGTGAGTGTGTGTGTGTGTGTGTGTGTGCGTTCATGTGTGTGTGTGTGTGTTTAAAAAATTAGAAGTTAGCTGCCTAGCGAGGTTTCCTAGCTGGTTATCCACAACAAACGATTCATAACTAATTCACTAACTAGACTGCTATATTCTATCTATATATTTTACTGAAGAAACAAAGACTATTGTTCCGACATTATTCTATGTGTGCATTTTATAGAAACTTAGGATATCTTACATACAGATTTTATAGAAACTTAGGGTATCCTACACACAGATTTTATAGAAACTTAGTGTATCTTACAATCAACGGAGATGTTACCAACAATGAAACATTTCTTTAAATAAAACATTTGTTTTGGAAAATTTTCAATGAAAGATGAATATATATATATATATATATATATATATATATATATATATATATATATATATATATATATATATATATATATATCAATTTACAAGACTTGTTTTCTTATGGGTCATTGGAAAAGTTTTCAAATTTGAAAAACTAGCAGCACTTTATCTTTAATATGGTGTAGAAGTGAAAAGTGGTTTCCTTTTCGTGGTTCTTTCCTCTGTATCTTCACTAGTTCCCATTTCGGTCGCACTCTTCTAACTGCGCATTCATTAGTTTTTGCAAAACTCTCCTCACTGCATATTTCCAACAATTCTTCTTCTTTTTCATATTGAATATAAGGCTCCAAAATAAATTCGACTACATCACCTACATACGTCAAATTACCTCTTTCCAGAAAATTTGAAAAGACTCCTTCACTTCTTTCTATGGTAATTAAATAATCTAGGCAACTATTGGTCAAACATGACAAATTGTCTAACGCTGATTGTGGAGGAATCCAGATCTGTGGATTTCTGGGCTGTTTTTTGAGAGACGAATACTTGTTTTTTTTTTAATCTTGTTTCTTTTCTGGATCTAAGTTATTTGGACAATATATGCACTCTGTGACATTAGAATATATATTCTTGTTTACCTTCCGTTTTATACGTCCTGTATCTGTATGTTTTTCAAAATAGAATATGTTTCTTCGAAATGCTTAAGTTCCAAAACAAATAAAAACATCCAAAACTAATCAAAAGTCATGTCACAAAATGTTGGTAAGAAGCCATTTCCACCACTGCAGATTGTAAAGGAGAGAACCAGTACTATATTATTTTCCCTCTACATCATGTATACGTTCTATAAGAAATTGCTGATGTTACAGATATCCAGCTTTGCACATCTAAACCTAACCTCTTCAGAATGACGCACATTTGATGTTTAAATTTGCCATGACACAAAGGGCAGCTGCCAATATGTATGTATGTTGATGAAGTCGATGTAGCCTGAAGAAACCAAGTTGAAAATAATTTCTCTATCTGGTTGTTCAAAAGAATAAATGATAGGATCAATCTGCCTGTGACATGTCAGCTTGTTCTTTCCTCTGGCGAAGTTTCACTCAAGTTTCACGATCTCGCAAAGTATATGTTTTCTTTGAAAAAATGATCTTCTTTGGATGGCAGATTCTCTGCATGGTTTTAGTGAATGAATCTGACTGCATGAGCGAATACGTAGACTTATCGTGTATTCTCTATCCATATCTAAAATTAGATTTGCCTGAATAGTTAGTTTAGCAGCATATTCTGCCAGAACGTTGATGATAAATTTCTTGCCCTTATGAGTTTTGGTGATAGCAGGTTTGCCCACTGTCAGTGCTTATCATTTCGGTCTTGCCTTTCAGGTGGTGAATCTCTGTATGTTTCGCTTGTAATCATCTTTTCCTGTGCTATCATTTTGAAGTCATCAGGATAAATGAGTATTTTCTTCAGATCTTATGATATGTGACGTCTGAGGAAATTCTTTCAACAACCAGGTCAAAATGCAAGTTTAAACGCACTGAAGAAATTTTCCAAATACGATAAATTTTACATCTTGAAATTCAACTATTATTTTCTTTGCTGTTTTTCATACTCATATTTGAAATTTTTCTGCTCCAGAAGAATAACCGGATCTTCCCCACTTTCACCTCCTGCAAGATCGTCCTGCAGTTTTATGAGATATGAGAATAAAGCTGTTTGGATGCCCTTTGACTTTAAAACTCTTCACTTGATACAATTCGGCGGCACTATTAACTGACAGTTGTTCATCTCAGAGCTGATATTCTGTGCGAGTTCTGGCGCTTTTTGCATTCATCTCTGCCAGCTTCTCTCGCCTTGTTTTTTCCTCATTTCTTCTATAACCTGTCTTGCATTTCATTCTCGTTATGTTTAAACTCTATCCAGATTGCAACCTCTGCTTTAACTGCTCTGTCCTTCTACTTCTCCAGGTTTTATAGATGTGTTGCGTTCTGAGAAGCGTTGAATGAATTACCTCCAAATCGAAAAATTTGTACAAGTATTCATTCATAAAATATTTGTGTTACATATTCTTCAGAAATGTATCCTTGGATTTAATCCAGATGATAGACCTAATCCAGATGATAGACCTAATCCAGATGATGGACTTAATCCAGATGATGGATCCAATCCACATGATGGACCTAATCCAGATGAGGGTCTCAAAGCTTTTAATGCATCTCTATGATCTATTTCTAGTTGACCATCAAGGCAAAGATTATTTTAAGTCCCATAGTGGTTGAGAAAAGTAAAGACTTCGATTGCTTTTAGAAAATACGGCACTGCTGTGTCTCTGAAAACGAAGGGATGAAAATATTACATACGCAAAAGTACCATGGACAGAGGATTTTGCTATAGCGAGTACTAGACTATTTACATCGTGGTCCACCTTGTCTTTCTACTATTGCTAGTGTAACAATTTCGTGTGGCAGCAATTCAGTAGTAGACTATTTACCTCGTGGTCCACCTTGTCTTTCTACTATTGCTAGTGTAACAATTTCGTGTGGCAGCAATTCAGTAGTAGACTATTTACCACGTGGTCCACCTTGTCTTTCTACTATTGCTAGTGTAACAATTTCGTGTGGCAGCAATTCAGAGTACAGAACAAAAAAGTTGCACTTTATCTGTAAACCTTCCTACAGATTAAATTCTTCACAAAAGGCCTGTCATTTGCAGATTGTGTTTTCCATGTATACAACCGACAAATCATTTCAGACTTGTTTAGTTGCATTTTTAGAGGTAAAGTGTATTCTTCTCCTATGTTGAATAAAAAAAACGCCATAAAATCCATTACACTATGTGATTATTCAGCAATTGGTAGCAAGACCTAACATAATTCGGTCTAATAAACAGAGTATAGGATTTTATGCCAGAAATAAAAAATGTATAGTCCATATCAGCAAATCAGTCTTTAAATTCCAATTGGATATATATATATATATATATATATATATATATATATATATATATATATATATATATATATATATATATATATATATATATATGTGTGTGTGTGTGTGTGTGTGTGACTAAATGATGGCGAACAAGGAAGCAATGTCTGGTATAAACGATATAACACAACATCAGTAGGCGATCGACAATAGTTCATACGGCCTAGAAACGACGACCTCTCTTTGAAAATTCACCAGTAACTGACTACTCAAAATTCCTGCGGATTTAAAATAGTGGAAATTATAGTAATCAAAACTAACTTGTATACTTCTCAATTTAATCATTAAAATTAAAACATGAAATTAAACTGAGCCTTTAAAAGACTGGTAAACGGTATTACTTAAAACAAGTTATATTGGGTCTACATTGAACGCATGTCATATTGGGTATAAACTGAGCTCATGGCATATTGGGTCTACAATGAGCGCATGGCGTATTGGGTCTATGCTTAGCGAACGGATCTCAGTCAAAAGCTAGCGTAGCGTTAATTAGATTTTTTAATACGTTGCTTGTCGTAGTAATTATTTGCATTACAACGACAATTATCCACTTCTTTTTTTGTACAAAGCGTGTTAAACAAACAATAGGAAATAAAAGTTGATGTATTTATTTTTCTTTGAACATTAGCTCACCTTTCCTATTATTGTATGTTTTTCTGTCTTTCTCATTCTTCCCCCTTTCTTTCTTTGAACTCTAATTCTTTAGTCACCCTCAGCTATATCCAGCCTTTCAAAGAAGTCTCAGACACTAATATTAATGATGCCGTGTCATGTTTAGCCAAATCATTATTACTTTTGCCGCGTTTTTAAATAGACACAAATCGTCATAATACTTATTTGGCTTTCAAAGGAATACATGTGAGCACTCAGCTGTGTGTCATACATTTGATATACAACAGGTAAGGAAGTATAATTCATCCTCAGCGTGCAGCACACCTGTCTTCCTCTATTACATTAAGGATTCGTGTTTCTTGAGTGTCAGGTGACAAAGAATGAAGGTGACAAATATGTCACACATACACCAATCAACCTGACAAAACCAGACTGTTTAAGGACTGAACAGTGAAATGAATTAAATACATATATGAATCAACCATAAAAATAGTGATGAAACATTTTTGTTTTGTTTCGTTTTAAACGTATATTATTGTCATTTAATCAAATACTATGGGATTACACACTTGTATTTGTATGTACTTTTTTGTTTTAAACGTATATTATTGTCGTTTGATTGAATACTATTGGATTACACGCGGTTTTGTATGCAGTTTTATTTTGTTTTAAACGTATATTATTATTATTTAATGCCGAGTGGTCTAAAGCGCTCTCCGTTACGGATCACTGCCATCTCACCTCTGTGTACGTGGGTTCGAGTCCAAGGCTCGGCTAACGTGGGTACGTGGGAAAGCCTGCCGGTAGCTTCTCGTGGGTCGGTGGTTCTTCCCTGGGTTTTCCAGGGTTCTTCCTCCACCAGTTATACTGGCCGCCATGTATAGCCTATCTTGTGCTGAAAAATGGCGTTAAACCCTAGAACAACAACAACAACAACAGAAATTGTCATTTAATTAAATACTATGGGATTGCATATATGCTAAATACCTCATGTCCTTTCACAAGACATGTAGAATGCCCCAACAATGAATTAATTTTTATAAAATCTTTAGTATATATGATAACTAGAACAAAGTTCCATTCATCAAAGACTTGTATCATTTCCAATCTACACGAAAGAAAAGTATGTGAGTGCTAAATTCAAGACAGAGAAGATATTTCGATGGGGACAAACCCTATTGTCCATCGTTTAATCAAAATTAATAAGTAAATCCAAGAGTGAGAGAGAGAAGACATTTGAATGAACATAACCACTATTGTCCATCATTCCGTCTGTCTGAGGTTTCGGGGCGTATCTGCTTCTAAATTTAAGTACTAAAATTGTATAATTCTGAAGAATTATGTATATATTTTTTTCGTTTTGTTATAACGTTCGACGTCTCTTTGCAATAAATGATCTAGCGTAACATAAGTAAGTCAAAAGATAGAAGGAAAGAGTATTAAGTTAGAGACAATATAAAACAATATAAAACAGTGCTCAGCATCTTCGTTATCATAAACATATTGATACCTCAGAGATTCAAGAAAGTTCCTTCTGTAAATGTTGGAACGGAGGGCTACATGTATGCGTAGGGTTTAATGGCATATAGAGTATTAAAGGACAAATTTGGGATAGAGTTCACCTTGTTTAATACATTTATACAATTTTAGAACAATTTCCCCACAAGTCTTTCAGTTCACATAACTATTTGCGACACAGAAGGTTTGCTGTTTTCTTCACTTTGTCAAGATACTAAGATCACCTTTTTCTGCTATTAATTCTCGTTCTCAAATCCATGGTCTCGACGATCATACTTCTGTGAACAAAATTCAAGTGTAAAAATGCATATAATTTACCATATTTTTTTAAAGATTAGTTACAAAACAGCTTTGTAATACTAATTTAGAATAAAACTGTCACAAAGTTTAGATCCCCATTTCATAAAAATGCTATATCCAGGGTAAAGTTTTAATTTGGACAGATGTTGATAACCTTTATATAGATGGCGCAGATTTGTCATTGCTGACCGATTTGATGGTGTCATTATCATTTAAATTTTTTTGTTCTTTGTTTCTGTACATTTCAATGGGACATTTTTCGATTACCATATATCATTTTTCAGTGCTTACTCGCGTGCTTATATCATCAGTTAGGTTTATTTGTTCTAGCTGCATATCACATAAATAATTTCTTCATAAGTTTCGATGATTTAAAGTTTCAGGGAGGCATCATTTTCAAGAGTGTTTTTTAACAAGCTCTTATTTTTTCCATATGTGTAACTCTATTGTTATGTGGTCTATTTTAACATTTATTTTGTTTTTTAGTTCCGAGTATCCTGATCCTGGGACAATGCCTTTTTCTCGTCTCTCGCCTTAATTTCTGATTTCAACTACGGTTTATCTTCCGGTCCAATCGTGACCTTAATACAGGGATACATTTTTCAACAAGCTGAGATTAGTTGAAGAAAACATTCACATGTCGGATGAACAGAGGTATCGTCGTTCAACATTTGAGCCAAAAGTTGCATATTAACGTGGTTATGCAATGTATCCAAGTTCGTGGCTTCTAGCATTCAAGGCCACTTCTACTCATACTGAGCTAATCTAATTAACTGAGATGCAAAGTGCCATAGCTAGATATAAGGGGGGTGGGGGTGGGTAAATATCCAGGAGCAGACATTTTATATGGAACATTTTAAATTTTTAGATAGTAGACTTCATGTCCTTTTGATGGTTTTATTGTATTGTATGTTTGTACAATACTTTGTTCCAGACGATTTCATTAAATTTACAATTATCCCGATATCATGTAACCTGACGGACATAAACGAGTATAGCTCTTACGACAATTATTTCAAAAATATTTAAATGCATTTTACTACAAAGATTCGAAGACACAATCTCCGATAATTGGTTTGGTTTTAAAATGCGTCATTCAACAGAGATATGCATCTGTGCCTTTAAAGAAACCGTCAGCTGTTATATAGAACATGGCAGTCCAGTGTTTGCATGTTCGTTTTAGATGCCAGTAAGGCATTTGATACCGTCAATCATTGGACACTCTTTAGAAAGCTGCTTTATATTCAGATAACCATCTACATATATAACACATTAGTTAATTGGTATGGCAAACCGTTGTACTATGTGTATTGGAGGAAGTGTAATATCCAGCTCCTGTCGTGTAACCAGCGGTTGCGGCAGGGAGATGTTCTTTCCCCATTGTTATTTAATGTATACATAGACGAGTTTAATCTTAAGCTCGGTAAGTGTCACGTGGGGTTACATTTGACACTAAACGTGTCATTTTTTAACAATTTTAGTTTTGCTGTTTTAAAGAATTTCAATCGCCGTTTTAAAGAAATTATAAAAGATATGTAAACAAGACGATTTTGAGAATGATGTAATCTATGATGCACACAAATCTGTATGCATGGTATTTCAGTCAACTCGTTTCATATTTATATCTCATCCCCCTGTACATCTTAGCGGCCATGCTCTAACATATGTCAACAGTTATACGTATTTGGGTTATATTTTAGAATCCAATCGGTAAGATGATGAAGATATGATGAGACATTGCAGATTTTTGTGTAGTCGAACAAATATATTTCTACGCAAATTTTAGAATTTGTTAATTTAATATCAAAATTACATTATTCAAATCTTACTGCTGTACAATGTATTGCGCTCCTCTGTGGACACACTTTAGTGAATGTATGAAAAGAAAACTAGTTACTAGTTGTAATAATAACATTCATTTTCTATTAAGATTTCCAAGACGGACCATTGCCTCTAATATGTTTGTAAACTATAATGTATTCAGTGTTGCGGAAGCAATGAAAAGGTATGTGTTTTCAATGATGACGAGGATATCTAATAGTAATAACTGTATATTTCAATCTCTGTGGAACTATTACCTTCGTTTAAATTCTCGTATTTTAGAGAGATGGAACAAACTACTCTTTTAAATGTCTTACATAATTTCATTCTTAACAATGCCGGACACAGTCCATTGTTGTAGATGTGTCTGCATATTTGTACAAAAGATATATATGATCTCTTATATTTAAAATAATTCTTTTTTCTATCTTTATTTTAAATAAAATGTATGGACTATGCAGTCTGAAGAAAAAGAATTATTATCTTCTTATCTTTGATTTTTAAAATCAGTTGATTAGAATACATTAGCTGCGCATGCTCTGGAGACGACAGGGAAAATGGAGAGTTATATGCGTGTTTTGTGTTTCTCTATTCATTGGTATGATTTCTTTTTATGTGTGACAGTTCTGAGTCTAGAAAACTGAAGCAAGCTTTAATTTGTTCATGTATCGTGATTAAATCAGTTTTTCTGTTATTACTGTGTGTTCCAGTTGTTACATTCTGCGTGCTTCGTGCTGTAGGCTGTAAACCAGGGAGGATAATAGGAGAAAACTAGAGGAGATTGCTCAGCAATATGCTCAGCGAATTCATAAAGTTGGGATTCTATCGGCAATTTCTGAGGACCATAATGCTTCCACCAAGAAATGGTACCTGACACAAAATTTTTGAACTTGTGTATGCCACAGTGTAAGTTTCCTCAGAGATCGGATGAGATCTCACGTTATTTGATATTTTAAGATCACATCTCCTATGTATACTCCAGAATGAAGACGCGGAGATTGTCGTGAAGTTTGTGAGTAACGAAAGCGTAGGTGAAGTCTATTTTACCAATAAGCATCTTAGAAACGTTAACGGAAAACTCTTTAAGTAAGTATTTGACTTCTAGTAGATCTTCGATGCTCATGCAACTTGCCAAGACGAATAAAGACAAAAAGACAGCACATTTTGGGCAAGAGATGGTAAATCTATATTATGCAAAGTGGCCCAAATAAAAACAAAGATGTTTATTAAAGCTCAAAGCCAGACTATAAATTCACATTTCTGAAAAGACGATTCTGACATGCATTCTACTACCCTTCAATGATATCCCGTGTCGTCTGCTTCGGTGTATCCTTGATGTGTTCCTGGGTAAGGCACTTAGTTTCCATTTCCTTGGCATGATATAACCAATATTGTTTTTAAAGATGTTGTTAAAAGCAACAAAATAAACAAAATCCTTTCAAACTGTAGAGCTGTAGCTACATTCACAATATGACACAATACTGAAATAATATTAGTGGCAATTATCATATATGCAATATGATATTTCATATATGTCTTTGTCTGCACAATACACAATGTATTTTGATGGCTTTCATTATGTATTTTATAGATATCTTGTCGAATTGATTTAAGAATTATTACAGACATCTATGAATCATGTCATAATAAGATAGCAAGCGGTATATTGGAGTTCTGCTGTCGGCTTGGGTGTTTCTATGTCGCTAGCGTAGCATAGTTACATGTCATGATGTCATAATATTTTGTGACATGAATGTCCAAGATATTGATTTTTGTGTCATATGTGTCATTCTGTGACGCATGTATGGTATAATGTAAATATACTAAAAGTATCTCTATTTTTTAATATTTATAATTAATTCAATCTGAAAGAATTTATTGTTCTACAAATCTTAACCGACACCTGATTTTGTTGGTAATTTTCTTTTGTTTAAAGTGTAGATACTCTCGATTTTGCATTAGTTTTTTTCATGCTTTTAAAAATGTGCCATTCAACGGTTACTAATGTCAACACCATTTAAGTATTATAATAAAGAATAATGTATCCTTTAAGACTGTACAAAAAGATATCTTTAAAGTATGCACAACAAATAATAGGTATACTTTAAGTATATACAACAAAGAAAAAGCTGTCCTTTAAGTATGCAAAACAAAGAAAAGGGTATCCGTTAAAATCTGAAACAAAGAAGAATATATCCTTTAAGTATGTAATACAAAGAAAAAGGTATCCTTTAAATATATACAACAAAGAAAAAGATATCCTTTAAGTATGTACAACGAGTACAACAAAGAAAAGGGTATCCTTTAAGTATGTACTACAAAGAAAAATGTATCATTTCAGTATGTACAACGAGTACAACAAAGAAAAAGGTTTCCTTTAAATATGAACTACAAAGAAAAAGGTATCCTTTAAATATATACAACAAAGAAAAAGATATCCTTTAAGTATGCACAACGAGTACAACAAAGAAAAGGGTATCCTTTAAGTATGTACAACAAAGAAAAATGTATCATTTCAGTATGTACAACGAGTACAACAAAGAAAAAGGTATCCTTTAACTATGTACTACAAAGAAAAAGGTATCCTTTAAGTATGTACAACTAGTAGAACAAAGAAAAAGTATCCTTTAAGTATGTACACCAAGTATAACAAAGAAAAAGGTGTCCTTTACGTATGTACTACAAACAAAAAGCTATCCTTTAAGTATGCACAACAAAGGAAAAGGAATCCTTGAACATGTAAAACAAACATAAAGGTATCCTTTAAAGTTTACAACAATGACAAAGTCATCCTTTCAGTATGTACGATAAAGAAAAAGGTATCCTTTAAGTATGTACAACAAATGCAACAAAGGAAAAGGTTGCCTTTAAGTATGTACAACAAGGATAAATGTATACTTTAAGTATGTAAAACAAAATACAACGAAGAAAAGATACCATTATGTACAACAACAAAAAGCTTTCCTTTAAGTCTGCACAACAAAGAAAAGGTATCCTTTAAAATGTAAAACAAAGCAAAAGTTATCCATTAAGTATGTACTACAAAGATAAAAGTATCCTTTAAGTATGTACTACAAGAAAACATGTATCCTTTATGTAGAGCAAAAAAAAAAATCGGTATCCTTTAAGTATGTACAACAAAGAAAACGGGATATATTCATTTGAACATAAGGTCTTAATATCTTCTTACAGCATAACAATAGCTTGCATCATCCCCTTCCACCTTGAGTCAATATTATTTTTCAGAATCACATTTTAAAACAAGAGACAACAACAGTTACATTCATACTGAGATTCAGGATTCACATTTGTCACTCTGTTGTTACATTCATGTTGATATTCAGGATTAAAATTTGTCCCTCTGTTGTTACATTCATGTTGATATTCAAGATTCACATTTGTCACTCTGTTTTTACATTCATGTTGATATTCAGGATTCACATTCGTCATTCATGTTGAAATTCAGGATTCACATTTGTCACGCTGTTGTTACATTCATGTCGATATTCGGGATTCACATCTGTCACACTGTTGTTACATTCGTGTTGATATTCAGGATTCACATCTGTCTTTCATGCTGATATTCAGGATTAACATTTGTCACTCTGTTGTTAAAATGAATTAATCATTTGTATTACCCATAAAATCCAACAGAAACTGGTCTCTCACTTCACTATACTGATTTTTTAAAAGTTAATGATATGAATGGTAAGATGCAAAAAAATAGGATGTATGTTTAATGTCAGAAATAATTCCATAATTATGAAACTATTTTTTATAGAACTAAATAACTTCAATAGAATATCCTGCTTTAATGTATACAAAACTATGTGATTAATATCAGACATATCTATACTTATTGAGATGTCATTACACGTAGCTTATGTCCCGATCAAGAAGCTCTAGAATCCGACTATCGTTCTACTGAAAGACTTATTACTTTATAATTTTGCAATTCAAATATAATGCGAGTTGATCACTTTAATCTAGAGATTAATTCATTATCTGTTCATTTCAAAGATTCAAATCTAAAGAGAAAATGTCATGTTATAATTCTCATTTAATGTACACAAAGATGATTCTTGAAGTAGTTCTTTTCTCCGGCTGGTACAAAAGTATATTTATTGCATCTGGCAACAAACAAGTTCGGTATTCTACACATGTGAAGAAAAAAAAAGTTTTTTCTCTCCAAACCTAGCAATTAGTCCATTTATCTAAGATTGGTGATGTGATTGAATTTTTGCTTTGAAATGCTGGCAATTTAATGTTGACAGGTTTTGGTTAAAGACAAAAATGCAAAACTATAATCATAATTCAAAAATTTAATATCCCCCAATACGTGTACTGGTAGTAACCAGTACAAACTGTTGAAGTTTCTTATTTAATTATGTACTGGCTAACTGATAATATTCTCAGTTCGTACCATTCCACCACAATCAGCGTCGTCGTCATTTTTGCGTCTTAAAATACTTGTCATGAACATCGCACGGAAATAACAAAATAGTAAACGATTATTTTAAAGCGAAGGCAGTTTGATTGCATTGTGTGTATTAATTGCACCGGTTATTAAGAATCGCTCTTACATCAATTACAAGTATTTAATATATAGAGAATTTTACACAAGAGTTTGTTTCATATATATATATATATATATATATATATATATATATATATATATATATATATATATATATATATATATATATATATTCGAATGAAGATGAGTTTAAGTTTTTCTCTATTACATAAGTAAATCACTTTACATTACTTTGTGATCTTGCGAGTTATAAAAAGGTTTAAACCTGAAACCACTTTTTTGCTATTCGGAACTCTTTTTAGTCATTTTTCGATGGCGCGTACTCAATGATCATATGCATGTCTACCAGTTCTGCAGTCTTCACGAAGAGAGGAGATGGGAGAGCTTTAGGAGAGAGAGAAAGAAGGAGAAGAGAAACTAAATAAACCTATATGGAAATAAAGTTTCAAATAATGTCATCACGGCAGTTTTCATGGAAAAATCCAGACCATCGTGCCATGGAGGAGTGAACTGCAACAGATACTCGTCGCTGTCACAGCTTTACTCGACACAGTACACTTGTCCGCTGCACTTTTTTCTACAAAACCGCAGGTGCCTGTTGCAAACTTGACACTAACATTTGCCCAAACCATGAAAATATTATCTTCTGAGTTAAGACAGCGAGAATTAAAGCCCTAATATATGATCTCTTGGATACATATATAATAAAAGACAATGTTTGTAACTCGCGAAATTTTGTTTTACGCACAACCAAAGGTTATTTCATTTTTCTAAATATATTTTATCGTAGTCTAGGTCTCATTTTAATGTGGGGAAGTTTTGCTTTTCAAGGAGCTCTCGCACATATTTTAATATATGAGAGATAACACGGTAGTACATGTGTGGGAATTAATTAGCTAGAAAGTGTCAAAAATGTAATGATTTTTCGTCTGGTCAAACGGTGTTACGTCCTGCCCAGATCATCAATATTGTCAAGGCTGCTCATCTTTATTGACACATATTCATGCCAAATCAGATATTTATATCAATATTTACTTATTGTTAACACACAAAAAAAACTTACATTTGAAAGGGGAATTTTAAGCATACATGCAATCTTCATTAACCCATGTATTCCGTAATCGATTTTAATGAAACTTCCATTTCTACAGAACGACTTTAAAGTCCCTGTACAACTCAAGATTCCAGCTTGTCACAAAGAGTTGCAAGGTTATTACGTCATGGGCCCCACTTAAATTAAGACCAACCAGCTATTGTCTCAGCATTATATGCTTTGTAAGTAAGTTACAATTGCATGCGTTATATGAGACTTAGAGTGAATTGGCAATGTGACACTTAAATGATTCTTTCGAATTTAAGCTAGCACCATTTTCCTTGTAAAATGAACCCAAATTTTTATAGAAATATCTGTTGATGTCTTCACGTTGATGTGACAGTGTATCAGACTGTAATTCTGAAAATTCCGATGACACGGGGATGACATGGGGAGAGCGCAACACTGTCTGACGAGATGAAATATCCAAAACTTTTGACATTCTCAGACTATTAACATAAAACAGGTCCAGCTCATCAAGATTTGTGAAAGATAGTTGAAAAGGAAACATTTTCCAAATTAAAATAATTCACAGATTACCAAAAGATGTCTCTGTCATGAAATCGTAAATTGGTTTCAAACTGCCACTACACAGGATACAGTGCTGGACAATCAGTTTAAATCTGTTCTCTTCACCAGTAGCAATATTGTCGTTATTTGGACCCATTTTAGTATCAAGTTTGTGACGGGTACCTGTGTAAAAATCAAAGTTGGCATCGTTTGCAACATGTTCATGACTGGCAAGAAGTAGGCAAAACAGGCAAAATTAATAGTTACTTAATGCACTCTACATGTTATGTTTCAGAATCTGAAAGAAAAGAAAAGGCAAGTCACAACGCAGAAGCCGGAACCAGCGGCTCAACCATTAAACGACCAACAAGTAGCTCTTCATGAGAGTCAAGGGTGTATGAGGAAGATCGCATATTTTCTGCTACTGTCCCAGGAACTACAAGCTACCAGCATGTCTGCTTGTCATATAGCCTCACGATATGAGCAGACCTTCTGACAGTAACAGTCACTCAACAGGAGTAAAAAGTGATAACAGTTCCTCTGAAGAAGAGACTGATGCTGATGATGATGATGGTTTCGTCTAAGACATTTGTATTGTTTTGTCAGAAACAGAGTTCAACCTGGAATGAGATGTAAATAAATCTCTTGTTCGCTTTCTATCTGTCCTCTCTTTTCTAGCTCTCAATAACTTACTGATTAATATTCTTTCTGCCAGTTACATTTAATATATTTAGTCTTCGAAAGGAACACTTAGCAAACAGAAAGGAATATTTCATTGAGCCTGCAAGTAAAGGATTGGGGCTACGGTTATTCTTTATATTTATATGTTACCTGATGTTGTGCGATCAATCCGAAGAAAAACGTTTTGATAACCCTAAGTCCTAAAAGTCTAAAAAGATGAGACAATAGTGGAAATAAGGAATAGAAATACATTGTCGAATAATATTATCATTAAATGGAACAAGTGCTTTAAAATTGTGTATTAGGACGAGATTGACTACTGAAGCTGCCAGTGGTAATCCAGTGGAGATAATTTAATGCTGTTTGTTACATGTTTAGCTATAGGTGGTTCACTAACTCGGTTTTTAATTTAATACCATGGCTTAATCAAGAAAGATTCTACAGAGATTAATATAATGACCCTGCAGCATGTTTAAATCTAGCCATGGGGGGGGGGGGTTATAATGAAAACGTTGCGATAAGACAAGGAAGGCAAAGAGTTACGCACAGCTATCACCCATAGACTCTAACCCTTTCTACCTGACACCAGCTCTGAAAAAGAAGTATATCTGCGCATCCAAATGAAACCATCCATCGTGCAAATTAAATAAGCAACAAAAAGTTAATATATCCAAAGATTTAAATTACAGAGACAAAAAAATAGAAAATAAACATGATTTATGAAAAAATATTAAAATATAGATGTGATCGCAAGTTGCTGCTTCTAATTCGGGAAACAGATAGACAGATACAGAGACAGACACTTTGGCAGATCTTTGACATAATGTATCGTTCAGTGACTTCATTTTCACGTAAACATTGTAGTTTTATTATTTATGATTTATTTTATGCTACGCCGTGAATTATACATTTTCCAGGAGGAATAATTTTCATAATTCACTCGAGTGAAGTATCCTTATAATTTTTCACTCCAGGCAATAGACATCGATACCGTTATGACCAAAGAATTTCACTCGTCATGATGTCAATTATTTTATTATTGTGGTAAGCATGACCATATGTGACACAAATATTCCAGGTTCGAATCCCGCGATGTATTTAATTTTGTATTGGTTTTAATTTTAATTTGAATTAGATAAGATAATTATGTTGTTAGTAATATTTTCTGTGCGAATATTTACAAAGCACAGCAGAAAACAAACTGCAAGCAGTCAACATTATCACGCAAGATACCGTAACAAATCTGCTACTTTAATATGTTATACACTTTAGCAAACCAGTGTGTTTGACCATACAATAAAAAGAAAAACTGCTTGTTCTATGAGAATAATGGATATATTTAGCTGAGTGGGTGAAAAATAAAGTATTTTCACGACTGGCGAACTGCCGAAAATACCGAGTTTTTCACCCACACGATGAACTATATTCATTATTCACTCGATACGAGCAAATATTCTCTATATAGTATTCAATTATAAACATAACGATGTTGATTCGAACTTTCAAATTTGAACGTTGCCGCGTTGTTTGTTTAGTATTCTTGCAGCAGAATTTATATTCATTCATCCTTTCATCAATTGGCACTTGGTATTCCTTCATCTATTCACAAATTGTCATAAAAAGCAGATGAATTTCATCGCAAATATTTGAAGGTAATTCCACCGAAATACAAGAGTGGCGAAACATGTATTTATTTCGTGTTTTACAGTGTTTTATAGTGTGCATTTATTATTAATCACTCATTTGATATAGTTCATATAAATCATGAAGGAAACATTGTTTGAAATCACGATCACAATGATAATAAATTGCATTTAATTTGCAGTGCTGTTTATTATTTACAGTCTAATCGCTCGTGATATTGAATATTTCACCGTTTGAGTATTTATGAAGCAACATTCAACTTTTGTCAAACAAGTTAGCGTGAATCAGTTATATTTACACTGTTACTGACATTGTCAAGATTCTGTACTGTTCCTCGATTTCAAAGGTTATATTTGATCGAACTCTGTCGCTTTGTAATTTTGTTTGAAACAGTTATACTGCATACATTCATTCATATACGATAAATAACATATTAACAGTGCATGCTTGTGCCACGTAAAGTGTGTTACGTCATTTGGACATAGCAATATTTACAGCCAAAGTAATCAACTAAGTTCAGTATATGGCAAACTGTCTCACTTCTGATCTGCCTTTCAGTAAATTATCTTGAACATTGAAAATTAAAATATAGCCAACGAAACATTACTACTGCCGTCTCAAATTGCCGACGCTTCTGACAGCCATTTTTTCCGTCGAAATATACGATATTATAGATAAACATCACGAGATCTTGTTTCAAGTGACCCGAGATGGTTGAGATCAGACTGAAGGAAATTTTAACGGTTATTATTTCTTTAGGTTATAATTTTCTATATCTTTATATTTTAATATGCTAAATATAAAAATACAAATTCTTCTTTATTGTGTGATTTTTTTATATCACAATTTGACTTAGCAAATTTTTAACGGAAAACGTTTAGATGCGATTTATGAAATTTTGTTAATGAAATTGAATGTGTGCGAGACATAATTATATTTTTTATGTTTGTTCCCGCTCAAATGTAATGTGCTTTGTGAAATTTGGCTGGTGATCAAACAATCGACTGATTTACTGGAATGACATTGATGATAGCCACCATTACGGAAAATAAAAGGGGAAGGGGCAAACTATAACTTATTAAGATAATTAGTTATGGTATATTATATTATCTAGTGTGATATGAAAAACTCTTAAAAATTTTAATGTTGAAAGAATATATTAACTTTTATTTTAATACAAATAATTCAGAAAAGTCAAAACTAATTCCGTATTTTCGTCCCTACGAATGGCATCTAGAAGAGAGTAAAGAAATAGACATTCTGCTATTTCTTTAATCTATTGTGTTCAATGAGAAATAGTCAGTCTGCTGGCGTTTGGTCTAATGTTTTAATAGGAAATATGTTTCAAAGGATTTTTATTTACAGTGCTGAACCGTTATGTGTTTGTAACTCAATTATGTCTGGTTCACCTCAATATCTACTCCAGAAACTTCAAAAAGTTCAAAACACAGCTGCTCGGACCATTCTTAGAGCACCACGATCAGAGCACACCTCCCCGCTGTTCTGTACCCTACACTGGCTATCCATCCGATCCAGAATCAAACACAAAATTGGTTCTCTGTGCTACGTTTCACTGACGGACTCCAGTCCAACATACCTATCCGACCTCACCCATGTGTATACACCAGCAAGATACTTACGCTCCTCTTCTGACAATCGTATACTCATTATTCCCACTATGAAAACGAATTCATATGAACAACGTTCTTTTGCATACCAGGGCCCAGCAACGTGGAATGAATTGCCCACTGAACTTAGACACATAGACACAGTGATCCCATTCAAGAGTGCTCTCAAAACTCACTTATTTCGACTGCAAGAACAAACTTAAAGACCTAATAATGTTTCTTACCTTAAACATTTTCAGCTTGTTTTATGTTTTCTAATTTCATGGTGGGTTTTCTTTGCAATTATATTACATATGGCTTTTTTAAGTTATAGGTATTGTCTAATGTTGTAAAACGCTTAGAGCTTCTAAAGATTAGGCGCTAAACAAAGTCCTCATTATTACTTTTATTATTATTATTATTATTATTATTATTATTATTATTATTATTTGCCCAGAAATGTGCATCCTTATTAAAAAAGTGTTTAACTCTCCAGCAATGTTGCGAGCAGTGAGCTATTATCATTGATTGTACTTAGTCAAACATACGAGTTAAACACTATTTAGCGCAGTAGGAGCAAGATTAAAGTGGCAGTTTGGAACTTCAACTTGACAGCCCGAAATTCCACTTCGTACTGCATTGTTTAGGAAATATTCATTCCAATCAGTTGAATGACGACTTCTGTAGTTTTTCGGAGTGTTTACAAACCAGAGATTCCGGAAAAAGAAAACCTATGACCTTTGATAGGCAACCACATACTTTTGCACGTATCTGAAATGCGGATCAAATTCCGGATTGAATAGTTCCAAAGAGAAAAAGTAGAATTGCCAAACGAGCACTGCTCTGATTACATTCCGCATTAGATATAATGTCAGTTAGTTGAGAAAGCCTAAGCGCTTAACGCCGACCATTGACCTTGTGATCTTGACACTTCACCATTATATATCTGTATATGGAATTATTGCTGTCGAGCATACGTTAACATGCAGAAAGACATAGCAGTCACTTTTCTGGCGGCGGAGGCGGAGATTTCTGACGAGGGAAATTTGCTGTATACCTTTTTTGTTGTTAAAAAGTAGATTCCTTCGCTTATATTTCCTAAACTCCTTGATCGATTTTCTTCTAAGTGTGGATGAATTGTTATGAAACTTAAGAAAATCCATGCTGCAATATGTGTCTGCTCAACACTTTGACCCTGAGGTCAAGTTCACAATCATGAAAACTGAGCATTCAGGCTTTAAAAGGTTTAATTTTTATTTTCTTATTTATTTATTCTTCATAAATCCATGATGGCTTTCATCATACGTTGAACGAATCATTATGATGCTAAGACAATTCATCATGCGGCATGCTTGCTGAATCTTTTGACCCTGCAGTCAAGGTCAGTCATGGAAAATCTATGCTATGGTTTGCACAAGGTTTTTTTTGGGGGGGGGAGTTTGTCGTTTGCTTATATTACCTGAACCTGTCGATTAATTTTCTTCATATTTTATATGAATCATTGTGAAACTTAGACAATTCAAGCTACGACATGATTGTTCGACCGTTTGACTTCGGGGGCAGCAAAGATAAATAAATTCTTGATTTTTCTATGTTTGTTATTGTATTTTTCGTTTATATGCCCGTTTCGCGATGTACCTGTATATGTTTGAGTAGCGATGTTTTGGTAAGGAATTGAGGGTGGGTTGCGGGTTGCTTTCCGGTGAAAATGTACTAATTTTTATTTTTAGCCTCACACAATTCATTTTTGATCATTTTTAATATTATATATATGTTAACAGACTATAAAATATCCCAAAACCCCTTCGTAACAACGCAGAGTAAACGTCAAGTTTAATTTGATCATTCGTGTGTTTGAATGAAGTTAGCTGATGAAAAGTTTAAGTGTCCTCACCTTCCGCCTGCCTCGAAATGCAGACATAAGCAGGGAGAATTTCGTCTTATATACTGCGCTAATATTAGCCCATTGTCATCCACTAGCATACAAGGGAATCAAGTACAGATTTAATATTACTCTCTTAATCTTACTTTCCCATCCAGTATAGGTCACATGTTACGCAGCAGAAGCAAACAATGAATAATTGTGTCCCCCAATTTTTCATACAATACGTTCTTGCTGATTCTCGTATTTTATCTGGAGGGATAGATCATTTTCACGACGAATTAAGTCAATTCTCTTCATTGACACCTGTCAGACTTTACGGCTTTAGATAAAAGCGTATTATTCGAATACATTGGGCTCATTAGAGACATTTAAGCGGATCAATTGAAGCTGTTAGGTTTTATTTACTCCTTAAAAGAGTTTGTCTAATTACTATTTGACAAGCTGCACTGAATAATAATAACCATAAATTGTCGACATAACATACTGGTGCTATTTATCTCCTTAGTAGTTCAGCATTTTCATGATAAGATGGTCACCTAAGAGCGAAACTATATGTTGTTATTTTTGTAATGTTTATTGCTGGTAGTGACGATGATGAAGTTTCTATCTTAAATGAGGAAAATGACACGATGCGAATGTTGCTGATGCTGACGAAGATTTATATTGACACTTGTAAGAGAGAGAGAGAGAGAGAGAGAGAGAGAGAGAGAGAGAGAGAGAGAGAGAGAGAGAGAGAGAGAGAGAGTACAGTTTGTACTATTGGATTTGCCTGTTGAATGTAATGTTAATATCTTTCAAATTTCCGTCTATATAATTTGATTTGGCATACTTCTCATTATGTAGGAATAATAAACAATTAATCTCTGAAAAACACAACATTGGATATTCATAGTATAAATCAAATGGCAAACTGGAGTTGATGGCAATGCAAGTCTGTCTGAAATCGAGGCGTCTTACAAACAAGCATAGCTTAAAGACTGTAAAGACGGCTTTTAACTATAGTGCCAGTCACACAGGTCATGTAGGCGTTCTGTACCGACTCTATCAGTAAGTGGTGTAATTTTGTTTAATTTGATTAGATTATTCATTTCGTTGGTATCATCTTATTCCTTTGGAAGGTCATTATTTACAGGACCCGAGAAATACATACGGCAAAATAACTGGTAAAAGACGTGGACAGTTTTCATATGTCAGTCTAAAGGGGTGATCAGGTAGAAACCCTGAATGTGATGTCACAATGAAAGCAGGGTGTGCTGAAAAATTTGTACTACTTTCTGATTTTTTTAAATGATAAACCCGACGTCCTCTATTCTTTTGCCAAATTTCGTACTGGTCACCATTGCATAAGTTAGTCAATTTCGTCTGGAAGTTTTATTATTTTTAAATTTACATTTAAGGTGCAGACCATACAACAATCAGGATTAAATAGGCTTTGGTTAAAAAATTCAATAAAATATCAACAATTCATGTTTAATTTAATTTGAGTAAAGGTGCCTACATGACCATATTGACTTTGCATCAGATAGTCGATGATATTCACGGTCAATATATTTTTCTTCCTTTCCCTTTTTTTATTGCGAGGTTGGAACCGTTAGGTAAGTGTCAAGACGAGGTATCGTAATAAATGGCGATAAAGATATTGACGATTCTGCATCTATGCTTTACTCTCCGTTCCATATTACGTTCTGTGTTGTGGTCATACACTGGCGGACTAATTGTGGGAGTCAAAGTGGGTTGCTTTTGCTGAATCCGATAGACTGCGCCACCACAGATGGTCTTGCAAATGTTGTATCATGCAAGTCGTTACGTCTCTTTGCTTTTGATGTATTATCCTACCAAGAAAAATATTATATTACTACAACATTTTCCAAGGATAATGAAGTCAGGATATACAACTCACACCCCCACCCACCCCACCCCCACACACATCCTAAACCCAAGCATGTCAAGGATAGTAAATAATCATTACTTTGTAACAATCGGTCATGTTAAGACAATTTTATCGGCCGAAGTCAGGACAAACTGAATTATAATTCTCTTTACTTTTTGAACATTTTGCTTCAACATTTTTGGTTTATCTCCCTGTCAGTTGATTTATGCTAATTTTATAAGTACTATATGCTGATGATACTTTTAATGCATAAGAACAACAGATTAATTTTAATGCATAGGAACAACTGATTAATTTTAATGCATAGGAACAACAGATTACTTTTAATGCATAGGAACAACTGATTAATTTTAATGCATAGGAACAACAGATTACTTTTAATGCATAGGAACAACAGATTACTTTTAATGCATAGGAACAACAGATTAATTTTAATGCATAAGAACAACAGATTACTTTTAATTCATAGGAACAACTGATTAATTTTAATGCATAGGAACAACAGATTACTTTTAATGCATAGGATCAACAGATTACTTTTAATGCATAGGAACAACAGATTAATTTTAATGCATAAGAACAACAGATTAATTTTAATGCATAAGAACAACAGATTACTTTTAATGCATAGGAACAACAGATTACATTTAATGCATAGGAACAACAGATTACTTTTAATGCATAAGAACAACAGATTACTTTTAATGCATAAGAACAACAAGAACAACAAACAATATGTAAAAGTTAGTGAATATGTTGCAGATAATGAGTACTGCTGAATACTTCTGCCAGTACTGTTTGTTACAGAGTACGGAGCAGTGGAGATGACAATTGCAGATACATTTATTGCATTACTCTACAGTCACGCAGCTGCACGCTTCTCATTATAAAAATTTTTCTATGACCCATCTAAAATATGTTCTTTCAATTGACTAATTCATTGCATACTATTGTCTGCTGTGTGAATTAGACATCATATGAGATAACTATACTGTGTCAATTAGACATCATAAGCGATAAATATGTTGTGTCAATTAAACATCATATGCAATAAATATGCTGTCCGTTAGACATCATATGAGATAAATATGTTGTGTCAGTTGGACATCATGTGAGATAAATATGCTGCAAGTATTGCCATTTAAATACTGAAAAATGCCATTAAAATGAGAAAGCATGTTTCTATACGGATTAATGCTGTCAGCAGAATAAGGATATTTAAAGAAGAGAACATTTGTAATAATTATGAAAACAAGAAAACTCTTCAAAATGCATTATAATCTTTAGATTGCCCAGTTAGTGATATAAAAAGTGTATTCCAGATATATTAACATAATGGTACATTGTAATGCCTTCCATATAAACTTTTATCCGTACAGTATAGAAGGGATGATACATAGCATTAATCAGAGGTAGAAAACAAAACCATTTTATTTATAACACATTTTGCCTTACATCTTTAAATAATGGACAGTTCCGACCTGTCAATCAAGCTGGGCACACTGACCAATCAAAAGTAGGTCTCGATTTTCCTGCGTAGTTACGCCTTGCTATCCACCATATTTGCTTACGAACATGAAACCACGAATGATTACTCGTATTATATTGCAAAGCAGTTTGAATGTTTACACAGAAAATCACTGAATTCTTTTAATAAAAAGTATTTGCCTTGGTGCTTGTGGCACACGAGATGCAGTTTGTAGAAAGGATTCAAGAGGGAGTTGAAGAAGAAAATCTCAACCAAACACCAACATAGAAAAATGTCTGCGTTGGAAGTGATGACTTATTTATAATATTATTTCATACATGTATATAAATACACACAACTGTTTTAAAATAATGATAGTATGTGTTGTGTTTGTAAAAGTGTTGAATACAATTTTATGCTAATTGTATGTTTATGTTCAAATTGTATATCTTACTGGAGCCATTATGTTACATGCAATAGAAAAACTTTGTGTAAACGTGTTGTTTATTTTTGTACCTTATTACGTAGGTTTGTTTATCTTTTAAAACTTACATTTGGAATATTGGAATCCTGCATCACGCTTCATTAGTGCTGATTTTATTCAAATTTTCAAACTTGATCATTGACTTGTAACTGATGTTAAGTTGAAAAACACCAACCTAAACTTTAAATTATGGATTGTCCTTAATCATATTTATATATATAATTACAAAGTTGGATTTTGACATAAATTATTTCAAAATTTTAAATTTAGTTATTTTCAATATAGTTTTTATTATAGAAGGTTTTCAAAAACTATTTTAAATTTATGAAGAGGTAAAATAAATATTTATTTTGTATTTATTGGGCTTGGGACTAAATATCAGCTATGTCCTGCCAATGATATACGGTTGTGTCCTTTTGACTTGAAGTAAAGCTAGTCTCTTACAAATTACTGATTTTAAAACACCTCCAAAATCTTATAACATCAATATAGTACAATAAAATGAGTCACACTAATTAGCGAACAAAGGTCAAAGCGGATGCAGATATATCCCGTCAACGTGTATGTTGTTGTATATTTCGATGTGTCATTGTTATTCCCTTCTTTTTTTTAAGAGATTATGACGAATGATCATTTTACATGGATCTGATATAATTCAAATTTACTGGCTTCTCAATGACACCCTTATGAAATGTTTCATCCGTCCAACTGCGGAGACATGTTACAGCGGCGTAAAAAAACGGAACACAGTTCCTTCAATCACTCAGTCAACTTGGCATAACGTGTTTATTTATTTAACTTTAATTATCCTTTTCCTAAAGATAATGAAATTATTAATTGTAGATATAAAAATACTTATTTTATTCTTATATGACAATTATACATGATATAAATGAAACAGGTACATAACGAAAGCCTTATTTTAATTTTTTTTTTGTACCGAAGCCATGCTAGAAAATCTGATAATTCATAAGTATGCATAATTTTGCAAGAACAGAAAGATTTTGTTATTTTGTCCTTTTGTAACAAAATGCTATCTTCTAGTTTATCATGATGTTCATTATTCCAATTCGATCGTCAGCAATATGTTGTAACTTTGACCTGAATTATCGCCATCGAAAATACTAATTTTATGAATATAGTAATTCGTTTAGAAATTTAAGCTTTTATTATTGCACGATCTGAAAGAATCTTGCAGTCAGGTAAGAATTTTTCAGGAATATTGTCCAAAATATTTTCCAATGAATCTGCTGTTGATGCTACTGGAACCGCCATTTTCGGGATAGCCTGTGAGCTGCAGCAACAGTAACTAAGTGGGTGGAACTTATCGTTCAAAATCGGAACTATCCATTGTTTTCTTATTCACAATCTCCATTATGCTATGCAACATAAAATTGTTTTCTTATTTCTGTTCTTTATTATCTAATAGTCTGAAATGAAAGCATATACCACCTCCACCCTCACCCCCGAACTAGTATCAGTAAAACTGATTATTAATCTTTCGAAACACATTTAACTATTTATTAATTGTTTCATCATAATACAAATTCGTATCAGGATATTCGAAAACACACACACACACACACACACACACACACACACACACACACACACATATATATATATATATATATATATATATATATATATATATATATATATATATATATATATATATAAAGTCCGATAAATAACCAACCATGATCATTTCATCCTTATAATTCCAATTTACTTCCTTTCTAACATCAGATCAGCAAATTTAATCAACAAAACCTTCACTTTTATGTACATCGACGTTTTCTTTCATTAGCCTCTTCACTGTGATAGAATACATAGCCCTATCTTCGCTAGCCGAGATTCATCGATTCGTCGTGCCATTGATATATTATTATGATGATTATTTGATTATATTTTTTTTAAAAATTTCGGTTAAACTATGAACATTCCTTCTTCTTCTTCTTCCTTTTTTTTTTGGGGGGGGGATAGTTATGCTTGCGTATAGCAACGTCGTTGTTACTTTCTACACATTTCGATCTTTCAAAAGCAAAATCGTGTCCATTTTTAGTGTCATCCCTTGGTTGACATATGACCATGACCTTCAATAACCGCTGCTATAACATTTTGTCGAGGTGAAATGCAATAATTTCCGAAAATTGGCTTCTAAAGCCTGTCATGTACCTTCTTCGGCAAAAGGGGTGAGTGTTGGAGTGCAGGAAGGTCTGTGCAATTACATTGTTTTAACTTCTAATGGTCGATTTTAAGCTGTGGCTTGTCATTTTTGATAAGAAATCACAGGAATGGATTGTTGGGAGCTTGTTGTTATTATTATTAAGGTGTAAGGCGTTGACATAGATAAAACTTCACATCCAGAAAACGTAGTCAATTTATAGAAATTGGAATTATATATATATATATATATATATATATATATATATATATATATATATATATATATATATATATATATATATATTACAATAACAGAAGAGTTTGAATGTAAATATATAGATTGGCTGTTGCTTTTGAACTACTACTACTACTACTACTACTAGTAGGAATGTTTAAAGAACTGTACTTTTATTTTACAAGACAAAATACTATATTGATACATTAGATTACAGTTTAAATTTTCTCTAATTCAAGATCCACACAATAGAGGCAATTTCACTAAAAATGAAAATGTCACCGATTTTGTAAACTAATTTTTGTTTGCATTTTATATCATAAAGTTTAACTTTTTAAGTGAATATTCTTTTTGGTACCAAAAAAACCTATTATATTTAACAAGATTATGCATACCGTTTAATACAGATATTCCACACAAAGACCAGATAGGATAGTGTTATAAATTTTGTTTAACAGCTAGAACTGCCAATGATAATCAATTTAGAAAAGAGACTACCGACACTTGAATGTTGTTACCATCCTAGAGTGCTGATTAGAATCAATGTGTGTGTATGTGTGTGCCTTTAAAAAATGGAAGTAGTGCTGCCTATTTATGTTATCTTTTACTTGGTTGTGAAAAAAATGTATTGAGAGCTAATTTCTATCTATTTTATTTTTAAATTATAAAGACAGAAAGTATTTATCAAAGTTTCAAAAACTAACCATAAGCTCTCTCTCTCTGTCTATATATATATATATATATATATATATATATATATATATATATATATATATATATATATATATATATATATATATATATATATATATATATATATATATATATGTGTGTGTGTGTGTGTGTGTGTGTGTGTGCGTGTGCGTGTGTAATCACATGTCCACCCTACCACCCACCCACTCCGCTCTGTGTAAGTTACCAATTATTTCAATTTAGATTTCAAACGTGGGAAGGGTGATAAATTACCATCAGTCTTGAAAACATGGGGGCGGCTGAAAAGTAGCCCAATTGGCTGAGGCAAATCGTAGAAATGCCACAGTGGTAAGAGTTTCTAACCATAAAGATTACACACGTATCATTGCTGCGGTTTGCTGTGAGAGCTCCTGTTTGCACTGAACAAAAAGCCTGTCACCACAATGGATGCATTTCAATTAATAAATCCTCCCACAATTAATCTACTTCTTTCTGACATGAAGAAAAATCGGTTTTTTTTTGTGTGAACTTATCGTCTCGTTAGAAAACTGTAACGTTTATGAACAGGACCACACCAAAGAATGAACATAGAAGCTAAAGGACAAACAAAGAATATGTGTTGCAAACAGATTTTACTCCGATAAAATGGAGTCAAAAAGATAACGCATTTTCACACATTTTGTTAGGCAGTTGTCGCTTTATTTACTTTTTTACACTGACGAATTTGCAGAAGAAAAAAAAAACCTAGAATAATGTAATTTTAATTTTAATTAATGTTTTATTTCGTGGGAAAATGCATTTAAAATTTGTTAACATATACAAATCATATGTGCGACGTACACCCTTTCAATTTGTATAAAAATAGTATATAAATAAGGTTAATGTATGGAATCTGAGAAATTATAAAAGCACAGGCGGAAAATATACGGCAGCGACAGGTCAAGAGGGAATAACATGATTAACCTATTAGTGAACGAAAATCTTTAGACGCTAGTAACCTATAGCACTCATGTTAGTACAACTAATACTTGTACATCTAGGACTCTACGACACTCACCGTTTCATCAGTTATTTTTTAATGACGTATTTGAGACAGAACATTTTTTTCTTTGCAAACTAAATCAATGCTTATCGATTTCCGAAGAATTGAAATAAGAAAACTGGGTTTAAGAAGTGAAAAAGATACTGTGGGGTTTAGAGATGTTTGGTATTATGGTAATTCAGTCCAGATATCTTCCGCTGTTTTGCTTTTTTAGCCAAAGACTAACAACATATTTCAGTATGACGAGCTCTGCAGTTGCTTTGAAAACTTCTTCTATGTATGAAACTACATTAGATAAATTCAAACCCGCTTCTTATCTTAAAATAATTGCTAATGCCAGTCACATTGAGGCTTTATATAAATTAGGTTTTCATCGCACTCATTAGGTGTCGAGATTGGTAAATCTGTAGGAAACGAACAGCTTGAAAGGAAATGTAAACTTTGTGGAAATAATGGTGTCGAAGAGGAATACCATTTTGTCTTAATTTGTCCTCTGGTTCTAAGTATTCTTACTTTTTAAAACTTATACTTTTCTTTATTATTGGTAGTAAACTACTATAATCATTAAATAATATCTATTCTACAACTGTAAAATAAAAAAAGACACAGAGCCTAAGTTAATATGACTATATGGCATTCCTGCTAAGATTATTTTTCTCTCTCTATTTCCGATGATTTATATATACACCGATTTTCTATCGCATGCATCAGTGTATTATATATGCGTTGTGAATTATATTTGACTATGTGCTTTCTCTTGCGTAAGTAATTACAATAAAGATAGTATTTTTTGTTAATAATAATAATAATAATAATAATAATAATAATGACAATATATTATTATTATTATTATTATTATTATTATTATTATTATTATTATTATCATCATCACACAAGGCATGCCTGAGGCCATCCATGGGAAAAACATAAGTGATTCATACATGCATGAATTATCAATGCATCAACAAACAAATTAGGAAGATGATGCTGTGACAATATGTGGAAGATAGATAAAAAGAAATCATCGAGCATGAGAATGAAAGCCCTTGATGAAAATGTAATCATTGCACAATCATATGAATATTTTGGAGGGAGCTAACTATATCCATAAGATAATAATATAAAACTGAAGTTTTATGAATATAGTTAGCCTTTTGATCCTATTGCCTGTAATAAGATTCCTCCCATACTAGCGAAGATTGAATACTTTCCGGAGGGAGAAAAAGGACCAATCCTAGACTTCTTAAGATGACAATTTTCAGATTATGCAAGCAGTTTCTCACAGAGATAAGTAAAACATACTAAAGTTTTTTTTTCGAAATTTAAAACAACAAACAAAGGCGGTTTGAAAGAAAACGGTATTGGTGACTAATAGATTATTCATAAATAGAAAACAGCTGACACTACCGGCCCTTCAAATGAGAGATCAGATTGAAAAAACAAAGGAAGTTCGGTAACAAGGAGGGCACAACCATGGTCAAAACTTAAGATGCAACTAATATAACGAGCACGATTATTAACGCTGAAGACGATGAAGGGAGCAACCGGTCACCATAGCGATGCACTCAGAACATGTGCGTGATTAGGGGAAAAAAATGATTGGTTAACTATCTGACATGGAATTTATAATAAGGGCTTAGAAGAAAGAAAGAAAAAAGAAATAAATAAGTCTACTGGATTTTTTTCGAAATTGATTTAATATTCTTGATAGAAACAGAGACTAAACAAAATGCTTACGCCGATTTGTATGGCTACCAAGTTTATATTTTCCCGAGAAAATTCGTAAAGAAAAAAAAAAATCTGTATGTGCCAGTGGAGCTATTGCATTATTTGTAAAGCGAAATCTGGTAAAAGATAAATAAGTTGTACAAAGTCCATTGCTTGGTTTAAGTTAGAAAGGATTATTTTGGTGTTGATGATAATGTTTATATTTGCTTCGTTTGTCTGCGACATGAACAATCACCAATACACAATGTTATTAATTTTTATTTAGTTTTGTAAATTACCGATGTAAGTTACTCGTTACATGCAGAAAGGAACCATTATAGTAGATAGCAATTTTAATAGAAAAAACTCTACGTCCAAAACGCATGACGAGGTAAACACTTCTGTCCTTCCAATTACACGAACTAAATTATGACAAAAAACAGTAACATTTCTGCGTCCCTAGGAAATGAAAGAACACTTTATTGCTAGTACTCGTAGACCAAAGCATAATCGATGAAATAGCTGATATATTAATTTTATTACAAAATCGAGCATATCAATATTTTGAAGAAAAAGAAACGGTTCATAGGCAGGATGGGAAAATTAACGTTTGTATTAAAGATACCGCTACTTGATTTAATGATGACTGTAGACACGAAGGAAACTTTATGAATGTTCTTTGCTTAATAACAACTCTTGCAGGTCCAGTGTAAATAGAGAAATTAAATAACGAAGACAAAATAATGTAAAAAGTTTGCCGTGCGTGTAAATTACACTACATTAGATTCAGAGGACAAGAATTGCATGATCTTCAAAAAGGAAATCCTTGTGCGTTTGGGAATCTTGTCAAACGTCCTATACGTTATATTAATTATACGAATGAGTCTCGGGCCTTTTATGAACATTTGAGGGAACTTACCTTAAATGCACTCTGTTCAATTATAGTAGACTATAATACATAAGACGAAGGAAGAATTTGAGTTTTAAGCGAACTGATATTTGTAGAATTGTAAACTCCAATTATAATTAGTGCACTTGGCTCTCACCTGTAAATAATTTTAGCAACAATCAAGAACCAGGTGTTGATAATGTTTTAAATTAACACATTACCAAGTCCTTGAAAAATTATCAAACTGAACTGGACTATCGGTTGTCCTACAATGTTAGACATCTACCCTTATATGTGTGTTGTTTGGGCCTACGTCTGACTTCCAACAAGCGTTTAAACAGAGTTGTGTAGCGTGTTCCCCGGTCGACTGACAGAAGAGCTGGAGGACGACTTTTCAGGAATACTTCATACACTTGACACGTTTCCACAGATTAAAGTCTAATTACTTTAGTCGGGCTATACTTACTCTGATGTCTTTATCCTAATGGAATCAAATTCTGACACAAGCAAGTGGGCGCGTTTTCAACCTCCGTTGAAATACATGTCATTTCATTCGGCTGAAATGTAATGGTAGTTGAGTAATGTCAAAGTCGGTTGACGGTAGGTTGTGTTTCTTTAACGTAACGAATATAAACATATCAGTGACAAAAACAATTATATAGGATCTTTTCGTTAAAAAGACTAAACTCTCCTTTAACCGATTTCGGAATTCCTTGGCTACCATGGCTTTTTAACAACGTGAATGTATGTTAACGGAATTTGAAAACACGTCAAATTGGTATGTCTGATTTTGATTCAGTCAGAAACAAGACATTACGTTATGTACATTTCGATTAAATCAGTTAGACTTTAATTTGTGGAAAAGTGTCATTATGGGCTCTCAAGTGTGTGATAATCATGAAAATGTGTTTTCTAGTTCCCCTATCAGCTTACTAAGGAACACGCTACACATACACAACGACGTTTAATTTCTTCCTTTCGAAGCAAGACCCAAACCAATTAAATACCAGGGTAGACGTTTTACACTGTATGTCTATACTATCACCAAAATTCTCTGAATATATATATATATATATATATATATATATATATATATATATATATATATATATATATATATATATATATAGAGAGAGAGAGAGAGAGAGAGAGAGAGAGAGAGAGAGAGAGAGAGAGAGAGAGAAAGAGAGAGAGAGAGATAGATAGATAGATAGATAGAGAGAGAGATAGATAGATAGATAGAGAGATAGATAGAATGATAGTCAGAGTTTCCTCTGACCCTTGCCACTCCATTTTTGATATTTGGACATTTATGTTGGAGTGTATGGTCAGAGTCCACTGCCTATCGAAAAGTTAGGGAATGCCGACCCCATACTGATATTTGGCCTGGATATAGTCATTAGCATTCCTAGTCACATGACAATACAAATTTTGCAACCAACATGTCAATAGCATCAGAGGTCATATAGTCATGTGATATCAGCAATAAACCATTTCTAGTGTTGCTGTAGGAAAACAAATTGAACAAATCAATGAAATTCACGTAATCTTTATAGAAAAATGAAAGAACATAAACTTTTCAAAATATTTATTCTGTAAACAACGACTGGAAATCTGTAAATGTTGCAGCAACTTGAAGAAAACCAGATTCACTAAGCAGAGAGCACGTGTCAATGCGGTAGTCACGTGAAAATAACAAAAATATTGCTGACACGTGCTCAGTACTTGCTAAAAATATTTTCTCCTCCCTTCTGCGATACCGACAGGCTCTCAGAATAAAAAATGTTTTAGAATTTAGTTTGCATTATATTTGTTTGCAAACATTACGTGACTTGCATATAGTATTTTCAAATTCTATGTAAAACAATTTTGGAAATGTGTTTATTGTCGAGATCACGTGACTATTTTACCTCTGATGTCATTGTATGTAGGTTGCAAGAGTTGTATGGTCATGTGACTGAATGCAAATAACTAGATGTAAGTCAAATTTCAGCAACGATGTACTTTCCTCTCGTCTATGAGCGGATTAAAGACATGACGAATGCTATGCTCGCGAATTTTGAGAAAATAAATAATATTTCTATCGATTTCGTGCAGGCATATCTCGATGAAAGGTCCTTAAAGTTTGCTAGGCCGGCTAGAAAGTGGCTACCCTATGCCGACACCAAATATATATAAATTATTCACTATTAATAGATTTTATGAGTTCATTATTACTTTACTTTAGCAGCGTGCCGCCGAAGTCCAAATTCAGTTATCATGCCAAACCATATTGGTCAGATGAACTTAAAGAAATACATAGGCTTCAAAACCGAGCTGTCTAGAATAAACGAGGGTAGACCAACGGATGTTGAATAAAATTCTTACAGAGAATATAAAGCTCAGAAGAGAGACTTTACAAAACTGCACAAACTAGCTAAAATATATATGACGAAACTGAAAGCATATTAATGTGATGTAATGCATTTCTTTCCTTCTCAATAGTAAGAGAGACAAAAAGAAATAAAATTTTTGGTCAGGAAATATCGGTCGATTGAGTTAGTATGTGTCTTGACGCTTCCATTGCAAATGGTTTTGCCAGATATTATGAGTTCATTCACACACCAAACATTAGCCATTGATTTGGCGAAAACTTGCTGGCATTTGTACAGTTGGGAATTAAGTCAAGTTCAGCAAGATGGTACTGGCCATATTGAGGCCTTACGTCAAGTTCAGTAAGATGGTACTGGCCATATTGAGGCCTTACGTCACGTTCAGCAAGATGGTACTGGCCATATTGAGGCCTTACATCAAGTTCAGCAAGATGGTATTGGCCATATTGAGGCCTTACATCAAGTTCAGCAAGATGGTATTGGCCATATTGAGGCCTTACGTCAAGTTCAGCAAGATTGTACTGGCCATAGTGAGGCCTTACGTCAAGTTCAGTAAGATGGTACTGGCCATAGTGAGGCCTTACATCAAAATGTAGGTGAAGTAAAATAAATAATTAACAGTAAAAAGAAATCCAAAGCTTCGGACCATAATTGAATTGCAATTAACATTTTGACGTACGGAAGTGATTCCTTCGTAGAGTGTCTGGCACCTTTGTGTAACCATACATAGCTGTTGATTGCAAAAAAGGGGTTAGTACTGCTACCGTACAAAGGTGATAGAAAATCAAAGATCTCTTTCGAAGGTTACTTAACTGACCATTATCAAGAAAACGTTTAAGAAATTATTCATGGACCTTTGATCACCTATCTCAAAGATATTATATTGTCACCAGTTTACAACAACATGATTTCAAAATGGGTTAAAGTTGCACTATATCAATGATTTCGATGTTGCAACAGAACAATATAATGTAAACATGGGTTCGTGTGTTTTTTTTACAGTGCTTTTCTTGATACAAAAAGGCATTCGATACCATGTGGCACAAGGGATTATTGTTTAAATTATTAATGTTGTGAATTACATGTAAAACCCTTCCTTTTTTTTTGAAAGTACGTGTATATAAATTTACAGGGCAAAGTCCTTGTCAATGCACATTATTCCGACTGGTTCCCAAATCGGCCAATTTTGATATACACACTATTTATAAGGATTTACTGCTCCAGTTAGAGAATAATGGCTCTGGAACAAAAAAACTGAGTTCACAGCTGTGGAAAATCCAACCCTAGCTGGTGATATTTCACTTCTGGATACTTATTGCTAACAATCTGTAAAAGCTGACAGATAACCCATATGCTAACAGTAACACGTGGAGGTTGTTCTTATTTTCTGACCGTAATACACAAATGATGTCAACATGAACTGTTATTTCGTTTCCTGATTCTGCTACACATCTGGGACGCCGGATTAACTCAAAGCGTACGTCACATGACGCAATAGCAAAAGCATTCAAGGGATAATTGTGTGAACGGTTTGTTTGGTTCTGGCATTCAGTCGAATGTTTTAAACCCTTTGGTTGCAGTAAATGTGATAAAGAGGTGATATTTCTTTCAATGTTTAATGATAGTGGTTTATAGTGTACGATTTCATACAGTGACTTTGATTTGGAAAAAATCTGGCATTTGTTACCAAACAAACAGAAACCTGCCTTGCATAGACAAGATCAAACATTGCTCCTGGAATGCTAGGATGGATATCAGCGCAGTTCGAAATTTATAGGAGACCTTTTTTAATGTTTATATATAGATTATGGTTGATGCATAAATGATGTATATACAAAACGTGGTTTGAACGTGCAAATGATGTACGTACAAAATATGTGTTTAACATGTGCGAATTTGAAATCGATGTGATCTATTAAAGAAGTTTGATTTGTTTTAGTATCTGACTAATTATTTGCAGTTTTCCGAAATTCCAGATAAATAAAATTGAAAAGAAGTAGTCAGGTTGAAAGTTGCTGCAATATATTCAAGGTCAAATGTTACTAGTGGGTGTAATAGGCACAGGAAACTCCAAACCATTTGTCCGGCATGCAGATCCTTTGTCTCCCAGTTTGCATCTATGTTCTACAGATAGATATTTTGCAACTTGCAACTTCCGCAGATCATGTGAATTCTAATGATGGATATAATGTAATCATTTTGAGTCTAATATTCTGTTTTATAGTATAGACAAACTTTTTATGATAGTTGTACTACATGTCTCTTTACATGTTTGTGTGCAAGAAAATGTTTATGTCGTTTCTACTGACAATTATTGGCTTTCTCGACTTGAGGCCAGTCTACATCGATTGCCTACATCTTTCTTTATGTATACGACTAGTGTTTGTTTTGTTTTGCTTATTTATTGTATGAACGTTTTATGAGTTTAATGATTTTTTAAAGAAGGTTCTCCAACCGTTGCAAAATAATTATAGACGGAAAACATTGTTTATCTATATAGGAAAAATTGTTACTGGCATATTGTGTAAGAGGCTCTCCTCTTAGAAATTTAAATATCATATTATTACTGATGCACAATTTAGGTTTTAAGAAGAATACAAGTACAGTAGAAGCCATTTTTCTAAACAAGAAATTAGGTTTTTTAAAAACAAATTTGATAAAAAGATAACGTTTTCCTGAGCAATTTTATTTAACGTTTAATAAAAAAGCATTTTAATTATGTTGAAAGGAGGCGTCTATATAAAAAAGTAGTAAAATGCCAAGTGACTGGGAAAATGTTGACGATAACATTATGGCAAGTACAGTCGGGAGTAAATCACGTAAGCACGAACTCAGACTATTTCGATTGCTTACATGGGGTTCTTCAAGGCGAAAGCCTCTCTCCATTTCTTCTTTCTCGTTGTATTAAAGATCTGGAAGTTACACTGCAATCATGTATAGACGCGGGTATCAATTAGAGGAAATTTCATTACATCTACTTTTCTTTCCTGATAATACGGTGCTATTTTCAGAGATAGCAGATGGACTCAAAAGCATTCTGAGATACTTTACATCCACAGGATGGAATATATTTGTAAATATTCATTAAACAAAAGTTATATTGTTTAGAAAAAGTGTTAGAGGACTATATGCTTTATTTAAGTACGGGGATATCTCAAGACATTAATTTTAATTAATTAGGACTAGTTTCGATGTGCAGTAGGTATTGTTGCAGGCAAAGGTGTCCAAGCAATGAATGTACTTTTGTATATTACAAATATTATACAATATCCAGTAAATATGATGTGTGGATTATTTCATGCTCTTGTATTTCCATCTTTGTCCTATTTACTGTAAACTATGGGATTTTTGAAGGCTTAACATAAAGAACGGATACATAGAAAATATTGCAAGTGGTTATTACATTTGAAACTATCTACCCTAATTCAGTCATTACCGCGATTCAGTCTGGTATTATCCTGATTCAGTCTGGTATTACCCTGATTCAGTCTGGTGTTATCAAGATTCAGTCTGGTATTACCCCGATTGATTCAGTCTGGTATTACCCTAATTTAGTCATTGCCCCTATTCAGTCTGGTATTATCCTGATTCAGACTGGTATTACCCTGATTCAGTCTGGTGTTATCCTGATTCAGTCTTGTATTACCCTGATTCAGTCTGGTATTAGCCTAATTGATTCAGTCTGGTATTACCCTGATTCAGTCTGGTATTACGCTGATTCAGTCTGGTATTATCCTGATTCAGTCTGGTATTACCCTGATTCAGTCTGGTATTACTCTGATTCAGTCTGGTATTATCCTGATTCAGCCTGGTATTACCCTAATTCAGTCTGGCATTACCCTTATTAAGTCTATTATTACCCTGATTCAGTCTGGAATTACCTTAATTCTAACTGGTATTACCCTGATTCAGTCTGGTATTACGTTAATTCAAACTGGTATTACCCTAATTCAGTTTGGTATTACCCTCATTCAATCCATGTATCTTCCTTGCTATGGCTTTTTAATCAAATAGAAAATGACATATTTCATCCTGACTGGAGTACTGCAGTTGCTTGGAAAATTTCATACATGTAAAAAAAAAAGATATGAAATATAGGTTCGAAATCGCTCTTTATTTTAGAATAATTGCTGATGCCAGTAAATTAAGGGTTTCACCACACCCATTATATATCGAAGCTGATAGATATGTAGGAATCGACTGACATGAAAGGAAATGTGGACTTTGTGTAAATAATGATGTCGAATATAAATACCATTTTGTCTTCAACTGACTTCTATAATCGCACGAAGAAAATCTTACATTGATCCTTATATTTGGCAGAAACCAACTGAATAAATTATTACAATTAATAAAAAATTAAAATTCAACAGGTGTTCAAACCTAGATAAATTTGTGTATACTGCATTCCAACTTAGATTATCTTCTCCCGCTGTCAAGACTCTCTCTGTCGCTCTCTGTCTGTATGTCTGTCTGTCTCTGTCCCTCTCTCTCTCTCTCTCTCTCTCTGGCAAAATATGTGTAACAGATTTATATTGCCATTCTTTTTCATTTATGCATCAACGTAGTGTGCATGCATTGCGTATTGTAATTGATTCTGTACTTTCTTTTGTATGCTTCGAATCAAGAAAGTTCTGTTCTTTTATGTTCTGTACGGAACTTTTTGTCGAATGGTAAAATTACAACATGATGTTTTTATGATATTTAAATCGCCCTGCACATGAGGACCTTCCATGAAAAAAGTTTTGAAAAACAAATCAGTATTTTGCAAATAAATCTTTGATCTGCAAATAGGACTGCAGAATCTTTTTTTACAGCCATATATGCTTAGAACTATCATGTTATAATATTAAAAATATTATAGAGGATTGGTTTGTAAGAAATGAAATGTATTTCTTCATGAGGTTGTTTTTCATGTAAGATAATTACCAGGGATTGTATTATTGATGGTTGTTCTGTGAGTGTGTTTATGTACAGGACTTAAAATATTGCAGACCTCTCTGGGAGTTTATATCGGTCATGCGCTCATCTTCCAAAAAAGCTGGAATACAGCTGAACGCGAGGACGAGAGAATTCTCAAGTTAAGACAATGGCAACGACAAAAGCTTTATTACACTAAGGTTATAACATGTAAGATAGGATGTAAAATAACAGCATTTCAATTTGCTGGCATGTACATCAGCTATGGACGATATCTTACTTTGCATGCGTGTACATCAGCAATGGACGATATCTCACTTTGCTGGCGTGTACATCAGCCATAGTGGATATTTAACTTTGCTCGAGAATATATCAGCCGTGGACGATATCTCGCTTTGCATGCGTGTACACCCGGTATTTACGATATCTCACTTTGCATGCGTGTACATCAGCCAAGGATGGTATTTCACTTTGCATGCGTGTACATCAGCCATGGACGATATTTCACTTTACAAGCGTGTACATCAGCCATGTACGATATGGTTGTCACAGCAACTGAAATCTAACTCATATTGACAGCATTTATCACAGTCAATACTCCAATGCAATACGAACAAGTTCCAACGTAAATACATGGATGTTGATGTAATTGGAAAGACCGGATATAAATTAGGATGAATAGAAGACAGATTTATTACCTTACAACGAATAAGATATGGTTAAAAGGATGGAAGAACAACATATACACCGAGTAAAATTATTAGAAATTAACGAAATTTTGATGAAAGAAATACCAATCACTTTAGAGAGTTTTCTTGAAACGCTTTCTTTCTCAGAATTCTAAAATTCTTTTAACTTTGAAACATTTGGTATAATATATAAGTGTTTGATTGCTGCTCTCAGAAATAGCCACATTCAATGAGATAATGAATTTCATCACCAACTCAGTTTTCACGCAAAATTTCACTATTAGGTAAAGGTTACCATCTTCACTTCTCTAAATGTACATTATCATTACATGCTCGAAATTTTGTCATATTTACCTTATATTTTTGGAGTCATTTAATTAAATAATGCTCTAATTTTAATTCCGTTTCAAAACTTTGATATGTATCGCCAACGACTCACAGCCATTAGAGAAAAAAGGCACATTGCAGCATCCCAAACCATCAGGTGTGCTTCCCATGCCCATCCTGTAACATCCCGTGTGCATCCAGCTTTGGACTCAGGAGCGACATGCGTAGGTCAACGTGGGAAGCACAACTAACGTCATCATCGCACACGATGGACAACCAAAGAGAAGAAGAATGGGTGCTTATCGTGCCTATATAAACTGATCAAGAAGTCTTTCTTTAAAGATTGTATCTCACGAGGATTAATTGGGAATACTTTTATTAATCCAAATAAATTGAAACCCAGTTTCCAGTAAGAGGTTGTGACTGTTATCCATACTTCGGCCAAAACCATTATTATAATCCTGCAACAGTCTCAGATACATCATGTAAGATAGATACGTTTGTTGCCCATTAAGGAAATTTACCCAATATCTTACCATCTGCCATTTTATTTGTAAATGTAGAGGGGTTCTGCTATACTTACCATATAGCATACAGGTGGAGGCATGGTAGTCTTTGTATAGCTTTTAAAACGTATTTTAGAAGGTTTAAATTATTCTAAACCGCAGATCTCAGCTCCGAATATAAGAAATGTCCTATCAAAAGCGTGAACTGGTAAATAGACTCGAACACTTATGCCCAAACCCAAAGTATTTCTGTTTAGAAATGCAAGTAATATACATTATACATTAAATTATAATTATAAACTGACACCTACTTTGCAACAGAAAGGGCTGCGCTTATTCCTTGATCCTTCGTGTTATGTTTGGATGAGCGCTTTTGTAAAAGCAATTTAGAAAATGTCACTAATATAATCAAACAAGCTTACAGCGTTTACAAAATGATGCCAATATAATTAATCAGTTTCTAGAATATATATTTTATAATTAAAACTATTCGTTGGGCTCAGATTTCGTGGCTTGGGAATAGTGGGATAAAATTTCGTGAAGTTTATATGTTTACCTTATCAACCAGTCGTCCAAACTATTGTTTGTGGTAGAATTAAATTCATGCATATTCATTACACAATGACAATAAAATAAAAATCTGCTTCAGTTATTTCAGTCAATACAAAAGCATAAATTACACATAATTATCGCATCATAGTAAGTTGATCCCACAATACAGCTGACTATAACAAGTAACTACTTCTTATGTCACCGTGTATGGAGTATTTGATCGTTTGTTACAAAGATTAGAAAGCTTGTGAATATAGTTACAACCGAGAGAGAGAGAGAGAGAGAGAGAGACAGAGAGATAGAGAGAGCATGCTGACCTTTTATTGCCAATGATTATTTAAGTTTGATAAAAAGCTTGAAATATTTTTAATCAGATTAAGCCTGTAGTTCAACAGATTTGGATTGTAGTGGTCGAGAATGCGTTTACACAACGTGAATTATTAAATTTTTCCATATGTAAGGAAAATATTTATTTATGCAAGTTTTATTGAACATTCATGATTTCAATAACCATTATTTATGACGACTGACATGTAGCCGAATGATGATACAAATAAAAACAGCTTCCAAATATGAGCCGTCATAATGTTGTTTTTATCACTCTGTATCAGACGCCCTGAGTTCTAGATGAATTGGTAGTGTCCTAATTATATATATATATATATATATATATATATATATATATATATATATATATATATATATATATATATATATATATATATATTTAAACTATTTTTACATATTTTTAAACGAGTACTGGGTCTATGGCATTGTAGAGGTTTACCATGTCTCAATGTCGCTCTTTTAAAGTATGGTAACCCTGTACATATTTATGTGTTATATGCCTCACTGTGTTGACGACTTGCGTTTGATCTACTACCCCCCCCCCATTGAAACTTCTGTTGACGGCCACTTATTGATGTTAATGACGATGTCTAGCGAACATATGTCAGAAGAACTGAATACATTAACATCAGACCGCTCGCTTGGGTGATTTCGCTCTTATCTGACTAGCTATGTGCAGCTCCTGAGCTAGTTCGCATGTTAATTTACTTATTGACCTGCCCAATTTCATTTATTAAAAATCAATATTTCCATGGGATATATATATATATATATATATATATATATATATATATATATATATATATATATATATATATATATATATATAATACAAATCATATGGCGAATAACAATCCTTTCAAGTGCACTGGATCCAGCAAGGGATCACGTGTGTCAGGGATTGATTAAGATAAACGCAATAAACTGACAACGAACTGTGCGAAACTAGTATCTAACTAGCCTGAAGGCTTTCGACTCTTTAATGGGTCGTTTTCAAAGGCAAATACAAAACACACAAAACAAACAAATAAAACAGAAAAACGGTTATATTTGCAAAACTTTACATGACTATTTCTACAGGAATTAAACCTTTTAACTATATTATGTTTCAACTACTTTATTTCAGCTTGAAAAATATTTGTATTGACCTAGAAATTGATAAGCCATAACGACATCTGTTATTTTATGTAAATTTATGTAAACATAAATTATATCCCGGATATTTCATTGTGATAGTAGTCATAGGCTTTTAAGCAAATTTAGAGAATTATTGAAAAGAAAATATGTCGGCTGCAAAAGATAATTTTATATGTGCATGGTTGTCTTTTTCAAATCTGTTTTATGTACCGCTCCGGTGGCCTAGTGGTTAGAGCGTCCGCCTCGGATGCGGGAGGTCGTGGGTTCGATCTCCGGCCGAGTCATGCCAAAGACTTACAAAAATGGTACTAACAGCTTCCTCGCTTGGCAGTCAGCATTACGAGATGAGTGTTTGGACTGGTCGGACTGGTGTCAGGATAATGTGACTGGGTGGGACATCACGATTCATGTCACTATAAACTGGCACACTGCAGACATCGTTGCGATATGACTGAAAAATTGTTAAAGCTACGTTAAAAAATCCAAAAAACACAAACACACTGTTTTATTTATTTGTCTTGTCTATGTTTTCTATTTGCCTTTGAAAAAGACTCATTGAAGAGCCGTGGAGGTCGTCTGGCATCTCCTCTTCCGCCCAGATGCTGATCTGCAGATAGTGGAATACCTCCAGAGTCTGTTCACTGAGAGCCTTGTACACCTCCGCTGGGATACCATCCTTTCCAGGTACCCTGCTACAGTTCATGTCTTTGATGACTGTCCGCATCTCCTCTATAGTTGGCGGAATATCCGGTTGGTCATGCGTTGGCTGTTGGGGTATTTGGTCAAGAACAGAATGGCTGACCGATGAGGGCAGGTTTAGGAGCTGACTAAAGTGCTCTTTCCATCTGTCCTTAATGCCAGCCTTGGCCTTTATTAGTGAACTGCCATCTGCAGCAAGCAACGGGGCAGAGCCAGATTTAGAAGGGCTGAAGATTGACTTGATGGTGTTATAGAACTCTTTGGAATTGTTAGTGTTCGGCATAGCATTGCACTTCATCAGCTTTCCTTTCCCACCAATGGTCATGCATCTTGTGGATTTTTCTCTGAGCATCAGCTTGATAGGATATGAAGCTGTCTTTTATGGGGATGGAGTTTGTCATCCTGCCAGTCCATGAATACTTTGTTCTTTCTGGTAAGCAGATCTTTAATGGCACCGTTGTTGTCGTCGAACCAGTCTTGATGGGTTCGCTTCTTGGGGCCCAGCCAGAGTCGCCATTGCTGTTTCTCTTATCGTGTCCCTGGGCTTGTTCCATTTCTCGGAGGCGTTTCCATGTATATGTCCGTTGGTGGACAACTTGTCTTCTAGGCTCTTTTGGAAATTGAGCTGGATGGAAGGCTGCTGAAGTTTGACAATGTTGAAGGCTGTGTGCACAAGTTTAGGACGCCTTGAGTGATGTGGGGCAATGCACAACTTTATGGTAGTTCGGACAAGTCTGTGGTCTGTCCAGCATTCCGCTCCTCACATGGCCTTGGTGATGAGGACAACATGGTCATCGCGCTGGCGGACTATTACATAGTCGATTAAGTGCCATTTGCGAGATATGGGGTGCAGCCAGGTGTTCTCGTGTTTTGTTCGCCATTCTGAACATTGAGTTTCTTCGGCCTTGGTAGTTGGATCTCAGTGGTACGAAGATTTGTCACGGCTGGAGACTACTTCGGCTGCATTGGGTGACAATGACGTTTTCAGTGCCTTTTCATGCCCACCGCTCTCCACAAAGCGGTTGCAGATTCGCCTTCGTGGTCCTTGGATCACTCAGTTGATCTCTTCTGCCCAGTCTGTCGAAGCTGGCTTTGCATGCAAGGATAGGCAAGCTCCTAAGCCATAGAGGATTTGAGGCCCATCGGCTACTCTCAGCCTGGCTTAGCCAGCCAGCCAAAGTCGTTGACCGTGGTGTGGCTGTGAGTATGCTACAGCTGCTTGGAGATACAGGTGAGAGCTGAGTGTCTGGTGGGGACCAAAGGTGGACGAGCTACTCCCGAAGCAGCACGGGGTCCCCCCAACAGAGGTACTACCCCTCCCAGAACACCTCGAACACCACAACAATGATATTGTAATAATACTCATTTTTGAGAGCTCTTAAATTACCATACAGCTCTAATTAGCGCAATTTTAAAACGGGCTTTATTTATCACATTCAAGTACTATTCAAACGAGCTTCATTTATGACATCCAGTGTGACGGGGGCTGGGAGGTTGGCTGTTTGGTATTGATGGGGTTGAGTGGCGGATTGTACTTTCTTACAAGGTGTCCGCTTTATTTGGTTATCGTTATCTAGAGGGTGGTCGCCCTCGGTGTTGTTGGCCGGATCGAGTAAATATTAATATAAAGTGTGAAACTTATAGATGGAATAAATAGAGATCTGAGCAGATATATAGAACAGAATTACACGAGCCCCCGTACATTAAATGCAACAATTTAATCAACTACATAAACAACTGTGATAATACATTACATTAGGAAGATACATTTCTTTTTTAAATAAATCATTCACCGAATTTCAAACACAAATATTCTTATATAAATAGCCGATCTGTTTTAAAAGATCGAATTTGTTCATCATAGGATCGAGTGAACAATCGAAGTGATTGCCTTGTACAACTTCATAACCTGCTTATTTCCGGTTCACTCCAACTTCACTGTGGCTGTTCTTCTTTGTCCTTTCGCTTTTTCTTCTCCAATCTCTATATTGTCTCGCCTTTGTCGTCCCTCAAACATTGTTTGTAGGTGGATACGTAAGAACGTAGATACGTAGGTACTTGGATAAGTAGGTACGTGGATACGTCAGTGGAGCTACTTCCCCATTCAAAATGAACAGAGAAATCTCCTGTCAAATATCCTACTGGGAATAGATCATTACTCTCATCTCGTTATGTCAGATATTGTCCTGTCCGTATTCAAACAGATACCCAAAGCTATATGGTCAAGCCAAACACGGCAGACCATAAACAAACATAGTTTCCTAAGATTAATGCACTTCCTAATGGCTATTTTCATCACTGACTCACATTACCTTCACACGAGACATAAAAGTTCCGTTCTCGTCTCAATTACACAAATGAATGAATGAAATTCATTAAATGACTTAACTACGTTATTTTCAGCGAATACACACATTCAAGTCTTTATCATACATGAAATCTCACTTCATGGCTTCACAACGTTAATTTCAGTCAATACGCACTCAAGTCTTTATCATACGTGAAATCATCTAAGATCGAAGAATTCACACGGATTCTCGTAACTCATATCAACTAAAGTAATGCATGAAATTCTTCCTATAACAATCAAGATGATAAATTAAAACAATTTGTCAAACTTAAATAAAGAAGATCATTGTACGAATTCAGATAGATGAACTCAAACACAGTTATGCTCATATCAAGAAAATTGATCTACGGATTTAAACAAATAAATTCATGCAAATATAAGCAAATAAATTCAAGCAAATCATTATATTGGTATCAACGAATTACATGAGACTGACGCAAATATCTTATGCTTTCAAGCTTTGCTCGCTTCTACCACCAGAATTATGTCCGTCAACCTTCCAGACATCCGGTCCATCGGATGAATGTTTTACGAGAGAATTTCTTCTAAATTCAATCTCGAAGTCTCCAATATTTTTGTCCTTCATGCAGGAAAAATGTAGACTGACGAAATTTTTGCGATGGGGCATATCAAACCCAACAAATTTCGTATGGAAAACACGCCCCTTATTTAGCATAACCAATCAGGATTAAATATGTTATAGATATTAAACAAATTTATAACTATACGCCAAAAATTGCGGTCAGCTTGACTTCGAGATCTCCAAACAATTCAGTCTGGTTAATTTCAAATCTGACATGTTTGATACAAAGATAGAAGTTAACCTTTTCTCTTCGATTCTGTCTGACGGTTAAATAAACAAAGGCTTAATTAAGAATCACTTCCTCTCCCGACACAGACATTACAACTCATTGCAGTATAACGATTTAACAAGCACCTGTCCCCATAAATCTAATTAATTGTTCTCTTGCCCAAATTAATGTACTCTTTATAGATCGTTAGAAATTTGCACCCTTACGTCCAGGTACTCTTCAAACGAACTTCATCTATATACTCTTCAAAATGAGGTCCATTTATGACATCCAAGAACCCGTCACAAGATCCTCATTTATAATGTCAAAGTACTCTTTAAACAAGCTTCATTTATCACATCCAAGCACTCTTCAAACGAGCCTGATTTATCACATCCAAGTACTCTTCAAACGAGTTTCATTTATCACATCAAAGTACTCTTCAAACGAGTTTCATTTATCACATCCAAAGTACTCTTCAAAGGAGTTTCATTTATTACATTCATTTATCACATCCAAGTACTCTTCAAAAGAGTTTCATTTATTACATCCAATTACTCTTCAAACGAGCCTGATTTATCACATCCAAGTACTCTTCAAACGATCTTCATTTATCACATCCAAGTATTCTTCACAAGAGCTTTATTTATCTCATCCAAGCACTCTTCAACGAATCTTATTTTTCACATCAAAGTGTCTTTCATAATAATAAATTGTAGTGATTATTTATACTGTTCTAACTTGTTTCATGATCTATCAGAAGACATTCAAGTTTACTGATACCGACGAAAACCGCTGTCTCTTATTTCCCTAACTGTTATCGTACAATAAAACTGACCGTTCCATACGTAAGAAAATAATTGATAACCTAGCAATAATAAAGGACGAAAATTAAAATACTAAAGTTTTGTTTTCGAAATTTAGCGAACGATCTTTCCAATTTTGTAGGGGGAGGGAGATGACTTTTACCTTTTGTTAGTACACTGCACAGTCATCAGCGAATAGGTGTGCAGCTGCGTATAGATAATCGGCGATGTCTTTTATTTAAGACAGAAAAAAGAGTCAGGCCAATTACTGTGCCCGTGTTCCCGGCGAAATGCCATATGATGCCGTAACGGTTGCCGATGCGTTACTATCTAGCACAACATGCTGCCTTGTGGAAAGAATCAACACACCTATAGTTATCTCTTTTGTCTCCATAATATGATGACATGTGTGATAATGTCTGGTGTGGGAATTTGTCAGAGATTTTGGAGAAATCTGGTACGGTAATATGGACTCGAGTGCGTTTCGTCCAATTTATGACAATGTCATCGGTGGACATGAGGAGCAGGATCCTTTGTCTCTAAAGCCATAATGGTTTTCATTCAGGACGCTCTGGCTGTCTAGGTGGACCATTAAAAGGGAGACTATGATGTGTTTCAACATTTTTAATGCAACAGCAGCTGATGATAAATTGCGATAATTTCCTGCTTTAAATCTGTCTTCTTTTTGATGATAGGCCCAGTGTTAGCATTTTTCAGTCGGATGGTACTTCTGTTGTGTCAAGAGATTGCTGATAGAATGACAAAAGGACCGGTCTACTATTTCCCTAGTTTCATTTAAGAGTAACACTAGCACTTGTATCTTTGACAAAATTTCTTTGCATGACCGTTAAAATGTCATAGCCTGACTCAAATCAGTGACGTGCTTGCTAGCAATCAGGCTGGGAACGCATTTATTCCTCCTACCGTTTGTCTGGTAATTTTACATGTATTGCTGGTTCCCATTTCATGAATCGAATGTATGGATGGACACCAACCAGGAATTTGCTTATTCATTGTAATAATACAGGAAGAAAATCAAATACTGAAATTCTGTCATCGAAATCTAGCCACAGATCTGAAAATATTCTTAATTTTTACGGGGTGAGGGGCGGTGGAGGGGAGGATGTTTACCTTTATGGGGATCTTAGGTGAAGATGTTGTATACTCTTTGTGCATATAAGCGTCAAGACTAAATTCTCAAGCTGGCGGTTGTGCAGGTATAGCTGGTTTACACTATGGCGGTTGTGCAAGTATGGCTGGTTTACAGGGTTCTTAGGTCTACTCCACCTCATTGACAACATTGTATTAATAATAGAGGCGACCAATACAAGAAAGTGTCAAAAAGCTGATTTCTCAGGGTATTACACTAGGAGCAGGTTATCGAAATCAGCAATAGCAGGAATGATCGGCAATAAGGTTTGTACTAAATAAATCATAATTCAGTATGCTACGTTTATGTTGTAATCGGACTAGTAAAACAGAACCTCGCCCTTCCCAGCAGGCTAGAGAGCCTGGGGCTGAAACAATACATTTAGTTATTAGCTTTTCTAACATTCTGATTGGTATAAAGTTTTTTTGTGGGTAGGGGTAGCTCAATAAATATATTAGTCATAGGTAATAGAAACGAATTATGAAAGAGATATGTATGATATGGAAATGATATGAAAATTGAAAAAGGTGTCGTGAATTTCAGTAGAACACTTGATACAAATCCATTCGACGGACACCATCTGCTTAAGGGATACCATTTTGCCTGCGAGCAACAAAAAAAAAAAGAATAAGGAAAACAAGATAGATAAGAAAAAGAACAAAAAGCAACACAGCGTATATACAATGTACCAATAATTATGTTATCATCTCTAAGTAAATGGTATGTATGATATGTGCTAGGTGGTCGATTTAAAGGCATCCAGGCTGACACTTCACTTTTAGTTAGTTGATTCCAGTAAGCAACAGCCTAAGGAAAAAATGAAGACTGTCTAACATTGACACCGCACTAATACATCTCTGTGAATAGCTGTATCTTGTGTAACTAACTGATGATGGGGCTAAGTGGTTGGTGGCCAGTAAAGCTACAAAGCTATTGGTGACTTTATGTCTTTGGCCTTACTGTGCTGAAGCTATCCGTCTGTTTTACTTTGGATGAATAATTCCTTAAATATATTTTGTACTTCAAGTACTTCGCTTAATAGTACTCAAAGGTAAGGATGGTACTCCACAAGTGTATCAAGTGTCTTGGTGGCCTTACACGGTGTAAGTAAACTGCTGCTTCGACGCTTACTCAAAATATACTCGATGGCGCATTTCTTTGATGTTAAACAATACATTTCACGTGAGGCTCCATTTAAGCAAAGTGTCTAGATCTTGCTGCAAAAGAAGATGATCATTCTAGTCATTGACTTGTTGGTATAGTATCCAGTCATCAGCGAATAGGCGGGTTGTTGATTGTAGGTTATGGCCGATGTCATTTTTTAAAAACAGGAAAATAGTTGGATCAAGTACAGTTCCCTGCGGAACGCCAGATGATACGTGGACGGTTGCTAATGCGACCCAATCTAGCGCGGTATGTTGCCTTCTGCCTTTTCAGGGTCATATGTTATATATTTGTCCCTGAAGATTGAGAAGTCACTGTTTATTTAATCTCGCTTAGCTTGCTTGTAATGAAATACACTTTTCTTTTCGATTTTTTTTTAAAATTTATTTTGGCCTAACTTATGTATTAATAGCTAGTATATCATGGTCGTTCCGGTGGTAGGGCAGTTGACTATTTTTTTCTACAAGTCCTGGATGAAAGTATTCATCCGGTCAACCCTGACTGGTAGCTGATCTATGTACCTGTTCAAGAGCAATTTTTATTCATTAAATCCGATAAATGATCTTAATAGGGTTAATCTCTGGCACTACAGATAGCGCCACGAATTTCCCATTTTATGTCGCCTAGGATAAAGTCTTCTAGTAACACGATTTTGGTCTCGCTATACTTTGGCTTCGGGTAAAGTTTGTTTAAAAGCGAAGCTTGCAGAGGGTCGATGACATCAAGATTAGATTTTGGCTCTCTGTAATAGCTGGTCTTTAATTGTGTGTTGTACGTGTACCCATTCTATCTTGCAGTCAGAGTCAAGATTCTTCACACTGGTAAATTGGTTTGACCATGTTGATAACACCTCCATTACGTTAATTTATCGTTCAATTTATATCTTTCCCGAATACTTTAAATATATATTCGCTGGAGATGTTTAGTATGAAGGACCGCGGTATCAAGATGATTCTCATATGTGTGTTTCAGTCCCAGTGATCACACAAGGTGACCTACTCGAAATTATATTATGCAAGTCCGTTTATTTTTGAACGTCCTGAAACTGTGTGACGTGCCCGAGTTTACATTGCTTATTTCATAATACGGTGATAATGTACCTTTCAGTCACAACGATAACATTACCTGATAGGTTCAAGACTATGTTATACACGTTTTACAAATTGTAGGTTACTATAACATGTCCATTGGGCAGACAAGGTAGCAACAAGGCCGTTATATAATCGGGGAATTATTTCTAGATGAATTTATTTTTTAAAAAGTTAAAAGGTTTTAATATTTCACTCTTAAAGGGTGGGCTATCCTGTTTTCGACATTGGGTGCCTCTTTACTTGCATATTTCGGTAGACCAGAAACTGATTGAACAGATTCGAGTTGCAGTTTTTCAAGTTTTTCAGAATCGGCTAAAGCATACGAGGTCCTAATTTCCCTATCCTTACTGATGACAAAAGCTTTCAGTGTTTTATTGTGTTCCCCTTTAACTAAATTATGGACATTACATACGTACTGTTTGACCCTTCATCGTATAATATGCGTGTCAATAATAGACACAAAAAGGGTGTTATATGTTTGTAATGCAAAACCTGTACACAATGAAAATCCGAGATTAATCTAATCTGACCTACTATCCGTCATAATGAATTTGAAACTATTTTCGAAGGAGATTCTTTTGTGATTTCAGCTTTCCATAAAACTACATTGTAAACTGAGAATTTATTCTTATTATAAGAGTACCGGATTAGGTTACTGTATCAGGGGATGGCTTGGTGAATTATATGAATTGAATATCAAGTTGATACGATGACCAACAGCGGCCAGATGGAATAAAGACGTGAGATTTAGTAATAACTTTGTTTCGCGATGTTAAAATGCATTTGCTTTAATGAAACCTATTGTATGATTAAAAAAATCGATAAATATGGCGAAAAAAAATGAACTATAATTAAGTATCATAATTCCTAATTGAAACAATTTGAATGTGATTGAAGTATATTTGTGATTTGGATTTTTAACGTCATTTTAAACATTTTCAGTCATATTGATACGACGTGTGTTGTGTGACAGTTTATAGTGATGTCTAGCACTGGGATATCATGCCGCATACATGTAGCATGATGTCCCTCCCCCTAGTCACATTATCCTGACACCATGCCGACCATTCCTAACACTAACCTCTTAGTACTGAGCGCCAAGCGAATCAGTTGCATGTACCATTTGTATAAGTCTTTGGTATGATCCGGCCTGTGTTCGAATCGCCACCTCCCGCATCCGAGGCGGACGCTCCAACTACTTGGCCACAGGAACGGTCGTCTAAAATAGTTTAGCTATTTAGCAAGATAAAACCTTCAATATGATCTGAACGCAATATTAAACAAAAAGGAAAGCTAGATTGTTCGTAAAACACATATCCCCGCGCTCTCCTACTTTGTCTTACTTTCCCCCAACTCCACATTTTTAGGTACATGTCTTAATTTATTAGTTTATGCCTGGTTAGTGTATGTACGATTATAGAATGGAAATCTCAACAGTTTTCAAGTTGCGTCCCATGGTCTAACTTCGTGGGGTGGGTGGGTTAGGAATTGAACCTAGAGGTCAATGTCAGTTGCATGTATACATTTGCGGTTTCATTCCCAGTAAGCGTATACATGGTTGAAGGGTAGGGCTCTCAAGAGTTTGTCAGCTATGAACCCTATAGTAAACTCCCTGAAGGTAAAAATAGACACATTCATCTTCAATTTTGTACATTTACTCTCTAAGAGATCATATGCTCTATTGACTGAAGGAAAAGGAAAGCTCTGTATTTTATGCTTCTCCACAGAGTACTGCATAATCCTGCCGAAGAGTTTAGTCAATAGTTTGGTCTCAGATAACACATAGGGTATTTTGTTTGTATAGTTCATTTACTTTGTTATAAAAGAGTTTTTAACTTAAGTTGATACTTCGCGCAAATTGGTAAATATCACTGTAAATCTGAGTTGCCAGTAACGTGCCATAGATCATGTAGAGGAAATAAAGAAAAGAAGATACCACAAAATCTGGATTTTCCTGTCGAAGTAAATACACCTTTTTTGTCGAAGGAAATGTACCTTTTCTTAGATGGAACTGGAAATCTGGATTTTTATGTCGAAGGAAATGTGCCTTTTCTTATATACAATTTTCATTACTTCTCAAATGTAATAGTAACAAATAAAACCAAAATACACTTGCGTCCAGGAAATTTTTTTTAAAAATGTTATTGTCTGTTTTGTGGGGTAAAGCTTAAATATTATCAATGTTGAATCACGTGTAAAAAATGGGGTGGGATTAGAGAGATGATCTCGTCACTTTTGAAGTTTTATCTTTAAAAGATGTACAAAAATATTTTCTTATTGCATGGGTTTCTAGAACCAATTTGACGAGAAATGAGAGGTATTTTTGAATGAAAACACATCATCTCTTAAACCACGTCTTCGTGAATAAAGCTGCTAAACGCTACAAGTACAATATTTGTTTAAAATTGTAATTATATTAGTATTTGTTCTTCCAATTATTTAATATAAATTTATGCAAATTTCAATCTCAACAACAAAATTGCTCCCTTACACGTCAAGGCACTGTCTAATTTCCTTGTTATTTCATTAGCATTGGCTTCAACATCATGAATTGATGAACCAGGTTACGTTGGGAAATTAGTGTCCACATACAGCATTGATATCTTTATGGGCATGTTGCTGTCTTCGAAGCGTTGATGTTTGACAAAGTCAAGATGATGAGCGAACTGCAATTTTTCCACACCAGTATATAACCTTATGTATGACACCAGATCTAGAATAATCGTTTGGGATGGCGACGAAAAATGATAGGCGAGGGGTCTGTGGGGCGAGACCTTTAGTAGGCATATGTGCCGAAGCCCCTATAGGATCCTGCATTATAAGCGTTTCCGGGACATAATTTTAACAATCTAACTAAAGAACATTTGCTCCGTTCATATTTGCGGGGAGGAGGGCCTACACACACACTAGATGATTCCCGAAGTCGATCATTCTGCTTGTCAAACTGTCGAGTAAAGTCAAAAGCCAACCATAACGGCTAGTCAAAGGTTTTGTTTTCGCAGAAGAGGTCAGGTAGGTTAATTGCTCTGTTAATACATTAGATTAAAAATTGAAACATTGATTAGGAAATCCCCGTGTGTACATATATATATATATATATATATATATATATATATATATATATATATATATATATATATATATATATATATATATATGTACGCACACACACACACACACATGAGAAAGGAGGCTTTAAGAAGATTCTAGATGTGCAGGTGAGCGTACTATGTAAAATTGACCTTACATTAGTGCACTTCTAGTGCACTACATTTCAACTAGAAATCTAGTCCGATACAAGAAGTGCATTCTGAATTTGTATGCAGAATAGTATATAACCTGTGAATAACTAGTGCAGTCCTTGTGCAGAATGATGCAAAGTTAAGCTTGTACGGTTTACACCGTACATTAAATTGCTTATGTTACTCCAAGTGTACAGTGTATACAGACGTCAGTTACAATTTACACTGAGTAAAGGATAAAGTCACCTTTCATATTTTAATCAATAATTTAATTTGAATTAAAATAAAAATGGAGAATATGAAAGTGGGTGCCCATTGGTGTGAAGCCGTGTCGACGTAAACTTTGCAATTAGTATGAGAGTAGATTTACATTAGGTTGTTTCCTTTGTCTCTTTATTCTTAAATCTGTTTCGTTCTTTCATTTATGTTCACTCTGTTTAGAAGAAGGTTAACAAAAATAAAACATACCCCGCCGTACAGGAACAGTAGGCATCATTCACATTCTCGTGTTAAGCATAGTGTTTAATGAAGACTTTTTTCATTTACTCCAATGGCACTTGGCTAATCAGCGAATCACATTTCCATCGAGCTCACAACGGAGCCTAAATAAAATATGTGTAACCTTTGCTATCTGGATTTAAGTGTGATTTCATTACCTTTCAGATAATTTTCTGATAGCATATAGAACGGAACAAATCATCGAGTGTCTTTGGAATAAGCGTGTCAGGCTTACTTACAGCTGTTGCGGCTTCCTCAGTAGCCATGACGACGTCTCACATGGCAATTAGTCAGATTACTGAATGGATAGATTGCTTACTATTATGGGAGGAAATAATAGGTGTTAGTTTTGCTTACTTTGTTCGATACTAATAGACAACTACTCTCTTCCTATCTGACTATTCATGTGTAAAATGTGATACGTAGACTCTTTTCTTGCTTCATCTGCCATGTAAAAAATTGTACAAAACACAATTTTTCGGCCCCATCTGTCGTGTACAAAATGATATATAAACGTTTCTAGCCTCATTTGCCTGTTTACTATATCTGCCTTTAAAGAGACCCGCACTAGAAACTTTGATCACATCGTATGTGTGTGTGTGTGCGTGTGTGCGTGTGTTGCATTACTTGAATGAAAGGGAACATATGATTTCAACCTCTTATATCCATGCTCATTTTTTGTCATGTGGCTATTTATTCCTGCTTTGGCAATATATACACTTTCATACCTCCATAAGAAGTCACTTTGAATTGCCAATGTTTATACCTGAAATAAGAGTATCTAGGTCTATCAAGTGGAGTGTTGACTGAGAAAATGTCATCCTTCATACGTGGCTAATCTTCAGCTACATTCACTGCGATTCCGATATGTAAGTGAAGTATTTCCTTTAACCCCTGTTTCCTATTTAGAATCGTATGTCAATGCATACATTGTTTCTAACCTTTGAAACAAAACGTTTACATTTCTTTCTACAACCAATAGAAACTGCTCGTTTTGCGGCATATCAATTAACTCCCTTTTTTCTATAGTCGTACAAGGTGAACTAAACCATGTTATTTAGAAAACACAAAATTAATATGGATGTTTAAACAGCTCAGTTCATACCATTGTAATGTTCTATTCGGGGTTAAAACTGCGATTTCAACAAAGTGTTTTGAGACAAGCTGTATTTAAAGGAAACTCACTGTATTTCTTAAACTGCTTAAACAGACGTAATCATTAATCATGTTTAGTGCTAATTATTCCATTTGTAAAACTTCTTGTTCTTGCTGGTTGAAGTGATGGTGGTCAAAACAAAAGATGTTTACTTTACGCAGTAGAAATGTAATGGAAAATGATGATAACTATGAAGACGAAACTGTCAGTATGGATTTATTCATGTACTAATTTCATTACAAGTTTGGTCTGTATTGGTATATGAGAAAAATATCAAATTAAAAAGGATAATTTAGATAACAAACGTTCCGCGAACAATTATATCGCGGCTAGGAAGAGTTCAGATATCTATGTACGATTGTGATATTCAGCAAAGAAAAGGTAATATATGAAGGTTTCCATTCGCACTTGTTTTTTAATCCTTTATATCTGAAAATGACAGATTCATTGTTTTTAAAAAATTATTTGGTATAGGCTGTTGCGTTTAAAAGTGTCGCCCTGCATAGGCTATTGGGTGTAAACGTGTTACCCTTTATAGGATGTTGCCCATAAAAGCGTTGCCCTGCATAGGCTGTTGTGTTTAAAAGTGTCGCCCTGCATAGGCTATTGGATGTAAACGTGTTGCCTTGCATAGGCTGTTGCCCATAAAAGCGTTGCCCTTCATAGAATGTTGCTTTTAAAAGTGTCGCCCTACATAGGCTATTGAGTTTAAGAGTGTTACCCACGCTAAAGTTGCAGCAGGCATTTTCTTTCCTCGAGTGGTATGCAGAAGTGACACAGTGGACAAATATTTCACTTAAGTAAAATTATTGCGTAAATGACTGGCGATATGATGTTTATTAAATAATGAACACGTGTAACTTTAAGAATTGTCGATAAAGTCATTACTGGCTGAAGAAGAAAAAATCCCCCACAAAACGTAAATAATTAAATCATTGGGAAATTACGAAAATGAAATGCCATCTCAGATTGTTAGACATTTAGATGAATTTTCTAATCTTTTTATCATTTTAAGTCACTCAGAGAAAACAAGTATATCAAGTACTAACTTCATATGTTTTGTCAAATTTATTGCCAATATCTCTTTAATAATGAACTGTAGAGACGGTAAATAACAGAAAATTCGTATCTTCTAACGAAATCTCTCACCGTATTTGATATTTATACTGCATTTACTTCTTCTTAGCAACTCGGTCATGTCATAGTTAGAAGAAAAAAAGAAAGAAATGCGCTTTCAATTTTAATTGCTGTTCACTTATTAATATTTTAATAATTCTCTCTCTCTCTCTCTCTCTCTCTCTCTCCAAATATTTGTCTAAATCTTTTTTAAAATTTACAAGGATTAGTGATAATTATGCTTGGAATTGAATCTAGAACGAATAATACTCGCAAAGTTCTTAATGATGCTTCTTGTTGGATCCGTTCGTAAATTGCTCCACCAATATATTATGCGTCCTCTTTCTCAAAACGAAAACTAATGATTTATTCGGTTTCCATCTCTAGTTTATCAAGGTTTGGATGTATTACATTTGATTACATTAAAAAGTGGTCACTGACCCATAGGTCATCTCCTGCTTCCCAAGAGAAGTCAAGTAAAAGAGATGGATTGCAGACAGTCAGATCTAAGGATCCTATGGCAGGATGCAGGTTGATATTATATGACTTATCAATAGCAAAAGTGCTGGAAACTCTTTAATAGGATAATGAGGATCAGATAGCTTGATTGAGTTCTTGGTGGATGACATATTGTGCAATGTGTTAGACTTTTCTTTAATAACAAGCGAAAGGTTATAACCTATATGCAGTATCGATATTAAGTAGGATATGAAGAGTTTTGTTATTAAATATGGAGGATACTACTCAGGCGACATTATCAATATTTTTTTAAAGTGATGAAGTTCTGTATTTTATTTAGATGAACTTTATAGTTTCCTGTTTTAAATGCCTCCTGAATGCAAACAGCTACTGGATTACGTGATTTAAGCAGACTGGCTTTTTTCATATTTGCCTTTAAATTCCGGAATTCCATTCTATTAGTGTCTCAAATATTATATTTATAAGAGTGGTTGAAATACCATACTAAAAGGAACCTTCCCTAATGTGGTATTGGGGATGCTCTCCAGTTTCCATAATATCTTAGCCGTTCAAACTTATTTTTTTTAAAATGTTTGATAACGTGCTCAGATGCTCTCGGAAGATTTGTATGAAGCTTATTTCTTTCTTTATTTGGCTTTAAACACGCACTACCAATGATTCCATTGGTTGTGTGTCTATCATGGGACCCGGATCTACCCAGTTTTCACAAGAGTGTATAGTTTCTTATTTATGGCTCTGTTAGAATAGGCATGCGTTTTCTTCCTCATTCTTCGTTTGGGTTGCTGCTCGTACTGGTTTGGGAAGCATACATGCTGTTCATATCGTTTCACCCTGTGACGAGCTGCAAAGAACTTTTGTGCTGCTGCCATCACACCATCACTGATTTGTTTGTGGGTACCCGTCTGAAACGTAAAACCGACGAGAAGGCTTGGTATCCATTCTAGACTACATTTCTGCGTTCAGTACCCGATCAAATGCTTAAAGAAATCGTTCCAAAAGTTGATTGTTTGAGTAAAATGAATTGTCTATAGCTGTACAGTGTGATAACGAACCTTTCATTCTACATTAGGCATAACAGTGAGTGTGCGGCGAGGGGTTAGTTGATTAAAAGTATATCAAACACGACAGTTTCTAAGATGTGACTTTATTTCTGATCTATGAAACCACCCGTAGCTTGATCTTCTCTCTCTCTCTCTCTCTCTCTCTCTCTGTGGTTTTAGAATAAATATACATCACAGTATGCACATCGTCTCATGCATTTCCTAGAGTCTGTAACATTAAAGCATGAGCATTTCAATATAGTAAGGTCATTTCCAATTAAACCAACCAATCGTTTTCTTGAGAAACCCTGAATAACTATTTAAATAAAAATAATGTTAACAGGATAGCTTTGTACACATTTTTACCTATTTTTACCTTCAAATTCGTTGTCCACTATATTTCACGGAGGTGTAGGGAGTCTAGGGCTGTTCTCACGTATTTTTATCGACATGTATGCAATATATAGTTCATGTCCAATACACCTTTTGACATAGATCAACGGTACCATATGCATTGTACGTAGGGTATAGGGAATTAAGATGTACCGTGTTATTGAATGGTGGGTTTTCATATATTCATATTTGTGTCTGCGAACAGTGTAATTCCACGAATTCGTCTCATCTGTGAATACTACAGCTTCATAGTTTCATGACGACACCATATACTCATAATGTAATATAAATTAAATGAACAGAACAGTTTTATATCTGTTACACACACACACACACTGTATATATAACTATATTATATTTTATATAAGGATCATGTAATCACTGGAACCTCACTTTCGTAAAGACCGAAGCATGATACGCCGACCCCCAGTCGCCGTGTCCGATCATATAGGACACACAGTACTAAATATATGGAAAAATGGGAACAAGCCTGGAATTGGGTGGACCTAAAATAGAGTATATATGGGTTTGTCTGACAAGGATTGGTTAATAATGTAAGTTATGTTTTAGGAAAAAGAATCTTTTGAGAGCTTATCCAATTTGTAAGTGAACAAAAATAGAGACATTGTTTTACTGATGGAATTTCAGCCCTTTAACAGTCTTGAGTTTGGAACACTTATTACTAAAATTAGCACCTGGCTCTTTGGTGCGGAATTTAAAGCACGTGTTTCAAACACACACAGGTCCCGAAAATGCCGCGGCTCATATCCATTCCTCTACACAGAAGCTGACATCCAGGTTTCATCTACACAGATAAATATAGATTTGGTCATGAACACTCAGAAAATTTAAGTTTCTGAAGTTTTTATATCATGGTATTTGCATAGGTTTACTATCGGAACTGAATTAGTACCGTGAGTCCTACAGTGAGCCACAGCAATACAATGACTCCACATATGCAAGTACAATTAACTCTTACTATAAATGCAATCATGTGGTTATATTTGTGGATAACAAGCAAAATTAATACCTTTTGTAAACCACAGAGTGACTTTCAATGGGATAGTAAACACCTATTCAGATTTATCAACTGTTGCGAAGAACGGGGAGAGGGGGAACAGTGTGTAGATTTTACTATGTTAGGTGGAGTCTTTTGCACTTTGGTTTATATCTAAGCAATACATATATAACATTTATACAATTTACCATTTATAGATTAATTATAGTAAGCTATATGATATTTCCTAGTTGTGTTTTGAAACACAATGCTTCATTACTAAAATTAGCATCTTACTCTTTGGTGCGGAATTGAAAGCACATGTTTTAAACACCTGCAGATCCCGAAAATACCGCGACTCGTATCCATTCCTCTACATAGAAGCTGACATCCAGGTTTCATCTATACTGATAAATATAGGCTTGATCATGAGCACTCAGAAATTTTAAGTTGAATTGAATTTTTAATATCATGGTGTTTGCATAGGTTTACTATGGGAACTGAATTAGTACCGTGAGTCCTGTATGACTTCCTACAACCAGCACCACTTGATCCGACTAATCTTGCTGGACTTCGGATGGAATATTCGCAACTGAAGCGGATGATACATGAGACCAAAGCTTCTAGCGTGTTTTCGTACAACCATCAATATGAATTGTATGTATTCGTACACAAGTAAAGCACTGGTTATACATTCAAACTGCTCTACGTTAACTTCGAGTGTATGGAATTGAAACCTAACCAAGTTCGTGCATTACTTTATCTTCAGCAAGAGTTATCACACGCGTTTATATACAACTAGAACCCTTCGTATCGTTTTGTTATATACAACTAGCATAAGTCAACACAATTTAAAATACTACTTTACCATGAACCTGACTATATTCAGTCTGATAGCACTTAGTTATGCAAAGTTTGTCTTGTTTAAAGGATATTTAGGACAAAAGTAACAAACGACTCTATCAAACAGTTTTTAAAAAGAAATGTATGCATTTATTATATACCTCAAAAAGCAGCCGTAAGATTGCTATCGTGAAGGAGAACTCATCCTACAAAGCCCTCAACGCAGTATGGCTAAACTGAAACGTTCTTTGTCTGCGGAAAGAACGAGTTTGATAGTAGGGACAGGTCGAGGCCGAGGCGTATTTATATCATGCGAGTTCTTTCCCCCGATTCAGTACAAAAGACGAATACGGTTTTGTATTTATTGCATATCCCTTTTTACACTTTCGAAATATTTTTAGCTTTTCTGTAAGAATGAAATTGAAAACGAACTGGAATTTATAAATGTTCCATTCATCGTGTATATATACAAATATATGTGTCAATATACTATTATACTACCACTGTGGTATATTTTCCATATTATTTAGCGGTCAGGAGGGTCATGGTGGCCTAGGAGTTAAAAATATGTTTTTGGATATTAAGATCATGGTGACAGTAAAAATTTATTTTTGTTATGCGGTGGATAGGGAGTATGTTGTTGAAAATTATTTTAATAAATTAGGCTAGTGGCCAAGGAATATAATCTATATTACTTCAGGGTCATTCGAATCATCCTTCAGTTTATTATTGGACCAGCTGTCTGTTAATCTTGGTATTTCAATTAAGGATTTAGGTTTTGGTCTCCAAACCAGCGATGACTGATACTCAAAAAAGCAAATGTATTATTTGTTCGAACCATGCTTCTGACCTTATTGGTAACGTTTCATGAGTCATCTGCAAAGGTTCGTGCTCATCTCCATACCGAATCTTACAACTTTTGTATGTGATACCTAGTTGTAATCACTAATACATATTTACTTAAAGTTCTTCACTGTGACTTATACTTCACGCCTGCTTGGATTAAAAGGATTATTTGCATATAAGTCAATATGTGAAGGGTTTTGCAAGTTCATGTGTAAATGTATTTTGGTGAGCGCATCACTTTATTGCTAAAGAGAGTAGGCGTGTTCATAAGTGAACATACTACTTGAAACATATGCACACTCTCTCATTGCTACATTTAGACATTTCCATAGTGTAGGATTTAAATTTTCAACCTTAGGAAATGCAAAAAGAACATCACAAATGATTTGAAGAGTAAAAAATATGTATTTCATGGTATGGCAAATCATATCCAAGAACGATGCGCTCAAAATCATCCACTTAACCACCATTTCCTGTCTCGTTAAGTCAAAATTATATTAAGATTATATACATAAATATTATATTTATTGCATTCCTGAAAATTGATATATTTTATAGCAGTAACATTGTAACTGATAAGAAAAACAGAGTAGATAACTGTCAAGAACACAGATAATCGTCTGCTTCTTTCAATATATTTACCATTCCATAACATGTAAATGGTGGCACAAACTGATCGATAAAGCTTTACCTTGAACTGAATATGATCTTTGAGTTTCATCTGATGAGCTGATCATTTTAAACAGCTTATGCCAGCTGATATAGAAATTTAATTAACACATCACCTCTTTCTTTCCATGTGAGAAATTGAGAACTGGTTTGATCATACAGTGATAGGGACGCTTGGGGGAATACAGTTTTCATGGATATTCTCTTAATACGATTAGATTTTTGTCACCATTATGTTTTGGCATTTTAATTATTATATATGCGGAGTTCGCATGATAGACTTATGAAGGACGACATTTTTCTGTCATCGTCGAAATCGACAATCACAACCACTATAAAAAAAAAGTACTGGAAGTACTGTAAAGATAATATCATTTGAATAGCTGGTGCATTTTCAGGTAGGGCCACCCGCTTTACCATGAGAAGTCCTTTAGCGAAAACTATATGTCAATATAACGATTTGTTCAAACGGAGAAAGATGTTCACAATGGTCGCGATTGGCGATGGTCGTTGTGAGATAAAGAGTTGTAACGCATATTAGAAGCTGATTGAGAGATTCTTAGAGCTGCACCATCATTCTAATTACTATTCATTAATACCCCGATTAACATGCTCGTCAACCAGGCCAAAAGTACGTTAACTAGTGTACACATTTAAACAAATACACAATTCACTACACGATCTTAAAGCTTTTCTAGGAACGAGATTTTAAGTTGTACGAGTTACACAGAAGTGCCTTGTTTGAGTAACATCTCTAACTTTAATCACACATTGAAATGAGTGCATGTCAAAGGTTAAAACCACGAAACGATTTCGATAAAGAATTCTTCAAATCGATTAATAAGTATGTGTTTAGCAAGTCAATAAAATCTGATGAAAATGTAACCGAGAAATAAATTTGAATCCAAAATAAGTTTTTATGCAATCAAGTGGAGCTATCTTCTGCAATGAGGAAGATAATTCATGATGACTTAGTACTTGCAAGTAGGAAGAGTAAAAGGATAAAACTGACCAAACGGAGGATTTGATGATCTAAGCAAGCCAATGGTAATGAGTTGTTTTCTGGGACTTTTGTCAAGAAGCTAAAAACAGATACAGCGCTAATATGAAGCGGATAGTGACACTAAGGGATTAATTTTGCAAATGTCTTTATACAGACAATGCAAGCAAACGTTGACTTTGATGACATAAAGTACTTCCAAAAGGAGAGAGTGTTTATCATAATACACGTGTGTAACAAACTGACTGAAGTGTTTTCCGGATAGTAATTAAAGAGTTTTTGGAATTGTTATTGATGCCAGTGTTAATGTAAGGTCAAACAGCGGATAATGACAGAGGAGACAAGTCAGAGCAAACATTTTGGGAAATCTTTGGTCATTTGAAGCAGGTGTCATATAATGATATTTTCCAGAATAGTTATTAATAAAGGCGGTCTTGAGAGAATTATTCTGACTTCGATGGGAGTGTTAGCAAATTGGCGGTCAGAGAAAGTTACTCCTGATTGCCGAAGCTAAAGGATGGATCGTGTTCCCCAGACGAAATTTCATTGTTTCAGTATCACACAACAAAGTTTTAGGCAGTCCTAGTTTTTCTGCCGACGCCATAATTTCTTGACGCCAGGGGAGTAGGAAATGTTCTCTGGTTAAAAATTGTCCAACGGACAGGGGTTCTAGAAATTTGAGAGACCTGGAGCTAAAGAAGAGACAGAGGGAATTCTCTGATGATAAGCGAACGAGGTCTCGGGAAGGCACGAAGATATTGTCTCAATCACATACAACATGCATTTAAATAAGTTTGTAATTATTTGTTGAATTTATTCATTTTGAATTCATATTTCAATTTTCCTTGCGTTCAGAAAATAAGTGTACATTCATCTGGTCTTCAAGGTAATAGAAATCACGTAGTGTAGGAATTTCATGCATTTCTATCATAAGCTTTCTGAGAAATAATTTATTGATCTTGAATGTCATAGGACCATGTATCCTAAAGATTTTGTGCATTTCTTCTACCATGAATCATGAGAAATAAATTGTCCGTTAAACGATTTGTATCAGGTATGCTGAGAATTGATTTTGTCTATGTCTGGAAATGTATGTCAATAAATCGCAAATTAGTAAGGAAGGTAGTTAGGACAAGGAGTGAAGTCCATTAATCCGTTTTGTGTAATTAAGTTGTGAAATCTTTTCAACCGAGAAGCGCGTTGTTAGCATTAGGAACATAGCTAGCTGATGTATAGCCCACATAGAGTGTGATGGTTTATCTAAAAGGTCTAGTTATGGCATGGTTCTCGGTTAGGAAGACGAGTAGAGGCTAGAAAAGATGTCAATTCACGTTAATATGATTGTGTATAAATATCAGGTCGCGAACTAACCTTACCTTAGTTCTGCTGAATTACGATGGACGATATCTGACGTAAAAAGAGTGGGAATATTGTTTGATCCCAAGAGAAGAAAAGAACCTGACACGAAGTTATGTTGGATATTTTATTTTATTTGAAGAAAAATTACAGCTACATATTGCACAGTAAAAAAGAGCGTAGTCTAATACCAAAACGGTTGATAACCCGAAGAGGATAGCAGAAGAGAGGGAGAGAGAGAGAGGGAGGAGGTAGAGAGAGAGAGAGAAGGAAAAGAAATACGACAACGCCGATCTATCAGCAACAGTGCTTTGGGAAAGACCGGAAGCAGCCAGAATATGCTGACATGCTGGAAAGTTGAGTTCAGTCACTCGATTATACGATGAAAACTGTTCTGTTGGTATAATCGATCGTTTAATTAAATTCGCATAAATTTTGTAACTCTATTTCTAAGAGAAAGTGAATCATTCAAATGTCATGTTTCATTTCATTTTGTTTATGTAATTGATTAAATTGTTATATTTTACTTACGGGGGATCGTATTGTCCTATTCAATATATATGCTCAGATCTCTGTTTTTCAATCCATTAATTTAATATTTTATTTTATTGTTTACTCAATCCATGCAATAACACTGTGGTAGGTTATCTCATTATCTAACGATAACCAAAGCACAATAAGGAGTAGGGATCTCTCATCATCCCACCTCTTGACAATTGTCCTCAACCATTTCAAACAAATTATCCATGGTCTTTTTTAAACTACTATTACACATTACACCACACCTCTCAGAAACATTATAAAATCTTTTAAGTTTTGTGCATAAACAAATATTTGAAACAAACCGAAAAAGTCAGTAAACTTTTTTCATTATTCAACAATTAACAAAGGCTTCATCCTTACTTATAGGATGTTGCTGTATAATATTTTAGGTTGTAAACAGGACAACCCTTCAAACTAAATTTTGATGAGTTTTCGACAGTTGTTTCAGTTAATTCTTCCTGTATTAATCAGGGACCATTGTTGTCCGATAACGTCGATTCTTAAGTGTTTGATTTTACATCATACCATATAATTTCTAGACCAGTTTGTATGTTATTAAAACTGATATACCTTACCAACATACTTGTACGCTACTTGGGGATTTTTGGTTGTAAGCCAGTCAACTTAGTAGTTTTTGCATGTACACCTCACGATCGAATTCGTGAGCACTTGTGGGACCTTTAAGCAATAAGTGGTTGTTTTGAGCTGTGGCTGTTCTTGACTACCTGCTATGGTTTCATTGAGTATTTTTTTTTTTCATATTTTTTTCATTCAATAGAGGCAAGTAAAAAAATAACCAAAAGTTGTGATTTTCTGGTTGCGAGTGCATTTATTAGTGGTAAATAATTATTTATTTTGATTCATATTGTAACTAGCTATTAGTGAATACAATTACTGAAAAGTAACAAGAAACAACAACAAGAAAATAGAAAGAATGGTAGGAACTAGAAATCATCAAATTAGTAATTTGTCTAGGTTTTACATCTTTCTTTTCTAGTCTTTTGAAAAAAACTGCATTTATCTTTTGTGATTTATATGGATGTTATGAATGCAATCTATATACATTCAATGTTGAAGATAGAGTCAGTATTGAACTATTATAGTGAATCAATGTTTAGGAATCGGCTCCAGTTATAGTGCACAATCTGTAACAAATAAAATGTTGTTGTTGTTGTTGTTGTGGGGTTTAACGCCATTTTTCAGCACACGATAGGTTATGCATGGCGGCCAGTATTAATAGTGGAGGAAGAACCCGGGAAAACCCCGGAAAGAACCACCGACCCACGAGAAGCTACCGGCAAGCTTTCTTACATACCCACATTGGCCGAATCCTAGACTGGAACCGACGCAGACAGAGGTGAGATGGCAGTGATCCGTAACGGAGAGCGCTTTAGACCACTCGGCCACTCGGGGCCACACTAATAAAATGAAAAAGAAATCTGTGGTATCGCAGCAGCAGTAGATGAAATATTAACCTCAGATGAGATGACTGTAAATAAGATAAAGTAACGTACGGACAATATTCTTGGTCGTTTTTTTAAAATCTTTAGTATCAGAGTTGTAATAATACTAATACTAATACTAATACTAATAATAATAATTTTAAAAATAGTGGTCAAGTTGTATCCATACATAATGTCTTCTAAAGAGCACAAACAATAAGCTATTTTATATTTATCGTATTGTCTTAGTTATTGACTAATGTACTTCAGAAATACGACGTATTTTATTTTAGAAATATAGCAGCAACTGATGAACTCGAACAAATGTATCTATTTTCGAATGATATTATCAAGCCTTTGTTGCAGAACGGCAACTTGTAGTGAAGAATACTTATTTACTTGTAACTTTTACACTAGATTAAATTGCACGTCTTCAATGGCACTACATAATTATAACAATGGGAATCTTTTTAATTAATCACATTGACGTATATAGCGTCCGTTCATTGTATGTAATGATTGACAATAGCTAATATAATCTATTCTAGCCGTTATTTTTCTTTGTAATTTTCCTGACTGTTTTGTTATGATCCAAGAGAACATAATATATATATGTGGTTCATATTCATTTGAATGACAGGTGTATCATTTTCTTGATAAAGATTCAAACCTGATATACAGGTAATTTAAGGAGCGTACAAATAAGATAAAATTTTAAATTAGTCAGGCCATAGAATGAGCATATTGAAGAAACAGAAACAATAATTGTTCTATTTAATTGCAGGTTTTAGGGTCTATACTCTGTGAAGTTTATTATTCGTTTACGAACGATAATAACAGTTAATGAGTTCTTTATTTAAACATCTACCTATTAGAAATATCTCCATTTTGGATGTCCGATTTCTTATTTGTTTAAATATTGTCCTATAATTTATGTTTAGTATATATTTATCATTTTTATATGCAGCGTTGTGTTAATTTACACTCATAGCAATATAACGTGAATAAAAGTTTCAAGCTGAATAAAGCTTTTCTGCAGATTTGATCTGTCTTTTGTGATATTACTCATACGCACACATGAAAAATCATTTATGCAGATTTGGTCTGTCTTTTGTGATATTACCCATACGCACACATGAAAAATCATTTATGTAGATTTGGTCTGTCTTTTGTGATATTACCCATACGCACACATGAAAAATCATTTATGTAGATTTGGTCTGTCTTTTGTGATATTACCCATACGCACACATGAAAAATCATTTATGTAGATTTGATCTGTCTTTTGTGATATTACACATACGCACACATGAAAAATCATTTATGCAGATTTGGTCTGTCTTTTATGATATTACCCATACGCACACATGAAAAATCAATTATGCAGATTTGATCTGTCTTTTGTGATATTACCCATACGCACACATGAAAAATCATTTATGCAGGTTCCGACTTTACAATTTTAAAAAAAAATTATTTTGGTCCGCACAATTTTATCTTTTTTTCTTCTAATATCTGGCTAAGCAGCTCAGATCAGATCAGCATAAATTGTATGTTTACTCAGGTCAGTCTAAAACTGACCAATTAGATTCACATACGATACAGCGTAGATCGGCATAAATGGTATGTTTACTCAGGTCAGTCTAAAATTGACCAATTAGATTCCCATACCATACAGCGTAGATCAGCATAAATTACACGTTTACTCAGGACAGTCTAAAATTGACCTATTAGGTACAGAGACAAGAATAGTTGCCAAGCAAATGACTCCACATAGATGGCTTGATCTTTTGAAAACACAATTAATCACACAGCCAAAACTGATTTTTATATTTTAATATGCACAAAATCGTTGGCAGAATGAATTTTCTATCGCATACATGTAGGTAAGACATTTTTGTAACGATGATTATGCAAAGGACCGGTAAATATTTATCCCTGTGTCGTTTCTGCACGCTGTGTTTTACATTGTAGTCTGTAGCGAAAGGGATGTAATGCATTTAATCAAACTGATATAAACTTAAAAACCTAACGTAGAATAGCAATATAGAAGTAGACTTTGATTAATTGAAGTTAACTGAACCTAATTTTCTTGATATGCATCACTGGGATGAAATGAATACAATTAAATACAACTGTTGACCTAACGACCCGAATGAACTAAACGAGATTGCTTCGTAGACATGCCTTTTTAAGACCGGTGTAATGCTGATTCCCCGAAAACGAGCGTGACCAACCGTGTCTTATGGCTATACATGCAATATACAGTAAGAGAATATTACATTCGTTTAATACATGTCTTTAAGAAAGCCCCAAAACATGTCGAACAATGATCATATTAAAAAGATAATATATTATTAAAATGTTTGTATTATTTCACGTGTATATCAATATGAATTAAGACTGTGTTCTATAAGCACTTGAAAATGTATTATTATCTAGGTAATCAAAGACGCTCGAAACACACACACACACACACACACACACACACACACACACACACACATTTTCCAGAGTTCAACGGGACAGCTTGATGGACGTCATTGACACATATAAATATATTTATTTCAGAAAATATTCATTTTGTTTTGAAAAGTTTATTCCTCTAATTTGCTACCTTTTCTAACAAGACACATTATACCTGTCACCAATCATAATAATCTTGTCACGTTTGCACTCTGGTAAGTCCACTTAATTCAAGTTCATCAGTTTGGCCAAAACACTCACTTTGTTTTGCTGATAAAGATGTCTGTTTCACTTTTCCTTCGACTTCCTGACTGCTTGTGTCTGATAAAAGTTGTCTATATCAACATCAACAAGATTTATTCTTGTAAGTTCGTCAAGAGTGTCATTACTTAGATCTCACCACAACTTTGTTTTGATAAATTCTGGTGAGAAGATCAACACTCACATTACACACCACCTGTGAAATTTATATCAAACGAATCACTGTCGGCTACAGTCCTTCAAATAATTTGTCAAGAATTCATCTACTGGCCGTCCTTTATAACTGTTCTACAAAAGGTACTTGAGAATCCCGCACTACTCATTACTTTTTCAGCACTGATGACTGCGTATCTGTTCTCGGAACGTAATGAGCGATCGAATCATCAATGTGATCGTTACCAAACTGTGACATGCCACCAACATTTGCAAGAAAAGTGTAAGACTCAAACTGCGCTCAAAATTGCGTCCTTAATTGTATGAATAATCTGTACACACTGTACTGAGTTGGCTTGGGAAGTCATTGTCATATGAGAAACGCCTTCAATTACATCTCATTGAAGTGACCGCTGTCGCACGTGGCTGGAAGAAACCCATTGCAGATGAGCCCAAAATGTCTTCCAGTGATCTCAAAATCCATCCAGATGTTGTTTCTTGCAAATGTACGGCAAATCTCTTGCCTGCAAACACCTGCTAAGGGTTACAGTTTTCATCCTTATTTTGTTCACGTTATGACATGGTGAGTAGCACTCCCTTCAGCAGTAAAACTTGGAATGATACTTATTACTGTCTCATCCAGGCAATATAAGCATAAAAATTAATAGCAAAACAAAATCAACAATCTTTAAAAATAAAAAATATCTTTCACGATAAGCCGATCTTTGAAATTTGCCGCACTATGGTTCAAAAAAAAGGATTAAGTTGTCCTTCTTAATCCCCCTCCCCTTAAACATCCGCAATACACCAGCTAACTGTGAGCGGTATAGCCTTCAGGCAGTTGAGCTGTAACAAGCTTAGCCAGAGAACCGTATGGTGCCCCTATGTTTTCGCACGATAGTCTGTTACCTTTCTAATTGTACAAGTGGACGATGGAAGCATCCTTGTACTCCTGAGGTATAGTATATTGAGCCTACATTAACTGGAAGAGTTAGGTAAGTTTCTGTGCTATGTGTGAGCATGCAGCTTTGTAAACTTCTGCTGGTAATGCATCTCCTACATGTGCTTTGCTATTTGACATTAGGTCAATTGCTTTTACAGTTTCAGTCAACGTTGGAGGTTCAACAAATGTTATATTGATTTCTACTTGGAGCAGTCGATCATTTACCTCCTCGCTTGTAGATGACAGTTGATTAAGGATGCTGTTGAAGTCTTCTGCTCGTCTTTGAAGTATCTTTTTCTTTGTCAGTGAGCTGTGTGACGCTTTCAGCACTCGGTATTGGAGATTCTGACCCGTAGATTGTTTTAAAAGCGTCATAGAAATTCTTCATGTCGTTCCTATCTGCATTGGACTGAATTGCATATGCATTATTGTTCAGCCATGAGTCCTGCAACTCTCTGAGTTTGCATTATACAGTCCTCTTGATGTTGTTGATCGCTGCTTTCTTAAACGACGAAGTGATGTCTTCTTACCAGGCCTTCTTTAGAACAGCTGAAATCTCAAAACTTCAGCGCATCTGCTATTGGTCAAGCAAAAACAAGAGGCATTTCCTGTCAAGTACGAATACAGCCTTTCTGTGATGTAGTGAACTACGAATACAGCCTTCATGTGATATAGTGAAGTACGAATACAGCCTTCGTGTGAAATAGTGAAGTACGAATACAGCCTTCGTGTGATATAGTGAAGTACGAATACAGCCTTCTTATGATGTAGTAAAGTACAAATACAGCCTTCTGCAGATCTAGTGAAGTACGAATACAGCCTTATGGTGAAAATTTTATGTTTTGCTATTTTGTTTCCTGCATGAATAGTTGTATCGTCCTGTGGTTTTCGTTGTGTCACATTTTATGCTGGTTCTAAACGAAAATATTGCGGATCTGACATCCTTAGTGGACATTTAGAAAATATTGTTATTGCTACTTCTCTTGAATCAAGGTCATGTCAACATGTGGTTTTCACCAAACGATTCCTTTTTGATGCATAGTTTGTTCTTAAAGAAAATTTTGCAGATATGGCGGTGAAGGTGGACATCTTGAATACCTTGTTATCGCTACTCCGTTTATACAGATCGTTAATAGTGACACGTGGTTCTACTGAAAGACTTCTATGACATGGAGTTGGTCCTAAATGAATGTCGTGCCGACATATATATATATATATATATATATATATATATATATATATATATATATATATATATATATATATATATATATATATATACATACATATTGGCTAGTTCATACTGACATTTAAAAGAAAAAATCTTCTTTATTGTAATGTGTGTGTATGTCTGTCTGTGTGTGTGTGTGTGTGTGTGTGTGTGTGTGTGTGAGTGTGTGCAACCTCCCAAAATAGCCGCCACTGTGTCCTTGTGAGGAAAAAAAAATCGCATTTGCTAGTTCATACTTACATTTAAAAGAAGAAACAAAAACCTTCTTTATTGTAATATGCAGTTGTTCCTATATAAAAATGATGCTGATAAAAACTCTACATATTTGCTTTCTGGTGGATCATGTAGATCTTTATAAGGCAAAACAATAAAGCACTTTGTAGCAAGTTCCGAATGACAATAGTGCTCATCTGACCACCAAAATAACACTATCATTTTGTCACTACTTGAATAATTGCTGGCCTTGACGTTGGATTTTCACTAAAACACTTTGTTCAGTATAATCCTAAATAAAACTGATGCAGATTTGACCAACATCATGTCCGTATTATTGTGAAGAAGAAAAAAAGAAACCTCAGACCTTCTTGACCTTGAGTTAATGTCAGAGGTCACTGATATTGATTTAATTTCAAAGGTCTTGACTCAAACTTTTAGCTGAACTGGTTTGTGAGCTTGGTAACATATACTAGTATGAACGAATTTTTGTTCTATCAAACTCCTTTTGTGGATATATCTGAAAAATACATTGAAGTACGTTAGTTCTAATGCTGGCATTATTTCCAAAAGAAAATATAAGTTATAGGCGTAACCGATGCGTGTAGGTATATCTTGGCATTGTCTGATACAAGTTGAATGATTTTCTATCCATGATATCAGGTTCAATGTCAAAGACATTTTGTCCTCCAGCTAATAGTATATAACATGGTAACTGGAGCATGCTACGAAATTTGGTATGTTAGAGTGTTGCAAAAATATCTGTGATGGTTTCAATATTCAGCAATTCAGAACTTTAAAAGGGAAAAGAGATTAGTACTTCAACCGAACGAAGCCTGTCAAAACATTGCGGCCAGGACACCCATAGTTTGTCATATTATTTGATGATAAATTCCCAGCACGACCATCTAACCACAATAAATGTGTGGGGTGAAAAATCTTAAAGGTGCGTCATTTGTGTTCGCGTAGGTTAACATTGAATGTACCTTAATGCTGGCCACAATGTACTTACTGTATTTTTCAGATTTAAAAAAAGACGATTGACACCTGTCGGTAAAAATTTGTTTCCACATACCTTTACTAACTCATCATTCGGCGTAGATTTCATGTAGTCAAGCGAGAGTTTAGTTGAAAAAACTACGGTAAAACTGCTTTTATTCGGGAAGTAGATTGATGGCGTTGTTTGGAGTGATTGATACTGATAGCATCAAGGTTCATCTTTGCTCTAAGCAAAATAAAAAGACCTGAAGCGCTGCGCTTGTAAAATGGTACTCAAACATAAACTGTTTCACCATTATAAACAAAACAGCTCCAAAAATGCTTTTTTAAAACAAATAAAAAATGTATTGTATCAATAACAGGAGAAAGACACCATGTTAGAGAAAATGAAACATGATTTTTTTTTTCTTTCTTCAACCTTCTTATCTACTTCACACACCGATGTAAAGTTAACATATGGCTGATATAAAACAGTCGTGTATACGATACATACACTGGATACAATGTATGAAAAAACAGTAAGACTATAGCAGCTAATTAGTACAAAGCAGCCGATAGACTAAACATGTATATTGACGTTACAACTAGTACTGATGCTTCTTATCAGAGGAAATATGTTGCAGGAGACGAAGCCGTGATAAACAAACAAGAACAGGCAATTTGTCATGGTTACTCAAGTAAGAGGTTCCCTAATTAGTTTATCCAAATTTTTTTCGGATTGGAAAAGGATATCCGAACTTCTTGTTTTCTCATTATAACTTCTTGCAATAAGAAACAAGTGAGGAACAGATGTCCATACACAATCGTGGGGGCGCAGTCTTAAGTGGCCAAATCAATCTTTTAACAAAATACGCAGGTATTTGTGACATTAGTGAGAGTTATTGTTGAACCAGTTCCAAAAAGTGCCATATCGTGGTAAGTATCTGTTATAAGATATTTAGACTTCCAAAAGACGAATACACACTGTGAACTAGTATAAACGTATGAAGGTTGTGCCCTAAAGTGGCATGAAACTTGAAAACTGAATAAACGTTTTTCAGAAAGATTGATGGGTACGAAAGAAACGGACATGGCTATCGTGACGATGTTTATAGTCTGGTTATCGTCGTGACGATGTTTATAGTCTGGTTATCGTCGTGACCATGTTTACAGTCTGGTTTTGTGCTTCACGGCCTACCAAAACAAGTAGATTAAGGGTACAGAGGTAAGTAGAGTCTAGTAATTTGCTCAAGTACAGACCGCGGTAGCCGACAAAAATGATCCGATGGTAGGTTTCGAATACCTACTCCTTCTTTTGTGATCCTGGCTTGCTAACCACTGCAACATGCAGTAGGCTGGGGGATATTTGTTATAGCTTAGAAATGACGCATCATGTTGATTTAAAAATTTCAATTCGCTGTCGTAATATTTAAATCAAACAAGCAAAATGCATTGAAGAGTCAGCAAACAGTGTTGATTGAGCTAGGTCACTACTTATTTATATAGTCACTATAAGAATTGTGAATTCTCTGCAATTTCAGTTACAAATAGTAATATAGAAGGAGTTAATGACAGAAACCTAAATTTGCCAGACATGCTTTAACACAAGGAACGACAATGAAAAGAATACTAAATATGAATTCATATCTCTACTAATAAATATGGTTTATACAATCATATATCCACTAAAAGTATAGTCTCGTAATGTTACTGAGTGCATGTTTATTATGGTGGCGCTCAACAGTGTCGCATTTTGAAAAGGATTAGATCTTTAAAGAAAACGAATTTCCCAGGTTTTACTCCCTGGTTATCCTGACTTTTTAAAATAGACTTTGCATACCTTTGATATTAATAAAATTATTTTGATGTGTGATTAATGAGTGTAATTTGGGTTATACAGCATAAGGCTTCGCATTGCTCCTGATGTGCACCTACTAAAAATAAAAATTAAAATTAAAAAATGCTAGGTTATTTCTTTTCACATAATTTGTAATTCATTCGTTATACTTTCAGAAGCTGGTATTTCCTACGCTGGCATTTTCCTATTTCAATAACTGATAAAGATAGTGTACTTTAGACTAATCCAGGCTGATTTGTCGAGTACATGGGACTTATCATTTTAGTAAACTATGTACTTAGATCATGTACAATGTCCACGGGTACAGTATCAATCATATTACATGAAAATAGACTCGAGGTATGCTAATATTCTCTCTGTTGTGCGAGTTGCAAACAGCTTCACCTTTTACACACACACACACACACACACACACACACACATACATACATACATACATACATACATACATCTAATGAAAACTGGTATTATTACTCAGTAATACTATTTTAAAATTAATTCTCTTAATGTTGCTCAGTGAATTGTATATTGACATGAAATCTCGTAATTCACTCATGGTTTTTATTTTAAGATGAAATCTCTTTACGTAACTCGCGTGAATGGTATGAAATCTAGTTATGTCACTAAGTGAATGGTGTATTAAGATGAAATCTCGTAATGTCACCCAGTGAATGGTATATTAAGATGAAATCTCGTAATATCACTCAGTAAATGGTATATTAAGATGAAATCTCGTAATATCACTCAGTGAATGGTATATTAAGATGAAATATCGTAATATCACTCAATGAATGGTATACTAAGATGAAATCTCGTAATGTCACTCAGCGAATGGTGTATTAAGATGAAATCTCGTAATATCACTCAGTGAATGGTATATTAAGATGAAATATCGTAATATCACTCAATGAATGGTATACTAAGATGAAATCTCGTAATATCACTCAATGAATGGTATACTAAGATGAAATCTCGTAATGTCACTCAATGAATGGTATATTAAGATGAAATCTCGTAATATCACTCAATGAATGGTGTATTAAGATGAAATCTCGTAATGTCACTCAATGAATGGTGTATTAAGATGAAATCTCGTAATGTCACTCAATGAATGGTGTATTAAGATGAAATCTCTTAATGTCACTCAATGAATGGTGTATTAAAATGAATCTCGTAATGTCACTCATTGAATGGTGTATTAAGATGAAATCTCGTTATGTCACTCAGCGAAAGGTAAATTAAGAGGAAATCTCGTAATATCACTAAACGAATGGTGTATTAAGATGAAATCTCGTAATGTCACCCAGTGAATGATATAGTAATATTAAATCTGGTAATGTCACACAGTGAATGGTGTATTAAGATGAAATCTCGGAATGTTACTCAATGAATGGTATATTAAGATGAGATCTCGTAATTTCACTCAATGAATGGTGTATTAAGATGAAATCTCTTAATGTCACTCAATGAATGGTGTATTAAAATGAATCTCGTAATGTCACTCATTGAATGGTGTATTAAGATGAAATCTCGTTATGTCACTCAGCGAATGGTAAATTAAGAGGAAATCTCGTAATATCACTAAACGAATGGTGTATTAAGATGAAATCTCGTAATGTCACCCAGTGAATGATATAGTAATATTAAATCTGGTAATGTCACACAGTGAATGGTGTATTAAGATGAAATCTCGGAATGTCACTCAGTGAATGGTATATTAAGATGAGATCTCGTAATTTTCACTCAATGAATGGTGTATTAAGATGAAATCCCGTAATGTCACTTAGTGAGTAATGTATTAAGATGAAATCAATCTCGTAAATTCACTCATTGAATGGTGTATTAAGATGAAATCTCGTAATGTCACTCAGTGAATAGTGTATTAAGATGAAATCTCGTAATGTCACTCAGTGAATGGTGTATTAAGATGAAATCTCTTAATGTCACTCAGTGAATGGTGTATTAAGATGAAATCTCGTAATGTCACTCAGTGAATGGTGTATTAAGAATAAATTTCGTTCCGGAAGAATAATTGGAAGTTCAATATTGTCGATAATCATTTGGTTTCAAAATTAATCCAACAGCACTTCTCACAGACAACCGTACTGTAAAATACACAATCAAATTTAATACTCTACAAAATTACGAATTATTGGGGAAATCCCATGTGTTAGCACCTAAAAACAAATGGAATTGGACGATCCTAGATTTTTCGGAAATTTCATGGATATTATAAAAATATAAATCATTTTCTGATTGATTAATTATAGAGAGAACGAATGATGGTTTGTATTTATATTGAGAGATAATCGTGTCTTCTACATAGCACGGTATGCCTGGACAGTATATTTCGAAATATGCAATATTTGCGGTTTCTAAATGAAAAGGATGATGTAATGGTGAATAATTATGTTTGACTTTCATCGGAATTTAGTGTAGTCTGAATCAACAAGTGTTTGGGTCCTTAAGGGTACAATAACCCTGTGTTTTTATTGTTAAAGGTCCAATAACCCTGTGGTTTTATTGTTCTTTTCTATGGCAAAGTGAGAGTCAATGTTACTGACAGAAAATTTCGTAAGCATCAACATTTCCAACATACTGTCATTCATTGCTAATAACCAGCCTTAGAGTGTTTTACATGTTCCCTTTGATGACGTCTGCAATTTTTATGTTGAAATATAAGCAATTGTTTAAAAGATTTAAGTCATATTGAATCCATTATATAAACATTTCACATACAGGCACAACGATTACTAAACTCCTATTTACGTAATTGTTTTGTCATTTTAAAAGTGTCAGTAGTTTTTGAAAATCAAAACAGTGTAATATGTTCGAGATTAGAAAACTTTGTTTGGAAATTGATTTTCTTAAAACCGAAATCCGTACAGTTAGTAATTTACACAAAATCTATGCAATTACTTCTTCTTCTACTACTACTACTACTACTACTACTACTACTAATAATAATAATAATAATAATAATAATAATAATAGGATTGATAAACATCCAGTAAATTAGTAAATTTATGTAAATTAACTGAAAGACGGTCATTATCCTGTCAATCAAAATGCATTACTTGAAAATGGGTCATGGAAATTACTTTATGATGTAATCTGCAACCTTTGATAAGAACCTGTGTTATTTTAATCCAATATACCTATTAGATAATATTTTTGCCGCTTCATCAATTTCGTGTTATTTGGAAATTTATCTTATTCTCCATTAAAAAGTAAGCAATAAAGACCCATGTTTACAGTTCCCTTAAAACATACTGAACTATTTAACTGGTAAAAAAAATATTATCTGTTGTATTACCAACACGCGTTTGACAGGTGTCAGTAATTAAAGAAAATGTTTTTTAATTGACTGTCACCTCCTTTTTATCAAGGTAGTACCTTAAAGACAATAATGTTTGTCTGTCTGTCCCTTTCCTCAAACAATACATCTAAACATCGTGTTATTTGTGTCAGAAATGTACAGACACTGTTTTGCTTCTCTTCATCTTTTTACACAGAACTTTCTATGGCAATTTTTCTTTGAGGCAAAACACGTTTGGAAAAGAAACGTTAGATACTTTCGAGCATGACAATAAAGTTTCCTTTTCACGAACCCTTTAATGTGGATTCCTGGTATCTTCGTCATTCAGTACTTTGGAACAACTATGTATTTAAAGGGGAAATGATTATGTCATATAAGTAATTCACATCATCATTATTGTATTTTGCCCAATATATCAACTATTTTTGTTTAACTTTAAAAAATGTTAAATATCATTAGTTTAATCTGTGTTAAAGTCTCTTACAGCCATAATGCCAGGACCGGTCGGATTGGGGGGGGGGGGGAAGGCACAGGGTATGGGCCGAGGCCCTCCCCAGTTTTATGTATATCTATATTAGGTAATAATGTTTGTTCATGGGTGTAAATTGTGGTGATTATCTATAAAGAAGATTTTACATGGCTAGTTTGTTACACGGGTATAGATTCTATTTTAAGATATACAGTGCCTGTAGTTTGCATAGGATCTATAAATAGAAGTTAAGTTTCTAATAATAAATACTTTTTGAGTTTGGAGTTATTTATAGTGAGCTATTTAAAGTCAGTGGTTGAGTACTGTGACGTAGGTCGAGTGAAAAGGTTTTGTGAAATATGAGATTGAGTAGTAAGGTCTGTCACGTGGGTATATTGCGACATATAGTTGTAACAGCTTCTTTGAGATGAATATAAGGAGAGAACCAGGCAATTAATTCATTCCTACGTTGGATTCATTCCTATTTCGGAATCTTATTTCATATGTTTTCGTGTTGCATATAGTCTGCAGACGTGTTGAATATTGTGTTTAGGAGATAATTTGCGAAGAGACATTTGTTTGGATTATTACAAAGTGCTCATTAGAATAAAATATTATTCTTGGACTATTGTGAAGTATTCAAAGGAGTTATGGACAATGCAGTTTTGATACATCAGGACTGGTCGCAGACCAGCATATTTGAGGATCTGAAATTTGTTCGGAACATTCGATTCTCTTGGTCTTCAATATAACTTTTTAGGATTATTTTGGATTCAATTCATAATACCTTAGATTCCTCCTCAAATTTCTTTTATAACTTTCATAATTAAGTTATTTGTCAAGATTTTACAAAACTTGTTTGTTTTGCTTCATTATTTTACTTAGTTTATGATCACAGGATCATAACACCAGTCACACACGCACACACGTATTTTTTAAAATAAAAATTACATGTTTTCATATAAACCACATATAGGTCTAAACCGTTCAATACTTGGCCTAGTACAGCTATACTAATTGTACACATATAAAGGACAGTGTAAGGACTACTTTCGGGGTGTAACTGTAGTTCTAAAGGACACACGGTACTAATGGTATGGAAAAATGGGAACCAGCCTGGAAATGGGTGAACCTAAAATAGAGTATATATGGGTTAGGCTAACCAGGATTGGTTAATAATGTAACTTATGGTGTAGGAAAAAGAATCTTTTGAGAGCTTATCCTAATTGTAAAATAGAGACATTGTTTTACTGATGGAATTTCAGTCCTTTAACAGTCTTGAGTTTGGAACACTCATTACTAAAATTAGTACCTGACTCTTTGGAGCAGAATTGAAAGCACATGTTTTAAACACATGCAGGTCCAGAAAATGCCACGGCTCATATCCTCTCCTCTACACAGTAGCTGATATCCAGGTTTCATCTATACTGATAAATATAGGTTTGATCATGAGCACTCAAAATTTTTTATTTTTTGAATTTTTAATATCATGGTGTTTGCATAGGGTTACTATGGGAACTGAATTGGTACCGTGAGTTCTAAAATGGCCCGCTATCTCATGTGCTACTGGCCCCCGAAAGAATTGACCCGACCCTGCATCCTGGGGTACAGGTCTTGAAATCTGAAGACTTGTTAGCGCCATATTGAGCTTAAGATTGTGAGTCAACCAACTAATCGCAGTTCACGTTTAAATTTTTTTGATTTTTTGATTTTTTTTGATTTTTTTTTTTTTTTTTTTTTTTTGATTGGCCGAGAGCTGAAACTCTATATAGAACTCATTATAAAAAGTTTTTTTTTTTTAATTTTCAGGTCTGGGTTTAAACTAGAAGTCAAGTTGTCGAATAAGCGACCACTTTTGTGTTTAACTGAGCGACGCGATTTTTATCTCTTTAGTATTCATCCTATCATGTATACATGATGGTAACCTCTGCAACTTCTGTATTCTTAAGAAAAATATATTTAGCTAACAGATGCAGAAATTAGAAGATTACTTAAATAAAACGGCAGCCTCTGAGGTATCGGTACGAGTACACACGCCATTAGATTATAACTAGCATTGCTCACCAAAGTTAAAATTTAGTGCTCAAAAGGAAAATTTGTTTTCGTTCAAATGGATCGTTATTTCTCTAAAACATCTTGCACCGCCGGCACATGAAAACCAGTCACATAGCTTAGCTAGTGTTTCTTCCTGTCGTTTGCGTGTAATAATGTTCGGCTGAAATATTTACAAATGTTTTTATGATTAAATGTTACTGACATTTTTTCAAACCCAGCACTCCCTCACTTGCAAAGGTAACTCTTTCCTAATTGCACCAAATCGTAACATTTTGCAAAAAGGTAACCTGGCAATCTGAGCTAAAATCTAATAAATAACTATTGAGTTATGGCACATTCTCTTCATGTATGTATGTATGTATGTATGTATGTATGTATGTATGTATGTATGTATGTGTGTGTGTGGTTAAATAGTTAATTAATGTTAATATGTATTCCTTCGAAATAAGAATGTAGGACATCGGGTTGACTTGTGGAATGCTACGGTGTAGTTAATCGCGGAAGGTAAAAGTTGTTTGTCGGTTACAGGGAATTAGATAAGATCGTTTTAAGTGGTGTTGATTGACATGGTGAAACTCCTAATTAAGGCCTGTATCAATGTTACTTCTTGCCGCAACCGCATACCGCACACTGTGTTACACATGTAGCACCTCCTAACTGTTAGGCGAGTGTAATAAAAAGTTTGCGACCGCTCCGGTGGCCTATTGGTTAGAGCGTCTGCCTCGGATGCGGGAGGTCGTGGGTTCAATCCCCGGCCGAGTCATACCAAAGACTTACAAAAATAGTACTAACAGCTGCCTCTCTTGGCGCTGGGCATTAAGAGGTTAGTGTTAGGACTGGTCGGCCTGGTGTCAGGATAATGTGACTGGGTAAGGACATCATGCTACATGCTTGCGACGTAATGCCCCAGTGCTAGGGATCACTATAACCTGCCACATTGCAGACATCGTAGCGATGTGACTGAAAAATTGTTAAAGCTACGTTAAAAATCCAAATCACATCACATAAAAAGTTTGCTATAATTCAACCCCACAAAAGTTTTGGCTTTGGTTGAATCGTGAAGTTGCTTTATTTTCATTCAGGGTTGGCAGTTTGGGATATATTCCTTATATGTATATCGTTCAGATCGTTTTGAATTTAAATCATAACTCAGAACTATTGAAGTTTAGAAACATATAGATCACTTTTAAAACTCGGATTACCTACTGCATATCGATACTGGATGAAGCTCTACATCACAAGCCGCCCCTTTATCTGAAATAAAATGAGTCTTGAGTAACATTTTAGAAGATAAGTTCCACTCTGTTACGGAATGATTTTCATACTATGACCTTCCCTTATTATTATTATTATTATTACAGACAGTTGCCGAATAATTCGCACGAAGGCAAATATGTTTGTCATATCAAAGACTTGAGCAGCTCTGTTTACAAAGCTTTCATATTAAGGAATAATTTCTTTGAACTCCAATTTAGGTAATTTATTATTTAAATGTATCTACATTTTCTGACTTAATCACTATAGGTTACTTCATTAGTATTGGAAAATATGAACGTATGAACGAGTTGTTCTGAGTAATACAGCGCGACCAGTGTTAGTCGGAAGAAAAAAAAACGAGTTCATCATTTCCCATTCATATATATGTATGTATATGAAACATTAAACTCCGATACCTTTTGACTTATTGCTGCTCTATTTTACTTTGTTGTAGAAAGACTGAATGTAACTGGTAGTTTATAGTTGAAAGTAATATATTTGTAGCTTCATTCTCCATTACTTACTTCTTGCTTAGTTCTCCATTACTTATTGTATTTGCATAATAAGCAAATACTCAAGGACCAGTTGGTCTACAGCGAAATAATTCATTCTTCGTCTGTATTAACAAAAGCAAGATGGACTGACAAAGTGTACATTAAGAAACTATGACAGCATGCCTAACGCTGTCTTTGACAACGATCCGAATATGATAATAACGATAGCTGACTGGTATCCCTGCATTTATATGTCGACTGATAACTTATCCATCATGATGATGATGATGATGATGATGATGGTGGTGGTGGTGCTGGCGGCGATATTTACTAAGATTCGTACGGGTATTAAAATAATTGTCTGAATCTCTCATCGTTACTACATAAGTATGAATTAATATAGTTATCGAATTTACTAATTGAAATTTATTTTTCTCGTGCAGGTGTTGTTGATATTAATGATGACCGTGATGATCATGACGATATCCACGCTATGACCTGCATTTCAGATTTGACTTTTTTATATAGATTTTTTGGCATGCATAGTCAGCCCTAAAACAAATGTTTTAAAATCTTCCAATAAAAAGTCGCACATGAAAAGTGAAACACAAACACGACAAAGGATAATAAAAAATAAAATAAAGAGACAGTTACAACAACATCTGGGACAAAGATAGGTAACAGAAAGCTTAGGGAACAAAGATAGGTAAGATAAAGCTTAGCGGATAAAGATAGATACGACAACTTAGGGGACAAAGGTAAGAGATAACTTAGGGGACAAAGATAGATAACACAATTTAGGGGACAAAGAAAGGTGAAACACTACTTAGGAGACAAAGATAGGTAAGAGAAAACCAGAGGATAAAGATAGATAAGGCACAATACAAAAATAAAAGCAATATGAAAAGTAAGATATTGTATACATAAAAATATATATAATATAGAAGATACAAAGACCAAGATAAGAATACAAACACACGCATGCACGCGCACGCGCGCGCGCACACACACACACACACACACACACAGCATAATGCGCTGGCAGATCAGGGTATATGTGTTGTTTGTTCTACTCATAACAAAGTACATTGACCCAGATCTGCTGTCACATAATCCATTATTTGGGCCGTTGCGGTTGCAGTTAGACCTAACGCATAAGCCAGTATGTATGATAAACAATACTATGAATCTCTCAGCAATCTAAGTTACTGAATCAATGTTTTTCTTAAACATTTGAAAGTTGGTAGCGAATTTTACATCTAGTAGATGTTCATTCCATATCTGGGACCCAATATACTTGCATTGGTAAGATTAGACTGCAAAACAGATCTCATGACGTCAAAAGTAAAATAAAAACTGAGTATCATCTGAGTACTTATCTTCTTTACGATGAGCATGTAGTTCATTTAAATATATAAAAGACAAAAGAAGTCACGTGATGGATGTTTGGAAAACACACGCATTAATCATCTTGGAGCCAGAAGGGTACCGTTAATTACAGCAAATTGCTTTCTCTTTGGTAGATATTCGCAGAAACAGTTATTCAGTATGCTCAATGCAATAATGCTTACATATTTTTGCCAGAGAATGGGGTGATTAACAGTTTCCAAAGGCTTTCTTGATATCAAATGGCAACATTCCAACCGTCATGCCATTCCTTAATTTGTTAAAAACATATTCAGTTAATCTAAGAAATCCCGATTCATTTCAGTGTACCTTCCTATAAAATACGACTGGAAGGAGGAGGAAGAGATCGTTATTTGAGCAATTAAAGTTTAGCTGAGAATGAACAATTCGCAGTGAAACTTTGGAAAGCTGTTTCAGAGTAGAAATAGTGTGATAGTTCCCGATGTTCCATTTACTACCTCTTCAAAAATAGCTGAAACACCAGCAATTTGCAGGATGTTTGAAATTTTTTCTCTTCCAATGAGCTATTAATTATGTGCACAATATTCTCATAAATAACAGGGCGCATATTTTCATGAGTTTATATTGATTATTAACAATGTCAATGGCTTTTTTATCAGAGGAGTTTTTCAATATATTATAAACTCCTTCATGTGATACAGCTTGAGAGGCGTACTTCCTAGTTCAAATTGAGACCTTTAGCAAATCACACTGGAGATTAGATACATTTGGAATTTTTAAGCAAGATTTTTCCCAGTTCCAATAAAGAATTATCAAATATATCAGTAACAGACTGGGGCCCTGGGTGGCCTAGTGGTCTAAAGCGCTCACCGTTACGGATCACTACCGTTTCACCTCTCGATTCTCGGACTCGGCCAGTGTATGTACGTGAGAAAGTTTGCCAGTAGTGGTCATTGGTTCTTCCCGGGGTTTTCCCCGGGTCTTCTTCTACCAGTTTATACTGGCCGCCTATCGTGTGCTGAAAAATGGCATTAAACCCCAAAACAGTAACAACAACAAGAACAGTAATGAATTTTATCAGAAATTACATTTTTCATTAAGTTCGAGGTATGTGAGTTCATATGTAATGGGAGTGTGGATACTATCTAAATTAAAAAGTATGTTTTGGCAAAATAAATAAAATAAAATAAATGATGCATGGATTAATTCGAATTACGACACTCATTAATTGTCTGCTTGCAGAATGTTACAAATGTTGCAGAACTAAATTGTAAAGGTTAGGGAAAAAGAAAATGCCAAAAAGAGATGCAAAGACCGCATACCCCAGCCCCCCCCCCCCCGAAAAAAAAGATTAATTTGGTATTGCAATAGAATAAATTAATGGATTGGAGTAGAAAATCAACAGATGATTATAAGAAGTAAATATAGAATAATTGTATTTGGATGTGAACTGCCAACAACCACTTCTTTCTTGGTTTTAAATAATCTCTTTTAGTTAGAAAAGAATTTCCCCGGGTAGCACCCTAACCATATCATGCAGCTCAGCTTAATGGATTGAATTTGTTGTCTTTCTTTAACCGGGCTAACGTAACCTATGCATTAAAGGAGAATTCAAACGTTATAAAGTGAAACATATTTGTTCACATACAAACTTTTCAAATGTTTTTTTAAAACACTTTTAACTTTGACAGTGGTGATTATTAGTAAAAATACAGATCACAGCGTGATATGAGATTTTGGCAGAATTAGCAATGTGGATGAAAACTGTTTGGTTCTGGGATTTCCTTAATGCATGTGAAAGTCAAAAACGTACCAGAATTAGTCAAATCCATATACAAATTTCGTGTCCATTTTCATATGCGAAATCGTCTGACAGAGTGTATAATGATGTTATAAAGGATGATATAAACAATTTGATTTGATCAGTAACAATCTGTTTCTGCAAGGATTATAGCAAGGCATACTTGTGATGCTTCTGCTGTTGTGTTAACAGCTTCCAAAGGTAAACATAGCTAAATAAGTCTGTTACTGTTGAATAACTGGAGAACATTGTCAGCTAATGAAATAATTATTTGGTATACAAAGAAGTACCTACAGGCTGGACATACTTCTTTCTGCAAGATAGTCTGACAGATAACGGTATTTAGGAGTTAAATCAAACCATTCAATAACATGATTTGATAGGTGCTCAGTTCAAAACAGAACATATGTTACACACTCTGTTTCTACAGTATCAGACAGCGTAAAATATCTAGTAGAGCTACTAACAGAAGACAAAACAGGTGAAGAAACACATAAAGATTCAAACGTTGAATTGGCATATGCTGGTTGTGGTAACGGTTTGAGTAGTGAAAGGGGGCGCTTTACGGACAATGGGAATTAGCATTAAAAACACCCCTGGGTCACTTTACGGACAAGGGAAATTTAACATGGAGAAAAATCGTGGGTCACTTTACGGACAAGGGAATTTAACATGGCAATAAATCGTGGGTCACTTTACGGACAAGGGGAATTGAACATGGCAATAAATCGTGGGTCACTTTACGGACAAGGGGAATTGAACATGGGATTTTTTTTTAAAAAAATTTAAAAAAATTTTTTTAAAAAAAGGGGTAGGCAATTCAAAGACTATCTCTTTTCGAGAAATATGGCTGGCCCTGAAAAGGGCCTTTGGGTTTTCTTCTTCTAATTTCTTCTTTTCCTCCACCAAGTTCTTATTTTATCTCCTACACTCTTCTTCTCTTTCTTTTTTTTCTTCTTCTCTTCCTCCTCTTCTTTCTTCCTCTTTTCATTTTCTTCTTCTTTTTCAATTTTTTCATTCCATTCTCTCATCCTTATCCTTTCCTCTTCATCCTCCTTTTCCTCCTTTATTTCTTTCAACAGATCACTAATGATTACCTTCATTTTTCGTAAATTGTTTATCTCCATCTTCACTCTATGGGGACTATATGAGTAGTGATCCTCGTTTAGGTTAACCAACATTTGCTCAAACATTCCTAAATTGTCCATGACGTTTTGCAATTTTTCCATTTTGTTAAGGTGGTTTGACGCCATCTTCTTTGTATTCTTTGCAGAATGGTTTGAACAACTAATACTGTGGGTTCTTATACGAAAAGCGCGAACGTGAAGGAAAACATCCCCCCTAAAACATGAAATGGATCTTACCTAGATTATGACCCAACATCGCGCGGACGTGAAGGAAAACATCCCCCCTAAAACATGAAATGGATCTTACCTAGATTATGACCCAACATCGCGCGGACGTGAAGGAAAACATCCCCCTACTTTTTTCATATAATATAACCCTAACTATACTCTTCACATACGCTAAGAAACCCATAATTTACTATTCACACAAACTTACTTCACCATTTACAAACACAAACACACAAACACACACTTCCACTATTAATAAAGAGTTAGTGTTTATATTCACACTACTCTACCTACACACATTGGCAAATTAATAGTTATTTCTTTTCTAGAGTATTGGGTAGCCCTGAAAAGGGCTGTTTTGTTTGGAACTTCATGGACACCTGGTTAATGGTGGCACCTTCCAGGCCTGGCGCCACATACACATCTTATCCCCCAGTTACTTTTTACCTTTTGGGGGGAGAGAGCAGAGGCAGGATATGTCGCTTCAGAATCCCAATTTTCACTCTCTGGGATTCTGAAATTTTTTCTTCTCTCCTTTTCCTCCTCCTCTTCTTTATATCTTCTCTCCTCCTCTTCTTTTTTTCTTCTTTCCTCCTCTCTTATCCTTCCCTCCTCGACAATGGCTTCAGCGGCCAGTTCATTTAATATGCGCCTGGCATATTCCAGATGCACATGAAGCTCCAACAGTTTCTCAAGTCTCGTGTTCATTTTTTTGGTGTTGATCAATCAACAAGGGTAGCTGGACTGCCGAACGAGTTTCAATTTATACTGAAAGCGCGGACGTGAAGGAAAACATCCCCCTAAAAACATAAAATTCATCTTACCTAGATCACGACCAAAAAAACAACAACAACGCGCGGACCTAAAAGAAACACTCGCTCACTTTTTTATGCTACCCATCACTATTATAAAATTTTTTATGAATCACTTCAATAGACTATTTACATATGCAAAGCAATCCAATCTAACCCCAAATCTACACCTCAAACAGCCCAGAAAAAACAAACATCATTTTAATCTACTATCCACACCAACCTACTTTATCACTTACAAACACAAACACACAAACACATACCCTCACAATATCTTAATAAAGAGTTAGTGTTTATTTTCACACTACTCTACCTACACACACACACACACACACACATTGGCAAATTGATGGTTATTTCTTTTCTAGAGTATTGGGTAGCCCTGAAAAGGGCTGTTTTTTTGTTGTTTTTTTTGCTATGGCATTCTTTTAGTTTCTAAGAATGCGATGTCCTCTGAGGATAGACTTTCTGGCAATAGGTCTGCTTCTTCGGAAAGAGAAGAAGAATTCTTTGGTGTCGATACGACAATCGACAAAGCCTCTGTCAGCTTCAGGTTGCTGCTGTTGCTGCTGTTGCTGTTGTTGCTGCTGTTGCTGCTGTCTCTGAAGTCTGTACTTCTCTGTCCATTCTTCTTTCTCCCTGTTCACTTCTTCTCTGAAGAGCTCTTCTATCAGGTCTTCAGTGATTTTTAACATTCTCACATTCTCTATTTCTTCTGGTTTCGGTATCAGACTGTGTCTGACCCTATGCAGATTCACGTAGGCTTCGTTGAGTTTAGCTAGTTTGGAGCACATCTTCTTAGGAGGATGAGTCGACAATGGATGGCTAGACTGGGAACAACCCCGGTTCTTAAAGTGAAAGCGCGGACGTGAAGGAAAACATCCCCCCACACGGTTTTCGAGCCGCAACGTTCATGAGAGGGATAGTAAGAAATGAAAGAGCATCAATCCAACATTCTTATAGCTAAACAAAAGACAAAGGCATTTTTTTCTAAACACAACATTTTTTTATTTAAAAATCACTTAATACTAAACAACAACATTTTTAACAATAATCCAACACTATAACATCAAACAATTTTTTTCAAATCACAAACATTTTTTTCTTCAAATACAATCTACTTTAAACAAGGCTGACAACGTTGTGAATGAAATTGTGATTTCCACTGTTGGAAATCATTAGGCCATTGATGGACACTACGTTTCCTAGCTTGAGACAAAAGATAAGCATAATGGTCACAAAACCATCGGTCTACTTTCACATCGTTTCTAGCAGAAGAACGAGGATCGAAATGAGTCACTAAATGTTCTAAGGAATAGCCCAGGCTGCGATGATGCAGAAAATACACACAATATTGTCCACACACCAAGGAATCTGTGCCTTGTAATTTCACATTATTGAATCGGGTGGTTTGAGCATTTCTTCTCATAAAGTCAATGATATCGTCTTCCAAAGGGGGCAATCCGTACGAATCGAAATATTCCACACATCCTTCTTGAGGAAAGTAGACGGCTACCCAGTGGGTTCCTGGGAGATGACTGTCGTCCGTGTTGATCACGTAAGCTTGATGGTCTTTAGGTTTGCGATGAGGGAGTTCATCTTTAGCACAGACGACGGGATTCCAAGAAGACGTATAAGAACTGTGGTTCAAAAGGTAATAAAGTTCCCAGGTATCCATTGATTTGTTTGTGTTTTTTTCTTCTTCACAGGTAATAATAAGTCGTCAATTCGATCCTGACTTTTTGCTTGAAAATGTCTGACGAATAAACGGTTATTCGTTCTGTTTCCTCACTCTGATTCAGGAGAGCTTCGATACGATGGATCTCTTGAGTGGTTAATGGTGGACAAGAATGTTCACGCAAGTCTTTATACCACTGGTGCAACACGTCTTCGTTCGAGATGAGACTCCAAGCTTCGTCCAGATACTCGTCCAATTTTTCTTCTTGACTTAACATCAAGCATTTATCGTGTTGAATTTGACTGGGATGATCGTTTTGACATCCATAGCAATTTTTCTTGATCAATTCCGTCATTTTGTCGACCAAGTGTTTGGCAAAACAGGAGACTAAATGGGCTTCTTGTTCTGGCCATCTCGACTTCATCATGACAATTTCTTCGTCTTGGGATTCTCCTTCCACGGTCTCCTCACATTCCATCTTTAAAGTTTCTCCACTAGGTAAAGAGGGATAACAGTCTTCCATGGCTTCTAATAATCTAGAATGACTTCTCTCAAACTGTTGATTTCTATGGTATTATCGAATTCTGCATACAGGAGGACGTTCACCGTGTCTGTTAGAGCATTCGCAAACTGAAGTTCCACACGAATCTGGCCAGATTTTATAGGGTGGAAATGTCCCTCGTCGCTGCCTTGGTCTGGAGTGAAATCAAACGCCCACAAAGCATAGCCTCCTGCATAATCTTCGTACGTAATACCGTGACTGGTGTTGGTTCCTAACTGACCGGTGGCTTCGTACAAGGACAAGTACGATCTCAAGTAATTCTTGTTTTTAAAGTCAGGTTCGAAAGGTCGGGTACACAAGGTCTTGCCATCGCGACTGACTTCGATTTTGGACACGTCGAAGTGTTGAAAGTAGAAAGGATTTTAGCGAAGGCTCCGTTGAAGGCTGTATTCTCTACCATACCAACGATCAAACGTTTGGGTAGCTGTCCTTGAAACAGATGATCTTCGATCATGGATCGCTGTCCAGTGGGAATGGTGAAGGTTTTCACTTCCACGCGTCGTATGGGATATTTGGCGGTCGTTCTGCTCAACGTCTGACTGATGTCGTTTCCCACTTTAGGTAACACTTCCACACGGCGTACGTAGAGTCTGGCTTCTAGGATTTTGGTTTTGTACTCGTCAGCATTACCCAATAAATGGAAAGCGGTACTGCTCCGATTCAGTCTCAGGCGAACATTCACTCCGTTTAGCAAATATTTCTCTTGCAACCACATGTCCAAATGCAAACGGTCCATCAGTTCTAAACTTTTGTCGACTCCTTTGATTCTGTCTCTTCGTTCTATAAATCCCGCATTGTTTTTTTTGGCTGATGGATCAGTTTCGAATGTTTCAAACTCGCCTGTTTCGTCAGCTTCCCATACTACACAGGAATTGAGATGAGTGTTCTTGGCATCTATTCCGTACGTCAAGAGATTTTCCAGGTAGGCACGATAAGGGTAAGTATCCATGCTGCTACTGACCAGTTTGTTATTCAAGTACAAGTCCACTCCACTGAACAAGGAATGCATGAAATTGTTGACGGGAGCTACTGCTTCATCGTCTATAGCACCTCCAGTCTTATCTAGAATTTTGACTTTCAGGTACAAGTAACTGCTATTCAGATCGATGTAATCTTCGGGCTGTCCTTTGATTTCAAACTCGATGGGAGCGGAATCGGTCAATGAGGAGACGGGGTGAAATTCCACCCACTGAGATTCTTGCATGGTCATCATGGTGGGGGGCATGGCAAACAGATCCAGTTCCGTCTTGGAACAAGCGCAAGACTCTCGGTGCATCATTTTTTTGTTCTGTGTCTCAATAATCGAAAACGTCTAAGTCTCGAACGGTTCTTCTTTTCTTGGCCTTTCTCGCTTGAAGTCTGGTGAAAGGGTGTTTTCTTCGTCGTCTCTTTCTGCCTTGTCCTTGCTGAATGCCTGACTCGGTAGCGTGCAGGGCATTTATAGGTGTGTCTCGTCGGCCCAAAATGTCTTTGCCCGTTTGCAGCAAGACATTTTTGCCTGCCCTCATGAAGGCTTCTTTAGGGTTTTGTTTGTCGATGATGACATTTTGGAGAAATTCTTTGCCTTGCGTCAGTGCCGCATCTTTCAAGGCGTGCAATCCGCGTGTCACCATCGGTTTCAACACCGGGGCCACCGAACGAAAGGCCGATTTTAACATATCTCCTAAACCGTGTCCTCGCTGTCGAGCCACCCCTCGGTACACTGGATACATGACTTGCTTACGAGTCGTGAGAGAACCGTTTTCGAAAATGGAGTTTCACCGTGACTTTTCCTTTGGTGAATGGAATATTTTGTCCCAGATCTCCTTTTATAGTAATGTTGACCGTGTCCAAATACGACTTGCTGAACGGCAAATAGTGAGGATGGACAAATTCGCGGTGGACGTGGTAAGTGTTTCCACCTTCCTCGTCAGCGTTTGCGGCAGAATCCACTTTGAAAGGAATGACACGCAGTAACGGTACGGAGGTGTGTCCCACCACGTTGTATTCCACCACATCGGAATACACGAACATCGAATTCAGTCCTTGGTTCAGTTCTACCGGGGTACGAAAATACTGGCCAAAAGACTCGTTGTCGTAAATGATTGATAATTCGGGGGGTTTTTTTTGTTGTTCTACTCTCTTCCTCATCTCCATGTCACCGCCCAACATGTCAAACAATTCATCACAAAAATAGAAACCCATGATTTTATCCCCCTCAGGAAATTTTATCAGGAAGCGACGAGCTGTTTTGTGGTATTCCAGGGTGACAGTTTTGTTCTTGACATTCTTAAAAGCTTCCCCAAACACGCCATTAAACCTGGTGGCTATGGTGTTGACCAAATGTTGACCACTAAAATAATAACCTTGGGGAATGAACAACTGATAGGTGGTGTAATGTCGATTTTTTGTGCTAGGGGTTTTATGCTTATATTTGCTATGGGTATCCATCCACTGTTGTATTTGTTCGTCATAAACTTCCACATCAAATTTATTTTGATTGACAATGACATTGAGGACTTGGGTCGGGTGAATCATTTCTACTAAAGCCACTTCCCAATGGGCTTCGTGATCTAAGGGGATGGCTTGAGGTAATTTGGCCGTGTAACAGCACAACGTGTTCTTGGGAAACACCTCCATGGAACTGTCACTGGGTAAGGTTAAGTAAAATTGGTTTTGGTGACTCATAATTCCAGAGTTCTGTGGCTGTCCGAGGGAATATTACTGGACGTCAGAGGTGTGTCTCCGCCCAAAATGGGGTTCTGGTTGTGGTTGTTGGAGTGGTGACTGACACTGGCACTGGACACAACGTTCCCGTTCGAGGAGAATTTCAGGGACGGATTGGGAAGCAGGTAACCGATGCAACTGCTCAATAAAATGGTCCACAATTGTTTGTCTCCTTGTTGCAAACTCAAATTGGCGATGGCTGCCCCGATGACACAATACACCACGAAGATTTGGCAGAAAAAGACGATTTGCGTTTTAGGCACACGTTCTCCACACCACACCCACAAGGGTTGTTTTTGTAAATCTTGCACAGAAGAACTAGGGGAAGAAGGACTGGTCGACGTAGCTGCGTCTGCTGTGTGAAAGGGCATGATGGTCACTTCTTCTTTTTATAGTCGATGACTTGCGAAGCGTCGATCCAAGAATCGAAACTGGGTGGATATCCTTTCCAACGTACTTTGACTTCTTTGACACGTCGTTTGCCCACTTTACGGGTTCTGCGTTCGAGAATGCTTTCGATGTCGTACACGTCGTCTTCTTTTTTGGTGACACGTTGTAACTCGGGCAAATAAAACGTTCCTTTGAGTACTTCTCCGTTCATGTCTTCCAATTTATAGACGGCAGGATGACGGCCATGCACTCGTCCAGTGACGCGAAACAATTCGGTCGTCCAGTTAGGTAAGTAACCTTTGTCGAAAGTGCGTTTGGTTTTGCCAATGCGCACCCAATCTCCTACGGCCAACTCTCCACTTTTCTTGGGGACAGCCCTCGTCGGGGACGTACCAAACAGGCGCTCAAACACCAGCACTTCGTTGTCGGGAGTCACGTCTTGCGGGGCACGTCCGATGCTTCGATGGTAAGATTGGTTGTACGCTTGCACCAGGTGCGGTAAGATGTCGATGTACTTCAGAGTGTGGTGATGCGTAAAATATTTCCACATGCGTTCTTTCAAAGTGCGTTGAAAACGTTCCACGATGCTGGCTTTGGTTTCGGGATTCTCGGTGGTAAAAAAATGAATGTCACGTTTCTTTAATTCTTTTTGGAAAGCTTGGTTCAGAAATTCGGTGCCTTTGTCCGTTTGCCATCGAAGAGGGCGACGACCGCTTTGTTTCAACACCCGTTGCAGGGCTCGCACTAACTCGCTGCTGGATTTGGAAGTCAAGGGTACGACCCAGGCAAATTTGGAAAAGACGTCGATGACACAAAACAAATATTTGTAACCACGATTGTAGCTGGCCAAATGAGAGACATCGGCTAAATCGGCTTGCCATTGATGATCGATGCCTTCCACTCGGGTGCGACTTCTGGCAAACTTGCGTCGAATGGGTTTGTGTAAAGTGTAAGTAGCTTGTTCTTGTAACCATCGTTGCACTTGAGGTAAACGGAGACTTTTCAGTCGCGTTTTGGCAGCACGATACAATTTTTGAACTCCTGCGTAACCTGCAGGATGCGAGGGATCGTAGTAAATGCTAGCTAAGACTTTTTCCATTTTTTGTGTTGATTGGTGTCTTAATAAGGCACCCACTCTTGGAAGAGGCTACTCTTTTTCTCTTGGGGTATTTTCTTGGATTGCAAGGCTTTGCGTGTGCGACCGGCAATAGGTGTCGAAGAGGAGGAGGAGGATGTCTGAGCAGGGGATATCGGTTCTTGTTTCACTTCTGTCTTCACTTCTGTCTTCACTTTCTTTTTCTCTTGTGAGGAAGAAGGGGTGGCCATCATCTTTTTAATCCATCCAATTCTGGAGGTAGGTGGTGTTGTTAACTTGCGTACTTTTTCTGGTGGAGTTTGAAACCCTTCTTCTTCTTTTCCTTTTTCTGTCTTGGTCACGGGTACTGGTGGTACTGGTACTGGTGATGGTGCTGGACTTTTCATCAAGGTCTTAAAATCTTTCAGAGTGGGTAAAGCTGTTTCGTCTAAAGCTTTCTGGTGAAAGAGTTGCAGTCGTTGCAAGAGTTGACCGTACTTTTGCGATTTTTCTGTTTCGGACAAATCTTGGCGATCCAGCAAGGATTGCAATTCGTGTTGTAACTGGGACATTTCGCTCAAATTGGGATTGGGAGGTAAATGCGGGGTGCGTTGTTCTTGCCACCGATGGTATTCCATCCATCGTTTGTAAGGCACTAAAGCTAGTTTTCGTCCTTCCATGGGGTTGTCAGGGGTGAATTCTGAGATCTTGGGACTTCCGAAGACCTTTTTATCTTGCTCCCATCAGTCCTCCCAACATGGTTCCCAAGACTCCTTTCAGTATGGGGCCTAACAAGAGAGGTAAAATGCCTCCACGTTGGACCAACATCTTCTTTTTTTGACGAATGGGAATTTTCTTTTGAACCATTTTCCGAAGAACGTGACGATGTTTGCCTAAGCATTGTTTCTGGTGTTTGGACAAAGGGATCGTGCCTTTCAAAACGTTCAAACAACATTCGCACACGGTATCGATGACCTCTTTGGAGGCCGTTTGAATGAGTTTTTTTCGTAGGGGTGGAGAAGCTTTGGACAGGACAGATAACAGGTCCCCATGTTTGGCTAAACGTGGTGGTAGTCCTTTCCTTTTCTTTCCTTGGGGTTTTCTGGAGGGTGACATCTTTGAGTCTTTAGGAGCACCTAAAAACACTGATACCCTACTCGGTCACAGGCCTTTTTTATACTGGAACGCGTCGCCACTGATTGTCTTTACGTTTTATCAGTTTGAGGACAGGCATGACACGTCGTGCAGGGGTACGTAACGGACTAAATCGAGCCAGTTCTTGCTTGGACAAATCCAGTAAACTTTGTAACATGCCCGATCTTTCATGGACTTTGATTTTGGGAGAAGGTACTTTGTGAGCAGCAGCCACTGCTGCTAAATTGGAAGGTCCTGCCACTGGGGAAGTTCTTTTGGGGCTCATCAACGGAGAAGTTCTTGGTGTGATCAACGTCTCCAAGTACTCTTCAGTTCCTGGTGACATCAACGGAGAAGTGGACAAACGTGAGGCTGCCGGAGACGTTGTGGCAGGTCGTGGCTTGCGAGTGTAAGGTTGCGTCCTGGCCGAAGTGCCTCTCTTGCGACTAGTTTTCTTCTGTGGACTTTTCTTTTTTTGAGGACTTTTTCTCTGTTTCTTTTTCTTGGGGCTTCTTTTCTTTTTCCGGGGTGATGGTGGTGGTGTCTGGTAAGAGGAGGGTCCCGCCACTGGAGAAGTTCTTCTTGGGGACTTGGTCTTTTTCTTTTTCTTCTTGGGGCTTCGTTGGACTTTTGTCTTGGGGATAACTTTGGGGGCATTAGGATCCCATCTTAAGAGTGAGCGAATGATGACCCCTCCTAGAGTACCGCTCCCTCCAGGTTTCAAAATGATTTGTTTTTTGGTTTGAGTGTCGATGCGGGGATCGGCCAGTTGGACCAAAGCGACTTTGTTTCGATCGAAAAAGCGTTGGGTTTGATGAGGAATCTGAATGATTCCTTGGAGTAATTGACGTGCCGTCACCGTGAACCATCGTAAGACTTCTTTGAGACTAGCTTCTAAGACACGGGCTCGTGTTTGTGGATCTTTTTCTCGACTGATGCCATACAAGGCACGAATCAATTTGACGGGAAGATGAGACTGAAGGGACGTTATGTTCACACTGTGTGAGACAGACGAAAAAGGGTCTGAGGTTTTTATAGATTTTTTCATGGGGAGTGAAATGAAGTCGAGGACGGAGACGTGTACAGGACAGGCCCTCCGTCTTGGCACCAGTGGTGAAACAAGTGGGTACGAAATCGCAAATCCTCGGGGGTCGTAGGTTTCAAATCGACGAGTAAATAGGCGTGTGGAGTTTGAGTGGCATCGTCGTACGCCTGAGTCAGCCAAGGCGTTCCTAACTGTTTGGCTAAGACTTGCACTTGCGATTTATCTCGAGGGCTTTTAAACAAGACCACGTAATGCGCATTGAGACTGATGGTGCGATGGGCTTTACTTTGTTGAAACAAATTTTGGGTGATGTAAACGACACTGGCATTACGGTGATGCCCTTTGCGCGTGAACCACAATTTAATTTCTTCTTCGTCTTCTCCTAACATGTCGTCGAAAATGACCAAATGGGTTAGACGGGAGTCAGAGACGATGCCATCGTCTTCTTTAGGAATGCCTTCCACAAACACGATGGAATCGCCTTGACTTTCACGCAAGAGGCTGTACGCCGATTGCCACTCTTTGTAGCACCACACGATCCGTTGAGGGGGCCGATCGATCAAATGATGTTTATGTTCGATCAAACGTTTGACGAATTCGGTTTTGCTTGAACCGCTAGGTCCAGCAATGAGCATGTTAAAGGGATGGCGAAGATACAAAGCCTCCCAACTGGCACGATCTAAGTGTTCATCGATGACTTTGACAGTAGAGGAAGAGGGAGCAGAGACAGCAGAGGTAGCCATGGTATGAGAAATGTCACTTGTGACACGAAAAACAAACAAGACAAGAGTTTATATACTTTTTTCAGAACACGTTTATTGAATGTTTCAAATATGAACACGAAAGACAAAAATACATACAACCCAAATAGTGATGTACAGGAATATAAAACACAGCAAAGTGATCAAAGTGGAATATAAACAAGTGTCTGTACAACATGTTTTGGTTAACCAAGATGTCCTAGGGACAGTGTGTAATGTTCTTACAGTCTCTACATGAGGTATTGTCACACAAGTGTCCTCCCGGAATGACCTTTCAGGAATGTCCATGACAGTCCTGTCCTGAAGCGAGTGGTTGTTCTCGGTGACAGGTTCTTCTGGCACCGTCACTAACACAGGTTGAAAAGTAACTTTTTTCCTTGAACAACTCTTGTGCATACTGGGCCACTTCTTGGGTCCAAGCCTCAAAACCCCCCTTTTTCCAATCACGAACATCTGTCCAATGAGGGTGTAAGTCACAAGCTACACACACATCGTCATACACGTCTTGGGTCGCTAAAAGTTGACGAATCTTTTTTTCCTGTTGAGGTCGAGAAGTATCCAGATGAAAACGCAAGGCTTTGAACAAAAGGAGTTTTTCGTGACCATTTAAGGCCATGGAGGTGGTAAGTACTGATCGTAAAGAGTCCACAAAGAATCGGCTGGTAAACGAAATCCCAAAAAACAAGTCACTAAGACACACACCACTTGTCGTCCCAAATTGAATGGATACAGTTCTTGTAATAATCGATGGTAATGATCCACGGTTTGAATATGGTCATTGAGTTCCTTCCACGGAATCTGTTGGATGACATGTGACATAAGTCGTGGCATGGCAGCCTGTTTTTATAGTCTCTTTGTTTCGGAAACAATACACGTACTTTCTAGCCAGAGATCTTCGTTCTCCAGTAGGGAATCTAAATCTTGCATACTGTAACCGAAACTTCAGAGTTCGTTTAGAAGTTTCCTCTTCCTCTAAGTAGATTCCACGTAAAATATGTTGATAATCCTTTAACTTGTCTTCCTCAATGTATTGCTGTAGGTGAATCTCGAAGTAACCAAAATAATGAACGTTTCGATCATTCACTAACTCAAAGTGTTGAACAAGGTCTGACCACTGAAACAATTTCTGACGAATCAGTTCTCTTATACCATTCAGGTACCAGTGGTTAAAGATCTGGTGACGTAACGGATGCAATTGTTCTTTACGTTTGACTTGTATTTTCACCAGCTCTCGGTAAATGCGTTCTCTCAACTCCACAGGCAAAGCACGAATGTTCTCTAGCAAAGTATCCATGAATAGGTCATACTAAATCCTCTTTGGTCTGACACAAGAAATGTACTCTTTGCACAAACATGGTTTCACTTCAGTGTCGAATTTAAATCGTTGAGTCACTAATCTACACATTACAATTCGTTCAGAAGTTTCCTCTTTCACCAAGTTGACATTGTGTTCAAGATGTTGATAATTCGTTAACTCTTCCTCTGGAATTCGATGCAGTACGTTTACAATGATGTAACTACAATCGTCCATACCAAACCAATCCTTTTTAAAACTAGAGGATCGTTGATCAATGTCTGCCCGATGGAACACTTTCAATTGAATCAATCCTTGTATAGCCTTCAGGTACCAGTGGTTCAAACACCGGTGACGTATCGGATGCAATTGTTCTTTACGTTTCACTTGTATTTTGACCAGTTCTCGATAAATGCGTTCTCTCAACTCCACAGGCAAAGCACGAATGTTCTCTTGTAAAGTATCCATGAACAGATGATTATGGTAAAAAGTTACTTCAATGTCTCGGTCCCACTAAAGGTAAGTAATGACAATTCGGTGACCATCGAGCATGTTCTACGTAGGCCGAATCTTGCGGTTCCCAGTGGTGAAGTGACACACCGCAACTGAAGCACTTGACTTTATCTCCTTCGCCCAAGTAGAAAAATCCGGCTCTGGCTAATTCTTCGGGGGTCGGTCCTCCCAGATACTTAGGCCATTTTCCTTTGAACGATTGAAGACGATTTTCAAAGTCGCAGTATTCCGACAAACGCACAGGAAACGAATATTCGTTTTTCACAGGTTCGTTTCGATGAGGGTTGAGTGAAATGGGCAGGAGTTTGCTCAGGGCTGGATGACATCCGTAGGGAGGTAAACGTGAAGGTCGACATTCCCCTTTAAAACGAAACCCAGTAAAATGTCCAAGAGGACGAGCAGCATCGCTTTCGCATCCCACAGGTTTGACACGCACAGCATCACTTTCCATGACAGGGGTAGGGGCACTAAAGTTCCCATGATGCTTTACGGCATCGCTCAGGTCACAAGGTACAGCATCGGTCCCATCGCAAGGCTCACAATCGCACTCGTCTGCAAACTCCGTTACGCAATTACAATGGTAACCACATGGACAATCGCAGTTTCCTTCCGGACATTTTCCGTCGCAATGCATGGGTCTTATCCATCCAATATTAGTCACACTAGAGGAAGATACAACTTTTTTACAATCCCCAAACTGGAACGATGTCTTTTTCAAAGTATTCATCTTGTTCGCTCGGTCTTGGTAGTCACAATGAACTATCGATCTTGACCATAGCCCCCTTTTTATACTAGTCGCAATGCAGTCTCCAGCTTGTACATCTTTCCTTTTTTACGTTTTTTATGTCTTGTTTCGGAAGGTACCGTCTCTAAGGTACCGTCAACATTGTACCGTAGTGTGATGGGTGGAAAGGCCATAGAAAGGTAAGGGCAGTGCGGAGACCATCGAGTATGTTCCAGAATAGCTGAATCTTTATAGATACATAGATCCATTCGTAACTTCAGTCCACAAGCGAAACACTGTACCTCGTATCCCAAGCCTGACTCAGGTCCCAAATAGACAAATCCTGTTCTAGCTAAAACATGCGAAGAAGGTAATCCTTCCCTATCCGTAGGCCATTTCTGAAACGTGTCCAATCGACGGGCACAATCACAATAGTCAGGTAAGAAGACTGAAAAATGGTAGGGTTTGAACTTGGAGTTCTCATCGGGTTTCTCACTCGATTCTTGCTGTGGCGAAGTCATCTTTCTGGTGAGTGGCTATCCTCTTACAACCAATGTTTTATACCAACGTGTCCATACGGTAAGGTGAAATGATTGGGAAGTCGAACTCGCTTCTGGTACACGATTTGATAAACTTTTTCCAAAGGTCGACTGACGATGTGGTGAGTGGGTAAACGTACAATCTTGTTCGGTTGGTAAGTGGTCACTTTAAAGTTTCCATCCTCTCCCGATTGCAAGGCTTCTTTCAATACCCCAAAGTTGACCACTCGACTGGTACGATAATTCAGAGTCAGTCCTTTCACTTTGCACGTCGTGTGCACTTCTCCTTGTTTGTCCCGGTATTCGTAGCCGTAATTTTTGGGACCGCCACTGACGAAACTTAGAATCTTGTCGTCGGGATGCTCGTCTGTCCAGGCTCCTAAACGGTCTCCTTCGATGTTAGGGTGATGTTGAATCGGGTGATGGATGTAAATGCAACTGTCCGTGTCAAAGTACAGGACGCGTTCTTCTAACAGTTCTAAAGCTTCGTACAATTTTAAGCGAGCATGGGCTGTCACGTAAGCCGCAATGATGACATTTCCAAAAGGGTCGTCTTGTACAAAGTCCAGATCTTCTTCGTAATTGACCAAGATCAAATTCTCTCGAACGACGTCCACGTGTTTCATGTATTTGGTTTTGTCGTGAATCATCTGGAAGTAGCGGGAAGGTTCTGTCAAATATTCCGTCTTGGGTAAACACGGTCGTTGTGCCATTTTACCCCACAAGCAATTTAACATCACTTTGGCAAACGATCTCCTGCCTTCGTTTTTCTCGATGTGGTCTAAAGAGATGCCTTCTTGTTCGTAGTATTTCTCTTTGAATTGTATTTGGTCTTCGGGAGTGTGACACCAGGAAGGATAGCCGCTGGCTTCTTGCTTCAGTTTCAAAAAGGCATCCACGTAGTCGGCGAAAATGCCTTTCTGAGTAGGGTCACCCTTGCGGTATTGTTGTGTCTTGGGAAAGTGGCAAATTTCGTACACTTCTAACAGTTGGTATCCCATGTCCATAGCTTTGAACAATTCTACGCTGACCCAGGTTCCCGTCAAGGCACGTTCTTCCTGGCTGTGCTGACAAGGTTGGTCTTGGTTGCACGTTTCGGCACAAGTACGGCACAAGGGAAACATCAATTTGCCTTGACAATGGTGAGGTAAGACGGGATGGTATAGGTTCGTGGGAGGCAAAACTTTACACTTGATCAAGCCTTCGTATTGTCGAATGTTTTTCAGGTCGATGTGTTCCGTTAACAATTGCGGGTGCCCTACAGGAAAGCGACAATATTTGCACACGTAGGGATACAGCGAACACACGTCCAAGTATTTGATTTCTTCTCCTTTCTCTTCGTCGGCTTGGTACAGCAAACAGGTGGCATTGGTCCTTCCTCCGTACAAACTATCCCTCGGGTTCAGCGGGTCCATGAACTGGTAACTTTCCACGAGGCGTTTAAACTCGGGATCGGTTTTCAAGCGGTGATCGTATTCGTGTTCCCACATTTCCACCACTTGGTATCCTTCCTGTTCCAACTTTAGGCGTCGCTGACAAGTGTCCTGGTACAAGTCTTCCATGGTTCGTTGCAAAAACTGATTTTTAGTGCCACGGTCAGGGTAACAGACGGGACATCCGTGAAATAAGCAACCGTTAAACTCGTACACGATCTTGGGGTTTTCTAAGTCCCAGCCATCGACCGAATACGTTCCGATGGTCTTTTCGCCCCCTCCGTTGCGGGCATGCTGAATCCACTTGTCTTCCTTGTCGCACAAGTAATGTAACCAACGTAGGGCTTTGACCGAGTATTGACGTTTGACAAAGTGGGTCGTTTGAGGACTGATGACAGCCACGGTCTTTTCAGGCATGAATCGTTGTCGATACACTAAGGAACACGCTTTGGCAATGGTGCAAGCTTCTTTCAAAGGATCGACCCCTCCGTGTTCCATGAACAGTTCTCGAAATTTTCCACAGCAACGCCGTAAAATGTCCACGTCGGAACGACAATACTTTAGCATTTCTTCCTGAAAGTCGAAGGGGTCCGAGGCGTGAATCTGGTACCAAGCGTAGAAAGCTTCTCGTTGTTCGGTACGCATGTTGTCGGGGTCGTAATAGTGAGCCTCGGGTAAATGGGGTAGAACGGCGTGTTGATTGGCTTCCGTATTGAAAAAGTGTGGAAAGTACCCTTTAGCCATTTCTGTCATTCCAAACGTTTTAGGCATTCGACTCAAAGGCATGGCCAAATAGCTCATCGAATCTTTAAACTGTACTTGTCCCACTTGCATGAAAATGATTTTGGCTCCGTTCAAAGTGACTTTAGGACGCTCGGTGCCTTGTTCCGTATAATATCTGAGAAGAAACTGTCCATCGTATCCGGAGAAATTGTGAGCCATCACCGTGGCATGCCGATGACAATCTCCGTAACGTTCGATGTCCTCTTGGCTCCACGTCTTGTCGACGGGGTCTAAGACCCATTGGGCAAAATCGGCTAACGTGTTTGGTCCCCGAAAGATTTTTTCACGCCCTCCGGGAATCTTGCTGCAGTGAGGGCAATGACTGAAGATAGGTTCTTGAATGCACTTCTCGCACGCTCGATGAGCCACGCAGAAATTAGGAATGTGAATGCCAGTCTCTTGCATGCATTCGAAATCGAAAAAGATGAAATTGCCTTTCTTCTTGTGACCGTCCTCTTTCTCTGGTGGGGGTTGGTATTTTTGCACGTAGCATTGGTGTTCCAAGTCCACGATGTGGTGACAAATGTGACATTTTTTCTTTCCTGAACATACGTGTGCCTTGGTATTATTGGTACGTATGCCTTGTCCACACGTAGGGCACAATCTCAGGAGTTGACAAGCGCATTTCTTCTGTGAACCTTGCGTCTTCAAATGTTGTTGGTAACAGGTAGGGCTGACAAACGTGCGCAGACAAGTGGAACAAGGCACTGGTTTTTGCCCTTCGCTCAGACAGGGTGAAGAGGCCAAACATCCTGAGCATTTCGATCCACAATGCTTGTGTTGCTCTCGATTGTTATAACCATGGTCACATTTCTCACAATAATAACAGTATCTCAGGAATCCAGTGATGCTGGTAATGGTATCGAAATGTTCATCGTGATGATAAAGGTGAATGTATTTTCCGTCCTTAAAGTCTTGGCCTCGAAACAACAGAGGTCCGCGCACTTCTTGAGGGTGCACTTTCAAGGTGTATCGTGGAGCTAGGGCATCTTGCAATTTTTGCATCTCAGGAATACCACAGGGTGTGTCTTTGGACAGGTCAGCTTGTTGTAACAGGAGTTCTGCTTCGTTTCGTTGTTTGGCTCGGTCGGAACGTTGAATAGTGTCCCAGGTTCTTTTCCATTCTACCGTGTCGTTCTTGTTGGCATAGGTTCGTCCCACCACGATGGCACGGGCTAAACACATCTGGTCATGAGGGTTGTTAATTCGGACAAGACTCTTTTTGGTGTTGCGAAGGTCGTCCACCAATAACATCTTTTTGCGTCCTGTCCCTTGAGGAGGAGAGACGTGGGTCATGTCCAGTGTGGCTTTACCATCGGTGATGTCAAACTGATCATTAGATTGTTGTACGTGTTGAATCTTGTCCATGACTTTGGAAGCAGTCAATTCTGCAGGGGTGCTAAACTCGATCCAAACAGGGGATTTCAAACCGTCGTGTTGTATGGAAAGTCTCAAGCGATCGTCTTCTTTGGGTTGACATTGTCGCTTGAGTGCAGTGAGCAAAGAATCCCACACCTCGGTGATGAACCCTTCTGCTTTCTCTAACGGCACTTCAGCCTTGAAATCTTTAAACTTCACCGTGTATTTGTAAGCCGTGGTTCTAAATTTTCTAGAGGAGCGCTTTTCCGTCTCTCGAATGGAATAGTACTTTTCAGGGTTGACAAAGGGTGATGAACTTGGTTTAGAGGGTTTGGATTCTGGTTCACTCATGTCCTCTTCAAAATCACTGACATGAATTTGTGCCAAGATTTCAGCCCTGGTACGAGGCGAGAGATCACGTTTCTGCCTCTTACTTTCTTCTTCTTTCTTCTCGAATGAATGGGATCGTTTCATCTTGAAAGCAAAAAGTCAAATGACTCAAGTTCAAACACCATAAACTACTTTATAGTCATAGCAGACCAGCGTATATAAAAGGGTGTGTGTCTTGTCCTTTCACTATTCATTTCACTCTCAAGCCGAGCACAACGATGGAAGAGACTAACCAGATGGAACGTTTCGTCAGAGCTTTGCGAGGGGTCATTAGAAAATTCTCTTCAGACCAGCCTACGGACTACTCTCCTTCCTTTAGAGATAAAAGTCAAGATACTTGCTATATCTGTCAGAAGAAAGGGCATTGGTCTTCAGAGTGTCCAGACCGTCAAAAAAGAAAAAAAAACAGGGGATAAAAAAGACAAAAGTCAAGATACCTGTTATTATTGTAAAGAAAAAGGACATTGGTCTCCAGATTGCCCAAAAAAGAAACAAGAGGAGTCAGAAGAAAAGAGGAATTCTTCAGAAGAAGAGAGTGATTCTTCAGAGGAAGAAAAAAGACAATTCTATTTAAATGAGGCAAAGAAACACGAGAAGAAAAGAAGAAGGGAAGAAAGCGAGGAGGAAGAAGAGGAAAAGAGTGTGACGGTGAAGAAATTGAAAAAACAGAGAGACTAAACAAGGAGAAATCAATGAACTTTTTATTAAAGTGTTGTGTTATAAATTGTGAATTGGATTGTAAAAAATGGAGAAAAGAATAAATGAATGATATAAGGTAAGTGTCTTTGAGTTGTGATTTTAAAATAAGAAGCTACACTCACGCACTCATACACAGACACATACTAAAAGGGTAACATGGGTGAGTTTTTTTGAGTTATTGGCAAATTGAAATTGTATTTCTTTTCGAGAAATGTGGGTGGCCCTGAAAAGGGCCTTTTTTCTTCATGGTGAAAGGGTGAGTTTAAGCAATCAACTTTAACTGCCTTATGCCTTTGCCACGGCCAAGGCCTACTTCTGGACTGCGTAATGTTGATGATGATGATAATGATTGGGTTGAAATCACTAAGGGTGGTACGGTAGGCTTAGTCACAGGGTTGACGTGTTTAGCTCGGGAAGGTCGTATTCTCTTCGGTCGTGATAAAGAAGTCTGATACATTTGTTTCAGACTTCTTAACTCCGCTAAAATGTCCAACAATACCGTGACCGTTTGATTTTCACCCTCTTGTTTCTTTGCTGCTACTTCTTCTTGCTGTTGTTTTTTTCTTACCTCTTCTTCTTGTTGCTGTTGCTGTAGGAGAAAAGCCTGTTCCGCTTCCTTTTGTCGTTGTATAAATTTCTCCAATTCTTCTTTCTGTCTCTGTCTAAAATTCTCCACTTGCGGTAATGAAGAAGGTAACGAAGGTTCCGGAACAAATTCTTGCGAGGAGAGAAAATCCACAAAATCCCAATTCACCTCTTCTGAAAGTAAGTCCGGGTTCCCTTGGGCGGTCTCCCCTGCTGGTGCACCCCAATGGATCGTTTTCTGAGTTTCCGTCATGTTGAATCACTGTCGCATAGACTGAATGCACACAAGCGCTAGCGAATCTATATTGACTACGTGACGTCACAGACTGCTCTCTTCGGATTGGATGCGAGCTGACTGAATTCTGTAACGCGTGTTCGGATTGGTGAATGAACTCAATCCGTTTCAATCCTTTCTGTCCCTATAAATAAGCGCCGTTCAATGCATTGATTCACCTGTTCTCGTCGCTTCAAGATGTGGACTACAGTTGAGTCATCCACCCTTGTGTCTTCCATGATGTTTCGGACAGACTTGCTCATGTATGTCCGATCCAAGTGGACCGTTGTCCACAGGACAAACACCAGCCTGTGGATACGTAGGATCTACGTCGAAAGACAAGGATGCCTGAAAAGAGTGCTGATGTACGGACCAACAGTAAGACGCAGCCTAAGGACAAGAAGAAGACCAATGCGGTGCCATTTATGTTAATGAATACATTAACATAAAACCCAAAGGCCCTTTTCAGGGCCAGCCATATTTCTCGAAAAGAGATAGTCTTTGAATTGCCTACCCCTTTTTTTAAAAAAATTTTTTTAAATTTTTTAAAAAAAAAATCACCTGTTCAATTCCCCTTGTCCGTAAAGTGACCCACGATTTATTGCCATGTTCAATTCCCCTTGTCCGTAAAGTGACCCACGATTTATTGCCATGTTAAATTCCCTTGTCCGTAAAGTGACCCACGATTTTTCTCCATGTTAAATTTCCCTTGTCCGTAAAGTGACCCAGGGGTGTTTTTAATGCTAATTCCCATTGTCCGTAAAGCGCCCCCTTTCACTACTGGTTTGTTACATAGTAAAATGGTAATGAAAATGGGATACAATAATACTATTCGGACAATCCAGTGCTTCATTCAAACAGGGATTAAACGTATCCTCAATACCGAGGAAACCAAGAGATATAAAAAGGCCAATAAAATAAATATGTGACAGTAAGATAAGAACTGTAGAGGACTAAAATGAAGACCGCGTAATTACAAATTATGCAGAGAGGAGGAACTAAAGGACAATGATAGCAGAAGTACCATTGTCAATTCATCTAATCTCTCAGATTGTGGGACGTTCAAAAAACGCGTGGCAATCACGAAGTTTAACAAGGACGCGTTGCGCGTGCGTCTACATGGTCCAATTTACAAACTCATGAAACAACAATGACCACAGGTGGAGCATTAAACACAGCACCTCTTACCAAATTTGCTACGGACATAACACTAGTCAGAGCAATGGCTGTGCCAATTGCTTCTATTGCTACACTTTCTTTGAACCGTTATTTCATTCTTTCACTTAATGGTATTTTCCTCCACTTTTTAATTGCTTTTTCCCAATCTTCTACCCATCTCTGTTAGGTCTCCAGTTAGTTGAGCTTTTACGATAGCAACCACACTAACTGTTCTTTCAAAACGGACCTTTTTCTTGGGACTTTTCCTTTGCTGATGTTCATTGTAAGTTCTTCAATGTTTTTCACACATTTTATTATCAAGTCTAAACAACTATTTTGTTGATTTCTTAACTTCCACGGCATTTACATGGTTCCTTAATTCTCCTTCCTCCTAAGCAGTGAAAAATCTGTTCATTGCCGGTGTAAAGTCTGCATCTTGAGACTTTCTGTAGCATCAATCAAAATAGTTTCTGCTTCTTACACGTGGTTATTAAACATGTAATTTGTGTTTATTTTTCTGAATAACTTGCATTGCGCAGTAATGTCAACTCGGATCAATTGGATGTTATACCAATCTCAGTTCAAGTTCAAGCAGCGCAATCTACTATCACACTTATACGATATATATATCGACTTTTCTTGCTCTTAGGGGATGGGAGTTGCCTAGGTTTTGTATATCAAATTTTCTGTGATGAGGCTGAGTTCATTTGTTTTAAAAGTAAAATGAATTCACATCCTTGGTACCGATCTGACATCTTGCTAACCTCAGCTCATGAATTATCATCCCAGTGTACATGGCTGTTGTGTCGACTTTTCATATGGCGAAATGAAAGGTTACCTTGGGTTGTTTCTTACTTCAAATCATCCTGAATACTGCTGCATCACCTTGTAATCAAAAGTATTTTCAGATCATACCAATACTTGAATGTTTTGAATCAACGAGAGTAAAGGTGAGTTAAGATATTCGAATGCTAATTTCCTCTTACACTGCTGTCCCCCTTAATTTTAAAATGGTATGTGTCTCATTTAAATACATATAATTTAGCTTTTAAAATATGCAAACCTTTCTGTTACCCTTTTAAACAACTCGTCAAGATTTAAATATTTTATTATACATTTATTTTTTCAATTTTCTTATTCTGTTTCATTTTAGGCTTTTGAAAAATGTAGAGCATAAAATCCAAAACAATACCTACTCTTAGTTGCTCTAGTATTCCAAATAAATTCTACTTGAAAGTGCAAATAATTTGAAATTAGTCTGTATCGTTATTTTGCAGTACCACAATTGTATTAGTTATTTCAGTTATGAGACTTTAATAGCACAGAGGATTGTTTTGGTAGAAGATGAGGCAAATGTTTTGTTGTCTAAAAATGAGCATTTTCGGTAGTCAAGGGTTTTCTTTTTCTTTTTTTAAATTGGTAAGTGGGTGTTTTCAGAAGTCGATTTATAGATGGGGGTGTTATGTTTGGTTTGTTGTTTGGTTTTTTTAAATGAGTGTTCGAGTAATCTATGAGTGGGCAAATTTCTGTCGATATATAAAGAACACATTAGTTTGAGACCAGAGAACAATTAATTAGATTTATGGAGACAGGCGCTTGTTAAATCGCTATACTGCAAGAATTTCTAAATGTCTGGTCGGGGACGGTAGTGAGGCTAATTACACTTTATATAGCAGCCAGACGGACTATTAGGGACGCGGTTAAACTTCGATTTCATATTGGAACTGTCAACAATTGAAAATTTCCATAAACCGTTAGTCGCAACGTAGAAGGTCAAACTGACCCCATATTTGGCGCCTGGTTATAAAAGGCGGTAAATACATTTAATCCTGATTGGTTACGCTAAATAAGGGGCGTGTTTCCCACACTAAATTTCCTAGTTTTAAATATCGCCACATAACATAAGTGGACTTCGAGAGGAATTTGAAAGATAGTCTCTCTCTTAAAACACTTGTCCAAGGGGCCAGAGGTCTGAAGGTTCAAGGGTCACAATTTTTTGGGGAAAATAGCTCTCCCTATGTACCTACGCACTGACGAAATCAAGTAGCTGTGTATCTACATGCTTACATATCCACCTACTCACACAAAGAAAGAGGACCGAAGGGAGGCGAAGCAGTAGGACGGTTAGATAGAAGGAAGAAAAGGAATGAAAGAAAGGGCGAAAGGACAGAGAAGAGCTACAATGAAACTGGAGGGAACCAGAGCTAAGCAGGTTATACAAATTGTACAAGGCAACGACTTCGATTTTTTACTCGATCGTATGATGATTATTATATCAGTAAAACAGATCGGCTACTTTTATAAACTTATTTGTGTTTTGAAATTCGGTGAAAGATCTATTCCGAAGAAGTGTGTCTTCCTAATGTATTGTATTATCTCCAGTGTTAATGTAATTGATTAAATTTTGTCATTCTGTTATATATATCTGCTCAGATCTCTATTTATTCCACCTATAAGTTTACTCGATCCGGGTAATAACACCGAGGGCGATCGTCTCCTAGATAACGAGAACCGAATAAAGCGGACACTTTGAAAGAACGTACAATCCGCCAATCAACCCATATCCCTTGCAAGTGAGGGGCGCACCTTTACATAACCATTCGCTGAAATCAATGAGACTGTTGACTATGACACATGTGCAGTCTGTACATAACTCCTTTCATTTTGGTTTGTATGAACTTTTGTAGTAAAACGCCTGTGGAAATAGTTCTGCATAAAAAGCACTTAAGTGTGTTATCATCAAACTCGTCTAGTACATAGCAATTTGATCATCCCCAATCAAGCTGTCTCCTAAATAAACAATCCCTACAACGTTTGTATCGGGTATTTCTTCGCTCCATTTCGTTTGTTGATTTTATAGTACTACAATTATAGCATTTTGTCAACTACATTTTTTCCCTTCTCAGTTGTGTTGTTTTTTAGTCGCAGGATAGTATAGGGTATGCAGAACAGATACGTAGTTGGAATATTGTAATTTTATATAATAAGTGCCTCGTTAATTAGTTTATTTAATTACCACACTAGAAATATATATTATTTTAAATTTATATATTATTCCATCACTGATATTACTTACCTATTTATGTGATACGAGTCTTTTCTTTTTGGCAGAAGTTCTTTCTTAGTTGGCCGGAATCGTTTATTGACACCTTTCTAATCAATGATAGTGGAACAATATAAATGTTTGTTTTGTTTGATCAAGTTGCTGGTTTTGCTGTTTTATACATACACAAAAATTCAATATAGTCGTAAAATTTGATTGAATCCCATGACACATTGATGAGATCCGAGAAAAGAACATTTTAATAAAATATTTTAGTTGTATTTATAAGCTCTATAGTTGTAACACATGTATAAAATGTCAACGTCTAAGGCAATAAATTACATGAAATGATATCTTACAGAAACATCTATCACACCTGATTCAGATTTATATGTGTTATAGGTACAAAAGTGAAATTAGTGCAGGTCGGCAATTGAGTTTTGTTCTATTTGTATTGGATTTTCAGTAACTTAATTAACACCCTCATCATGCACGAGGTTTCACAGTTTATGTTC